>OY979687.1:6762761-7477714 GCA_963855955.1 Luperina nickerlii | reverse complement strand
AAGTTATGGCGGTAGTGAGTTTTCTCGTTCCTTGTCCACCACTGTCATCGGTAGGTAGGTATTGTAAACTTACCTCAGAAGGGAGTCATAGAATTTAAAATAAACAAATAAATCGAAGGAATAACAATATTTATTAATAAATGTTTTAATATTACACTTCACTACAATTTACATTATTTTTACTAACCTTACCACTTGTCACTCCGGTGCGGTGCCGCGTTCAAGACTGAATGAATAATTTCGACAACTCATTAAACTGACATTTCACATTAATTTCAAATGACTTGTTAACTGTCAGTGTCTTTTAAAGATTTCAAAATGACAAAAACGTAACTCGAATAACGGACAGATCGCTACTGATGGTGGTAGCCGGTATAATCATAACTACCAGTATATTAAAATCATACAAATCGGTACTGATATAGATTATTGGGAAATTAAACCCAGAGATAGATAGGTTTTTCTACTTCCAGTATGCCAAAACTGGTGATAGATTGGTAATAGTGTTCAGCCGTTAAACAAGACTTATCCATGGACTGTTCACTATAATGATACTACTTAATATAGACAATTTGTAAGGGAATCGTAGCGCATCTCCAGCGACTCCTCCAAGCAAGATAACAGTCGTAATGGTGTGTATTAGGTAATACCATGATATTTAAAAAGATGCCTATGTTCAATCAGACAGTAATCGCAATAGCCATTATTCTTTGTCTATGTATCACATTGAGAGGTGACGCGGCTTTGACTTTCACTAGAAGAGATGCATCGTCATCTGGCTTAGAAATATTTAATTGTGGGCGTAAGTGGTAAATAATTTTATCGTGAATGAATTTGAATATTTTCTGTTTCTACCTTCAACGAGTTGAAAGTTAAAGCGAAAGATGATCTTGCAAAAAATCTTTAGCATAAAAAGAACTCTTGATACAGGTGCATTCTGTAACATTAATTAATCTCAAGTTATCTAATGTATTACCTGGGACGTTCTTTCGCCAACGAATTAAGGCTCCTACAAACAGGCGCGACACGCGATATAATCGCGCGCGACACAAAGGCACCGCTCGTTGCGCGACTTGCGGTGCCTTTGTGTCGCGTGTCGTGTTGCGCCTGTTTGAAGAAGCCTTTAGACGTTACGGCACGTTTAACGTCTGGGCACGTTTCCGGATGACAGCGATGCGGACGAGTACTTCGACGCCTAAGTGTCCTTTTGCTTTTATATTTATTTGTATAGTCAGTTAGTCATTTAATTTAGTACCTATTGTAAATAGTTAGTTAACTATACATACAATAAAGAGTTACTTACCTATGTTGCACCTACCATATTTTGTCTTTGCTAAGGTTTTCTAGAAGAAAATGAAAATGCTGGGAAGAAAATGATGAAGTTGAAAAAGGCTGCCTTTATACTGTTTTTCTAATAAATAGTTTTACTTATGCTTGACTTACATACATGCTTATTTAAGTTAGGCACAACTAAAACCATTTAATAAATTTTTAGAAACCTTCATTTTGTCATACACGTAGAAAATCGGTTTAAGGCTCCTGCAAACAGGCGCGATGCGCGACGCTAATCGCGCGCAACACAAAGGCACCGTTCGTTGCGCGACTTGCGGTGCCTTTGTGTCGCGCTCGATTTTATCACGTGTCGCGTCTGTTTGAAGGAGCCATTATACAATATCCCTTCCAAAATAAACACAGTTCGTTGTGCATAGAATACATTTAATGTCAAGATTATGTTGAACTGCGGGGGACTTGAAATAATTGGTTAAATCACTCAGACGAGTGGGTTCCAACATGAGTTTGGTACAGTTAACGTATCAAATTACAGAAGAAATAAAGATTAAAAGAATGTCATCGAGATTGTTTTCCGATTTAGAGTGACAGTAAAAATTAATGTCCAATTAAATTGCACTACAGTGTGTTCTACTTAACAAATTAAAATTATCTCAGTATGCTTTTTAACATATTTAAAAAATCATAGGTACCTACTATAAAGATTTGGACTTGAGCATTTACTGACTGCAGCGTATTAGTGGGCGTTTTGGGGGACTGTCTTTTGTAATTTTGACGTTCAAAAAGTGCTGATTCTCAGCCTAGTTTGAATAAATGACTTTTGATTTGATTTGATTTGTTATGACTTACTGTCGCCGTAGGAACAAGATGTTGATTTTCTATACATACATACAAATAAATAAAATTGAAGTATCGATTTGTCTGCCGGGTCAGTGGGATTGTCCGAAAGGGTTACCGCTGGCCCGGAACATAAAGGGCGAAGGAAGGAACACGGGTGGTTTTTAGTCATTAAGAGTCTGACACTCCCTTCCGCTCCACACAGAGCAGGAGGGGTCATTTGAAGATTTCCTATCCCGAAAAAAAAAGGGTCGCAGTGTGATGTTAAATCCATACTAATATTATAAATTCGAAAGTAACTCTGTCTGTCTGTCTGTTTGTCTATCTGTATGTTACCGTTTCACGCCTAAACCACTGAACTCATGTCAATAAAAATGTATCGATTTGTAAAGACAAAAACAGCTTTTTACTAAATGCATTTGAAAGTATATACCTACAGTGCGTTTTTTATTTTTAAGTTTGCTTATGTTTTCCTATTGCAAAGCAAAGGCCTCCCCCAAATCCTTACAGGCATCATTTTCTAGAGCTACCTCGACCCTTGCGGTACCTATGCATCGAAGTCGTCTCGCCACCTCTTCCTGGGCCGGCCTCGGCTCCGAAACGGGGATCCCATACGCAGGCAAAAAGGCTGCCAAGCTGACATGGGATTGGGCAGGTCAGCTGCATGCACAGTGACCGCTAGGCAACAGTCTCCACGCGGTGTGTGCCTGCGGATACTGTACTGACACAGAAAACCAATTAAAAAAAAAAAACAGTGGCACTCCGGGAGCGCCGACAGAAGTGAAAACAAAACACACACAGAATACTTTGCCATCACTCACTGACATATCGGATACACATTAAAACCGAGTAGGTATGTACATCCTGAGGACAGCTGAACACATCCAAAGCGGGTGTTTTTAATCGTCTTATAAATAAAACACCCGCGGTGTCGCTTACGGTAACAGTGGCGCGAGTTCAATGGTTTTTTCCCATCTTAAAAAATGCCCAACGCGCCTAATGAAGTTTTCACTTCAGAAATTGTCTGTCTGTTTGTTCAAGCTAATCTCCGAAACGGCTGGACCGATTTTGACGGGGCTTTCACTGACAAATAGCTGATGTTATAAGGAGTAACTTAGGCTATACTTACTTTTATTTTAGAAAAAATATGTAATTAGTAAAGATACACATAATTGTTTTCCGACATCCACGTGAACGAAGTCGCGGGCACAGCTAGTCTTAAATAACGAACATGAGCACGTTTTAGAGCTTTGATATCACTTTTGTTAACTACTTCCAAAATGCAAATGGAGACGATATGTAGGTAGACGTAAACATTAATTGAATACTGTAACCCAGCGTCCCAGCTTACTCAGACATAGTGCGTGTGACTCATGTTAACTAAAATATTGACGTCACCATCAACCATTAGGCTGAGGCTACAGTAGGCAGCGATTTGCGATGCGACTGGAAGAGCGAAACGAGAAAAACATGGTATGGCTACATTACAAGCGAAAAAAAAGCAATTTTCTAATATATTCGCTTCAATTTCGCTCATTGATGTAGCCGATGCCGTGATTTCAGTAATGTTGTTCCTATCGCATAAAGAAATCTAAGATCGCTAGTAATATTTGATGTACGGTGTAGCCATATACGTGAGCATTCATTTACTTGTTTTAATCGCTCATGTGTCGCAGGTCGCGTCGCGGCCTAATGTAGCCTCAGCCTTAAGGGGGAAGTCCCAAGGTAGCCTGAGAAATTGAAATTTTCCTACGATTTTTGGAATTTGCAGGTCCAGTGTCAGGTTCTATGTTGATTAAAATATCATTCGCGACTGTAACAAATATGACCACAGAATTATAATCATGAAAGAATCAGTACCTATTGCTGATTGAACTCCTTGAGATAGAAATGTCCTCAAATGTCATGATTTCATAAAACAGTCATTCAATAGGATGATATGAACTTAGAGAGTTGTATTAATGATTTTTAACCGACGAAAAAATGGAGGAGGTTCTCAAGTCGACGCGTATTATATTTTTTAATGATTATAATTCTATAAATAAATATTTGTTATTTGTTACGGACGCGAATCATGGCGCGACGCGACACGCGACACAAAGAAAGAAGAAAAGAAGAAAAATGATATTCTTCAGGATATATGCTAGGTAGATAGTGTTTTGAAAACATAATACAGCTAATTTGATACTATAGAAAAAAATCGTGAAGATACCTCTAAAAACTTTCTTTTTGCAATAAAAACCATACAATCATTCTGATTTGTTGTCGGTTTATTCTACAAGCAACATACTTTAATACTAGTGTTTTAATTTTTTTGTCCAAACAATAGATTGTTTGTAATTAAATAATTGCTTCATATTTTGCATTTAATTACCAGTGTTGTGTCATCACGCTTCTCTTTCTTTTCTATGCAGTCCGACAGTGACCGCGCTTTAGGTCATGTAAGCCCCTTAAGCACCAGATATACCTAACTGTAGGTATATTACACGATACACAATAATAACTTAGTAAGTAATAAGCATAGTTAACCTATAAAGTTACTGGACTTTGTGACTCACGAAAAAAGGTGAATATTATGCACAACATACGCATAGCGTGTCAAGCGACACTTTAGCGCCCCGGAGCGCTAATCCGTCGCCAGTGCTGCATCGTATTAACTCGTTTCCCTCATTTACTCGAACAACTTGTAACTTGATAAGCTACTGATACCCTGGGCACTTAGATTTGCTTTTAAATTAAGGGAATTACTAAATTACTGGGTAAGATGCCCGAAAGTAATAATGGTAACGGTCGAAAGAAAATGGGCATGAAAATCTATCATTATGTTTTTTTTACCTGTAATCACAATTATCCCCTTTGATACCCTTCGAAATTCAAACCAACTAATCTGGACAAGGGTTGTAATGACAATAGAGTGCGCGCAAGATAAGTCTGCGTGCGACGTTTGACTTCAAGATTATATCCCTGCTAGCACTTTTAATCACTTTGGGCGTAATTATGGCAATTATTTACTTTGGGGAACTCTGAACATGGTGGGCATGCAGAATTAACTCCAATTCAACAGCACAAAAAAGACTTCCTCATTGGTCTAACGGACTTTGGTCTAAAGGAAAGTTGAAAATCTATTATAGAAATTTGACAGCTACAATCTGTCAAATTTCTATAATAGATTTTCAACTTTATCGCTAAAGCATAAGGTTCAAAGTTGTTTGGGAAAATTTGACAGTTTCGGGTAGCTTGATGTGCTGGCGTCTGTAAAAGAAAAACGATTTCCAAAAGAACTTCTTGAATACTTACTGAAAGAAGACAGATATCTTTAAAATTGTTTCCTTAAGAGGAAATGCGGTCGCAGTGACTTTTTTGAAAAACCTAAGTAAAAAGCCATAATTCGAGGTTTGGCTCTCGCCTGTTTGCTCCTCCAATATTGGACCAATTTAAAAGATATTTCATAAGCAGAATAAGTAGGATATATTATACTGTGTCCCTTCCTATGTTTTCCTTTTTGATGATACATTCTTTTTATAATCAAAGTGCTCAAAATTGCCGCTCTCAACAGAGGTCTAGTGTACAAATTTGACAACTATTAATGAAAAAAGAAAAACATAAGGACATAGCATATATCCTTCTTATTCTGTTTATGAAATATCTTTTAAATTGGTCCAATATTGGAGGAGGAAATAGGCGAGAGCCAAACCTCGAATTATGACTTTTTACTTAGGCTTTTTCAAAGTCTCTCCGACCGCATTTCCTCTTAACGAAAAATTCTCGAAAAGTTAAGTGTTAATCTAAGATGTCCAGTAAATCACGGAGTTCCAATGTCTTGGCCAGGCGATGAGACTCATAATGTTGTCTTAATAGCTCCAAAGATCGCTGAGGGTCAAGCGAGACGAGGATATTGATTCTGACGATAGTTTTGTGGGTCCAGGGATGGCTGTTACAAGTGAGGGTCTGGGTTTGAACTTTAGGTTAAGCAAGGAGGTATTTAGTGTTCTGGGTGATAGTTAAATAGAAGGGTCTCGTGGATGTCAGATAGGCAGTCGTTTCATGTAAAATACTGGTATTTAGCTGCATCCGGTAAGACTAGAAGATGACCCCAACGTAGCTGGGTAAAGGCTAGGCAGATTGATTGGTGATATAGTTGACGACACGGTTGGCGCAGTGGCTGAGCGATCGACTGCTGCGCTGCGTGTCGCGGGTTCGATTCCCGCACGGAACAAATATTTGTATTGCCTACAGGTAGTTGTTCCGGGTCAGGCTGTTTGTGTATGTGAATTTAAATGTTTGTAAACGCACCCACGATACAGGAGTAATTCCTAGTGTGGGGCAACGTTATTTAAAAAAAAAAAAAATAGTTGTAGCTTAGCAGCCGGTCGATTCTGTAAAATTCTCACCGTGAAAACTTAGGTGAAGTGAGTTTGTTTTTGCTAGGAATTGACACTATCGACAGCTCACTCCACGCTCACTTCGCCTAAGTGTTCACGATGAGATGGTTACAGAATCGCACTGCAGGTCGTGTGAGCGGGTGATATTTTCGGTGTAAGTAATATATATATACCAACATATATTTGGTCCTTAATTTCAAATTAGCTTGACGTGTTAGAGCTCATAATAAATTGCCGGTGTATTAACTATACAATATTACGCCGCTTTCTTGAAATCCTTTAAAATTTCAACCGGACACAAATCCTGACTCCGGGCTTTCACTGAGAAGTTCCATAAAGGCTCCTACAAACAGGCGCGACACGACACGCGACACAAAGGCAGCGCAAGTCGCGCAACGAGCGGTGCCTTTGTGTCGCGCGCGATTATATCGCGTGTCGCGCCTGTTTGTAGGAGCCTTAAGGAAAAACTCAACAACACCTCCGATCTGGTAATGAACCCAGGACCTCGTGCTCAACAATAGCGCTTGCGACCACTATACCATCGAGGCTAGAGTCTCTTCATTTCGGAGACAAATGATATGCTCATTTTACTCCAGTGATAACTTTAATTCTTTCTTTCAATTCGGCCGACAGTTAACCATTTAACTTCCAATGTTCAGTTCGGTTCAGGCAATCAGGTTCGCAATTTTCACTTAATAGCCTAGAGATCAAAGTACGTCACAGAGGTCAGGGGCAAGCATGGAGCAATTCTGGGAAGCGAAACTTAGTTAATTTTATTAAGGAAGGGACTCGATAAGTTTCTGGTTAGATAGGTTCGAACTTCATTTTTGTTTTGATCGTAGAAGGTTGTACGAGATAAGTTTAGGAGTGGAAGTACCCTTGTAAGTTTAATCAGTTAAAGTATGAGGGCAGTGCAAACTAGAATGTATTAATCATAGTCTATTTTTATTGTTACCAAAAAATTGCGTCTATAAAAGCCTAGCTCTGACTGTCCACTTTCCGTCGCCATCATGAAATCAATCCCTCAAATGTTACTAGGTATTAGGTACTTAGGCTTGACGGCCGATGGTGGCCCAGTGGTAACGGCCGCGATTTACGAGCTGTAGGTCGTAGGTTCGAAGTCGAACCCAGACAGGCGCTTTCCCAGAGGACACGGTGGAGCATACGGTGGAGGTCTGCCCCGCTTGGGCGGAACACCGCCGTGTCCTCGTAGAGGCGATCGGCAGCGGCGGCGACCTCTCGCGTCCGGCTCTGGTTCACGCCATGGTCCGGGGCGAGAGGGAGTGGGGGACAGTCGCCTCCTTCTGCGAAGCAGTCATGCTAGCGAAGGAGGCGGCGAGATGGCTGAGGGAGAGAGCCTCCCGTCCCAGCCGCGTGTTTCGCGCGGTCGAGGTCGGGAGTGTGGTATTGGGTTTTCCATCAAGAATTATTCAGTAGCACCCCGAAGTCTTGATTAGTGTCAGTTTTATGGCTACGCTCATCTCCTTTTACATGGGACTTAAAAGGTAGCTGGCGAAACGTGGGAGTAGCCTTCAGGGACAATGCGAGTGAAACTGCGGAACCTAGCTAATGACGACAATATATTACTCGTAGGTAGATACTTTCAGAGCTACACGTGTATAAAACTTTCCACTCATTCGCGGAAGTGGGTGGGAAATCCATCGTTCGACAAGTGTGAAACTGAATAAAATCGTTTAAGGCGAAAGCGTCAGGGTAGCCCGCGAAATTCAATTTTTTTTAGGTTTTTTGCAATTTGCTGGTCAGTATTAAGTTGTACGTTGATTAAAATATGATTCGCGGCCGTAACAAATATGTATTTACAGAATTATAATCATTAAAGTCATCAACACAACTCTCTAAGAGCACGTAACCCCAAAGAATAACTGTTTCATGAAATCGTCATTCTTTGGGGTTATGTGGTCTTAGAGAGTTGTGTTGATGACTTTAATGATTATAATTCTGTAAATACATATTTGTTACGGCCGCGAATCATATTTTAATCGACGTACAACTTAATACTGAACAGCAAATTGTAAAAAAAACCTAAAAAAAATTTAATTTCGCGGGCTACCTTAGCGCTTCCCCCTTAAGAAAAAACAGCTGTTCCGATTTTCAAGTTTGTTTCATGGTTTTATTTATTTATTTAATACTAGCTGCGCCCCGCGGTTTTACCTGCGTAAATGTCGATCCCGTGGGAATATCTGAATAAAATATAGCCTATACGTTAATCCAGGGTGTCAGCTACCTCCATACAAAATTTTATCAAAATTGGTCCAGCCGTTTGAGCGTGAAGAAGTAACAAACATATAAACACATACACACACTCACAAACTTTCGCCTTTATAATATTAGTGTGATTTCTAGCACAAAAATGTACAGAGGCGGACAGTTTAGGGTGTTGCAGCGACAAATATAATGGTAGGTGCTCTTTTGAAAATAAAGGGTTTTTTAACCGACTTCAAAAAAGGAGGAGGTTTTCAATTCGGATGTTTTTACATTTCATGACACAAATAGGAATCTATTTCTACTGGTTCCTCTAAGAGTTAGTTTACAGTTTCACTCACCAACCAAACCAAAGTGAGTGGTTGACTTGTTCTTGGTTTCACTCACGAAAGTGAGTGGTTTGTTTGTTCTTGTGTGATTTTCTTTAATTGTATTAAGATAAGAGCTTGGTTTAGAAGAAACTATAAAGAAACGCGTTCATGAGTTCCAGGAACATAAGTGCACCTACAACCTGCTACCTATAAGGGAATGATTTGAAATAGAGCCGGACTATCTAAAGTTCTAAATCATCTACAAAGATAGGAGATCCATCTAGTTAGGACATCAAAAATCAATACCTAGATTAATTTCCGAGTGATCTATCTCTTCGCGGGAGAAGTGCCCAAAACTTAAAACAAAAGCTCACAAGTTGCGGACCATAACCAATACGTGCCAATTTAATTTTAATTTTCTTTTTTTTTCTCTCTCTTGCCCCATTTTCTCGATGCACTGAAACACGAAAAAAAAAACGCGGAAACAATATAAAAATCAATTTACACAGACATTCGCACTAGAATATACGAGATCAACAGATAACATAGGTTTAATTACGGCTATAAAATAGGCGGGCTCTTGGGCCACGTCTTAAACGCTCATTAAAGGCCATTACGTCGAGCTATGGGCCACGGAGCGATAAACTGCGAAGAACGGAGAATACCGGCGAAGAACGAAGAAACGGAGAACTGATCCACAGAATAATACAGAAGGTCGGCTCAATACAATGAGCGAAACCGCACGCACACAAAGACACGCTTCACGTACGCAAGCGTTCCCGCGACTGTCATTTTTTTGAGATAGCCGTAACTTCCAACAGTATCAGAGGGGCAATTCCCGTTATATTGAGAACGTTCACACTTCACAGCCTGGTCTCAGTCTGAATCTGTCAAAAGTACCTCTAAAATTTTTTTTACATTGATTGTCACTGAGATGAGATTGCGAATGTCAAAAACTTGTCAAAAATGTAGGCAATATTAGAAGTATTTTTGACAAATTGAGACTGAGATTGGAATGCGATCGATTTAAAAATACGGGAATTGCCCTCTAATCCATTTGTTTACATTTTCATCAAATACTTTTGGAACAGACTATACGGGTATTTGTGAGTGCGCCTGTTTTCACTCGTTGTACAGACAGAGCTGAACTTCTGTACCTTATCTACTTTGTAACTGAACAATGGTTCGATTCGATTTTCGATTGTGTGATAAAGCGTTGTCTGGTCTGTGATTGGGTCAGACAGTTGTGAATAGTGGGGGGAGGGGGAGTGTCGGAGTTATGACTGTTTTTATTGATATTAGGTATTGTTTGCGAATCTGTGCATGATAGCTTTGATGTTCAATGCGGTTAACCATTAAATTTGGATTTCCAATTTGGTAATTTTGTAGATGAAGAATCGAATTTTTTTCTTCCTGTATATACCCTACATTGATAGAGCTTCGTAGGCCAATCAAAGACTTATATTATTAAAAAGTGATAAATTCGGGAGCAAATGTTATTTATTTTGTGTGAGGTCCCAACTTGTTGATATAAAGTCAAAGTCAAAGCATTTATTTCAAATAGGCACATAAAAGGCACTTTTGAACGTCAGAACTTACAACAAATCGAATTGATTCTAGTCGCCCATTCCAAAAGGTAGTTTTCGTATGGAGAAGAACGGGCAAGAAACTCCACCGTTACTCTTTTAAAATTCTTTCAATATTTTGCATACATTAATTATATAATCATAATACTATGTGAAGACGATGCACCTAAAATAAAATTACTACACCACAATAGGTAAAATAATTAAAAATGAAACCATGACAATGACATAAATTAATTATCTGATAGATACAGGGTGCTCACATATTTACAAACAGGGTAAAATAAAAAAAAATAAAAAAAATACAAGTAATAAGTCAGGGTGTGAGTTGAGTAGTTACAGAATGTAAATCAATTTAAATAAAAAAAATATATTGTATAGAAATAAATTACAATATCAAAACATGAAAATTTTTCATTACATATTTCGGTGTTGTTTCTTCCCAGCTTACCACTAGATGGTCACTATCGTCAGTAGCCCAAAAAAACATTTCATTTGATAAGCACTAAAATATTCTAGAAACATTATCTTTAAAATATTCTAGAAACATTATCTTTCCCAAGGTTAACGGTGACATAACGTTACGGGTGGAGTGCCCATTCTTCTCCACACAAAACTATCTTTTGGAAGGGGTGACTAAAATCTATTCTATATTTTTATTTTTTGAAAATTTTGACGTTCAAAAGTACCTTTTATGTGGCTATCTATATAAATAAAACAAAGTCTGGTTAGTTACACCATTTATAACTCAAGAACGGCTGGACCGATTTTTATGATCTGTGATTTGTTTGATTTGTCTCCGCCTGGAATAGCAGAATAGCTAGAATAACTTGGGAAAAATTCACGATTAAAAATAATAGTGAAGATAATTCATTTTATATATAATTAATTTAGAGGGGCCCGTGGTTAAATAATAACAGCCGCACAGGTCGATCGATCAGGTTAAGCTACGCTTGTCGCGGTTGGTCTGTGGATGGGTGACCATCTTTACATACCGTGACCTCTCCGTGCCTCGGAAAGCACGTTAAGCCGTTGGTCCCTGACAGTCGTTACGGGTACCTAGTCAGAAACCCGAAAGTCTGACAACCAGTCTTATCAAGGGGTATCGTATTACCCAGTAACTGGGTTGTGGAAGTCAGATAGGCAGTCGCTCCATGTAAAATACTGCTATTCAGCTGCATCCGGTTAGACTGGAAGCCGACCCCAACATAGTTGGGACAACGCTAGGCAGATGAGTGAAGATAATTCATTTCTCATACATTCATTCTTATTGATTCAGAGGCGGTATAAAGTTCGCCGGGTCAGCTAGTTTGAAATAAATGATTTCACTTGACTTTGGTTTACGACATTCACTTCCCACAATCTGACAAGTACTTATCACCTTTTACGTCTCTTCGACATCCTCCAATGAAAAGTAAAGGCTCCTACAAACAGGCGCGACGCGCGCGTTTTTATCGCGTGTCGCGCCTGTTTGAAGGAGCCTTAACGAACTAACAGAGGGCAATTCTCGTAATTTTAAGAACGTTCAGTCTGATCTCAGTCTCAATCTGTCAAAAATACCTCTAAGCCTTGTGTTCAACGACTCCCGGCCACCGTAGGCGCGGGCCTGCGGGCGGAGAGTAAAGGGTAGCTCACCGTCCTATCAGGACCAGGCCCGTGCCGGACGGCGCGTACGTGTTCCACGCGCGCCTCAAAGAGATGTCAGCTTCAACCGAAGGGGCCCGTTAGGGCCGAAGCCTGCCGGTTCAGCGGGATTGTCCGAAAGGGTTACCGCTGGCCCGGAACATAAAGGGCGAAGGATGGAACACGGATTTCCCATCCTGAAAAAAAAAGCGTTCACCAATATTTGAATCAGTTTTAGTCAGTAATAGTCTGACACTCCCTTCCGATCCATCCAGAGCGGGAGGGGTCATTTGATGATTTCCCATCATGAAAAAAAAAGGGTTCCTAAAAAGGCCACTTTGGGAGAATCATAAAAGGATAACATTATGAATCATAATATGGCGAAGACAGTCCGTGTTTTTCTTTTTTTCGCTACTCTACGTAGGTACAATCAAAGAGATTTTTTTCAAAGATATTTGGATTGGATTGATTGGTATTTTAGTACAGACCAAAAAAAAATAACTGAAAAATCTTTCACCAAGGGGATTTGATGCGATTAACTTATCTGTTAACTGATTCATAACGTTATCCTTTTTTTTAACGATTCTACCGAAGTGGCCTTTTTAGGCCCCCTGGCCTAGTTTCCTTACATTTTGACAAGTTTTTGACATTTGTTTGTCGCCGAGATGAGACTGCGACTAGATTTTGAATGTTTTAAATTACAAATCAAATCAAATCAATTTATTCGCAATAAAGCATTGGTACAGACGCCAGCTCATCAAGTTACTACGAAATGTTAAATTTCTTTAATAGATTTTCAACTTTATCGCTAAAACATAAGGTTCAAAGTTGATTGGGAAAATTTGACAGTTTCGGGTAGCTTGATGTGCAGGCGTCTGTACAATTTCGGTCTTAACATAAATCATAATCTAGATCCATAAAACTTTCACATAATAATGTGACATCCAAACATTTGGGTTTGAATTGATCTTCTGATTTACGGCGTCGTACCCGTTTCGCATCCCATAAAACTGGACCCCCCAACTAATTACTAACACGTTACAGGCACTAAAAAGAAACAACGCAGTGTTTTACTCTTTTAAGAGGCTTACAGGACCTAAACGCAAAAAAACGCAAGTTTTAGAAACATTAAAAGTAGGTACTTACCTATAAATGATCGACTACAGTAAACAAAATCAGAAAAATATATGCTATTCTTGAGGATTTATGCTAGGTAGATAGTGTGTTGAAAACATAATACAATTTGATACGATAGAAAAAAATCATGAAGATGACTCTAAAATCTTTCTTTTTACAATAAAAACCATACTAATATACATAAGTACAATCATTCTGATTTTTGTCAGATTATTCTACAAGCAACATACTAAAACAATACTGTTTTAATTTTTTTGTCTAAATAATAGATTTTTTGTAATTAAACAATTGCTTCATATTTTGCAATAAATTACCAGCGTTGTGTCATCGCGCTTCTCTTTCTTTTCTATGCAGCCCGACAGTGACCGCGCTTTAGGTCATGTAAGCCTCTTAACATGCATACATACATAAATTCACGCGTTCTTCCCATAGAAAGAAAGAAAGAAAGAAAATACATTTATTTAGCACAGACTAAGAGACACACAATACACCAGATAGTTAGATATAGGGGTAGGCAGAAACTACAGAACGTCACCTGCTACGATCCTTACATACTCTTTACGTTCATACATCTGCCCATAATTGGGTAACATACCTACTATCAATCCCAATCTGAATCATCGTGAAGGATATTCCTAATCCATTGCTTTATATGTTCGAAAATTTTGTCTTCTTAACAACATAAATAACGCAATGTAACATACATTACGTTATTTACGTAGAAACGTGTTTTTTTCGGCGTTTTTGCCTTATGGTACGGAACCCTTCGTGTGCGAGTCCGACTCGCACTTGGTCAGTTTTTTTTATTACGATGTGTAAAACTGAGTTCAATGTTTACAGAATAAACACTTTAATTTCTGAAGCAACACGACCCCTGTACGACGACATCTGTCATAGTAAGTGTGTCTTCTCCCTTTCCAATGAAAAACGGAGACGGGTAGGGCCTATTTTGTTTAAAAAAACCCTACAAAATCCGTACCTTAAGGTGAATGGGTAGTTGAGACCGCGAAATTCAAATTTTCTTACGTTTTTTGCAATTTGCAGGTCAGTGTCAGGTTGTATCTTGATCAAAATATGATTCGCGACAATAGCAGGTACATATTTAGAGAAGTATAATCATTAGAATCAATAATCCATCTTTCTAAGTTAGATTTCTACCACTAACACTTTTCCATAAGAGATTGGTGGTTGGTGGTAGAAATCTAACTTAGAAAGATATATTAATGATTCTAATGATTATAATTCCTTAAATATGTACCTGTTATTGTCGCGAATCATATTTTGATCAAGATACAATCTGACACTGACCTGCAAATTGCAAAAAACGTAAGAAAATTTGAATTTCGCGGTCTACCACTACCCATTCACCTTAACAATAATCGAAACGCATAACCCATTCGTGCAGCCTACAGGTAATGATGTATCACGATCAAAACCAACACCAACCGCGTCGAACATTACAATAATGCGTCAGGGGTCCGTGTAAAATATTTGTGCGTAAAAATTAATCCCTGTCAGGGTAATATTTATATACACAGCAGAAAACAGTAGTAACCCTTACGAAATATCAATTGGGGCGGCGGCCTGTCGTTTTTTATAGCGAAGTCTGTAAAACATTGGTATAGCGTGTGTACTCGCCTTATGCTCGCTTGACACGCGAACGTACACTTGTAACAAAAAGTGATTTGGGTAATTTTTCTGGCAGTTTCCTATTAACTCGTAATATGTGCCATTTGCTATACTACCTACGGGTTTTATGTTTCCCTTTACATTTAATGTTATGTACTTAAATGGCGAAATTGTTGCTATATTTTTGGGCGACCCCGTTATTGTAATTCTTATTTATGAAAATGTTTTCGAGTTGTGCTGGAATTACTGTTTTAGTGTTGGGGTGTAAGCCTATAAATTTTTATAGTAACTTGTTCTTTACCTTAATACTTAATATATGTAGAAAAATAAAAGGGAATTAAGTTCTCATGATTGACCATATGGGGCAATAAAATGGAAATAATCTGACTGGACAAGTATTGAATCATAAAAACCTACTGAGATTAGGTTAGCATAAAAGATCAATCCATAAATTAATAATGAACAAGATACGGAAGCCTAAGATTAATAACCATTCTTACCAAGGGGTATCAAGTTCCCCAATAACTGCACCCTAATTTCGTAACACACTATGAATCTCATTCTGAATCATTTTGAACGATATTGCTAATCCATTGTTTCAAATGTTAGAAATGTTTGTCTGCTCAACAACTTAGATAACGCAATGAATGTTGTTGAACTGTCAAAATGAAACTCATTGCTACTGATAGTATGTTACGTACGTACAGTGCGTGCCACGTAAGAAGAGACTTGACCCCGCCTCCCCCGCCTCTTTCCGCCGCCCCTATGACGTCCGGTCCCGTCCCGCACTCAGACCTCATACCGCTAAAGATACCTAAAATCGTGTACTGCGCATGTCAAACAACGTGGTGTGCCAAATCTCTTCTTTCGTGGCACGCATTGTAATTACTTCGCTAGCCGCTGAGTTGTAGATGTCAGATAGGCAGTCGCTTCATGCAACATACTGATATCCAGCTGCATCCGGTTAGACTGGAAGGCGACCCCAACATTGTTGGAAAGAGGCTGGGCAGATAAATAAATAAATGAAACATAAAAATATATTTATGATTAAAACTTTTATTACAGAATACGAATATAATAAAAACAATAAATCAATCAGCATCAATATATTACATATATACTGCAAAACGGAGTTTATGAGCTCGAAACAATGATAATTTCTAAAAACGTCAAAATTCCTATTAAAATTACAATCTATGTATTTATTCAGCCAAAAATATTCCCTAAATAATTTAGCACACGGATTAAAACAGCAAACAGGACACTGCCACATCTACGGCTAATTACAGCCATATCCTCAGAGACCATTAATACCACAAACGACCTTCACCCAGCGGCCATTACTGACAGATTCTCAGGCACGAGGCAGAGATGAAAGATCGCACTTTATTTAACACTAATAGTTACAATTTTGTTTCAGCAATTTAAGACAATTAAATAAACAAAGCATCTTATTTTAAGGATCATTTACACAACGAGGGTTTCTCGCTTCGTATAGGCGATTATCGAAAGAGATAAAAGGGTTGGACAGTGTAAACAGTATTTATGATACAGCGAGAATTGCCACAATTTTCAAAATTGGAAGCGTCCGTTAAAACAAAATTTGTGTTTGGAGTTTTCGGTTCACAGTCCTAGAAAATCGCCTCACAAATCTCTTAAGACATAATTACATAGGCATGTTTTTTTTCGCTTATGTACTTGAATTGAAGTGCCTTTAGTCATTTGTTTTTTATGTTGTAATTTACTTTTTTATTTTTTTGTAATTAAAATAAATTTGTATGCCATGGTGCCACGGTGGAACATGTACGTATGAAATATTAATATTGTGTCATCCTGCATGCTTAATTTGCATATATACGCATGTTTTGACAAATAAAATTATCTTATCTTATCTTATGTATGATTATCGACTGGTGAGTCTGGCCTCTCGACGATCGAGAAGAGGAGTTTCTTGCCTATTCTTCTCCATACGAAATTACCTTTTGGAAGGGGCGACTAGAATCAATTCTATTTTATTGTAAATTTTAACGTTCAAAAGTGCATTTTATGTGCCTATTTGAAATAAATATAAATGCTTTGACTTTGACTTCACTCTGAGCGAGAAAATTCTTCTTCTTATAAAATACACTTAACACAGCATCTCAATTTACCGTACACAATTAATTTCCCATTTCAAAAGGTTAATTAACCCCAGAACTTGTCTTCTCGCTAGTACAGACGTCTTTTATATTTTTTTTAAAGGCAACATCGAGCTCGACCGCAAATGATGGAGCGGTGTGTTCCTGCTATACTACATTTAAATTTATCCTGATCAAAGTGTTGTAATTTGTTAACTAGTATTTCTATGTTGAATCGAATAAAATAAATATTTTTTTAAAATGTTGTTTGTAGGTCAAATAGTGTTTTAAAACCTTACTGCAACATTTGGGTGGTTAAAATGCTGTTGAAACCTTGCATTGTTGTTGAAAATGAATAGCCGTTGGGGTAATTGCGTACTATCAGTAGCAATGGGTTTAATTTTGACAGTTCAACAACATTCATTGCGTTATTTACGTTGTTGAGCAGACACATTTTTCGAACATATGGAGCAATGGATTAGCAATATCCTTCGAAATTATTCTGATTGAGATAGTAAGTATATTACGCAATAAGGCTTCTGCAAACAGGCGCGACGCGAGACGCGAATCGCGCGCGACACAAAGGCACCGCTCGTTGCGCGACTTGCGGTGCCTTTATGTCGCGCGCGATTTTATCGCGTGTCACGCCTGTTTGAAGGAGCCTTTAAGCTGCAGATCTTTGTCTTACGGGTGTTAAAGGGGGTGAAAAAAATTATTGGATTTTGAGCGGTAGTCTTTAAGATAGAATTATACTAATGATACGTCATATCATTAAGTATACAGGGTGGCAGGGAAATCGACGCATAACGTGTTACCATAAATTTAGCACCAGGGGGGTAATTGCGTAACGCACTATCAGTAGCAATGGGTTTAATTTTGACAGTTCAACAACATTCATTGCGTTATTTACGTTGTTGAGCAGACACATTTTTCGAACATATGGAGCAATGGATTAGCAGTATGCTTCAAAATTATTCAAATTAAGAATAATAGTGTGTTACGTAATGGGTCATGTATGAAAATATTAAATTGTCTCGATTTTTTTTCTGCACTTATGAATAAGCTAATACTATCTACAAAAAAAGTATCAGATTTATCTGATTAGTATTTCCAGAGAAATAAATTAAATTCTGTTAGAGGCGGCCATCGACAGTAACCCACGGATTTTTATTCAATTTCCTTAGCCTACTCAATTAAAAAGTAAAAACTGTAGATAATCTGTACCGTCTGACATCCATCCATCATAACAAAGGTCTCTCAAAATCTAATCCAGTGTCCAAAGCGTAGGGGTCGTCGCGAAGGCAGTCGAAATCTAATCCAGTATTCAAAGCGTGAGGGTCGTCGTAAAGATATATCCATAAAATCGCAAACAAACACAAAGCAAGAGGTGAAAAGTGAGGTTATGTTATGACAAATTGACAAATTATGATGGATGGATGTCAGACGGTACAGATTATCTACAGTTTTTACTTTTTAATTGAGTAGGCTAAGGAAATTGAATAAAAATCCGTGGGTTACTGTCGATGGCCGCCTCTAACAGAATTTAATTTATTTCTCTGGAAATACTAATCAGATAAATCTGATACTTTTTTTGTAGATAGTATTAGCTTATTCATAAGTGCAGGAAAAAAATCGAGACAATTTAATATTTTCATACATGACCCATTAGGGTGCTGATTCTAGACGTAGAACAGAAATTTTTCGTCGTATTAAAAAAAAAACCATCTGTTTCATAGAAAAGTGCAATACCTACCTACGCGATCGAAATGTACAGACGCCAGCACATCAAGCTACCCGAAACTGTAAAATTTTCCCAATCAACTTTGAACCTTATGCTGTAGCGATAAAGTTGAAAATCTATTAAAGAAATTTGACAGATTGTAGTAGCTTGATGTGCTGGCGTCTGTTCGAAACCACAATTTTTTTTTAAACCGTCGAAACATTTCTAATCTTGTACCTTCAAGCACATTCTAGTTAGTAGGTATCTTAAGGATTTTGATTGCTATTTCCATTTCTCTCTCAATTACTAAATATAAAACATACATAAAGTCGAACGTATAACCTCCTCCTTTTTGGAAGTCGGTTAAAAAGAGTCTTCGATATTGGTTTACTTTTGACTAGTTAGTTACTTATTAAGGCTCCAAACAGGCGCGACACGCGATAAAATCGCATGCGACACAAAGGCACCGCAAGTCGCGCAAAGGTGCCTTTGTGTCGCGCGTCGCTCCTGTTTGCATGAGCCTTTATCCTTATGTCCGGAAGTATTTGATTAGGTTATAGTTAAGTTTATTTTTACAATAGTCAAATCATAGGGAAATCAATCAATCTACGTAGCCCTTTATCAAGCATGTTGGGGTCAGCTTCCAGTCTGACCGGATGCAGCTAAATATCAGTAGCATGATCAGCCTTTAACGTTCCCACTGTTGGAACACAGGCCTCGTCTCGGTGAGAGAGAGTGGGCCGTAATCCACGACGTGGGCCCAGAGCGGGTTGGTAGGTATATGTCACATGTCTTCGAATACCAGTATCATACAGAAATTAAAAAAAAATAGAAAAAAATGATCACCATAATCTCATAATAAATAAAAAACGAAACTGATTCTGTTTCATAAAAAAAACATTGAGTAAATGAAATAAGTGAATCACTACCGTTTAACTCCTCGAAAGTGCCAATAAAGCACTCGAGAATTCGAAGAACTAACAAAAGTTTAATCAAGTGAATAATTTCAATTGTTAATTAGTAACAAATTTCTCTGAACCAGCTCACATGCCAATGTGGTATAAAAATTAAAAAGTGCAATTTAACACCACAGCAGTATGTCGTGTTGTGCCAACATAACACGCAGTGAGGCCTTTAAAACTAATTATTTTTATTTAATTTTATTTATTGAGAGATCCGACACGCGAGAATCGAACCCGGCTCGGCGGGAGTCGCCAAACCTGTTACGCGTAAAAGGCAAAAATTTTAATTTATGCACACTGTACTTATCCTTACAAAACATGGGAATTTACACCTTAATTTCTCGTTACATAAAATCGAAAGTTCCATGGACATTATTGGTTCTTGTAGCACATGTGTGCACGACTGTACCTCCATATGGATACACCTATCTAAGAAATGTATTCAGTTTTAATTACCATAGGTTTTTATTGTGTATAAATGTGTTTCTAGTGAAGTATGCTAGTTATTTTTAGTATGAAATATAAGTAAGCTTTTCGCATTATTGTAACATGGTTTATTCTTGAGAGTTTGGTATTAATTCATGTTATTTTATAGGTTATGTTGCATAGAATAAATAATAGGCTGATCGCAGTTTAACAAAGGTCCGTTGATACATAAATTGGTGGTAATTTGTGGTCTGTGAATATTTTATGGCTAAGTTATAATTAGCATTAATAATTAATTTTGCACCTGGGAAAGTTGGTTTAGTGTATACTGAACTAAAATAAATCTTGACTGACTTTTAAACAGAAAAGATCAGTGTTTTTGATAAGTTTTTGACCTTGATTGTCGCTGTGATGAGATTGCGACTACATTTTCAACGGTTAGGAATTCCAAATTCAAATTAATTTAAAATCTAGGCTTGTGCATTTGTGTTTCGAATTTAGTGATTCATTTGTTTTCGCGCCATTTGATTTTTCTATGACATCGTTCTGTTCACAATAGTTATAGAAAACTCTTAGAAAACTTAAAATTAAATATCACGTTATTTACGAACACAAATTTCACCGTGGCAGGTATACAAAATGGCAAAAGTCCATAACAATGTTACAAACCAAAAAATTGATTAAAAACCCAGTGCGCAAACGGTGACCTTGAAATACATGATCCTGACATGAATCCCTGCGTTGAAATGTATAGTCGGTTAAAAAAAATTGCTCTGCGTACGTTTTGACCGCGTAGATATTGCACTTTTCTATAAAACAGCTTTCTTTTTGATAACCGGCGAACAATTGAATTTATTCTTAATTACAGCTTGCGCACTGGTTAAAAATGTATCCTGTTCTTACACAAAATTTCATTTTTTTATTCGTTTTGCTGTTTCATCATCTGCTTAGTCTTTTCCCAACTATTTTGAGGTCGGCTTCCAGTCTAACCCGATACAGCCGAATCCAGTATTTTACATGGAGCGACTGATATCTGACCTCCACAACCCGGTTACTGGGTAATACGATACCCCTTTGCTTTTTCCATATGAAACGCCAATTTCATTATGTAAGGACGTAATATTAATTATTGTTTGGAACAAGAAACCGGTTTCTCAAGGATGCGTAAAGAACTCAAGTTCGTTGAACCTACATACATAAATTAAATGTGTCAGTCAATATGTAGATCGTTTTATTGACTAATGTGTCCTGTTTTAAACACCCTATCACCTTTTGCCTGAATTGAAGAAAAGAAAACTCAAAACTGTTCTTCCTTTCCTTCTTTCCCTATTAGAAGTTTTTTTTTTTTAATAAACTTTTAGCATAGACATTAATTAGGCTATAAATTTCCCACTGCTGAGACACAGGCCTACTGCGGGCAAGCCCAGTCCGGGACCCCGGGTTGGTGGATGTCACACGTCTTCGAATTTTTGGTTCTAGGTCTTGCCGATTTCCTCACCATGTTTTCCTTCACCGTTTTGAGAGCAGTGATGAAATGATATACACAAAGTAAAACACCATCTAGGTTCGAACCTACGATCTACAACACGTAAGCCGCGGCCGTTACCACTGGGTCACTACTGCTACAAGCTTCTAAAGCGGTCTAAGCTATTGTAACTTGATGATCCTAATGTGAATGTGAGTTTGTATGTTTATTATGTTTTCACGCTATACCAGCTGAACGGATTTGGATGTGGCACATGAGTAGACCATGACCTGGAAAAGGACATAGGTTTCTTCCTGGATCGCAGATGAAGTCGCAGGCAACAGCTAGTGAATAATAAAGCGTTTCAAGAAGTTTTTATGAGCAACTCTTTGGCAGCAACATTGACGGATGACGACTCCACTGCTTGATACATTTTATGATGATTCATCAACAGAGTATGATGACGAAATTGTTTCGCTTTTAAAATTCGTGTATTAAGAGTTCAGTTGTAGACAGTTATGTGATGATTCATAATCAAAAGACGATGACAGACCTGATTCAATTCGCCACGGTCCAACATAACTTTTAAGCTAAGCAACCATAAAAGTATGCTCACATTGTATAAGTAAGCATTCTGATACATTTATCTCTTCACGATCTATATTAGCGTTGTTCTTGGAACCTTGTGAGCGATACCCTCGACATATACATGTATATGTGTATATGTATAGATATATATGTAACGAATTGGAGCCGGCGGCGAGTGCAGTTGAAAAGCGGCTTCCTACAGAACGAGCACCAGTTGCGAAGGTGGGTGGATTCAGGAAAGGGAATGGAGGAGGCATTACTCGTTTCCATATTCCAGGGTTTTTGGTAACCGAAGATCTTAGTATACTGGCTTCTTAAGTAGTGTCAGGTTGCGAGTGATAAACCTGGAAAAAGGAATTTATGGCACGCTTATTAATTATTCGCTTTTTTAGTAGGTAGATTTTATTTTCATATTTTACTTTGAGTTTGGACATCAGTAAGTTACTCACGGTGAACGAAGAGGTCATGCGAAAGCTAGTTCCAGACTCCATTCCTGATGATGATGTACCTATTCTACTCCAGTGTTCTAGAAGTCGCTGTGGGGAACCATAATAATTATTTTCAATAATAGTGTTCGGGGGAGACCACGGCGAAGGTTGTGTGACGATAAAATTAGGTAATCATGTTTGCGGGGCCAACATGGCCAGAGATCGCACAAATCGGAAAGATTTGTAAGGAAAAGGGGAAGCCCTTGCCTAGCATATTAATATTATAAATTCGAAAGTAACTCTGTCCGTCGGTCTGTTACCTTTTCACGCCTAAACTACTGAACATATTTCGACAAAATTTGGCAGAGAGATAGATTGCATATTCCCGGGGAAGGACATAGTTATCGTCATACCTCGCGGGCGAAGCCGCGGGTGGAAGCTAGTAGGATAAAAAAAAAATGTTTTATAGCTGGTAAAGTTAACCATGGCTTTCTTCTTGTGTGAAAAATTCTATCATATCATTCGCTAATTATGAATTATAAAATTAAATTATGAATTATTCATAGTTAATTATTATGAAATCATCAATACCTTATCAGCGTTTGTTCGTTTGTTTGCAATAAATTATCAGCGTTGTGTCATCGCGCTTCTCTTTCTTTGCTGTGCAGTCCGACAGTGACCGCGCTTTAGGTCATGTAAGCCCCTTAATTTTGAGGAGTGGCTAGAGAGGCGTCACGGCGCCCTCACCTACCGCCTGACGCAGGTCCGCATCGGACACGGAAGTTTCGGGAGGTTCCTGCACATCATCAGGCGGGAGGAAACGCCCGGGTGTTACCATTGCCAGGATCGCCCAGAGGACACGGTGGAGCATAAGGTGGAGGTCTGCCCCGCTTGGGTGGAGCACCGCCGTAACCTCGTAGAGGCGATCGGCAGCGGCGGCGAGCTCTCGCGTCCGGCCCTGGTTCAAGCCATGGTCCGGGGCGAGAGGGAGTGGGGGCAGTGGTCTCCTTCTGTGAAGCAGTCATGCTAGCGGAGGAGGCGGCGGGAATGCTGAGGGAGAGAGCCTCCCGTCCCAGCCGCCGCGGGAGACGCTACGGGCGTCGTCGTCTCCCTTCCGCTCCACCCAGAGCGGGAGGCGTCATTTGATGATTTCCCATCCTGAAAAAAAAAGACCCTTAATTTACAGGGTAAAGATAAGCCAGCTATGCCGATTGGTGCGCAGTTAGCTTAATTATAATTTTATGAATGCACTTTATTATATTTCTCTGCCTAGCCTGCTTTTTCAAACTATGTTGGGGTCAGCTTCTTACCGGATTTAGCTGAATACCAGTATTTTACATGACTGCACTATCTGACCAATTCTGAATGGCAATTCGCGAAATTCGATTTACCTCATCCACGCTCCTCTCATCCAGGTCCGAACATTTGCCCACATATTACCGATCTGCTACGCGCGACGCGCCGCGCCGAGCCTCCCAATAATAGCATTACGCTAATTACGATAATGCCCTGCATGTGTACGCTTTTATCCCTCCAGGTACCTCGAGGTACTGAGGTACACCTTCAGGCGAGTGGATCTTAGAAAATGTTTGTCGGTGTTAACGCGGTTTAGGAGTAATGAGTGTGTGAACGTATTCTTATTCGATTAGGGATCTGTCTGCATTCACAACCATCCGACAGGCTATCGTATCGAAAATATCGGAAGTCTTAGTCGACTGGAAGTCGACCCCAACATAGTTGGGAAAAGGCTAGGCAGATCATGATGCAGCTGGCTCAAAAAGTGAAGGATAGAGCAATCCAGTTTGCTAGCAATGACAACCAGGAGACTGTTGGAGCTGGCACGCACTATGTTCAACTGGAATGCTGCACGCTTGCTTCTAATCGCAGCAAAGCCGCCAGTTTGTGCATCCGCGAACATACCCAAGGCACTAAAAAAGCGTGGCAACCCCATCAGCATCCTGAATGCATTGTTGTACTGAACGCGAAGAGCATTAATCCCTCAAGCGTCAAGTGTACACCAAGTGTACAGACGCTTGAGGGGTAAAATAAAAAGTGCTCTAAACGTCATCGGTACACCAAGTGTACACAACAGTGTCATTGTTCTATTGTCATTGTTAAAACAATGACTTTACTGCGCCCATTCAACTACTGCGACGCGTGGGGCGTTTCGACAGGTAAGCAGGCAAACGTTTGAGAGGTTAACTGCTTTTTGAGTGAAGCTAAACCAAATACTGCAAAAGCAAAAAAATATTTTGGTCTTGTGAATAGCGTTTAGTCCTGACTCCTACGATAACATTGATTGATGTTCGATACGGTACGGAAGCGTATCGAGTGGTTGTGAATAGCTATGCTAGACGCTTAAGGCCCTTTGTATATACACAAGGTTTTCTTGCCGTGAAAGTCCATGGTTTTTTCGCCGTGTGCAGGCACGGTAGTTAGTGTTGCATGGAAAGCTTGTTGACGGACACGTTTTTTTTACGGCGTGGTTTATACGCCGTACCGTAATGAAACCGGCCGTGTACAGACGCCAGCACATCAAGTTACTACAATCTGTCAAATTTCTTCAATAGATTTTCAACTTTATCGCTGAAGTATAAGATTCAAAGTTGATTGGGAAAATTTGACAGTTTCGAGTAGCTTGGTGTGCTGGCGTTTGTACAAAGGGCCTTAGCCTGTTGAGAGGCCCTGTTCCATCAAGACTTTGCTAGTGCGAGTTTCTATATACCAAAATGACTTGAAAATTCAATCAGCTGGTACCAGGACTTAAGCGTTCACAAATGGTGTCAGATAAGTGACTCTAGGGAGTAAGGCAGCTCGTTGTAGTCACGAACACGGTCAGTTCAAATCCACACGTGGTTGTGGCCAACGGGGGTTGCAGAAACAAAGTTTTTTTTCCCCCCGGGATGTGTTTAAGGCAACTGCCTGCATAGTAATCAGTGAATTTGACCGTCTCAGTTAGATATGTGCCAAGAATGGTCACAAATGATTTTGGTGTCCATGGAGTGTCTTGCCCATTCTTCTCCATAGGAACCAACTAGGTACGGTCAGCATCAAAAGTCGATTAACACTTCAGTTTTTTTAATCTTAGTTATTGAGCAAAATATCAACACGTCAGTTTTTTTTAATCTCAGTTATTGAGCAAAATATTTGTTGAAAATTGCATCGTACTTCTGCTGCAATTTTGAATAAATATTTTGCTCAATAACTGAGATTAAAAAAAACTGAAGTGTTAATCGACTTTTGATGCTGACCGTACCCGTTAGAATGGGCACCCAGTTTCATCTTTCTGAATTATCCTATCATTGAAAATACAAAAGAGCCTAGAGTTGATTTAATTTGTAATAAATGCTTTGAGTTTGAGTAACACGTTTTAATTTTATAAATTCCCGCTAATCTACAAAAGGACTAATCTTTTAAAAAGTAGGTTTGTATGTCACCATTGTCATCCAGCTCCTTACATCTTTGTACATACCTTTCTCCGCCCGGGGTATTACACAATACGGCTACAAACAGATTCGCAAAGAATAAATTTCGACTTGTCATGTGCACGGGATTTCACCTAATTTTGTTTTGTTTGAATGTAGACAAATATGTTCAAAGAAAATCTTCAGCTTTGTTTCTCGTATTAGTATACATTAGTCTAGATAACATAACATCATCATCATCAGTCTATTTATTATTTTTCTTTTCTTTTTGTTGTCTGTTTATTTTACTTTACCTTTCAATATTCAATCTTCCTAGCCTTTTCCAGACTGGGGTCGGCTTCCAGTCTCACCGGATGCAACTGAATTCCAGTGTTTTACATAGAGTGACTGTCTATCTGACCTCTACATCCCAGTTACTGGGTAACACGGTACCCCTTGGCAAGACTGGTTGTCTGTCTTTCGCTTCTGACTACGCATAATGACTGTCAAAGATCTACGAATGACAGTGACAGCCTGGACCGAAGGCTTAACGTGAAGGCTTAACGTGGTTTCCGAGGCACGGAGGGGTCTCGATATGTAAAGGATGGTCACCCATCCGCGAACCGACCGCGGCAAGTGTAGCTTAACCTTCGATCGACCCGTCCGGTTATTATTATTTAGCCACGAGCCCCAAGCCAGTATCGTTCCCTCAAATTGGCACTTATAGAACTTACAGCTCAGGCCTTCTGTCTGAGAGAGGGCCGTAATCCTCCACGCGGGCCCAGTGCGGGTTAGTAGATGTGACTTGTCTTCGAATTTTTGGGTCTAGGACATGCCGGTTCCCTCACGATGTTTTCCTTCGCCGTTTTAAGAGCAGTGGTGATGAAATAATTTACAAAAAGTAAAGCGCCTGTCTAGGTTCGAACCTGCGACCTACTGGGCCACCACTGCTCAACCTGGACCTGGAGTGCGATTCTGTAACCATCTCACCGTGAAAACTTAGGTGAAGTGAGCGTGGAGTGAGCTGTCAATAGAGTCAATTTCTAGCAAAAACAAACTCACTTCACCTACATTTTCACGGTGAGATTTTTACAGAATCGACCGGCTGCAAGACTGTTACTGAAACGTCAACTGCTGAGCGGGGTAAGCAGGGTTTGACATAAATACTTTAAAATGAATCTGAAAGTAAAATCATCAATGTAAGAAACAATGTAATATGATTTGAATCGTTCCACGGATTCCTGACCTACATACTCCGAATAACTCTTTTATGTACCGAATATAAATTCACCATGTATTTTATAGGCCGTATTGCCGTCGGCAGTACATTTTTTATGTGTAAAATGGTGGGCAAGACGGGTCTTAATAAGATGTCCTGTGGTACACCTGCGCTATGATATTTATTAATTTAAATTTTAACGAGGTTAATGTGGTTATGGGTTATTTTCTATATTTCATTTTGACACATATTGAAAACATTATTAAATCGGATTACCGAGCTGACGAGTGTGTTTAGTCGTATCCACGGGCAGCAGAAAGCGGGGTTTAATGAATGAGGCAAAGCATTAATTTTGACAAACTATTATTTTCGTTATTAATTATCGACACTTTCATAAAAATTAACAAAACTTTATAAAAATCAAGACAAAGAGGTATGTGAAATTGCGAGCGTACGACCAGCGCCACGGACCGAGTCAAAGTGCCCCCCTACAACGCGCGCCGGCTGCTTTATAAAGGCACCGGTCGCCCCACTACCCCCACTTTGCTACAACAAGCGATACCACTACCGGCGCTGACGTCACTCGCAAGCCCACACGGACTAAGTAGTCCCCTCTTCTGTTGAGCGACAATAAAATCTAAATCAGTGTTTACGATACAAATAATTTGATCAACCAAATTCACTACACAAATTAAATAAAAGAACGCAGAATAATAATATTCGCGCGTTCATATTATGACCGCGCCGTCACGGCCATCCTGCGCCTTCACACGACCTCGTGTGTCTCGACATCAGAACTTTCTGCAAAGAATAAAATTGTGGTAAGTAGTACACTCAAGCTCGGCCATTCTGACCCACACAGACTGATTGTCACACAGACCGATCGTCACACAGACCGATCGTCATACAGACTGATCGCCACACAGACCGATCGTCACACAGACCGATCGCCACACAGACCGATCGTCACACAGACTGATCGCCACACAGACCGATCGTCACACAGACTGATCGCCACACAGACCCCTTGTCACACAGACCCCTTGTCACACAGACCCCTTGTCACACAGACCCCTTGTCACACAGACAAGATCTACTGCTCTCCCCTAAAGCGCTCGATCGAACCAGCACTCCACCCGAAGGGTCGCGTCAAGGGCTATCCCGACACCCATACGAACTATCCCGACGCTTACGAGAACTTTGAGAGTACTCCATCTATCACGACGACGCCTAGGAGATCTACTACGCGATTGACGATAATGGTCACGACGCCTTTTGCAAACATTACGACCGCTATGTGAATCGTTTTCCCGAGAATTATGCCTAGGTATATTCTCACGCGGCGTGCATCCACGACTCGACATGGTTATGACTATAGGCAACATAAATGACCACTACGTGAACAACAAACTAACCGCGAAATAAAGAATTAACACGTGGCGAATCACGTTTAAATGCACAGAAACTAATTACGGACAAAATCAACAACATGTGGTGAAAAATTTTAAACAGTCTCAAAAACACTATTTTGATCACGCCTATTTCTACCTCTATTACGAGTGGTAGGTAGCTCTTTCGGACATGATTCAAAAGCTTTTCGCACGACACAAAAAAAAGATAGGCAATGGAGCCTATCCCACTTCTGAAATCGGATTACCGAGCTGACGAGTGTGTTTAGTCGTATCCACGGGCAGCAGAAAGCGGGGTTTAATGAATGAGGCAAAGCATTAATTTTGACAAACTATTATTTTCGTTATTAATTATCGACACTTTCATAAAAATTAACAAAACTTTATAAAAATCAAGACAAAGAGGTGTGTGAAATTGCGAGCGTACGACCAGCGCCACGGACCGAGTCAAAGTGCCCCCCTACAACGCGCGCCGGCTGCTTTATAAAGGCACCGGTCGCCCCACTACCCCCACTTTGCTACAACAAGCGATACCACTACCGGCGCTGACGTCACTCGCAAGCCCACACGGACTAAGTAGTCCCCTCTTCTGTTGAGCGACAATAAAATCTAAATCAGTGTTTACGATACAAATAATTTGATCAACCAAATTCACTACACAAATTAAATAAAAGAACGCAGAATAATAATATTCGCGCGTTCATATTATGACCGCGCCGTCAAATATTTTTATAAAAATGTTTAAAAATAGTGGCCCATCGGCATCAGGGACAGTGTCTAAGCTGCTGGTGGCCAGGGCTCTAGAGAGAGGAACCTCCTCACTATGCATGTCGTGTCCAAGAGTACTGGGGGCTTAAAAAAGTCACTTTGGCAAAATCATAAAAGGATAACATTATGAATCATAATGGACAGTTAACTGTTAAGTTAATCGTATCAAATCCTATTGGTGAATGATTTTTCAGTTATTTTTTTTGTCTGTGCTAAAACACCAATCAATCCAATCCAAATCTCTTTGATTATACCTACGTAGTGCAGCGAAAAATAGAAAAACACGGACTGTCTTCGCCATATTATGATTCATAGTGTTATCCTTTTATGATTCTGCCAAAGTGGCCATTTTAGCCCCCCTGCTTTCTGGATCAAGTCCTTAACCCAGCCGCGTAATGAGAGCCTCCGGAGGAGTTGGTCAAGGAACTCTGCTATTAAGCCATTAGCTGTGACGATTATCGGTACAATGATTGCTGAGTCTACGTCTCACACATCGACAGCCTCGTGTGCTAAGATTTTTTTTTATCTTTCTCAGCTTTCACGAGATTTTTTTCATAAAAACTACACGTGGAAACTTGTAATTGGCCTTATTTTGTATAAACTATTACTTACTGTATCTGTTTAGCTGTAACTTTTCATAAAAAATGATATCAACATAATAACTAAACATAATAGCATAATCAGCCTACAATGATTCTGATAGATAGTGTTGTAGCGGTATCTACAACGCCACATGCGAACAACGCGTCATACTGACGTCACGCAAAATCCTGCATCTCGCAAGCAGAGTTTACCGCGCAACTGCATAGATACAACGGCCCGACATGACATGACATTGGACAGTTGTATTACGGGATTAGGGTGCTGATGGATTGAACTTAAACAAAACAAAAGGAGTATTGAGGATCGTAGTTAGCGGCGTTTTGCCTACCCCAAGGGAAGAAGGTGTGAGTTTATGTATGATATTTGGGACAGCTTGCTATTTACATTACTGTGATTTGGGACATTTTTGCAAACATTGTTTTTACGTCATAATCAGTCTATAATGTTCCCACTGTCGGGACCTAGGCCTTCTCTCTGTGAGAAGCGGTGGGTGGGCAATACCAGCAATCGTTGTTAAATGTTAAGGGTTATTATTATTAATGGTTTTCTTCGAAAACTTGCCTACTATTCATTAATTAACTGACTTTGCAACCAACTGGCCAAGTCCTTGACATTCAAAAGTACCATTAGATGTTGTAATTAAAATTAATGCTTTGACTTTGTTTTTGTTGGTTTTTGCAGTTACACATTAAGGCTCCTGCAAACAGGCGCGACGCGAATCGCGCGCGACACAAAGTGACCGCTGGGTGCGCGACTTGCGGTGCCTCTGTGTCGCTCGCGTTTTTATCGCGTGTCGCGCCTGTTTGAAGGAGCCTTTATTGAAAATAATAAAATATGCAAAAAGATCAACTGTTATACATACGTTTTGTCAAGATAGCGAACATAAATGTATGGGCAGATTGTTTTGCTATAGAATCACACATACCGTGCATTCGCAATGTATTTGCCAAAAATCTAAGCAATGAATGATGAAAAAATATAAACTATATGAAAAAATAACTTTAATTCCTACACAATAAAGTTAATTGTACGCTACAACTTTAAACATTTTTATAACTTTGTCAATAGTGCTAGTCACTCTGAAATCAACTTAATTATCATTGAAACGAAGTTGATATTTGTTTAACTTGAAATAGGGCAGGGGTGTGCAGCTCTGGGCACTTTTACTTAAGATTAACTGTTTCAAAATTTAGAATAAAAAAATCCAGGATGAAAAGTAGCCTAGGTCCTTCTACAGGTCCCAGGCTACCTATCTGTCAAAGGAAATTGAAGATTTTGAAATGGATCCTGGTATACATATCAACTGTCGCGCCATTTTAAGGGGTTTGGTCTATTCTATGTCCTTCCCCAGGACGCAATCTATCACTCTGCCAAATTTTATCGAAATCCGTTCAGTGGTTTAGGAGTGAAAAGGTAACATACAGACAGACAGAGTTTTTTCGAATTTATAATATTAGTATGGATTATCATAATAAATATGGAATGAATAATGATAATGAATATGGTGAAACTGTACCTGTGCAACATCTTTTGTAAACCCATATTATGCAAATAAAATTATTGATTGAATGATTGATTGATCATCATCTACCTGGCCTTTTATTAATGCTGGGGTCGGTTTTCAGTATCTTAGGCGAATGCTTATCAGACCTCCACAACCCAGTTATTGGATAATACATAAACGATACCTCTTGGTAAGACCGGTTGTCAGACTTTCTGACGACATGTATCTAACGACTGCCAAAGATCCATCTAATTTATAATATAGTATGGATTATCTTCACATAATGCAACATCCCAACATGTAAATACATAGTTCCAAAGGTACTTGTCTAAGATTGAATTTTCAATCGATTCTCGGTCTGCCTGATACCGGACGCACTCCATCAATGCTGGCTATATTATCTATCATTCCCGTAACTTCTATTAACATAGATACAAAGCTGCGACTGTTTTGTCTTTAGTCTTTTTGCATGATATCCTGTCTAAGTAGCCAGATACTACTGCGAAGATTGATCTAAGATTCCTGGCTACATCCGATCCGAATGGATGCATTACATCCGATCCGAATCCGAGAAATGAAGAAATCCGATCCGAATCCGAGAAATGCCGGCCTGAAGTGACCGTAGTCCTATTTTTTGCGCACTAGATCCGAACTGGATAATGTGTTTGTTGTATAATTTATCTTTATTTTTTCTCTCTTCACAAAGATTCACATAGTTATAAACATAAGTTATAAAAATTATAGTGTTTTGACAACAATGCCCAAATAATATGATTCTTTGTGAGAGACTGGCGTCCATACCAGGATACCGTGTGTGACGGATCACCAGTAAGTTGTATGTAGCCATCCTTCTGTAACCATCTATTCTGTGGTTTACACATGGCAACAAGAGTGTCCACGGGTCAAGACGGAATGCCTAATTAATTACTAGCAGGAACTAAACAATGGAAGTTAAAGAAACAAGGCGGTAGGGTTGGCGAAATTTAAAACTTAATTGACCAAAAAGTTTAGAGGATTTTAGTTACGAATACAAAAGTTTGTTTTTAATTAGTCATCCCGATATAAAGACATCACTAATATTTGACGCGTGATGTGTAAAATCAATTGAAATCGATTGTTATTTACATAAGTCAGTTGAAAATGATTGAAAAGCTGTTGGCAAACTGCGGGGTAAATGCGTAATACAATAAAACCTTTACATAAATAAATTCCCTTCACCCCTCAAGACAGCCAGTACTACAACCATGTTCTAAGACCATAGCACCAAGGAGCTAGTACCAGCAATAAAGTTTTAATTTAATACTTGCAATAACCCATAAACACACCGTGCCTGCCCCATAACCTGCGCCACGCCACCATAGCACCACCATGAAGATTTAATACACTATGTTTATGCCCCATCCTCGGTTCTAATGGAAATCTCTAATTAAAATTATAAATTGTATTTTAATTATTTTTGCTTGCAAGTACTGGTTGGTTGTCAAGGTGTTATTAAAGGTATGTTATGTGACTTTTGTTGTGGCTATTAAAATCATGTCTTCTGAGTTGCTGAAACATGATTGAAATCTGTAACTAAAACATGCTTCACTGCTATGTTATTAGGGATAATGATCCTACTCATCACACTAATATTATAAAGGCGAGTTTATAAGTTTGTGTTTATATGTTTGTTACTGCTTCACGCTCAAACGGCTGAACCAATTTTGATAAAATTTTGTATGGAGGTAGCTGAAACCCTGGATTAACATATAGGCTAGTTTTTATCCTGAAATTCCCACGGAATCGACACTTATGCGGGTGAAACCGCGAGGCTCTGCTAGTCTGTCATAATTTTTTAATAGTCCGTTGGTTATGAGGTCCTGAGGGTTGGATTCTCAGGCCAGGCAAAGTGTTATTGGGTTTTCCATAAGGAATTTCTCAGTAGCAGCCCTGTGGTCTGGATTTGTGTCCAGTGGATGCCAATAGACTGGTCGCCTATAACATGGAACTTAAACATAACTGGTGAAATTTGGGTGTAGGTCTGTACCTACACCCAAATTTACAGATTGTATTAGCTTGATGTGCTAGCGTCTGTACGCTAGCACATCAAGCTAATACAATCTGTCAAATTTCTTTAGTGGATTTTCAACTTTGTCGCTAAAGCATTAGGTTCAAAGTTGATTGGGAAAATTTGATAGTTTCGGGTAGCTTGCTGGCGTCTGTACTATAGCGACACCTCTGCCTAATGCTTCGGCGAAAACAGCCGTGATTTTAGGCTCCTTCAAATAGGCGCGACACGCGATAAAACCGTCGCGCAACGAGCGGTGCCTTTGTGTCGCGCGCGATTTGCGTCGCGCGTCGCGCCTGTTTTCAGGAGCCTTTTATATTATGTGACTTTTCTTGTGGCTATTAAAATTAAATGTCTCGTAAGATGCTGAAACATGATTTAAATCTGTAATTAAAACACTCATTACTACTTAATTTGTTTCTTTCTTTCTTATAAAAATGATGGCAGAGGGTTTGACTTTACGGTGTCAAAAAATGCTCTCGAGTGTAGGTCTAGATGTGTTTTCCACATCAATTTACTTTCATAAATAACGTTTCAGTGAAGTCATTCGACGGTAAATTTCGGACGCTATGTGGCGGCTACCATAGTCTTAGGAAACTCTAGCTTAACTTATAATCAATGTATTTTTATGGTGTACAATAAAGTATGTATAAATAAATAAGTAGGTAAATATTTTTAATTTTCTTCAATTATAACAAAATATGAAGCAATTATTTAATATATTTAAAACATTAGTAGCTTAATTATATTAACTTATCTAATCGTTACCAAAATTGTAATTAATATAATAATAATAACACTCACAACAAGGACAACACGTCAACCTAGTCAAACCGCTGGCCCGGAACGTAAAGGGCTAAGGAAGGACCACGGGGTGGGTTTTAGTCAGTCAGTAAGAGTCTGACACTCTGTTCTACTCCGCCCAGAGCGGGAGGGGTCATTTGATGATTTCCCATCTCCAAAAAAAAAAACTAAGTCAAATAACCTTAACTGTTCCCGGCGCAAAGGTGTCCAAAACGCTTGCTTTATTGCCACGTTGGATCAATGGCTAACCTTTGCACCAAGAATGAGACGGAGCGGGAGTCACCGGTTTTGTCACGGAGCTTGTGCCCTTGCTAATGAGCTTCCTGGCTTTTCTACAATTTGTCATAAAACTTTACGCCAATTTTTTAATTTCTTGTTAAGTCTGATTGACTTATCGTAGACTACTGCTGGATATACACAACACCTGATACACTACCTTCAAAGCCACCTTTATAAGGAGGTTCTTGGTCCATCTAGTCCCTATGTCTCAACAGCCATAGTGGCAGATCATCAACTCAACCTTCTATCGCAGTGTACTGCTGGAAATAGGCCCTCTCCCACGCTGTGCCACAACACTCTGTCCTCAGCTTTCCGCATCCAGTCTGTCCCAGCCACCTTTCCGTCCATCCAGTTAGGGAGCGTCCCACACTACACTTGCCAATACGCGGTCAAAAAAAGACAAATACTAATTTATTTCTTAATTTTCATAGTATTTCTTAAAGTTGTCAACCCTATAATTTATTCAAGAAGGGTGTATTGTAATGGGGATTCTAACAAAACTGAGGGTATTAAGGAAATATTTTGACAAATATTTCCGACTGCCTGACGGAAGAATGTCGAAGGCTCTCGTTCTGATTAGAATGGAAAAGGTTTTTGCTAACTAATTCGGGGTGATGCGTTCTGCATGATAATTCCGTTGATGAGATTCGATTTTGAAATTAAATTCTTTTGTTTTTTGGTTGACTTGGGATGGGACATATTATTTTCTTAGAAATGTTTAAGATTGCGGCTACTTATCGCAAGAGCAAGGGGATTTAATTAGCAATGTAAGATGTTGGTCCAAGCAAAAAATTTGCTATTTTCCATCCATGAAAAGTAAAAGGCCCCTTGAGCTTCTTGTCACAGTCGTGACGTCCAGTTGTCAACTATTTCTGTTTGTTATATAGATCTATTTGGTTTTATTTTTCTTTATTATAAGAGTTAATTATCCTTTTGTATGCAGGTGTTTCTGTGACAAATAACTGATTTTTCTTTCTTTAAAAAAATGCAGGTCACCTTGTATCACTACCGTTTCCCATTATAAACGTATCGCCGTATATAGAGCCGACTTTCCGTATCCTCCTGCAAATCTATCTATAGAATTCCGGTTAATATCCAGTCTAAGCCAGCTCAATACTGAGCCTTTGCTGCTAAGACCTAATCAGCTGGAATGGTGGAAGCAATTCTATTGGAAACAATTACACACGTTCTACAATGGTTTGGATTCAGTTAGTTTTGATTTAGGTCCAATATCTGACGTGGCAGTTACTTCAGCATTGACGTCTATCATTTTAGAAATGCCTGTCTATACTGCGTTTGCAGTTTAGTATCCAAACATGTAAACATTTATTTTTTGGAAAAATAACTTTAATACACACACATAATTATGTAAATGTCAGTTTGGCTACAACTATACAAATGTTTTGAACTTATCAACGTACTAGTCATTCTGAAATCAATTTAATTCATACGAATATGAAGTTGATAATTCTTTAAATGGAAATAACACCAATTTGTAAACAAGGACTTGAATAGATTTTAATTTTACAGTCGATTGCTTTTGAGAATACAGCAGAGCAACTCTGCTTGGCGGCAAAAAACATTATGTTGATAAAGGGGGAATATTTAATTAATCATGTGAAAACATTTTGATCTTCTAATGATGATCTCCTATTTTACTGAATGATCTTTTAACATATGGTATTTTAAAAAAAAACTATTTGTGCCGTTAAAGTTGGTCGCTGTAACAAAGCTAGGGCACCCCGACCAAATGTTATATTAGTTTCGAACCTGTTACATCCATGATGGTCGCAGTTGCTAGGCACATCACAAAAAGACAATAGTAGTATATTCGGGAATAGTTTTTAATTTTATGTATTCTGTTTTCCCTTCTACTCTTACATACGTTGTCTACATAATATCTTTTTATCTACTCTCCTATTGCAGATGTGCTGGAAGATATTTCTTTAAAAATAATCATCATCTTTGTACCTATTTTTGTGTTCCTTTCTTCTCGTCTACGAACTATTACTATTTAAGTTGTTTGCTCTTGTTCTTAAATTTGAAATTATTTTTTTTTGTTTTCTTTTCCTTTCTTGTTCTTTTTTTAGGGTTCCGTACCCAGAGGGTAAAAACGGGACCCTATTACTAAGACTCCGCTGTCCGTCTGTCACCAGGCTGTATCTCATGAACCGTGATAGTTAGACAGTTGAAATTTTCACAGATGATGTATTGCTGTTGCCGTTATAACAACAAATACTAAAAACAGAATAAAATAAATATTTAAGGGTGGGTCCCATACAACAAACGTGTTTTTTTCGGCGGTTTTGCCTTGTGGCTTGGCCAGTTTTACTAGTTTTTTTTCTTTTTCGTTTTTTTTTCTTATTATTTATTTATTCAAATATTTGGTTTCATAAATAAATAGACGAGATCAGTGAGTATAAAAGTTATAACACCCCTCTGTTTCTGTCGGGGGTTAAAAAGGCGACCAATCAGTATGTTTAGGTGATCAAAACGTGAATTATTTAGGAATCAATGAGCTCTACTACGATTGTATTATGACTAATGACAAAACTGTTCTCGATACCTAAGTATTGATACTATAATTCCTCTTTATCGATACGTTTACCGCGATCCCAACTCAATAACCCTTTTCAAGGACATCAACAGGTGGTAAAATACACGTTTCCAGTATTGCCAGGCGAATGATGGATGGTTTACCGATCGATCGCTCATAGGGAGCGATCTACGAGTGGTTATACGTAAACTAACGACTGGATGTCTTCATCGGATGCTAGCTCATACATAGTAATGAGATCGGGTTTAGAATGTAGATGGTGAAATGAAGAGTAAATGGATAGAGATGTTTTGCATTGTATTATATGTTAGGTTTGTGGTAAGAGATGGGATATTCGGTTTTTGGTGAGAAAATAATTAGTTACATTAACATTAATTGTAAGTCATAATCAGCCTATAATGTTCCCACTGCTGGGACACAGGCCTGAGTGGGCCGTAGTCCACCACACGGGTCCAGTGCGGGTTGGTGGATGTCAAATATCTTCGAATTTTTGGTTTTAAGACATGCCGGTTTCCTCACGATGTTTTCCTTCACCGTTTTGAGAGCAGTGGTGATGAAATTAATTTACACAAAGTAAAGCGCCTGTCTGGGTTCGAACCTACGACCTGCATCTCGTAAGTCGTGTCCGTTACCACTGGGCCACCACTGCTCTACTGCTGTTTTTATGTAACTCAGTAGATTTCCTCAGATTTTAAAGGGGGGTTTCTATACAAAATATTTACTTAACTCTTCGCACGTCGAGTGTACACCATGTGTACCGATAACAATAAAATTTCTATTGTGTCTGCTAATTGGACGCGCGACGAGTTAAGTCAGACTTTTATTTATTTTATAATTTATATACACAATAAAATACGTAGGGATATGACATGATTATATTTTGAGTACAAAGGTATTGCTTATTTCTTAAGAAATTTCTTCCAGCAGACCTGCGAAAGGAGAAGTAAAAAAGAAATGTAGACAATAGTGTGTGAGAACAAGAAGAGAAAAATATAAATGTGTGAAGTCTAAAACTAGAATATTAAATAAACCTACACATAATAATGCAAAAAAAAAATTAACATAAATATACTTAAATAAATACATAATGCTAAAATATATAAACATATATGTACATAAATACTCACAGTATAGAGGAAAGGTAATGCTCTTTCAATCGACATTTAAATAGAGAAATAGTTTTTAAATCACGAATGTTAGGCGGAAGAGAGTTCCACAAATCTTACAGCATGGACAGACATGGACGATTTTAATTAGCAGCAGTGAAATTATACTACTTACTGTCATCTCGTTATAAAATGTTGCCACATTATCTGTACTAGTAATGTGATTAAAAGGCAATGGAACATCGTTTTAAGGCCAGGTATTCGAAATTGGAAATAAATCGACTCTTGTCACATCACTATTAAAATTTCGTTTACAAGTGGTAACACATATGCTGTTATTTTACTGTAGCTAAATAAAAGTCCGACTTTAGGTACACTTTTAGACTCTTTCGAGTCGCAGCAAAGCATATTCTAAAAAAAAAATGCATTATGTACAGACTGGAGCACATCAACCTACCCGAAACTGTCAAATTTTCCCAATCAACTTTAAACCTTATACTTTAGCATTAAAGTTGAAAATGTTTTAAAGAAATTTGACAGATTGTAGTAGCTTGATATGCTGGTGTCGGTACTAAGTATTGCGTTCTTTATAATAAATAAAGTAGGTAGGTACGCTAGTTATTAAGTAAGCGCAGCCAGCAAACGTCAGTTAGGAAAATGGATCACTGCGTTTTATAAAGTTTCAGTACTAAATAACCTGACATTTCATGCATAAATATTAAGTGCCAGCTTGTAATTATTTTGTCTAAGTAAGCAAACTGCCGTGGCATAACTAAAATGCCGTTATCCGACATCTGGTCGATTTTTAACTTTTAATGCTATTATAAAGAAAAAAAAAACTATCAATCTGTGTTTCCGAATTTTCAATACCTTGAATAGTTTTGGAAATAATCAATTATTCAAGGTATTGAAAATTCGGAAACACAGATCGATAGATTTTTTTTTCTCTTTATAATAGCATTAAAAGTTAAAAATCAACCAGATGTCGGATAACGGCATTTTAGTTATGCCACGGCAGCAAAGGCGGCTTTTCATACAGAAAATGAACGAGCATTGATACAATGTTGGCGATGTTAGTGATGGTTGTTGTTATTTACTTGTTTACTAGCTGCGCCCCGCGGATTCACCCGCATAAGTTTCGAACCCGTAGGAATATCGGAATAAAAAACTCCATACCAAAGTTTATCAAAATCGGTCCAGCCGTTTGAGCGTGAAGAAGTAACAAACATATAAACATACATACTCATAAACTTTCGCCTTTATAATATTAGTGTGATTTATTTAAAATTCTCGCACACAAAAAAGGTACAAAGGCGGATTTAGTGCCTAAGGCGTTCTCTACCAGTCAACCAAGGGTAGTGAAGAGATTAGGTGTTGTTACATTATGGCGATTGACATGTTTCTTTGCCTAAAGTCAAGATTTTGACATCCAAAGGACAACCTTTGGATGTCAAAATCTAAAAAACAACTTTATAAGATCGCTCTTAGCGATAAGACCGCCCATTGTGTCACTCTTGTAAAGTTTCTATATTTATGTCTGTAATTTATATGGTGTACATAATAAAGAGTATTCTATTCTATTCTTTAAGAACACATAATAATATGTATTTGAAAGACTTCCATCCTGGTTCTCCAAATCCCAAAGGAACTAATGATTGACCATTATAAATTGGAATCCGACCGAAAATGCTTTTTTTGGCCGAAAACGAAAACGAAATTCAGCCTGATTTGTATTTTCGGCCGAAAAGAAAAAAAAAATTTTTTGTCGACGGGTTATTCTTGGGAAAAAGCTAAAGAAATGCAGGGTGCATTAAGACTCCTACAAATAGGCGCGACACGCGATGTAATCGCGCGCGACACATTGGAGCCTTTACACAATTTTACGTGCGTTACGCTACAATTTTTCGCATTAAATAATTTTTCCCTGTATTTTAATAGTTATCGTATCGTTCTTCATAGAATAAAGGAAAATAATATTTTAAAAATCAAAATTACCGTAAAGGCTCCTGCAAACAGGCGCGACGCGCTACGCGAATCGCGCGCGACACAAACGCACCGCTCGTTGCGCGACTTGCGGTGCCTTTATGTCGCGCGCGATTTTATCGTGTGTCGCGCCTGTTTGAAGGAGCCTTAAATTGATATGACGGCTTAAAAAAATAACTATATTTTCTCGTAGTCTATTACAAACTATACTATAATATAATACTAAAAAATAATACACTATTTCCTTCGCTCTTTGCTAAATAAAATATGATAAAACCCAGCCACTTTACGTTCCCAATGTTCCCATTCCGCGGTCGTCAATCGTTGTCGTGTGTGGCGCTTTTTGCACTCAGCTGCATTTCACGGATAACTGTACCAAAAGTCACAAGACAGATAAGTACAGAGTGCTCGTAGAACGACCGCATGCAAACAGAGCTCTACCCCCTAAGTACGAAGTCCGTAGTTTCGGCCGAAGTTACGACTTTGAGCTATGTGAAATATGAGATTATGTCAAACGAACACCAGTCGTGCGTTGCACTTGCTGTACGTTTACAGTGCGGCCGTCTCGTCGAGAGAATGCGTTCCTGACACCTGTCATTGCGACAATTCTACTAGCTAAGAAAGATCTTAGGTCTTTGATATCAGAAAGCGTATTAAGGAACTCAATGTAATGATGGAACAGATGGAGCAGGACTGTGACAGAGGGGCGTCCAAGGATTAGAAGACGAATTGTCAGTCGTCCAGTGGTGAGATAGGATAGATAGATTGTTGAAACCTGGATGAGGATGGTAAAGGAGCGTGGGGATTGGGACCAGTGTCCAGTAGTGGGTGAAGTCGGGCTATGGATGATGAAGAATAAAAATCAAATTCGCAAAGCACGCATTCGTTTGTATGAAACTGACAGGTCAAGAACGCATTGTTTCGTCGGTCGCACCGTAGTTACGTTACGTACGTAATCTGCGTTCGCGATTTATTTGACAAAAATGTAAACAAATATGAATTAATGGAAAAATAACTTTAATTCCTACACAATAAAGTTCAGTTTACGCTACAACTTCAATCATTTTTATAACTTTTTCAATAGTGCTAGACACTGTGAAATCAACTTAGTTGTCATTGAAATAAAATCGATATTTGTTTAACTTGAAATAGTGTGGTGTGCAGCACTGCGCACTTTTGCTATAGGGATGGTAGGTCTATATCGCACCCTTAATAATATAAAGGCACAATTCAAAAAACTACTTTTTTGAATTGCGCCCTTATATTAAGTAATATAAGGGCACAATTCAAAAAACTACTTTTTTGAATTGTGCCTTTATATTATTAAGGGTGCGATATGTACGCGCGTGTCTTTTTTTTAAATAATTTTTAATTTTTATTTGCAATGTGCGTTTTTGTTTGTGCAGAATAAACAAATTTTCTTTCTTTCTTTTCTTTCTTTTTCACCTTTTTTGATACGTTTTATAGAGTAAGCCTTCTGTACTTATCTATTTAATGCTAAAGTCGAGCGAGCGGTGCAGTAAAAGGGATGGGGGAGGAGCGGTCAGCGCCTAATTAGTACTAAAAATAACTCCAGAATAACTTTGTCTTGCTCAGGTTCAGGCGGTGGTATTTTTGTGAGGTTAACGTGGATGGTTATTGTTATGAATGGACTTTAAAAATGGGTTGTTTTGTTTTAGCAAAGTATCCATACTATACACTCATTGTGATAGGACAACAAAACAACCAAACAGGGTTGAAACTTGATTGTGATGTAAAAAACCCTATTTTTTTCTGAATATATGTATTAAAACTGGTGTATTAGTGGTGCAAAACTGGTGATTAGTAGGTACCTAGTAATTTGAGCGACCGATTGCTAAGTATTGATCGATGCCTCGAGAAAAACAGGTTTCCGTAACAGGTACAAAAATTTTTTACTCACGAACCGACACACGTTTTACTTGTGTTAACCAAATGTAAAAACAAGCTCTGAATGTGTGCGTGAAAACGAGTAGCGTTAGCACATAAAGAAAGAAAGAAAAATTGTTAACACACAACACACACATAACACAAATAAATAAATAAATAAATAAAAACTAAACACGCACACACACACACATCCGACTTAAGGCTCCTTGAAACAGGCGCGTCACGCTATAAAATCGCGACACAAAGGCACCGCAAGACGCGCAACGAGCGGTGCCTTTGTGTCGCGCACGTTTATATCGCGTGTCGCACCTGTTTTTAGGAGCCTTTATACGTTTCCTCGGATGGTACCAAGAGCTCCTGCGTTACATTCACAGTGTTTTAACACATGTTAACCACAAGTAAAGCGCACGGCAAACACACGACTCACCATTCAATATAACAAAGCGGGAAACTATAATATAATAGTTAAACAACATCACCATCTGCCTAGCCTCTTTCCAACTATGTTGGGGTCGGTTTTCAGTCTAACCAGATGCAACTGAATGAATACCAGTATTTCACATGAGGCAACTGCCAATCTGACCTCAACAACACGTTCACCGCTTCACGTTCTTTCTGAGGTACGGAGTGGGTCTTGGTATGTAATGATGCATACGATGGTCCACGGACATCCACTGACCGACCTCGGCTCGGTTTAACCTTGAAGATCGACCTCTTGCGGCTGTTACTACGTAGCCACGTAGCCACGAGCTCCTCAACAATCTCATATACTGAAACACTAATTAATTATTATATAAGCTTCATTTCCGAAATAAACACAATGATTTGTTATTTCAGTACAGAAGTTTATTCATACTCAAACCGAATATTCTAACTAATAAAAAATACACTGAAAAGTATATAAAAAGTCGATCGAGACGGTAATTTCTTCGTTACTCGTATAATAAACGCAGCGACGATCTTTTGTCTGATTTGAATCTAATTTGGTTCCCCGCTTCGCTCCATGTCTGTATGGGATGAATTGATGTTAAGGTGTTTCAGATAAACTTAACGTTAATTTTGAATGACCGATTCCTCTAATTCGGATCGTTATTGGTTAAATCTTGTATCTTTACCAATAATGAAGGAAGCTCTTAGCAAAGCCATTTTTTGTACAGGAGGCACCTGCCTGCACTTGAACCGCTTGTTGTCCAGATTGGCTTAAAATGTCTAACAAATGCAAGCAAAAATTAACGCAAGCAAGATTGAACGAAATGAACCAACTTTGAGATAATTAATATTTATAATAGATGTAACTTAGACTATGTAGGAGTAATAATTTTAGTGTTTATCTGTGGAGGCTTGTAATTAGCAAATTTATTTATATACATATATATTATTGTTATTATAATGTTAATAGTCTGTAAGCCTTCCGAAAATAAAACAAAAATAAATAAAAATCCACACTAATATTATAAAGCAAATACCTCATAGCGTTGCACAGTAGACTCTCACAAAAGGAAGTAGCTATCACAGGTAAAATTAGCCTACGAATCTATTTATATGCTCAGTTTGCAATAAAGAAATGCTATCTACCATTGGTAAACAAAACGATGAGTGTTTTTTGTTAAGTAACTTGAAGTTAATCATGGTAGTGGGCAGGGCGCATTGCTCGCAGAACAGATGGCTGATGGGGCGGAAAGGCTCTGGAGTGGCGACCACGTACCAGAAGACGCAGCGTCTGAAGGCCTCCCATAAGGTGGACCGATGACCCTGTGAAGGCCGCAGGAATCCGTTAGATGCAAGAAGCGCAGAACCAGTCGATGTGGTGCTGCTTGGGGCAGGCTGATTCGAGGTTGAGGGAAATTATGATGATGATAATAAATCGTGGCTATGCTAAGCTGAGTTTGTTTGTTTGAACGCGCTAATCTCCGGAACGGCTCTTACAAGCAAAGAGAAAAAATGTCAGAAAGAACACTAACCGAAAACGAAGTAATAGCGCGAGCAGGCGATGCGATGCGACGGGGTGTGTCGGGGGACAAACATTTCTTTTTTGTTTTACTTTTTTTTTGTCGCGGGCCGATGCATCAGCCTCTACCCGCGACTTTGTGCACATGACTGAAATAAATAGTTAAAATAGTCAACTGAGTACACTACAACTAAGTATGTAGGTACAACTTGGCAAAACAATGCCTGAAAATAAAAGCTCCAGAACGATCCATTACAGTACTTTAAAATATTGAGCCGTATCAAAAATTAATCCCTACAAAAAACAAAATGGAGGAATCGCTACGCGAACAAAACACTTAAATAAAATAAAAACACTCCAAATAATACTTTTCTCCATTTTCACTGAAATAAAATATATATCTGAATATTAACCCGCGTGATCGAGAAGGAAAATCTTTTTTTCAGTTCAAAAAGCAAAAAACAAATGCTTTTGAATGAAACCTGGTACGGACTGAAAATGAAGGCTGTATAGCAAAGCTCATACGTGCAATAATTAATCAGTGGAACAGTTGAACTTCATTAAAAACTGCCTCAAATTTTGCGGCAAGCCTCAACGATGCAACGGAAAAATTCACAATGGACGAACATTCAACTTTATGTGTCCGGCCTTTTATGTACTCTCGTGTCAAACATGGAACTACTGTACACTGTTTTTTCATTATTTAAAATATACATAATAAATATGTATGAAGATATACAGTGTTTGTAGCTGTCGTATGTCGGTGGACATAATTGAAGTGACAAACGACCTGTAAAATCTTTTCACACTCTGTCCATCCTGAGCTTCGATAGTTTTGAATTATAGAATAGAATTATTTTATTGTATTATTTTTATTAGCGTAACTGTCATGCATGAACAGTTCACCTCCTAGTGACTAAGGTTTTATTTATTAATGGTAATCTGTGAACAGCGCTGTGGGTTACATTATTACTTAAGTAATTTATGTTTTTTCTGTTTATAATATTACATAATGTAGCAGTTTGTTGTTCCTATTTAATAAAATAAAATAGAATAGAAAACTATTATGTCATACAGGAGTACATAGGGTTACTTACAATTTTACTTAACTTCTAATGTTAGTAGATTACAGACACAGATTAACATATACAATTAAAATTCAGCGTGGAGCTGCATCCACCTCCAACATCGGAGAATACCACCGATCTGCGGACACACTGAGAACACTGTTGGAGCTGCCGCGAACACGCGTCATCAAGGATGTACAGTGCGTGCCACGTAAGAAGAGACTTGACCCCGCCTCCCCCGCTCTTTCCGCCGCCCCTATGACGTCCGGTCCCGTCCCGCACTCAGACCTCATACCGCTAAAGATACCTAAAATCGTGTACTGCGCATGTCAAACCACGTGGTGTGTCAAGTCTCTTCTTACGTGGCACGCACTGTACAGTGCGTGGCACGTAAGAAGAGACTTGACCCCGCCTCCCCCGCTCTTTCCGCCGCCCCTATGACGTCCGGTCCCGTCCCGCACTCAGACCTCATACCGCTAAAGATACCTAAATCGTGTACTGCGCATGTCAAACCACGTGGTGTGTCAAGTCTCTTCTTACGTGGCACGCACTGTACATCTAATCCTTATAATGACGGCAAAACCATTAATATTATTTTCGGCAAACATCCCTGACGCACTACAACGACACGGTAGCTGCAACAGTACTCTCGGTGCATTATTACATTGAACTAGCAGCGCTCTGCAGTTTCACCTGCATAAGTGTCGCTCTAGTTCGAAAGACACGTGGCGCCATCTATTATCATAATAACGTTATTGTTGTTTTCATCGGGAACAGCACTTTTTTCGGGATGAAAGGTACCCTATGTCCGTTTCTATACACCTGACAACCTATATGCGAAATTTCAGGATGATCGGTTCAGTGGTTTAGGTGTGAAAAGGTCACAAACAAACTTTCTTTCGCATTTATAATATTATACAAGCCGCGCCCCGCGGTTTCGGATGGGAATATCGGGATAAACACTATCCTATGTCCTTCCCCGGGATGCAATCTATCTCTGCCAAATTTTATCGAAATCCGTTCAGTGGTTTAGGCGTGAAAAGGTAACATACAGACAGACAGAGATTACTTTCGAATTTATAATATTAGTATGGATGCATAGGTAACTGGGGTTGTGGAGGTCAGATAGGCAGTCGCTCCATGTAAAATACTGGTATACAGCTGCATCCGGTTAGACTGGAAGCCGACCCCAACTTAGTTGGGAAAAGGCTTTTTTTTTTTTTTCAGGATGGGAAATCATCAAATGACTCCTCCCGCTCTGGGTGGAGCGGAAGGGAGTGTCAGACTCTTACTGACTAAAACCCACCCGTGTTCCTTCCTTCGCCCTTTATGTTCCGGGCCAGCGGTAACCCTTTCGGACAATCCCGCTGACCCGGCAGGCTTCGGCCCTTACGGGCCCCTTCTTTTAATGCTGACATCTCTTTGAGGCGCGCGTGGAACACGTACGCGCCGTCCGGCACGGGCCTGGTCCTGATCGGACGGTGAGCTACCCATTACTCTCCGCCCGCAGGCCCGCGCCTACGGTGGCCGGGAGTCGTCGCGCGGCTCCCGACGCCCGGAGCGTCTCCCGCGGCGGCTGGGACGGGAGGCTCTCTCCCTCAGCCGTCCCGCCGCCTCCTTCGCTAGCATGACTGCTTCGCAGAAGGAGGCGACTGCCCCCCACTCCCTCTCGCCCCGGACCATGGCTTGAACCAGGCCCGGACGCGAGAGGTCGCCGCCGCTGCCGATCGCCTCTACGAGGACACGGCGGTGCTCCGCCCAAGCGGGGCAGACCTCCACCGTGTGCTCCACCGTGTCCTCTGGGCGATCCTGGCAATGGTGACACCCGGGCGTTTCCTCCCGCCTGATTATGTGCAGGAACCTCCCGAATTGGGAAAAGGCTTGACAGATGATGATGAGTATGGATGCATAGGTCGCTGTATGCCCGCTGAGTGAAGCTGACCCACAGGCTGCACATGTAGAAAGACAGACAGTAAGTTTTTTTAATCCTGAGGCTGTTAGAAATCACATCGATAAGATTACACAGCATTACAAATAGGTATGTTGCTAGTGTCTTTTTGCTATTAAGACCATTTGATTTTTGACTCTTTGAGATTGGTAGGATTTTGCATCCTAATTAATAAAATGTAAGATAAATAAAGAAAAGTAAAAATTAAATCTTAGTCAGTAAAAATCTTGAGTGAATAATTTCATCACTACTTTTTGTCCTTTATTAAAAAGAACCACGTTCTTAATAATTAATTACAACCAAGCCTTTATGAATAATAAGCAATTTTAATCTAATTTATTTTTTTACGTGATAATTATTTTAAAACTTAAAATAGTGTTGATTGTACAGACGCCAGCACATCAAGCTACTTCAATCTGTCAAATTTCTTTAATAGACTTTCAACTTTATCGCTAAAACATAAGGTTCAAAGTTGATTGGGAAAATTTGACAGTTTCGGGTAGCTTTATGTGCAGCTGGCGTCTGTACTTTACACAAGTACACTTTTTTCATGTGTTTATAATTTATATCAGCATCGATCGTGTCATTGGCACTATTATTTCTACACTTTTTACAATACACTCAACAAAAGGTTTTGTCATCACCACTGCTCTCAAAACGATGAAGGAAAACATCGTGAGGAAACCGCCAAACCGGCATGTTCAAGAACCACGAAGACATAATTATGTGACATCTACCAACCTGCTCTAGTGCAGGCCCCTCACCAGCAGGAGGCCTGTGTCCCAGGAGTGGGAACATTATATGATAGGCTATACTCTATATAAGTAGGTCTACCTTCGCTAGATCAAACGTTAAAAACAGCAAAATCAGTCCTGTCACTTTCAGACTAACCGCAGAAAACCCGGGAAAAACCCGATCCATATAAAAACGCAGCGCACCGCTTCTACAGTCTGGAAGTGCCTGCCTAGACACAGACAGACGAAGCCGGGATCGATCAAATTGGAAGCTGTAATGTGAGCTTGATATCAGCTGTAGTTATCATAGTATACTTGAATTACTCTTTATTTATACGTAAGTATGTTTGATCTATGGAAGTGAGTTGTTTTGCGAAGACTTTTATTTTGGTTCAATCAGAAAACTATCTAGACAAACAGTATTTATTTTATACGTTCGCGTGCATGTCGGTTTTTTTTTGCACGAGAGGACGCCTGTGTTCCATCAGTGGGAACGTTATAGGCGAATTAAGGCTTCTACAAGCAGGCGCGACACGCGATATAATCGCACACAAAGGCACCGCTCGTTGAGCGACTTGCGGTGCCTTTGTGTCGCGTGTCGGGTCGCGCATGTTTGAAGGAGCCTTTATGCTTTACTTACTATTTTAATTAAATGAATAAAGTTATCTAAAAAGCCCTTTTAAGCTCCACATAAAGAACACTAGTGTAAGCCCCGAAATTAAAACATAATCCACAGCTCAAACTTAGTTCAGAACTAATCTTCAGATTAATAAGAGCGAAGCCTTAACAAAAACACGTATTGTGGACTTTTCTATTAAAACCTAAAACCCAATATGATCCATTAGTAATAACTTCATATTCTTAACTAAAAGGACGGAAGGCCCATTGTCTGACCGCGTCCACCCCAAAATGGCTTTTTGTAATCGCTAAAGGAAAAAAAAACTGCCAAGTGCGGCAAGTGAATGTTGGGCTACGCGCGGTAGGGTTCCGTCGCAGAGTCGAAGTATTTTCTATTTGAATTTTCTTTCCCAAAACCTTTTCATTAACTATGCAAAAGTTCACATTTTGTTAGTTTTGTTTTACTTTTTTTCAATAGTAAGTGATTCTGGGCGGGGTCACACCTATATGATGAGGTACAGATACGCCAAAGTCGTCACACAGTGGGTGCCAGAATATGGGTGTCGTCTCCGAGACAGGCTTAAAAAACCGACATAATTCTAAAGATTATAATATACCTACCTACAGGGTTATTGGTAAAACATTAACCGCCTCTTAAGAGGTCATTGTACTCATCATTATGAACAACTTTTACTATGGGACCAATCCTGAAATCGCGAAGTAAAAATCAGCTGTTACCTACATTTATGTTCGTATAAAGGCTCGTACACACCAGTGGCGTGCCTAGGGGTCAAAATTAGGGAAAGCCCACAGATTTTCAACGTATAAAAAAACGGCCAACTGAGGGATTGGCTGATTTTCTTATTGTGTACGTGTGTGTTGCGAATGCTTGACTGGTATTTTTTAAAATATATTTTTTATTGATAGGTTTAAGTACGTTTGTTGTTGTGAATTATGATTTTATTAGGGCAAGCCGGGCTTTTTGGCTTCTATGAAGGTACCGCCACTGGTACACACAGGTGCGACGCGACACGCGACACAAAGGTACCGCAAGTCGCGCAACAAGCGGTGCCTTTGTGTCGCGCGTGATTCGCGTCGCGCGTCGCGCCTGTTTGCAGGAGCCTTAACTCGTCAAAATGTAGGGACAGCTGATTTTTTTTCGCGATTTCGGGTTTGGTCCCGTAGTAAAAGTTGTTCATAATGATGAGTACAATGACCTCTTAAGAGGTGGTTAATGTTTTACCAATAAGTATAGACACATATTTTAAAATTTAAAAACGTGTCGCGCGTCGTCGCTTAGTCCAACATCTAACATTTTCCAAATCGGTCAAAAGTACAAAGTTATTTTTACAGTTTTGAAAGTTATTTTTTATAGAATATTTATTGAGCCATCTAAATTCATAAGTTCAGTGCGTTGTGGAATATTTTAATACCGATGAAGAACCTAGGTACCAATAAAACTTTTAATACGCGAATAAAATATGTACAGAGGCCAGCACATCAAGCTACTACAATCTGTCAAATGTCTTTAATAGATTTTCAACTTTATTGCGAAAACATAAGGTTCAAAGTTGATTGGGAAAATTTGACAGTTTCGGGTAGCTTGGTGTGCTGGCGTCTGTACCTCGCTGACATAGTAGTCGCAAGCGCTATTGCTGAGCATGAGGTCGGTTCGATTCCCGGGTCGCGCAGTGTTTTTGGGTTTTTCTTCTCGAATTTCTCAGTCAGGCAGTCCGGGGTCTTAATTTGTGCTAGGTTGATAGCAATAGGCTCGCCCCTACTATGACGACACGGTTTGCGCAGTGGCTGAGCGATCGACTGCTGCGCTGCGTGTCGCGGGTTCGACTCCCGCAAGGAACAAATATTTGTATTGCCTACAGGTAGTTGTTCCGGGTCTGGCTGTTTGTGTATGTGAATTTAAATGTTTGTAAACGCACCCACGATACAGGAGTAATTCCTAGTGTGGAGCAACGTTTTTTAAAAAAAAAAAAAAAACTATGTGGGACTTTTACATAACTGACGTAATGTGGGTGTATCTACTAATAGGCGCACGTCTGCCTAGCCCTTTGGAGAACAGGCGTGAGGCTACATTATGTAAAAGATCTGTGACATGCAGACGGACATACAAAAAATTGTAAACGTTCTTATACCTACATATAACCGAGGAACCCTAAAAAAAGTAGCTTTTCTTTCTTTTTTCTTCTAAAAGGAATCCTATCGGGCACTTTCTCTTCATTCGTTTTGTCAAAGCCAGCAATTTCGTCCAGGAGACATCGTTTTGACCCAGTGTGCAATTACAGCTTCAATGGGGAGACGTAAATCAGCGTGTGTGCAACCTTTCGTGGCGTTTATGAAGTTTTCTTGCTCTAGCACACTGTGCAATGTAGATTGGGGATTGAATTCGAGTTTTTTGTTTTGGTCTTTGTTTGATACAATGCAAACAATTTATCTGTTTCAAAGCAGATTCATTTGTAAATGAAATCTTTTTCAGACTGCAAAATTCGGAAGTTATTTTTTTCTGTCATACAGTTTTTATTTAGTGTAGCCGCTGTAGATGTTCTAGAAATCTTTTTTATTTCGTAATTTTTAGTTTTAAGTTAAAACTGCAATATTTGTTTGTAATAAGTACGCAATAGTTTTGTTCTAAACCAAGGTTGTTGACCAAGGTTTTGAGATGTTTTCCCTTTGACACTACACCCATAGCTCGTACCAATAAGCCAGGCCGTCACACTTACACGTATTAGTCCATATCTTGAAAATGACTGAATCGATTTTGATAAAATTTGCACTGTTCCCTAAGTTGAAGTAGGTAAATGTAAACCAATAAAAATGGTCACGATCCGATTAATAGTTGCGGATAAATGCGTTGACAAACATACATACATTCATAAATACATCTATAAAATTTTGAATATTTGTTTGGAAGCCTTAATAAATTGTCATAATATATGTGAATATGATGCAGTTCAAATAATATTAGATACATACGTGTCGAATTGATTTCCTCCTTTTTTAAGTCGGTAAAAACTACTGGCGGTCGTTGACACCCAAAAAATATCAAATCATTTTATTATCGCGTTTAGATATCGAAAACCATCACGTCTGCAGTTTTGCTAGCTAATTTAATTGGACCCTGTTCACTGGCAACAGCAAATAAAACCTGTATGAAAGAAAGAACCCCCCTGCCTTGACCAATCCGCACTGGGCCCGCGTGGTGGATTACGGCCCACTCCCTCTCGCAGACAGCCAGCACCAGCCACCACCAGCCTGTGTCCCAGCAGTGGGACCATTATAGCTGATTATAGCCATCTGGTTTCCATGGCACAGCTGGTCGATAAACATCGTGCACCTAGCGTCTGATGTTTCATAAGTACGTACAGTACCCGGCGATAAATATTGCACATCGACCTATTCGATCCTATCGATTTTATACAAAGAATAAAAATAATTATCAAAAGAAGCAAATCATAATTGTTTTAACAGCTCCTAATAGATACCGGACTGTTTGTATTTCGTGCGACAGAGATAACGCTCTACGAAGTCGAAATTAGCCGATCGTCTCTTTCCAAAGGTCGATGTGCAATATTTATCGCCGGGTACTGTACCCATATCCTCCCTCCATACTAATATTATAAATTCGAAAGTAACTCTGTCTCTGTCTGTATGTTACCTTTTCACGCCTAAACCACTGAACGGATTGCGATAAAATTTGGCAGAGAGATAGATTGCATCCCGGGGAAGGACATAGGGTAGTTTTTATCCCGATATTCTCACGGGATCGACACTTATGCGGGTGAGACCGCGGGGCGCTGCTAGTATGTTTATATCCGTGAAATAAAATATTTTAATTTTGAAACAACAGACAGCCGAATCGAAAAATGGATTTATACGTATGTATTTTGACAATAGTTTAAAATTGAATTGACTTGAGCGGGATAATTGCGTAAAGGCTCCTTCAAATAGGCGCGACACGACACGCGACACGACGCGAATCGCGCGCGACACAAAGGCACCGCTCATTGCGCGACTTGCGGTGCCTTTATGTCGCGCGCGATTTTATCGCGTGTCGCGCCTGTTTGAAGGAGCCTTAACACGCTAACAGTAGCAATGGGTTTCATTTTAAAAATCCATCAACATTCATTGCATTATTTACGTTGGTGACCTGAAATATTTTTCGAACATATGAAGTAACTAGCTGTGCCCCGCGGTTTTACCCGCGTAAATATCTATTCCGTGGGAATATCGGATAAAAACTAGCCTATATGTTAATCCAGGATATCAGCTACCCCCATACAAAATTTTATCAAAATTGGTCCAGCCGTTTGAGCGTGATGATGTAACAAACATAGAAACACACAGACACACATTCACAGATAGATAAACCATTGATTTGGCGCACACAAGAAGACAGCACAACACACAAAAGTACAATATTAATAACCAAATTACCCACATGATCAAACCCAAACTACCCAAACCAAAACTTACGCCCAAACCAACCCAAACCAAACCCAAACCCATACAACCCAAACCAAACTTTCGCCTTTACAATATCAGAGCGACAGTGTGATTAATTAGCAATTATATTCTTCAAAGTGATATTCATAGTGATTGAAAGTACGTTACACAATTAGGTTGCAGGAACCGAGTTCTATGTAATCAACAAAATACCCGTGTCAACATAACATAAAACTAACCATTTCCGACAAGGAACAGAATACGAAGTAACAAAATAAATAAATAAAATCCAAACACAGCTGAAACAATCGGCCTAATGAATTCACTTAAAGATTCATCGTACTCATTACTGAAAAGGACGTAGACAGTACGACTGGTTAAACGAAGAACATCATGATCTGCCCAGCCTTTTCCAAACTATGTTGGGGTCGGTTTCCAGTATAACGGGATGCAGCTGAATACCAGTATTTTACATGGAGCGACTGCCTATCTGACCTCCACAACCCAGTTATTGGGTAATACGATACCCCTTGGTAAGGTTGGTTGTCAGACTTTTGGGCTTCTGACGAACCGTAACGACTGTCAAAGATCCACAAATGACAGCCGGGACCAACGGCTTAACGTGCTTTCCGAGGCACGGAGAGGTCTTGATATATAAAGATGGTCACCTGTCCACAGACCAACCGTGGCAAGCGTAGCTTAACGTGATCAATCGACCCGTGCGGCTGTTATTACAAAAAGGTTCTGCTGATGATGCGATTGACTTGAGCCCACTACATAGGCCCCTAATTTACTTTTCTCATTCTATTTTTAGTGCATAAATTAAATGTTTAGTACTATATTATCAAACTTAATTTTAAGAAATATTATTTTATCATCTGTTAAATGGAAGAAATCACTGGCTCCTGAAAGACAAGTACTCTCACCTAATCCTGGAGTCAGGGTCTCACATTTTTTTGTAAGCTGTTTTTATGGCAATAAAGTTTTTTTTTTTGCTTTTGCCATTGTCTCGAAAAGAAGAAAAAGACATACTGAAAGATTCAGTATTAAATTCTTGTCCTAAATATGTCAAAAAAATACTTAGAACTTTGATATTCTGTGTAGATATTTGAGCCAACTATCCAAAGAAACCTGAAATCAATTAGGATACTCAGATTTTTGCCTGTGCTAATCCCAATTCCCATCCCCGCCACTGCTGCCTTATCAAAATGCAAAAGTGTGGGAACTATCACAATATGGAATCTTATCACAATAATCTTTTCAATAGAGTTTTCTTTACGATTTATAGGTATAAAGCATCTGTTGGCTCTTGACGGCACTGTTGGTAAATGATTGCGTTTTTTTTTTCGAAATCGTATTGACAAATCAAGTAGGCGACGTTAGTTCTGATTTTGGACACGCTTTAAAGTACCCTTGTGGCACTATACCTACATGTTATTGTTGTTTTTTTTTTCATTTCTTGTGAGTCTGTGACTTTCTAGTGATTAAAATTTGTCTTTGTGTAGTCCCTCGCTTTAGCAGTCAGCTTGCGCAGTGATGTGTGAACCTATCCTTACTATCGAACGGCTAAACACGTCCTTTAGCCGTTTAGCCGGATTGATGACGTCACTATGTCCCCTTCGCTGCCACATTTGGGCTACGTGAGCTGTCCTGTGAGTACATAAATACACAACTGTCTAGGTACTGTTAAGGGTGACGTAATGGAATGTTTTGGCTTTTGGATGCTTTCGGTCGTAGAGTATTGAATGGTCACTTGCTGATGCAGTATTTTAATTAGATATGTACTTATGCAGGTTGACAAAAAGACTGATTATTAATTTAATGAAAAATTGAAAGGCGTTCAGCATAATTAGCCTACAATGTTCCCACTAGTTTGACACAAGCCTCCTCTTTTTGATAGTGGGTCGTAATCTAATTGAAGCGTAGGTACTAAGATTGTGTCTTGTGAAAAATAGAATAAATACTTACTTATTTTCCTAGGCCAAAATGCTCTAAACACACTATGAATTTACAAGTTTAATTGAAATAACTGAAAAAAAACAGCTGATACATACATTATGATCGCATAACTCAACAAAATAGTGGGTTGGTTACAATGACCCGCTAACCCTTTATCAATGTGCCAGCGGGCTTGTCCGAAAGGGTTACCGCTGGCCCGGAACATAAAGGGCTAAGGAAGGAACACGGGTGGGTTTTAGTCAGTAAGAGTCTGACACTCCCTTCCGCTCCACCCAGAGCGGGAGGGGTCATTTGATGATTTCCCATCCTGAAAAAAAAAAACAAAAAAAAGGGTTCATTGTGGTTCAAATTTTCTTACGCTTTTAGCAATTTACAAGTCAGTGTCAGGTATGACTTTACAGAATTATAATCATTAGAATAGGTACTGCAGCGGTATCTACAACGCCACATGAGAACAACGCGTTATTCTGACGTCACGCAAAATCCTGCATCTCGCAAGTAGAGTTTACCGCGCAACTAGCATAAATACAACGGCCCGACATGAACCATATCGGGCAGTTGTCCGACAGACACAACACCCGTCTGGTCGGAGGATCCTCCCTTTTCATAGATTGTGAGTGAACTTTACACCCTGTTCCTCATACCTCTATACTCCTCCTAACCCTCCATATTACAATAGCATTAGGTACGGTCAGCATCAAAAGTCTATTAACACTTCAGTGTTTTTAATCTTAGTTATTGAGCAAAATATTAACACTTCAGTTTTTTTTTAATCTCAGTTATTGTGTTATAAAGAGTATTCTATTCTATTCTATTCTATTGTGCAAAATATTTGTTGAAAATTGCATCGTACTTCTGCTGCAATTTTGAATAAATATTTTGCTCAATAACTGATATTAAAAAAACTGAAGTGTTAATCGACTTTTGATGCTGACCGTACAACTCCTAAAGTGAGAATATGCCACAAATGTCAAGATTTCATGAAATAGTCATTCAATGGGATTATAATAAAAACTTAGAGGGTTGTACTGATGAGAACAATGATTATAATTCCGTAAAGTCATATTTGTTACGGTCGTGAATCATATTTAGATCAACATACATCCTGACACTGACCTACAAATTGCAAAAAACGTAAGAAAATTTGAATTTTGCGGGCTACCTTAACGCGTGGGAGATGCTCAAAGGTAGCCCGCAAAATTCAAATTTAAGAGGTTTTCAGTTATTTCTAATCTATGTATGAAATGAAATCTATTCAACGTCATGGACCTAGTTAAAATAAATATTTTGACACACACACATTCAAATAACAAATTGTGATTTCAGTAAAATAGCAGTACAAGCACTTTAGAACTGAAATTACACACATTCATCTATGTCCTAGAAAAGCTTCAAAGAAAAATGTGCCAATTTAAAAAGAGCATCGTATAGGCAATAACATAGTGCCTAGATTATTTACTTAGAACTACAGACACAAAGGCACACTCTAAGACATTAGTCTAAATTCTGTTTGACATAACATTCTATAATTTATAACTATAATGAAATTAAAATTATTTGAGGAATTCCCTTGAAAATTTTTCCTTGGGCTTTTATTTTTCGCCTTTTTTATGCTGACTGGCATAAGTGAGAGATTTATGCTTGCAAATAAAATCTCTCTCTCTCATTTACAAAGGTTGCAATGGTGTCGCCATTGTGAGTTTTTGTCAGATTCGCTATACGTCAAAAAATCGCAATGGACGGTTTCGGTGGTACAGATGGTCGAAAAAGAAAAAAAAAATTATGAGTTTAGTCAAGAGGAAAAATTAAACATTTCTAAATATTGTTCTAAAATTAAAAGCTTTTTTTTATCACATCTATTCAAAAAGAGCTAGTGTATTCTTCGATAACAGGGACTAAAATAGCTCTTTAATCCCTAGGGACTAAAAGTGATTTGAATTTGGAATGTGGATATTGTTTAAAAGTTCCAATCACCACAGAGATTAATCACGAACATTGTATGAACAAGTAACAGGTTGTATGACAAAGTAAGAGGCACGCGAGCCAAATTAAAAAAAAAGTTTGTGAAAAAATAAAAAACGCGCGAAAAGCATTCTGCCTTCGTTAGTAATTGTTTACTCAAATTAGGATTTTACTTAGTTTTATAAAAAAATAGTATGTCTTTCTCAAGTAGTGATAATCAAATAAATAAACGTACTATTCTTATTCATAAGTTGCACTTAGGTACTTATTTCTTTATAGAGGGTGATAAAAAGTAGAGTGTCCACCTCGGGAGCAACACTATTTTAAGCTCGAGTGACGTTACTTTAAATCCCTCGCTGCGTTCAGGATTCAAAGAAACACTCTCGTCTTTAAAACAGTTGTTTGCTCCCTTGGCAAACATACTACTATTTAAATTACACACACATGTGCATACTTTGTGCTGATATCGCCTATGCATTGGATAATTAAATGTCTTTGGCGTGTCATATGTAGTACGTCATACATAGTAGTCAATGTCATAGGTACGCCAGCTATGCTTAATAACCATGAAATAGGGGGCGAGCTATTGCCAAAAACCGTGCAAAAATCCAACCTCCGAGCTGCTACTTCGAAATCCCTGATGGAAAACTCAATAATTTTTTTCCGATCCGGGAAACGAACCCAAGACCTAATAAATATGCACAGCAGTAGCGCTTGCGACCAACGAGATAGTTTTTGCTACCAATAATCAAAATAACGCTCTTTTTATTTTATTTGGCATTCGTATGAAATAAAACCACATTAAGGCTCCTACAAACAGGCGCGACACGCGATATAATCGCGCGGGACACAAAGTCACCGCACGTTGCGCGACTTGCGGTGCCTTTGTGTCGCGTGTAGTGTGTAAGGCCTTTAAAGCCATCGATATAACTTAAGATTTTCACTCATCTTACAGCTCTCACAAACACGACTTCTATTAAAAAAGAAACCTAATTTTTTTATTGCCAGTTGGGCCTGTTCCTGACCTGATCACACCTGATGGAAATCGATGGATGAGGTCTATAATGGTACGAGCAAGCCCAGAAGATGTCTATTAACAAAATAATGCAATTTATTCTCTTTATGTCATAATATGACCACAAAGACGCCAGACATATTAGTACCATTCAACCATAACCTTTGAGTAATAACGGGCTTCAAATCGGATGAAGACACTAAACATTGAACCAGCAGACTATTGGCTTAACAAACACTAACATCTGTGTCTAGACCATACTGTAAGAAATACAGAAGGATCATTCATGCATGAAAGAAACTGAAGGCAAAAACTACCCGGACTAATCATAAGTATTTCTCGCCCACAATCGTGTAAATTCTTTCTGCTTTATTCTGCTTCTCTTCTGAAAGCATAAGCAGAAGGGTAAATGAGTCAACGAGTCTTGTTGCTCGAAATAAAATTATTATTATTATTATTTTGTCTTTGACATATCTCGGGACCCTGGGGTCCCGGCCTTTTGGAAGGCGTACGAGGGGCCAAGCCAACTCGCAGAGCTCTCGCTGTTAGACATTTTTAATGAAATGGGGCACCAACGGACGATTATCCCTGTTCGCACTATGCAAGTACATCCAAGGACAACCCCCGGTTGGTGTAGGACTATTTCAGGATATGGAAACAAATATATTGGATTATGGGTTTGGGTGGCTAAAGTGAACTGGTTATTCAGGACTTTGGAAATTTTATAGCCCCTGCCTGACCAAAGTTTTATATAAATTACACAGAAAAAAATACAGGGGGTGACTTGCACATTCAATAATGGGCTCCTGAAAACTGTCGCTAGCACATATTGTCGTAGCGACAAGGGGGCAACATGTCCTGGGGTGCTTGAGGAGTGGAGAGGTATTCCACGGCTATCGGGACAATCCCGGAAGGAATCCCTACCAGCATCTTACTGGAATACTTCCCTCCTCCGAGCATGTTTGCTCTTGCGAATCTTCACTCAAGCCGGCCAATAAAGGCAAGAATGAAGTGGGAGCTCTGTTCCTGGTCATTGTTCACTCCAGCCGGCCAATAAAGGCAAGAATGAGGTGCGAGCTCTGTTCCTGGTCATTTTTCACTCCAGCCGGCTAATAAAGGCAAGCCAGAGGTGAGGAACGAGACTTCTCCCGGGACATAGGGTCCATGGGGTGGCTACTGCCCAACAGCTCGCCACATGCTGCCCTGCGGGTTTCTGTATCTCTCTTGGTCTGGCTCCTCACCCTAGACCCGTTCCGGCAAAGTAAACTCTTACGGCAAGTGCCTAGACTTCGGAGCGCGCAAGCCCCACCACTACGTCAACGTAGAGATACAGCGGGCCGACAAATGGGGCGACACGTTCAACCAGCTCATCATCATTAGCATTTCAACCGAAAGACGTTCACTGCTGGACATAGCCCACCCCAAGAGGGATTCTTGGTACCTATTCCTTGAAACATCGTACACGAGTTTGTTTAGAATGAATTAAAAGAGTTTCACGTTTCTGAGCGATGACGTCTTGCCTGCTGACTCTAGTCTGCTTCTTCATAAACATATTATATAGAGTGTAACCACATCCTTCACGAAGCCGACGGCTACGTATTCTGTACATCAAACTAGGTAACTTTGTGTAAAAATAATTGCTGGGAAACGACTTATATTTTTGGTGTGAAAATTCGCTGTAACGCACGCAAAACATTGTGCTAATGGAGGTGTATACAGCGAAATAGGGATCGTGGGAGTATTTAAAGATAAGGGGACTACAGGACCTAAACGTAAAAAACGCAAGTTTTATAATGCCTAAAAATATATGATCGACTACAGTAAACGAAATCAGAAAAATATATGATATTCTTCAGGATAATATGCTAGTTAGATAGTGTTGAAAACATAACACTATAACTATGTAATTTGATACGATAGAAAAAAATCATGAAGATACCTCTAAAAACTTTCTTTTCACAATAAAAACCATACTAATATACATACAATCATTCGGATTTATTGTCAGATTATTCTATAAGCAACATACTAAAGCACTAGTGTGTTATTTTTTAGTCCAAACAATAGATTTTCTGTAAATAGATAATTGCTTCATATTTTGCAATAAATTACCAGCGCTGTGTCATCGCGCTTCTCTTTCTTTTCTATGCAGTCCGACAGTGACCGCGCTTAAGGTCATGTAGTCCCCTTAAGTAACATTTAAAACTTGTTTTCGTAAAAGCATAATCATAATGCTTATGCTCTTAAGCTTTCGTAAAAAAGAATATCAAAAAAAGTTGGAACTTTGACCAATATCTCCGTAACCAGAAGGTTACCATCCCAGGTACGGTTCACGTACAAAAAAATATTATAATAACGGAAGAACAAGTGACTCTCAGCTTCGTTAAGGGGGATGCGCTAGGTAGCTTGCGAAATTAAAATTTTGTTGAACAAAATATGTAGGCAGTGTCATGTTGAAAGTTGATTAATATAACATTCGCGAGCGTAACAAATATGAAATTACAGAATTATAATAATTAAAATCTTCAATACAACTCTCTAAGTGAGTGATAATCTTACGGAATGACTATTGTTTTCATAAAATATCAATAATATTGATACTCACATTATGAGTATTTTATACACCCGTTATTTTGGTGATGTGTTTACATTTAGACACATCGTCGCCTTAAAAAGGTAAAGTGATACTTCTGTCCTTCTCTCCTGTGTGTCCAGACCTCACAGGGACAAAACGCTCTGTCGTCCAAAACAAACATCTTGTGACGCGTTTATCTTCTTGGTACGAGAAGAGACCGTCCCGATAGAATAGTTTGAGCGTACTGTGAGAACTGTCAAATTTATACGTGACACGATATCTGGTAATTCTTGTGGAATGATTAACTAACTTTAAATAATTTTACACCCTGTTAATCATACTTATATAATGCTGATTGGACTAAATGTAGATGAAGCTGTATATTGTTAAAAGTTGCTCTCAAAATTCAATAAAGCTTGGTCCTTGCCTACATTTTGGCTATAGCCAATTTCACCTCGATTTTTCGTCAATGGTATGATTGACACTTTCCATTGACCACGTTGCGGGATGCCATGTCCAGGTCTGGCTCAATAATCAAGATGGACGTTATTTCGCCTGTGTGGCGAACGTAGCTACGATGACATTTCGATTTCTGACTTAGCTACACCAAAGTCGATCCCGAAATTTTTATCACTTTTCACAACAATTCCCGATCTTTTTCTAAATTTCACAAGGTTCATATAACATAGCATAATCAGCATACAATGTTCCCACTGCTGGGACACAGGCTTCCTCACTGTGAGAGGAAGTGGGATCTATATCACGCGGGTCCAGTGCCGGTTGATAGATGTCACGTCTTCAAATGTTTGATTCTGGAACGTGCCGGTTTCCTCACGATGTTTTGCTTCACCATTTTGAGAGCAGTGGTGATGACATTAAATACACAAAGTAACACGCGACTGTCTTTGAATCCACGACGCACAACTCGTTAGTCGGGACTGATACTACTGGCCTTGGGCCTCCACATCCTCCTGAGATGTGAGTCACATAAAACCTTTGGACCACCACTATACCCACAGATATAGATACACCTAGATAACGCCAGAGCAACTACTTCGCGTGCCAAAAATCGCACCAGCTTACGTACAATAATCGTAAGCCACCACTTTCACGCTCAGTCCTGTGTACTGCTGGCTGGGTGAGCGTGAGCGCTGGCGCTAGGCCTCAGGGGTGGGGCGAGAAGGGTGCCGCACGCAACATCGTCTTTGAATCGATTTGATTTTCCCATCACTAAATAGTGCTTATGACGTCATAGTAGGTAGTAAAAAAACGGCACACTTGGTTTTCATACAGATCGTGATACTTGCGTTATCTAGGTCTATCTATATCTGTGGGTATAGTTGTGGTCCAAAGGTTTTATACCCTTTCCGCTGTCCCGATAGAATCCCACAAAAGTCGCAGCGTAAACTTAAAAGTTCACAATAAAAACCCGTAGACTAGACTTTTTCTATCAGTTTTTATTTAACGTTGTTTGTCCTCGCCGGGACTCAAATTGACTACGTTACCGTTTAAAAGCCAGAAAATAAAATTGTCTCCTCTAAGTGCACTCATTTCCCTGTCTCCGTTACTTTTAACATTGAATTTTCTACTGAACCCGCTTGTTCTGTTATTTTATTTATTTTCTAGACGAACTCAAGATTGTTGCGGTTTGTGCCCCGAGTCCAGTAGGGTCGTATTTTACATTGAGTTTTTTTTTTAAATAAATCTTTTCACTTTCTTTTTTTTTGTTTCTTTTCTTTTTTTTTACTTTTAATTAGTAGAAAAGTCAGAAATCGTCACGCCAGCGTTTCTTTGGCCTATCTCGGTGACTCCCGTCTTCAGGCACCTACTGCACATCATGACATACTTATTATTCTATACTATGTCTGGACTTTAAAGGCTCTTTCAAACAGGCGCGACATGCGATAAAATCGCGCGCGACACAAAGGCACCGCAAGTCACGCAATATGTCGCGCGCGATTCGCGTCGCGCCTGTTTGCAGGAGCCTTAATAGAGACTGTGATCCCTGAGTTTGTTTCGGCCTTTCTTCTCACAGTAGTCAGGTCAGATAGGAAATGCCGACCTCATTTAGTTTTTAAAAATATGACGTGTAAAAGTGTTTGTACAAACATAGTTACAGAAATTAAATCATTTATCATGTATTATAATGACAGACATATTATATATAAAACCAAAGGGAAGAAAGGTTTCTGACTGTCAAAGAAAACCGCTCCACACGTACGTTACAAAATATGGTGCAAGAAAACTACAATTTTGTAGTTCTCCATTTAGCCTTTTACTGCGAACAATATGTATGATAAAATCCTCCTTTCATATATTCTTGAAACCCAGGAAATCCTTCGCGCAAGTTATGAAATGTATGTACAAAGTAAACATTCAAAAATAAAATCCTTGAAAAGAAATTACTTTAAAAGTAGTTAACAATAGTAGCAATCTGACGTTGTTATTGTCTGTCGGAGGTCGGTAATTTGACAGTAAATTGTCAATATTTCTACACGTAATTGTAGTAAATTACCTTATTTAGTATTAATAATGGTCATAGGGAGTCCTTCTTTTTGTTATTACGGCCGAGTTACGTAACTCGGTCATTTGTGGTCGAAATAATTCGAAGGGGAAGAATTATTACTGTTGTAAATAGAATGTTTTTTTCTTTTTTAATCAATTGTGATTTTGAAGTTTATCTAATGTATATTATATTTCTATAGACTTAAAAGTTGACCTTATGTGTATACTAGTAGGGTTGACGGTCTAAATAAAACAACCATTAACCAAACTGTTCTATAGCTGGTAATATATTTGCTAAAATTTACAAGAGCCCCATCAAATCGTTGTAACTAAATTTTTGTTCTAATTCGACGCCAACGCCATCTAGTTACGTCTTGTACAACTCTTGTTAAATACGAAGTATTTTGTTGAACTGATGAGCGGCTTTTGATCATGTCTGATCATTAACAATTACTTAAGGCGAAAGCGCCAGGGTAGCCCGCGAAATTAATTTTTTTTTTGTTTTTTTGCAATTTGCTGGTCAGTATTAAGTTGTACGTTGATTAATATATGATTCGCGGCCGTAACAAATATGTATTTACAGAATTATAATCATTAAAGTCATCAACACAACTCTCTAAGACCACGTAAGTCCAAAGAATAACTGTTTCATGAAATCATCATTCTTTGGACTTACGTGGTCTTAGAGAGTTGTGTTGATGACTTTAATGATTATAATTCTGTAAATACATATTTGTTATGGCCGCGAATCATATTTTGATCGACGTACAACTTAATACTGACCAGCAAATTGCAAAAAACGTAATAAAATTTGAATTTCGCGGGCTACCTTAGCGCTTCCCCCCCTTAACGGAACCCCTCCGTGCCTCTGAATGCACGTTAAACCGTTTGTCCCGGCTGTCATTTAGAGATCTTTGACAGTCGTTACTTTGCGGGCAGTCAGATGCCAGACGAAAGCCTGACGACTAGTCATACTAAAGGGTATCATATTACCCAGTAACGGAGTTGTGGAGGTCAGAGAGGCGCCTCGATCTTATGTAAATAGCTGGTTCAGCTGCATCTGGTTAGACTAGAAGCCGACTCCAACTTAGTTGAGAAAAGGTCAGGCAGATGTTTTTTATTTCATACAAATATTTGTTAAATGACGTATTTAAGTTGGCTAGTGTATAGTTTGATAAATATTATTATTGAAACGTTAAAACGGGGTATTCCTCGAAACGCACCAAAAGTATTCCTCGAAAAAAATAATTAAATATTAATAAAAATATTATAATTGTATTCCTCGAAATGCATCAACGATGAAACATAGAGAAGAGCGTGAAGGATTCGTAATAAATTATATCGATAGACGTTTCAAAGTTGGTGCGTATCGAGGAACACCTGCCCCGTTAAAACAATACAAAAATTTCTGATGACAAAACATACCTAACTTTAAAAAAAAAACATTCTGATTTCCTTTAAAAGATAACGGAAACACTACCAAATTTGGCGTTTTCACTAATCATTAGCTGTTTTGTGGAATTCTTAATTTAGCCATTTCTGAACTGGGACAAGGCTAATATATATTATTTAGTTCAACATTTTCAAAGTTTATAACTAAAATATGCTTCACAATTATTGTAGTAGGAAAAGTTTGTGAATTCATGATCGTAGCCCTTATTTCATTGGGATAGGCTGAACAAAAGGCAAAAGATATCAGTCTGCTGTATCTGTTTATTCGTCTGAGTACAAATAAGGTTACAGAGCGATATAACTACAACTTTCGAACAACTTTTGCAAGAATTCTTGCTCAGTCACATATACAACAAATCGGTAAGATTGTGTGGCATCAGTAACTCTGGAACAAGCCAAGTAAAAAAGATTGTTCGCAAATGGCTGCTAGCCCAATCATTATAGTGAATCCGAATCTCTTTTAAAGGTAATTTCGTAACAAACTAGACATACACACATACTAATACATCCCTACAGACACTCACACACCCTCTCACATACACACACGCACATACTTAAGTACACAATAGTGCACATTGTAGCCAAAATAATCCGTTAACTTACTTTATTGTATTATTTTTTTTTACTGTTTTATTTACACTGTTTTAATTTCATTTTTAAACCTAGGCAACGCTTGGAAACATGCTGGTCCTGCTCCATAAAACAATCTAGTCTAGACAAAACCAAACGGGTTGCTAATTTAATTGTAAATTTATTATTTTTTTATTTACATTGATTTACATTCTGTAACTACTTCAACTCACACCCTGACTTATTATTTGTAAGTACATATATGTAGGTATATATTTTTTTTAATAAATAAATTATTATTATTAATTCTTTGACCTATTGTGGTTTAGTAATCTTATTTTAGGTGCATCGTCTTCACATATTATTATTATATAATGAATGTATGTAAAATATTGTAAAACATTTTAAAAGAGTAAAGGCTCGTATACACAGGCGCGACGCGACACGCGACACAAAGGCACCGATCGTTGCGCGACTTGCGGTGCCTTTGTGTCGCGTGTCGCGTCGCGCCTGTGTGTACGAGCCTTAACGGTGGAGTTTCTTACCCATTCTTCTCCATACGAAAACTACCTTTTGGAATGGGCGACTAGAATCAATTTTATTTGTTGTAATTTCTGACGTTCAAATTGCCTTTAATGTGCCTAATATCTGAAATAAATGCTTTGACTTTGACTTTGAATGTTTTAATTACCCTAAAAATTAACGCTTCTTCATATGCCTCTGTTTTTTTTTTTCAAGTTGGGGAATCATCAAATGACTCCTCCCGCTCTGGGTGGAGCGGAAGGGAGTGTCAGACTTTTATTGACTACAACCCACCCGTGTCCTTAGCCCTTTATGATTCGGGCCAGCGGTAACCCTTTCGGACAATCCCGCTGACCCGGCAGGCTTCAGTTGATGCTGACATCTCTTTGAGGCGCGCGTGGAACACGTACGCGCCGTCCGGCACGGGCCTGGTCCTGATCGGACGGTGAGCTACCCATTACTCTCCGCCCGCAGGCCCGCGCCTACGGTAGCCGGGAGTCGTCACGCGGCACCCGACGCCCGGAGCGTCTCCCGCGGTGGCTGGGACGTGAGGCTCTATCCCTGAGCCATCCCACCACCTCCTTCGCTAACATGACTGCTTCGCAGAAGGAGGTGACCGCCTCCCTGCGACAGGCTCGACCTAGTGTTCATAAGCAAAATGCTTCCTTTGTGTCTTATTTTGTTTTTTTTTTGTTAACCTAACCGGCAAATAGATATTATCTTATCTATCTTATACCGGTTTTGGGCCTTGCTATTCCGGTAAGCAGAGTAACGACTAATCAGAAAAGCTCGGCCTATTCCAGGGCATATATTCAGCTTTCTGTCCGAAGAGAAAGTGATAGAAAAATATTGTATAGTTTCGTCACTGCCAGAAAACAGCGTTAACATTGGGCCTCCATTGCCCGCAGCAGTCAACTTTAGTAGCTAGGCGTATTCATACTTTAACGTTGCCATCCATTGTTTACAAGGCTTAGTATAAATAATTGTTAAAATTTTACACCGTAAGTAAAGTACGGACTTAATTCAAACACGACTAGGTAACTAATTCTAAGCTCTAAGTTTGTACGTAAATCTTTTGTTTTGTTTCACTCACTTGTACGGTGACAGGCGAAGTTTGGATTTGTTTTAAAATTTATTCTCGAGAACAGCGAGAACACTGCCATTCTGTTTCCTCTCCCAGTCGTTGTTTGAATTCTAAATGGGCAGAAGTTTTCTGTGCGTTCGCCATCTTTTTAACGGACGAAAAAAAGTCGCTCTAATGGTTACGGAAATTAAATTTCTTGTGAATTGATATACATAATGAGTTTTTATGAAGAACTGTGTAATTCAGACTTGAAATGATTCTGAATTTTAGGCTGAATTTTTTTGGCACGCTTTCGGGGTGAGCTCTTAAGTAAATCTGTGTTTTAGTGTAGTATTTTACTGTTGATCGTGATAATATATTCTTGCTCTAAGCTGTTTGCGAAATTGCGAGTAGATTCTGTAGCCATTTTTCATTTAAATTGAATGACGAAAAGACGCATAGCTTTGTTTTGTTTGTAGCCTAGGTCTAAATGTCTCCTACATTAAGGAATATGGAACTGATTGTCTTAGCCTAAAGAAAACTATCCTATTTTGGAATTGTTCTTTGCAATAAGTAGGCAGGTACTATTGTTTCCATTTTCATTTCATCATCATTTCAGTCGAAAAACATCCACTGCTGTGCATAGGTCTCACAGAACCGCCACATCGACCGGTTCTGTGCTTCTCACATCCAACGGATTCCTGCGGCTTTCACCAGGTCATCGGTCCATCTTGTGGGGGAGGCTTTCCAAAGCTTCGTCTTCCAGAACCTTTCGTCCCCAACCAGCCATTGGTTTTGCGAGCATTTTCGTTTACTATATATTATTTTTCAAGCTTTATTTCAGTTTTTAATACCATCGTTAAATTTTGTTTGGTTGTTTTTCTTAAGCCTAATAACGCTAGAATAGTAAAGTAGTCATCAACTGCTTAATTTCAGAATTCAGTATTTCAGTTCCACACTATTTTCTTTATTCTTTCCAGATGATGTGTTTGGTCTAACAGAAACGTATGATTTTCGTTCTCAGTGTACAGAAATATGAGAATTCATAGGATTTCAGTATGTGTTAGCGGAGTGCTTACCGCTGTAGCGTGTCAGTCACAATCGTGGATCCAAGTGTTTTTATTTTCTCGTGAAATTCAAAGCCCCTGGGGGCCTAAAAAGGCCTCTTGGGCAGAATCATAAAAGGATAACATTATGAATCATAATACGGCGAAGACAGCCCGTCTTTTTCTTTTTTTGCTGCACTACGTAGGTATAATCAAAGAGATTGGGATTGGATTTGGATTGGATTGATTGGTATTTTGGCATAGATAAAAAAAATTACTGAATAATCCTTCACCAATGGGATTTGATACGTTTAACTTAACATGAGTTAACTGTCCATTATGATTCATAATGTTATCCTTTTATGATTCTGCCGAAGTGGCATTTTTAGGCCCCCAGTTGTTGATACGCTACTATGTATATACGTTCTGGTTTGATTTCTATTGTGTTTTGCTGGAAAGGGTTTGGGAGATGGCCATTATTGATTGCTGGAGGTTTCAGCTTATTTAATTTGATATCATAACGTAACATGGGCCTGTAATAACCTAAGAGTTAAGGCTCCTTCAAACAGGCGCGACACGCGATAAAATCGCGCGCGACACAAATGCACCGCAAGTCGCGCAACGAGCGGTGCCTTTGTGTCGCGGGCGATTATATCGCGTGTCGCGCCTATTTGTAGGAGCCTTTAAGCAGAGGTGTACTATAGGTAGGTACATCTCTGTCTAACTCTTCGACACCGCATTTCACATTTCACCAGCTGCCACATTTCACCAGCTGCCACATTCCACCAGTTATGTTTAAGTCCCAAGTAAATAGGGGGTGAGCCTATGTCAATTGACAATCAAAAGTGCCTTTTATGTGCCCATTTGAATGATTTGACTCTGACTAATCTCCGAAAAAGCTGGACCGATTTTGATGAAATTTGGTATCGATATACCACGCGGGCGAAGCCGCGGGCGGAATATAGTAGCTGATATAAAAGAGAAAATAGAAAAACATGAAGTTGAGTTTCTACACATTGTTGTACTTACCTACGTATTTAATTATGTAGGCCTACCAATCAAATTACAAATACGTTTGATTTGAAAAATATGACAAATAAATACAATAGTCTGAAATGCCCCATGGTATTATCTGCCGTTGGCGACAATCCGCTCGCAAACTGATGACACAAAAAAAAATACTTTTCATTTTCGTCTGCGATATTTTTCATCTCCCGTACCGAAGTATTTCTTTTGATCATCTGTTGTCCATCTACATAGGCAGCCGGTCGCGACTACAATTTAGCGGTAGGTTGTCGTGTAGCAGTCCCTACAATCAACGGTTTCGTTCGTGATGGGAGTAGTTCTGTTTACTTACGGGCGATTGTTGCGACGAGCAGTTTTTTTTTTGAGGATTTTTATATAAATTGTCGAAAGTTGATATTGGGTTGTTTGATCAGAATTACAAGCCGTGCGCCCGGTGGGATTTCTCATCGGTCAACGTTATTTCTATACCTACTTACAAAATGTTATCACCTATTTACTCATTTAGGGGATACATTTGAAAATGCATCCCCTAAATGAGAATTTCTTCCTTTTAGGCCTGAATTCCTGTTCCGTATGCGACCGACACTGACGGCGGTCGCGTACGTGCGTTCGATCAGTACCAACATACGCGCCGCTGACGTAGTATGGTGTTATATAGAACACAATGTATATTCAAGGATCCTACAAACAGGCGCGACACGTGATATAATCGCGCGCGACACAAAGGCACCGCTCGTTGTGCGATTTGCGGTGCTTTTGTGTCGCGTGTCGTGTCGCGCCTGTTTGAAGGAGCCTTCACACGCGCGACCGATATACGCGACCGTCCAACCGACGTCAGCATAACAGGAATTCAGACCTATAAAGAACTCTTGCAAAATTTCATGCTTCTAGACACAGCGGTTTATACAATAGGTTGTGAGTTGTCTGCCAGTGAATTGCAGATTTAAATTAAGTGGATTCTAAAAACGTTTACTAGGTATCTTCTTAACCGCTTAGGTACTCATAAATGCAAAATTAAAATATCAAAGTCACGATCACATAATTTCGTTCCAACCCTAACTCGTTTACCTACAAATTATAACACTAAACTACTAAATATCGTAGTTAAGACACTTTACCTTGACAAGTAGGTAGGTCCTGTACAGTCAGCCGCACGTCCACGGAAACCATTTCACATTGACGACTTTATTTCGCAGCAGTGAGGGTAGTTTTCATAGTTCGAGTATTATCACTGTATACACGTATGCAATTCAGTAGGGACTGGTCAACCCTAAGGCTGAGGCTACAGTAGGCAGCGATTTGCGATGCGACTGGAAGAGCGAAACGAGAAAAACATGGTATGGCTACATAACAAGCGAAAAAAAAAGCAATTTTCTAATAAATTCGCTTCAATTTCGCTCATTGATGTAGCCGATGCCGTGATTTCAGTAATGTTGTTCCTATCGCATAAAGAAATCAAAGATCGCTAGTAATATTTGATGTACGGTGTAGCCATATACGTGAGCATTCATTTACTTGTTTTAATCGCTCATGTGTCGCAGGTCGCGTCGCGGCCTAATGTAGCCTCAACCTTAGTCGCCACGGCTTATTTGTACACTGAAAAAAAAATCTTACCACAACATATGAAAGGCTCCTCCTACAAACAGGCGCGACACGCGATGTAATCGCGCGCAACACAAAGCCACCGCTCGTTGCGCGACTTGCATTGCCTTTGTGACGCGTGTCGTGTCGCGCCTGTATGAAGGAGCCTTAAAGCGATTTCATTAAGACTTACTGACTTTATACAGCAAGAAGAAATGTTTTTAAAACAGTAAAACACAAAACAGTAACTTTTAATAATTGAACATACCATTTACTGAAAAAAAAAACAAAAAAATGAAAGGAAAACCACCATTACTGTAATGTAAGTAAATTTCAATGGTTTGAACGATATCACCAAATGAATAAAACAGTTAATTTTGTGACCTTTTAGCTACTTAAAACGTTAAAGTTTACTGTCATGGCGGTAACATTTTGACTCAAGCTTTAACTGTTTTCGGATCAGTAAAAAATACTGTTTTGAACTTTAGGCTCATATGGAACTGTTTAAAGCAGTTCTGATTTATGTTTTTTTTCGTTTGTATTTACTGCTTATTTCTTTCAGTGTAATTTGTTGAATTGTTTACTATGGACCCTTTTAACGTGCACGTCTTTCTACAATGTTCTCACATTTATCATTTCTACATGAATTATTTAAGTAACCAAATTTGGATTTAAAAGATTGTTCAAGGAGTTTCTTGTCCATTTTTCTCCACAGAAACCTACTACGCTTTGGAATGGGCAAACAGCTTCATTTTCCTGACCTTCATAATTTACAAGTGCCTGTGGATGGTTCAATTGAAATAAACTCTTTGAGTTTGAATAATAACATTCTAAAAAAATATATCTAGATATCTTAATAGATTCATCGTTTATTAAAATTGCGGTTCATAATATTTTTCATAATATTAAAACATTAAACCCACCACCTTAATGTTTCTACCTTCACAAATTATAACCCTAAATATCGTAGTTAAGACACTTTGCCTTGACAAGTGGGTGGGTCCTGTACCTACAGACACAAAATAACGTAACACATTAACTACGAAAGTCGCCCTTACTGCTAGGAAATAAAGGCGTTGTCAATAACAAATATTGACGATGTAAACGAGGTTGACTGTACCTACAGACAAGATATTGTGCTAGGCCCGGGGCGTGTGACCGCACTGGCTTACTTTCGATTTAATGTGCACTGTTTCACCGAATTAGGTAAATCGTTTGTTAGTTAGAATATTAGGTTTATGGCAAGCTAAAATGCGGTCTTTGATAAGGTTATAAAAATGCAGACTACCTATATGATTGGTTTACAAACCATGCACCTGGTTGGATTTCTCATCGACAAAAATTATGAGCTTCCATGCAAACATTCGCAATTTCTTCTTTAGTGCTCGCTCACCTTCGTATAAGGACCTCTTGTGCAAAATTTCAAGCTTCTAGACCCAACAGTTTAGGTTGTACAGACGTCAGCACGCCAATCTACTACAATCTGTCAAATTTCTTTAATAAAATTTCAACTTTATCGCTAAAGCATAAGGTTCAAAGTTAATTGGGAAAATTTGGCAGTTTCGGGTAGCTTGATATGCCGTCTGTACTTTCATTTTTATTAAGTAAATGTCGAGACATCGCAGTCGAAGAAGACCACGGCGAAGGTTGTGTGACGATCGATGTGATAACATTTGCTGGGTCAACATTCCCGGAGATCACATAAGACAGGGAGGTTTGGAAGAAAAAAGGGGTGCCCTTTGCACAGCATTCCGACACAATATAGGCTAAAAAATAGATGTGGTTATGAGCCGAGGTTGGAATCCCAAACGTAGCAGCCTGAAGTTAGGAACTTAAGGGCTTACATGACCTAAAGCGCGGTCACTGTCAGACTGCATAGAAAAGAAAGAGAAGCGCGATGACACAACGCTGGTAATTTATTGCAAAATATGAAGCAATTATTTAATTTCTAAAAAAATCTATTGTTTGGAATAAAAAATTTAAGCAGTAGTGTTTTAGTATGTTGCTCGTAGAATAATCTGACAAAAAATTAGAATGATTGTATGTATATTAGTATGGTTTTTATTGTAAAAAGAAAGTTTTTAGAGGTATTTTCATGATTTTTTTCTATCGTATCAAATTAATTGTATTATGTTTTCAACACACTATCTACCTAGCATATATCCTGAAGAATATCATATATTTTTCTGAATTTGTTTACTGTAGTCGATCATATACTTTTATTGTTTCTAAAACTTGCTTTTTTTGCGTTTAGGTCATGTAAACCCCTCAATAAAAATTGCAATAAGGTTGTCCTCTGCGAAATAGGACCTAATATAGCTGGTAAGGCCAGAATGTAATACTACAAGTCGGGGTTCTAGATGCCGACATTCCCGACTCATGGCTACGGGAAGAACCGTAAGGTTTTTGGAGCCCGACATTACCCGCCGTTATGCCCAGGCGAAAAAGACATGATATACGAGCTTTAACACGCTTGGAGTGATAAATACGTACTGATTGCGTACTTCTCGGGGAAGCCTTTTCACTTAGAACCCGACTACTATTGCTAAAAATATCTTCCCAACATGTTTCCCAACAAAACTGCCCACTCCCCCACAATTTCCGCCCCTATATCCTGCCATTCGCAGCCCCTCATAATCCGGTACCACGAGCTCGAGACGGGAACGTACCTGCTACACCGTATTGTTACCGCGATGCCTTTTTTAAAAGCACAACAAAGCCACAAGGTATGCATCAGTCTATACCTACTGAAAGACATGCGTTTTGATATGTACAGGGTGTGGTGAATCGGTTTTTGTAATTTTCATTATATTTCTTCCATAATTACAATCCGGCTGTCGAGAGTATGCGTTTCTGAGAGCTGACAGTGCGTCAATTCTAGTAGTAGCTCATAAAGATCAAATTCGCAAAACACATATTCGTTTGTATGAAACTGACGGTTGTTTAGAACGCATTCTCTCGTCGGCCGCACTGTAACAATGCTTAAATATACTTCAGACGTGGTTCAGGTACTTACTTTTGGGTCTGGCTAATATTTTTACCACGGCTTGAGCTATTCTTTAGTTGTAATAGCAGTGCCTTTATGAGAGAGTAGGTAGGTACGCCAGAGATGAAGAGTTATGAATAAAACTATTTATGAATGATGTTTAAATAAACTTACGGCTCTATGGCTGCCTCTTAATGGCAAGCGACATCGCGGCAGGCTCAAACGAAGATGGCGGGAGGCGGCACTTCAACAACAATTGGTCCTTAGAAGCTTCAAACAGAGAGAAATAGAAAGAAAGTAAGGAAGCCTTTGCCCTGAGATGAATGGGCTTTTAATAATTAATAAAAATAATAATATGACAGATTGAAGAAATGCTAACTAAACAGAATGACATAATTTCTACAGCCGCCCCGATGTCGCGAATTCTCCTAAAGATCGGTAACAATAGAAAAAGTAATTGTGTCTCATTAGTGACAGCTGAGCTCGTATTTTTGTGAAAAAAAAAATGAAATATTCGACCACAAAGTACAATAGGCATACACAAAAACCAATCTACCCAAATATTTTGAAAACCTCCACTGAAAACTTTAATAACATGAAGAAATACGTGCCTCAAAAGCGTATAAAATAAAGTTGACATCTTTCCCCGCGAGCTTGTTAGCACATCCTGTATACAGCAATAAGGTAGAGTGCAGACAGCTTTGTGTCGCCATTGCGATGCACGGCCGTGTGTACAGGCTTGCACTGTTTACGTCATTTGTGTTTAATTATAGAGGGAGGGAATGTAATGGGCGATATGTACACATGTTGCTATTTTTGTGTTATCTTGTAAGCTGGAAAATAAGAGGTGGTCGTAACATAATTCGTATTTTCCATCATAATGTGAAATTTAGTGTAAAAATCTATCGCAAGCGCAAGCGTAGTGTGGGACGCCCCCAGCTAGATAAACCGGCGACCTTAAGAAGGTAGCTGGGAGATACTAAATACGGAGGGCGAAGCACAGGGTGTTGTGACACTCCCTGGGAGAGGCCAATCTCCAGCAGTGGACTGCGATAGCGACTGAGTTGATTGAATGTAAAATTATTCCTTAAGATACGCTTACACTGACAATGAAGTAGAGCAATATTGCGTGGCAATTGTGATTAAATATGACGTCTCGGAAAAACCAAGCAATTAATGGAAATACCAAGATTATACTTAGGTATAGAAATTGCCACGACACTGTAATTTTCACGTTTTTTTCCACACCTTGCCAAAGGCCTCCCTCCACTCCGGTTCGTTCCGCCATCTCTTTCGTGGTCAGCTGCTACCCCATCTTCTTTAACTCCAGATATTACTATTTTCACCTTTACCTACATAAACTCACGCCTTTCTTCTTTAGGGGTAGGCAGAAACTGCATAACGCCACCTGCTACGTTAGATACTGTTTTTTCTTCGTTTACGTTCATACCTCACACGCCTGTTGCGAGTACTACGCACATGGCTTTTCTGAAGAAAAAATGGGTCAGTCCATCTAGTTATACTAGCAGTTATACAATATAACAGAATAAAATCACCAATGAGCTCACTATAACTATGTCCATGTCCGTCCCGGTGTTTCCACGCACATGTGTCTTTTGTCAGTCGCGTTTCATTCATTCTCAACTTGACCAAACTACCTAAGCAGTAGATGTAATGACAAAAAATAACCTCTATTTAGGGCTCATTTTTTAATTAACAGATATTTTTTATTGGTGGAGTAAAATTGACTTCTGACACTTTTTGTATGGAAGAACTGTCAAAAAAATTTATTCTTCCGATAAAATTATCTGGCTTTCAATGATCTTATAGAGGTATGAGGAACAGGGTGTAAAATTCAAACTCAAATTCTTTATTTCAGACATGAGTCCATAGTGTTAGTAGCAACAAAATAACTTAATAACTAGTGTTAGTAACAAGGAGAAATACTTAAAATTTTAATTGTTGTAAAGTTCACTCATACTCTACAGAAAAGGGAGGATCCTCCGACCAGACGGGTGTTGTATCTGGCGGGCAACTGCCCGATGATTCATGTCGGGCCGTTGTATCTATGCTAGTTGCGCAGTAAACTCTGCTTGCGAGATGCAGGATTTTGCATGACGTCAGTATGACGCGTTGTTCGCATGTGGCTTTATAGATACCGCTACAATCTGGTAACTTTTTTTTTCCTTCAATGGCAACTGAGCCGAGGTCGACTATTCTGCCAGCGTCATGGGGAGACGGCAACACAGCAAGGTGAGCCGCAGCCGTCGAACTTTGCACTCCGTGTTAGTTATCTAGTTATACGTTAGTAGCTTTTCAAAAACACAAACAAAGAATAATCTCGATTGAAGTTCACAGTAATAAAAACCACTAAAATCGAAAAAATTCAAGACACAAACAAAGCACGTTTTAAGCCTTCATCACTACCAACGAAAGTCATCAGATAACTTTATTCGAGGAATAATTTTGAAATTTTGACAGTTTTTTCATACAAAATCTGCCAAACGTCAATTTTATTCGTCTATTAAAAGTTATTTGGCGTTGAAAAAATCAGCCCTTAATCTTCTTTTAAGCCGCTACGTTGCCTTAAGGCTCCTACAAACAGGCGCGACACGCGATATAATCGCGCGGAACACAAAGGCACCGCTCGTTGCGCGACTTGCGTTGCCTTTGTGTCACGTGTCGTGTCGCGCCTGTTTGAAGAAGCCTTTATTCCACAAGTATGAGTTTCACTTTTATTGAAGGATATTATTAATATATTATATCAAAGTGTCCAATCTTCAAGATTTATACGAATAACTATGAGAGTAACGTCTCAGACTTGTAATTCAAAGCGTGTCTGAAAACTGACTAGCAATAACTTATAACCTAAGTAAATGCCAGACACATGACAGGTATGTTACGATTTACTAAATTCAGACACCACACGTTTTGAATTCAATGTGAATATTTTATTATGAGAAGATTTTTTAGAAAATCGATTATGGTGCATGTAACATATACCTAATTTTCTGCCTTTTTTTCCAGGATGGGAAATCATCGAATGACCCCTCCCGCTCTGGGTGGAGCGGAAGGGAGTGTCAGACTCTTACTGGCTAAAACCCACCCGTGTTCCTTCCTTAGCCATAGGGCTAACATATAGATGTTCCGGACTAGCGGTAACCCTTTCGGACAACCACGCTGACCCGGCAGGCTTCGGCCCTGACGGGCCCCTTCACTTGATGCTGACATCTCTTTGAGGCGCGCGTGGAACACGTACGCGCCGTCCACAAAATACCTGGCTGACGCCTTTATGTCGCCTAGCCCTTTATGTTCACACACGACACGCGACACAAAGGCACTGCAAGTCGCGCAACGAGCGGTGCCTTTGTGTCACACGCGATTATATCGCCTGTCGCGCCTGTTTGTTTGAGCCTTAACCCTTTCGGACCATCCCGCTGACCTAATTTTCTGCCTTTACTTTACTTATGTATGTTCCACCCAAAATTCGAGACTCAGCTCATGTGTCTGAAAAAAATAATCAGAATGTACATATTTATTTGTTAGAATGTAGTATTTACATAGTCATCATCTGCCTAGCCTTTTCCCAACTATGTTGGGGTCGGCTTCCAGTCTAACCGGATGTAGCTGAATACCAGTATTTTACATGGAGCGTCTGCCTATCTGACATCCACAACCCAGTTACTGGGTAATACAATACCCCTTGGTAAGACTTGTTGTCAGACTTTCAGGCTATCCGTAACGACTGTCAAAGATCCACGAATGACAGCCGGGACCAACTGCTTAACGTACTTTCCGAGGCACGGAGGGGTCTCGGTATGTAATATGGTCACCCATCCACAGACCAACCGCGGCAAGTGTAGCTTAACCGGATCGTATGACCTATACGCCTATTATTATTTAGCCACGGGCCCCTCCAAGTAATCTTCATGCATATTTTCACAAATAATTTAAATTAATAAGGTAATGGAATTTTTCTTCATCAAATCTGCGCTTTCCCAAGACTTCCTTATACACCGTTACGGCATGCGTAAGTGCGTGTAATAATAAAACAGTCCTACACAGACACCGGTTGCCGGCCTCTTAACGACTACATTACAAACCCTTTCTACTCACAGTTTACGACTAACTGCCTGATGCGCACCTGATACATTTTACGTTGGTTATTCTCTTAAAGGATATAAACCATGTGTTATGTGCTCTTTATCTTACCGGACAGATGTTTGTTGTTTTATTAAGGGTATGTAATTGTAGTGGCTTAACGGTTTATGGACCTTCGAACCGGGAATCTAACTACGTGTGACTATTTAAATGGCATGTGTAGGTATGTGTATTGGCCAAAGCATCGTGAGGAGACCTGGCTGAAATGCTCATCACAGATTGTTCTTCTTTGTATGATAATCATCCAAAACTTTTTTAAGTCACGCGTTTCTGTGACTTAAGTAGTCCATTTTAACACAGAAAAGCGTGACGAAAGTATGCGTTTATGTCACACGGGCTATAAAATAGTTTACGATACGTGTGACTTAAGTAGTATTAATGCACCTACTTAAGTCAAACGTATCGTAATGTACTATTAGATAGCATCTCATCTCATTCTAAATACATAGAGCTTCTAATTAGTTTGATGATTGGAAATAAATTATTCTTAAAAGGGTTGCGCTTTCTTAAGGACGATTTTTACTTAAGGCTCCTTCAAACAAGCGCGACACGCGATAAAATCGCGGGCGACATAAAGGCACCGCAAGTCGCTCAACGAGCGGTTTATGGGAGCCTTTACACTGTTAAATTATTATTATTTTGAGGATTAGGAAAACGGTTTTTTTTTTACGTATTAGGTACCTACCTATTAAGAGCGTTATAAAATTTTATACTGAACTGATTACTAACAATTTGATTGTGAGAAGATGATTGCTTAGGATGTAGAAAATTATTCTTCTAGAGACATGGTTTTTATAATTTTGCATACCTAATCCTACCCGAAAACAAATACTTTCATACCAATTAAAACAAGCACCCATACAGACTAACAAAACAAAATCAAATATGCACGCAAATCCGCGCGAAAAGTGCCCCTTACGCCCACCAGAGGTCGCCACTGCACAATGTTTGCGGATTTCAACCGGATAACAATGGCGACCGATACCCGGGCTTTGTTTTCACTTATCCAGAATACCCGGGCCAGTCGTTACTCGAATAGCCGGATGGAAGTATTGTTAACTTTTAAACAAAATTACGGTTAAAGATGATTGTTTTTGTGTGACCATTGTAGGTACTTACGTAATGTTTGCGGGAATGATTCGGTTGTGGGTTCGTGGTGTAGAAAGCGGAAAGTTGGATGAAGTTTAGTTGATTAGACCATGCTAGTTGTCCTTATTTTGTAATCTTCTATGATATTTTACAGAAGACGTCGAGATTATGATAGGTAGTGTTAGTCCAGAACAAAACCGGTCACCGAGGGCTCCGTACAAATTTGTAGGTAGGTATGTATGAAAATAGTTTTAAAATTATTGTTTTTGTAAAGGCTCCTGCAAACAGGCGCAACGCGCGACGCGAATCGCGCGCGACACAAAGGCACCGCTCGTTGCGCGACTTGCGGTGCCTTTGTGTCGCGCGAGATTTTATCGCGTGTCGCGCCTGTTTGAAGGAGCCTTAACACAGCTGATCAATTTTACCCAACCAACAAACTAGCGCCTTGTTAGATATTATCGAAAAAGTGACAGTGACATTTAACGACATGTCATCGGCTGATTGGACATGTTCACCGTGCCCGTGTTCCTATTGACGGAACATGTTTTTGGGCACGCCAATTTTGTACGTAACACTTCGTGAAAGGTGCCGTCATCGGTGAATATTTTAATAATGATTATTATGTTATTTGCTGTTATTGTCATATCTTTGGGTTGTGTTTCTTTGAAGAATAATCATTTTGCTTTTCAATAGTAACTGCGGGGTAATTTAGTAACACACTAAGAGTAGGAATAGCTTTTATTTTGACAGTTCAACAACATTCATTGCGTCGTTTACATTGTTGAGCAGACGTTTTTTTCGAACAAATGAAGCAATGGATTAGCAATATACCTACTTCAAAATGATTCGAATTGTGTTTGGTGTGTGACGCAATGAGGGTGCAGTTTGTTTCATGAAATGTCACATTCACAGATATTTGTTCAAACTGAAAATCGAAGGATTTATTGAAGTGAAACTTCTTTACGCACGCTTGACTTGGGGAGTAAGCTGGTGAACGCGTGACGTTACGAAAAGTGTGATCGGGCGAGGCGAACGGGAGTTGAGTGGGAGATATAAGCAAGAGAAAGCAGTGCGCGCGCACATTTTCTTTCTCTCTTCTTCTCATAGCCAAATACGTTCCGTATATCTAAGCACAGTGCAGGCCTATTGTCTGAATCACAGTGTAGGAGCAAGAGAGAGATTTTTTTTTCTATCTTTCTCTTATAGCTAGGAAATGAAATGTGTATATATCTCAGTCAGTAATTCGTTTGCGAGTTTACTAGCGTTACGCGAACGGTGATTATTTGGTTATTTTTTTTTTGTAATTCAAATAATTGAAAAAAAATTACTCCAAAACGCGGAGGCGATAAAGATATATATGCAGACCTATATATATATATATATATATATATATATATATAAATACAGATGGAGCTAAAGAAGTTTGACTTCAGTCGTGTGGTCATAAGCACACTAGCTTTTTTTTAATTTAAGCAATTAACAGGCACTTTTGAATTGTCAAGAAGTCAGTCAGTCAAATGTCCTAGAACCAAGAGTTCGAAGACATGTGACATCTATCAACCCGTACTGGGCTCGTGAGGTGGATTACGGCTAAAGGCTCCTTCAAACAGGCGCGACACGACACGCGACGCAAAGGCACCGCAAGTCGCGCAACGAGCGGGTCGCGCCGGTGTGTAGGAGCATTAACGGCCACTGCTGCGACAAAGGTCTTCCCTATGTGAGAACATAGAGAAGACGGGTGCGGTCAATGAGAAATATTTAGCTAATTGCTATGTGAAAGGGGACGGTCTTTTTTTTTTGTACAGTGAAGAAATGCTCATGCATACTGCACTACCACGGAGAGATAGTGCAGTTATGTGGGACTCTAACCCACTAAAACTCCACGGTGTCCTCCTCTGCCGCTTACGGCGGGAACACGGGCACGTGTTAGCACTCATCCGTGAACCCGCCGCGGCCGTCCGTTACCGGACCCTCCTCTGGGGAGTACTCCCCATCACCGGCGCACCGTAGAACACTTAGTAGACGGGACAAGGGGACGGTCTGGGGGTCTCTACTGTACCTAACTAGTATTATCTGGAAAGTAGAAATCCTCAGCGTATTTTCAGTAACAAAATTAGCTGATTTTAAGCGTATTTACTTGCATGTTTTGATTTTGACAATAATTCAACTTGACCACCCACAGTCCCATATGGGACCAACGAACAATCTAATATGAAATACGAAAACACTATTTCAGTAATAAGTACCTAGCATATTCCCACTGTTGGGACACAGGCCTCCTCTAGGGAGTGGGCCATAATCTACCAAGCGAAAAAGTACCAAGCTATCTATTAAATAAATAAAAAACATACATTAATTATATTTTTTTTTAAACAGTGGCCCATACTAGGAATTTCTCCTGTATCGTGGGTGCGTTAACAATCATTTAAACACACATACACAAACAGCCAGACCCGGAACAATTACTTGTAGGTCATACATTTGTTCCGTGCCGGAATTGGACCCGCGACACGCAGCGCAGCAGTCAATCGCTTAACCACTGCGCCAACCATGCCGTCAAATTTAATATAACTACATTTACCTATATATTAACGGTTATTCATAGGGTATGTAGGTACAACATAAAAATCGAATAAATAATCAAATATTAGAATCGTTGGGATTACTTGTTCCAGACAGAAGGCTACAGTTGGGACCGAGGGAGAGGCTTTTTAAAATCCCGGCATCGCGTACTAACGTATTAAAGTTTGCGCCAGTGATTCGAGCGATGCGAACCGAACACTGAATAGTGTGTCTCGGCGTTTGGATATATTTTCTTGTTCTTTGGCGGAATTCCAGAGGGTGACACTTAGTATGTTGTCCACTGTATAGCTGCGTTCCTTCCCAGACCCGTTACTTGGGACTGGACTTTTAGAAATGTATGACTACTTTTGTTAGCTTGGGTCTTGCCTGTTAAAACAAAGTATGTGTTAATGAATAAATAAATAAATAATATAAATTATTCAATTCTATTGTCATAGAACACACACACATCATTATTTCAGCCGAAAGACGTCCACAGCTGGACATACGCCCAACTCGACACTAGACACCCGCCACTTCGACAGGTTCTTTGCATCCCGCATCCAGCGAATTCCTGCGGCCTTCGCAAGGTCATCGGTCCACCTTGCGGGAAACCTTCCAACGCTACGTCTTCACAATGATATTAATCATCATTACCTTCTTTACTTCTAATTCAATTCCCAAATAATTATGAATGCAATAAAACTTCACTCCAAAACACGCCAACAATATTCCTCAATGGCCACTAAGACAGATAAGCATGGTTTTGTCAATTTTCTCGTCATTCGCCTACGATCGACATTCCTTTCGCATCGCTATCGAGGTATCGATAGTTTTGACTGCACGACAGATAAATGCACCACAAACTAGATAAGTACAGAAGGTAAGCTGTATACAATGAACGAACGTACGCACGCTTAAGGGGCTTACAGGACCTAAACACAAAAAACGCAAGTTTTAGAAACAATTAAGGTATATGATCGACGACAGTAAACAAAATCAGAAAAATATATTATATATATTCCTCAGGATATATGCTAGGTACAACATAGTGTGTTGAAAACATAATACTATAATTTGATCCGATAGAATAAAATCATAAAGATACCTCTAAAAACTTTATTTTTACAATAAAAACCATACTAAAAATAAATACAATCATTGTGATTTTGTGCCAGTTTATTCTACAAGCAACATACTAAAATACTAATGTTTTAATTTTTTCGTACAAACAATACATTTTTTGTAATTAAATAATTACTTCATATTTTGCAATAAATTACCAGCGCTGTATCATCGCGCTTCTTTTTCTTTTCTATGCAGTCCGACAGTGACCGGGCTTTAGGTCATGTAAGCCCCTTAAAGCGCAAGCGTCAAAGTAGCCCGCAAAATTCTAATTTTCTTACATTTCTGCAATTTCCAAGTCATTGTTGTCGATTTTGTTTTTCACAAACTAAACTAAATTTAATTTTAGTGTATCTTTTTCTTTCAATTTCATTAATAAAAGGCCAGAACATAAATTTCAGACTAGTCCTGTCAAATTAATCAGCGCCTGACGTAAATTGACGTAATTTTAGTAGGCAAGTTTTTAATCACGTCTAAACTTGTATGGAGTAGTGTCTCTGTCTTTATTGTGGTTGTTATATCTATGTTGACAGCTTGTTAATTTGTAGACATTTTGATGGTTTATTCGACAAACTGTTAACTCGTTCTTACCTGTTTTCGCGCGTTGTATGGTGCTGACCTTCTATCTCTGTCTTTATTGTGGTTTATTATATCCTATGTTGACAGCTTGTTAATTTGTAGACATTTTGATGGTTTATTCGACAAACTTATTCAGTTATCTTGATTGTTTGTTTTCTTTTTATTTTTATGCGCCATGTTTACCGCAAATTAACGTATTTACTTTCTTTTTTTTATCCCTTTGAGTGCAAATAACAGCTTATTAGTCTATTCTCACGAGTTTACTCGCCCGAAACTGGCGAATCGACACTTTTAAATAATATTATTTTTTCTATAAGCAACTCGCATGGAGTTAATTTATTTGTGTGCGAGTCGACCACTCCAGAAATATGTATTAGTCAATCGCCACATTTTGAATTGTATGTACATATTTAACTCTTTTCACTTTTGTGCGCTCCGCCCCTAAGTTTACCCACTGACCACGCTAACATCCTTTTTTCTATACTTTATTGCATAAAACTTAAAATGTGCCAATTGCCCAATACATATTTCTGGAGTTATTGATTCGATACATATAACACCCATTCCATACAGATAACACCAGGCGCGGGCTTGCGGACGGTCCGGTAAGGACCAGGGGGGCCTATAAAGGCCTCTTTGGCCGAATCATAAAAGGATAACATTATGAATCATAATATGGCGAAGACAGTCCGTGTTTTTCTTTTTTTCGCTGCACTACGTAGGTATAATCAAAGAGATTGGGATTGGATTTGGATTAGATTGATTGGTATGTTAGCACAGACAAAAAGTAAATACTGAAAAATGCGTCACCAATGAGATTTGATACGATTAACTTAACAGTTCTGTCCATTATGATTAATAATGTTATCCTTTTATGATTCTACCCAAGTGGCCTTTTTAGGTCCTCAGACCCGGTTCGACGGCGCGTTGTATTCCACGCGCGCCTCAAATATATGTCAACACTGATTGATGGGGTCCGCTAGGGCCGATTCCAGCCAGGGTCGCGGGTTGTTCGAAAGAGTTACCGTGGCCCTGGCACAGGTAACTAAAGGAACACGGGTGGGTTTAGTCAGTAAAAGTTTGACACGCCCTCCCGCTCCGCTCAGAGCGGGAGAAGTTATTTGATAATTTCTCATCCAATAAAAAGCCCAGATAACAACATGCTTGGCTTACTTTTACAACGCCGGTTAATTTTCACATCACCTACATGTCTAAGTATAGGAGACCGATCTTTAGCACATTCACAGCCTGACATACGATGTAATGTACCCACATTTTACTAAGACCACACGGCCAGTACAATATGGTACAAATAATCCATTATTAGCCTGTAGTACATGATTTCTATGGCAACACGTACTTAGCTTGCATTCTGCCCACCTCGTAAAAATAAACGAGCGAGGTGATAAGATAGTCTTAGAGTAAACTTGACACAAGAAATGTTGTGTAGGACATAGAGATATAGTAATGTCAGTTATTTATAGAGTTATTCTTGTCTGTGAGCAGAGTTTGTTTGACTGTAACTTCGAGAAAGCTTAGAAGTTCTAAGTACACAGGATCAAATAGAATTAGCTAGCGGAACTCCGCAGACGTGACGGATCTATGTTTAAACATGAATAAATGAAGATAAAACGGATTGATGTTATTAGTTGTGAAAATCGTTTTCTTTTATATTATCGCGTTTAGAAATCGGTGCAAAGTTTACACAAAAAAACTGATTTTGAAACTGTTATTGCACGGGACTAGACTAACAGCGGTCAATGACCCCCCATAAAAATGTTCAACTATTAATTTATAATGTTCAAAGATTACTTTCTTCTTTGGTTTATCATGTTTAAATATCAATGAACCTATCACGTTTGCGGAGTTTCGCTAGCTATTTCAATTGAACCCGGTATTAGATTTGAATTGCTTTTTATCTGTTCAGCAAACCTTCCTTTGCATGCCTTGATTATTAACTGTTCAACTTGCCGAAATACTATGTGAAAATGTAAATACCCCTAATGTTATTTCAATACTAGCTTCTGCCCGCGACTTCGTCCGCGTGAAATTTCTTGTTACTCCGACCCACCCCGTCGCATCGCATCGCCTGCCCGCGCTATTACTTCATTTTTGCTTAGCGTTCTTTCTGACTTTTTTCTTTTTGCTCGGCTCCTAAAGGCCATAGCGTGATGTTAAATAGCCTATAGCCTTCCTCAAGAATTGGGCTATCAAATACAAAAAGAATTTTTCAAATCCGACTGGTAGTTCCAGAGATTAGCGCGTTCAACCAAATAAACTCTTCAGCTTTATAATATTAGTATAGATATAGCCGTTTCTTCAGCTCAGGATTACAAACTCCGTTATTCTAGAGTTTTTCGCCGTACAATTCTGTAACATAGCTACTCAAAATTTAAACCACAAATAACGAAATTACATAAGAACCATTCAAAAACTCGTTTAGCAGCACACAGCAAAGATCACGTCTACAAGTGACGCGTTTCTTATCGTGGCGGTTAGCAGCGCTGCAGCTTTGGAATGTGACCACACCAATACACCACTTTGGCGAGGCTTTTCTGTAGCTTTCAACGAGGTTTTTGTGTAGTTTTAGTATGAAGTTTCCGGGTGGTGCAAGAAGATTTATTTGAGGTGGACAACTCTTGAATTTCCAAGGAGTCAGACAGTCAGAAAGATGAAGCCAGTCCAAAGCGTAGTAGGGGTCCCATGGAAAAGAACGGGAAAGAAACTCCACTTTTAAATCAAACTTTACAAAATATTAGTTCCATCATTGTGTTGTGTTTTTACTTAGTTTAATATAATAACTTTTAAATTTATAACACGAATAAAAAAAAAGCGTAGCAACCGGTCTTGTAATGAGCGGCCCAGTAGCGAGCAAAACAAAACGTTGCTTACATATGACTCACTTACTGATAGATGTTTACGTATTAGATAAATACGTGTAATATTATTCGTGTACCTACATTATTTGCTTTTATAACATAAAGAAATGGTGTGGGTACATGAATGATATAATATTATGTAAGTAAATTTAAGTTATCCTTACTCAATAATCATTAAGGAGTGTTCTTATAGCGAATGTGAGTACCAATACAAACCGATTCTGGTTTAATGGTACAAAACAAACATAAACCTGTATTGAAGACTTTACGAATAAATAAATAATTTAAAAAAAAATACTAGGGGTGACTACCCAGATGACGATTAATAGAGAAGTATGGAAGAAAAAAATTGTGAAGACAACAAATAAATTGCGATAAGGACAGGACAATGTAAATGGTCAGATAGGCAGTCGCTCCATGTAAAATACTGGTATTCAGCTGTATCCGGTGAGACTGGAAGCTGACCCCAACATAGATGGGAAAAGGCTGGGCAGATGATAATGATGAAGGACAGGACAATGACAATGATGATTATTGTATTTTTACAAATACTTTTAAGGTAAGATTTGAATGCATTAAGCTACCAAAGAAAATCTTGAAATATAGTATAACAATCACTGTTGAGCAACAACAAAACGTTTCGTTGTAAAGCTATGAAACAGTAGACGGTAACAATATATTTGCAGCAGTAACTGCAGTGAAATCGTTATTATTTGACGTTGTAACACTTATAGCTACTGAATCTTCTTTGATATCGGACACTCTGCCTTTCCCAGGCTCACTAGTATGGAGATGAACTACTTTGAATAAATACTTTATAATTTATCCGGGTAAGTGTCGATCCGGATAAGTGTCGTTTTGATGCAATCTATCTCTCTGCCAAATTTTATCGAAATCCGTTCAGTGGCGTGAAAAGGTAACATACAGACAGACAGAGTTACTTTCGAATTTATAATGTATGGATAGTTAAAATATTGATGGTCAAAGACAATTGTTTGTCGCCGAGATGAGACTGCAACTAGATTTTGAACGTTTGGGCTTACAAGAATTTGCCTTCAGGTCAAAATGGCCAGAAAAACAGGTTTCTACCTCTTTTGCCAAGTTCTGAAACGTATAGGTATCAGAATAACATTACTATATCTACATATCCTGGTTCAATTGAAAATATCATCATAATCATCATCTGCTCCTCCAGGCATAAAAAAGATACCTAAAAACTGAAAAGTTATCTACGGTAATCACCAAACGATAATTACAATTGACATCATCATCTTATGGGTCATGGGTGTTGTTTTCATGGTTTTCAGCAATGACCTTTTTATTGTAGTTGTTACTAATCTTAAGAGATCAGCATCAATGAATGAAAAAAGAATGAATGGCCTAAAGAATGTTAAGCTTAACGAATGAACACTGTTGTTAGTTAACACTTTGGCATAATCAGTCTTTAATGGTGGGTTTTGTCCTTCAATGGGTGAAAGAAAATTTTCGTGTAAATTAAATTCTATTTCACAAAATCATCTCCACACTAACCAGCCGTCCTCGACCGCCAGTAATTGAAATCGTCTGCCCAGGAAACGTTACGTAGGTACAATAGATATTTTACAAATGGAAATATAAGAGCAGCGACTGCACTTCTAATTCCTGCGCCCGTGCTCTTAATTCACAAGCTAAATTGGTTTTTAAATAAAACTCCTGCCCGGAAAAAAGTAGAATTGAGTTGGAGGTAGATTTCTTTTTGTAGCTTTGGTGGGTAGATTTTTAGTTACAAGTGGAGTAGAGTATAATTACTCATCAGTTAAGGATTTCTAGAAAGTGGTTTAATTTTCATATTTTAATGTTCCTTGAGAAAAAATATTCAAGCTGAAGTGGGAGTGGGCCGGACACGTCTCACGAATGCACCCGGAGAGATGGGCAAAGATCGTCACTCACTGGACGCCTGAGGCAGGACATCGCCGTCGAGGTAGACCAAGGCGAAAGTGGTGTGACGATCTAATATTATTTGCAGGGCCAACATGGCCAGAGATCGCACAATACAGGGAGGTTTGAAAGAAAAAAAGCCCAGTAGTGGGACACAAAAGAGGCAGTGGGCAACAAAAAAAAAGTGCCTCCCAGATTTATTCCTTTTATTAATTTTCTTACGCAACCTTCATGAGACATCTGATTAAGCAATACAAAACACGTCACTGCCGCCATTTTTTTTTTCCAAAACTCATAATGATGGACAGTACGTGACTTGGATGGCATTTCAGGAATGTCATTAATTTGACATCCCACGTGAATAGACAACGAAGAGGGTAGTTTTAACATTCCCCCCCTCTTAGGTGGTTAATCTTCAAGCTATTTGGGAATGACCTGGGTCAGTAGGATAAGTAGGTATGCTAGACATGGGTACATACTTTAGATTACCTATTTGAAGTGTTCGAGGTTTTGATCAATACTAAGGTCTAAATTCTTACACGAAATTCTTGTTGAATTAGAGGTTACAGGGCGTGACCAACTGGAATTTCTCAGTAGCAGCACAGTCTAGATTTGTGGCCGATTGATGGCAACCGGCTCTACCCAAATTTACATGGAATTTATACATAATTTTAGATACACTTCTGCCAATCCCTTCGGGGAATGCAGGCATGATGTTATGTTATGTAGAGACGCCATCACATCAAGCGACCCGAAACTGTAAAATTTTCCCATTCAACCTTGAACCTAATGCAATAGCAATAAAGATGAAAATCTATTAAAGAAATTTGACAGATAGTAGTAGCTTGATGTGCTGGCGTCTGTACCTATTTTTCTGTTCTGTTTTTTTTTGTGTGTGCTTAGGTATATATCTGAATTACAAAGGCTGTAGCCGGAGGATTGAAAAAGATACAACTTACGAGTAATTTATTTTATAAAAATTACAATATTAATTAACAGCTAAAATGTTCGACGGTTGACCAATGCTGTGTCAAAAGTGATGATTCCGCGGCTGGTGCGATTCGCGGTAACTAGGTAAATGCTTATCAGCGGTTTAGGTGCTATGCGAGTATGTAACATGTTTTTAGTTTGTACAGACACCAGCACATCAAGTTACCCGAAACTGACAAATTTTCCCAATCAACTTTGAACCTTATACTTTAATGCGATAAAGTTGAAAATCCATTAAAGAAATTTGACAGATTGTAGTAGCTTTATGTGCTGGCGTCTGTACATAAATGGTAAAATAAATAAATAACACTGGGCTCGACCTGAGAGTCGAACACAGGACCTCATGCTCAGCAGTACCTAGCGCTTGTACCACTAAACCAACGAAGTAGTTCAAAGAGTTCTGTTATCGATCTACCAGCTGCAAAAGGTAGTATTATGTATAATATACATACTGTGTATATTTTTATTTTACAAGTTTTATACGGCGATGTAAATGTCGTAGTTACTGTAATCCCGTGGCTAAATTGTTGTTATTTATTACTATTTTACAAGGAAATTGCTTTTTACAAAGAAGAGAAAACTTACCTTAAGGTGTTGGGCTAATAACTCAATTCAGATTCTAGTGATGGGACATTTTTCAAGTGCTTATCGATAAAATGTTTTTGAATCTCTTTTATTTATACACAAAGACAACACTACTAACAAAAAGCCTTAATAAGAATTTACACAATAAAATATTATATATAAGTATTTATATATTATGTATTGTGTATTGTGTATTATGTATTGCATATAATAAATAATTGTTATAATAAAATGTATGAAATATATATTTTTTTAATTTGGCATAATATTTGCGCTCTTCTTTTGTCATAATTTATCTAGACCATCATCTTTATAAAACAGAATGCACAACGATTCTTAAAAATTCCGGTCCTTTTATTTCTGAATCCGTTTTATTCACAAAAACGGTTTTGTTTTTCCTTCGCTCTAGCTTTTCGCAAACTTTGTTGGTATTGACTTCCAACGTAACTCGACTCGGCTCATTTCGTTTCAAATTCAAACCCTTTTCCTCTTTCAGGTATTTTAGAACCATTTAAATGGTACGTTATTTATAGATATGTTAAAGCAATCGAAAATAGGGCTGATTCTGTTACGGTGTTTTATATGTACGTATTTCTAGTTTACTAATCAAAACGCCTATTCTTATTGTAAATACTATCAAATTGTTTCAGTTTAAACTAGCTTCGTACCGCCTAAGAATATGAATTATCTTCATGTCTTTTTAGTGATTTTTTTCCATGCTATAATAGTTATTCTGCTATTCGGGGCGGAGACAAATCCAACAAAGCAAAGATCATAAAAATCGGTCCAGCCGTTCTTAAGTTATAAATGGTGTAACTAAACCCACTTTGTTTTAGTTATATAGATAGATAATTATGAAGCCAAGGTTGTGGAGGTCAGATAGGCAGTCGTCCCATGTAAAATACTTTCTTCCGGTTAGACTGGAAGCCGACCGCAACATTGTTGGGAAAAGGCTAGGCAGATGATGATGATAAATTAAGAAGTCAAGATTAGGCCAAAGACACCATCCGGTCGATTCTGTAAAAATCTCACCGTGAAAACTTAGGTGAAGTGAGTTTGTTTTTGGTAGGAATTGACACTATTGACAGCTCACTCCACGCTCACTTCACCTAAGTTTTCACGGTGAAATCTTTACAGAATAGACCCGCTGGTCCGTCCAAAAGCGCGTTGTGTTAAGCACCTGGATGAGGGACGCATGAAACCGAGAAGTAAAGTAAGAAGTAAGCTCAAACAAATATTAATTAAAAAAACTGGCCAAGTGCGTGTGGGACTCGCACACGAAGACACATGAATAAAACACGTTTGTTGTTTGGTTGGCCCCCTTAAATATTGATTTTATTCTGTTTTTAGTATTTGTTGTTATAGCGGCAACAGAAATACATCATCTGTGAAAATTTCAACTGTCTAGCTCTAGCTATCACGGTTCATGAGATACAGCCTGGTGACAAACAGACAGTTACTTTCGAATTTATAATATTAGTATGGATGATTAAGTAGGTATAGCAGAGAAAAGGGAGGCCTATACCCAGCAATGTATGATACCGGTCTGAACTGATGACGATGATGAATTACGAAGCAAAAGGGTGTAAAAGAATATCTCCAAAAATAATGAGCCAACCGACTAATAGTTATTTAGTTCTCAGCATAAACTTCTCATGAATAGTATCTCCATATGGCACTAGTCAAATACATATTTAATAAACAGACAACGCCATAAATTACACACGAAACGTTTATGTACAGAATACTCTAGCTACCATATTATGCTAGCCTTATTTCGTAGAACATTGTCACAGGATAGTGCAGAAGGTTAAATCCACGCAACAAGCGAAAACAGGCGCACGCACACATAGACGCGTACAAACGGGCGGGCGGCGGCGGCGGCGCAGCGATCTCTAAAGGCTCCTACAAACAGACGCGATATTATCGCGTATTGCGCCTGTTTGAAGGAGTCTTAACAAACTTTAACGACAGTCGAGTGTCTACTTGCACTCGCTGCACATGAAGCGTGTCTATGTGTGTGTGCGAGCGTTCTCATTAAACAGGGTTATTTCAAATTGGCTAACTAAATTCCCAAAGAAAAACATCATAACTTTTTATTTTATCGAGTTTCGATTTCGATACGCATCGCATGTGCGGAGTTTAGCTAAGCAATTTAAAATAACCCTGTATGTACCCGACCTTCTGTACTGTTCTGTGAACATATTATGTTAGCCCGATCTCTTAGAACATCGTTGTGACCTATATATCCTTTAGCTAAGTCTAATAACTTTGCAGAGCGCAAGCGACTGATGCGCTCTGTTGTAATTTTCTAGTCTCATCTCAGCTTAGACGGTTCTTCTTAAAGAGAAGGATGAAAATTGGAAAATACGTTTATTTATTTATTTAAACTTTATGCAAAGGTACGATGTTTTTATACTTATTGACAATTTTGCTCGTCAGCCAAATGAAAACGATGTCAGCCATATTTAGTATTATAGATGAAAAATTGACTCTGTATATCTGTCTGTTACCTTTTTACGCCTAAACAACCGAACCGATCGTTATGAAATTTGACAGATAGGTAGCCTGGAACAAGGAAAAGATCTTATGCTACTTTTCACCTTGGATATTTGATAGACCCCATCCATCTCTTTCCATCAGGCGTGATCGAAGTCAAGAGCGCCCGGCGGGCATTCAGCAATAAATAATTGTATAAAAATAATGATATATAAAATACACGCAGATGAATTCGCGGCAACAGTGTATATTCCTTTCATTTCTTTGTAGAAAAAGAGCAGCAACTTGGCACAGCAAAAAAAATCCCAAAGATTTTGGTGTCGCATTTTTACAGTGCGTACGTAAAACTATCGATATACCCAACGCACATCACTGCCCCGTAAAAATAAAGCTGTTAGTTTTAGGGTGGGGCTATTTCGCAATCGTAAAGCGTCGAGTCGAACGCGTCGAAAGCTTAGCCTGGGCCTAATGAGGTACAACAATGTAGGTAACAAGGTGCCCGGTTGTTGAGAAATAGCCGAAGTGAACCGGTTTTTTCGGTACGTACATTACGTACCGATAACTTACTTTTGGGATAACTTCTGTAGCAGCTGTAGTTTTGTTACTATATGTACAGGGATTTCTGAGAACAGAGAGCTGTCCTTTCTATGATCATTATCTATGTGTTTCAATTAGCAGATCTTTGGCCCATACTCACACACACACACTGTAGCGGTATCTACAACGCCACATACGAACAACGCGTCAAACTGACATCACGCAAAATCCTGCATCTCGCAAGCAGAGTTTACCGCGCAACTAGCATAGATACAACGTCCCGACATTAATCATATGGCAGTTGCCCACCAGAAACAACACCCGTCTGGTCGGAGTATCCTCTCTTTCCTATAGAGTATGAGTGAACTTTTTACACCCTGTTCCTCATACCTCTATACATCCATATTTTGTGAAAGTCGCTTTCAATATATTATTTTATTTACCAGATGCAGCTGAATACCAGTATTTTGTAAACGACACCCCTTGGTAAGACTGGTAGTCGGACTTTCGGGTTTCTGACGACCCGTAACGACTGTCACGGAGGGATCTGGATATTATGTAATGGATGGTCACCCATCCGCGGACCGACCTCGGCAAGCGAAGCTTAACCTTAGATCGTCCAGTGCGGCTGTTTTTATATAGCCACAAACCCCTGTTCTTAACAACACATGGAAAAAAAAAAATAAATAAAAAATAAGCGTCGATTAGAGAACCTCCTCTTTTTTTTCGTTCGGTTAAGATGCAAAAGGCTGTAGGTGCACGATAGACTTTTTGCTTATAACCTAACACACACACAGGCACACACAGGCTAACCACACATCAATAACAGTGTTAATCATATTGGTATTCACCCTATTTTCCACGCAATACCGTTTCGAAATACCAGGAGCGCACGGCCTTCAAAGAGCATTCATTACTCCGTTACTTTACTACACATTATGACTCATAATTTATTTCTACTACGTATCGCGTGTCATAAGTACAGATGTTACTTACCTGTAACCCGCTGAAGTGCATGGAGCCCCAGTTAGGGGCCCGCATTAAAAATGTAATGTTTCAATCGTTTTTCTAGGAAACAAGTTTATTAGTTCGAAAGGGGTGCAGTGGCCTTACTACGGATAGTATAGGAGATGTATGTAATAAAGTGGTTTTCGTACAATCAATGGTATGAAATGAAATCGTAACAAAATTATGAGTATTCATTCGAATGATGTTCTGGAAGGAAATTTAGCAAAGGAAGTAACTTATTACGTTCAAAATTAATGGATGGATGCAAATTATTGATGATGATGTTGATAAATCAATTGCGTTCTACATAAAAAGCTAGCCTGAGTCAGCTGGCGACTTCTTATACACTGAAAAAAATAATTTATTACTACACCACATTAAAGCGAATTCATTAAGATTTACTGGACTTTATACAGTAAGAAGAAATGTTTGTAAAACACAAAACAGTAACTTTTAATGATTGCACTTACTATTTACTGAAAAAAAACAAAAAAAAAGGAAAACCACCATTACTGTAAATGTAAGTAAATTTCAATGGTTTGAACGATATCACCAAATTGAATAAAACAGTAAATTTTGTGACCTTTTAGCTACTTAAAACGTTAAAGTTTACTGTCATGACGGTAACATTTTGCCTCAAGCTTTAACAGTTTTCAGATCAGTAAAAAATACTGTTTTGACCGTTAAGGCTTCTACAAACAGGCGCGACACGCGATATAATCGCGCGCGACACAAAGGCACCGCTCGTTACGCGACTTGCGGTGCCTTTGTGTCGCGCGCGATTTTATCGCGTGTCACACCTGTTTGACTTGAGCCTTGACTGCATCAAATTGGATATTTTTTTTGTTGTGTTCTGTATTGCCAGGACAAGGTTGATATGAAAAAAAAAACGGCAATTAAAAAAAAATTGCACCCTTGCGAAGCTGGGGCGGCCGCTAGTAAGTTATAAACCCACAATACTCACACATACTATATACTAATTATATATAGGTACATACATATATACAAATTCAAGGGAGAGAGGTGTTGAAATGTCTCTACACTATTGTTACGAAAATAACTCTGCAATTTCCGCGTAAATGCATACCGACATATTTTTTATTTGATTTCCTCTAATTTACACACAACAATCACACAACACGACATACTCACAATACAATTACCGTGTCGATTGAACCCTCTTAGTAGTGGCCCCATAGCGTGACTGCCATCGACCGCTAGATGGCGTGACCCAACTTAATAATTTGACACCGCTGCCTTCTACGACTCTGATTGCATTCTCAAAACATGCACATTGCTAATACTTGCACATGAGATCAGAATCTCTTCAAATAACACGGTCAGTCGAATTGCCAGGAATTTTGAATAGACTAATAAGGCAAGGTATGAATATCTTGAATAATTCATGGTTGTTGCTGGGTGATTTTGTATTTTATGATGTGCTTTTCAGAGGTTTTCTTGGTAATGTTAAATGTAAAGTAGCCATTTTGTTAACACAAAGAAAGGTAGAAATTAAAAAAAAACGGTAAAATTTTGTAATCACTTTGTGTTCACGCGAAACTCAAAAAAAATAGCTTTAATTAATGAATAATGACATCTAAAATGCATGGAATAGTTTAGTTTTGCATAAATTGCGAGTATATTTTATTATACCTAGTCCAGTCATTTGGCAGTGTATTCACCTGTAATTTTATCTGAGAGTTTTGAAAATTGATTTTATTGATTTCGACGTGATTTGTGAATTTTCACGTTGCCATCTCGATTCTTTGCCGCTCGCGACGCTATATCGAATGAGTCATAAAGGAGATACTGTCAAAAAATTCAATATGACGGCGCGTGCGAAGGCAATGTACGAGTAACTCGCGGAAAACTTTATAAAAGTACCTAACCCTTTTTAAGCACCAAATGATTGTACTAATAGTCTAAAGGCTCCTTCAAACAGGCGCGACACGCGATAAAATCGCGCGCGACACAAAGGCACCGCAAGTCGTGCAACGAGTGGTGCCTTTGTGTCGCGCGCGTTTCGCGTCGCGCGTCGCGCCTGTTTGCAGGAGCCTTAATATGAGCAGTCGTGGCCATAATAGAATCGGCGAGTTTTAGATCATGAGTTCGAAACCAGATAGGCACTTTATTTTGCGTATTTAATTTCATCACCACTGATTTCAAAACGGTGAAGGAAAACATCGTGAGGAAACCGGCATGTCCTAGAACCATAACATTCGAAGACATGTGACATCTACCAACCCGCACTGGGCCCTCGAGGTGGATTACGGTCCACTCCCTCTCACCGAAAGGAGGCCTGTGTCCCAGCAGTGGGAACATTATAAACTGCATTACGATTCTGTAACTATCTCACCGTGAAAACTTAGGTGAAGTGAGCGTGGAGTGAGCTGTCAATAGTGTCAATTCCTAGCAAAAACAAACTTACTTCACCTAAATTTTCACGGTGAGATTTTTACAGAATCGACCGACAGATTATGTATGGTATTAGTCTAGTTTATTTAATTTATTACTTTATTCCGATTTTATTAGTATTTGAACTAATTTCTACGTTGTGTTAAAGCTGGAACTTCCCGGAACGTTCGGCTTAAGGCTTAATTCAAAACATAAGTTATTAGCATTGAGTACTACTGGTCCTGCTCCATAGGACAATCTGGAGCCTAGACAAAATCAAACTGGTTTCTAATTTAATTGTAAATTTATACTTTTTTTTGACATTGATTTACATTCTGTAACTACTTTACTACTCACACCCTGACTTATTACTTGTAATTTTTTTTTTTAATGAAAATCGTTTACTTTTACCATGTTTGTAAATATGTGAGCACCATGTATCTATCAGATAATTAATTTATGTCATGGTTTCATTTTAAGTCTTTTACCTATTGTGGTATAGTAATTTCATTTTAGGTGCATCGTGTTCACATATTATTATTATATAATTAATGTATGCAAAATTTTGTAAAATATTTTAAAAGAGTAACGGTGGAGTTTCTTGCCCGTTCTTCTCCATACGAAAACTACCTTTTGGAATGGGCGACTAGAATCAATTCTATTTGTTGTAATTTCTGACGTTCAAAAGTGTGCCTATTTGAAATAAATGCTTTGACTTTGACTTTGACTTTGAGTATTCACTAGAATTCCTATTCGTGTTTAGTAGTTTATACATTTCCTTCTACCGAACCCTGTCCGTATAAAATAAAATAAATCTTGTTTTTTTTATAAGCTTAATGTTTTGATTTATTTCTCTACCAATTTGCTTGATAGTTAAAACCGAAAGCTTCTAAGGATAAGCTCCTAGGTAGGTTTCCTGCAGTTTCAAGTTTTATAAATGTCTGTGTCATCATCTGCCTAGCCTTTTCCCAACTATGTTGGGGTCGGCTTCCAGTTTTACCGGATGCAGCTGAATACCAGTATTTTACATGTAGCGACTTCCTATCTCACCTCCACAATTCAGTTACTGGGTAATACGATACCCCTTGGTAAGACTGGTTGTCAGACTTTCGGGCTTCTGACGACCCGTAACGACTGTCAAAGATCCATGAATGACAGCCGGCACCTTTTTAACATATGATTGACGTGGAAAGTGTTTGTACAGACGGCAGCACAACAAGCTACCAGAAACTGTCAAATTTTCCCAATTAACCTTGAACCTTATGCTTTAGCGATAAAGTTGAAAGACGAATTTTTTGATGCCATATATGATTCTTTTGCTTATTTTTCATAGAAATGTACATATTATTATTTTAAATGTTAGCTTTTATGATATAAATATTTACAGAAATAAATTTAGTTCTTCGCTTTGATGTTGACAAAGATACATCACTTTCTTAAGATAGTTTTATTGATAAAACAAGATAATCATATAATGTTGTAAGTAAATTAGATTTTAGCTAAAAGTTGAGATTCTGTGATGAGTCATGTTCAGTTGACATTTGCAAGGAGATATTATGTAAAAAAAACCAGCGAAAAACATGTCATTCATTTCACAAAAAACTAATTCTTCATTCCGATTCCGATACGCCTTCAAAACGGTATCTTCAAAATGTTCCAAGAAAAAAATTCACAATGGGCACTTGATTATTTTTATTGGCGAAATGTCTCATTGAGGATCTGCCGGTGACACATAGTCTACCTTCACGCTGTGAGGTCGCTGCGGGTGGGCAGTCCACCACCACAACATGACCTTCCCTGCCCTGTTCCAAACACCACAAACCGGCCGTTTGAACGCAACGTAACCATTAGCCACAGGTCTTCACACACTGGTCACGCAAAACTTTTGTTCTTGGGCCATCGAGCTCCATCAGCGGTATTTTAGAGGTAAATACACAAGCCAAATTGGACCTTATGTCTCGGTGATAAAGAGGGCTAGTTTTGTTGCAGTTCCACGAATGAATTGAGTCAATAATTATTGCATTTTGACCTGCTACCGTCAGATGACGTGATTTAGGAGGGTAGTTGGTACATTTGTCATCGCAGTCGTGCAAACAGGATGTTATTTGTTTTGGAGCAAGTGCTTTCTGATGGAATGTATTGCAGTTTCGAAGATAGTAAAGTGTCGGTTGTACTGCACTTTGCTTAGATATATATGGGGCATTGAAGTAAATAAAAGTTAGTATCTTTAAACCACTTTTATAAGAATAGTGAAACCCTTTAGGAGAATAAGACCATTTACCATTTTAAAAACAACTTGGCTTGTGGGTAAGTAATTACAGCCGCACGTTCCGATCGATCAGGTTAAGCTACGCATGCCGCGGTTGGTCCGTGGATGGGTGACCATCTTACAAGACCCCTCCGTGCCTCGGAAAGCACGTTAAGCCGTTGGTCCCGGCTGTCATTCGTGGATCTTTGACAGTCGTTACGGGTCGTCAGAAGTCCGAAAGTCTGACAACCAGTCTTACTAAGCGGAATCGTATTACCCAGTCACTGGGTTGTGGAGGTCAGATAGGCAGACGCTCCATGTAAAATACTGGTACTCAACTGCATTCGGTTAGACTGGAAGCCGACCCCAACATAGTTGGGAAAAAGCTAGGCAGATGATGATGATCATTTTAAGAAACATCACACCAGCCGGTAAATCTCAAAGGGTTAGTCAGAGGTGAACCTATAGTACACCCACATTTCTGTTTAAGTCCCATGTAAAGGCTCCTTCAAACAGGCGCGACACGACACGCGACACAAAGGCACCGCAAGTCACGCAACGAGCGGTGCCTTTGTGTCGCGCGCGATTATATCGCGTGTCGCGCCTGTTTGTAGGAGCCTTAAGTCCCATGTAAAGGCTCCTTCAAACAGGCGCGACACGACACGCGACACAAAGGCACCGCAAGTCGCGCAACGAGCGGTGCCTTTGTGACGCGCGCGATTTGCGTCGCGTGTCGCGCCTGTTTGAAGGAGCCTTTATTGTGCGGGTGAAACCACGGGGCGCAGCTAGTATTTTCTAAAGATTTCCAACTAAAATAAAAACATCAACAGCAAACGCATAATTCTTTTCACAATAAGTGGGCTAACGGATCGATACGGCAAGTACTTTTTCATTCGATTGCATATCGAATGCGATGCCTTGTAGACTTACTACGAATGAATATCGAGTATTACCTCAATGTCCTTCAGTCGATACAGTTCCATTTAATAAGGCTGAGAGCACACTCGAGTGAAGACTGTCTTTAGAAATGGTTTGTGTCGTATATTTATTTTCTTTCTAATTAGATACATTTTTAAGTTTCTTCAATCAATTAGCCTGGCCATTTCAAAACTGTATATTGAAGTCGGCTTCCAGTCTATCCGGATGCAGCTGAATACCACTATTTTACATAGAGCGACTGCCTATCTGACCTTCACACCCCAGTTACTGGGTAATACGATACCCGTTGAAAAGACTGGTTGTCAGACTTGGCAGACTTAAAGATCTACAAATGACACGGAACCAACGGCTTATCGTGCTTTCCGAGGGACGGAGGGGTCTCAAAATGTAATGAATGGTCATCCATCGATGGACCGAACGGCAAGTGTAGCTTACCTAATGTGAGAATGCGGTCTCTTATAATAATAATTTTATAATCGTATATGATCGCATAGGTACGAAAATAAATAAGTAAGCTTGAACCACATGACATTTAGAAGTCTATGCCAACTCCCTTGGGCAAAAAGGCATAAGTTTCAGTATTTATTTATTAGTACATTAAAAACTTCTTTACACTAAGTTAGCCCCTGGCACTCCTTAGCTTTCTGTCGTATATTTTCTTCCTAGAAACCATTTTATTGTCTACAATACTTTCATAATGGGTGGTCGTTGTTGGTGGACTGTAAACTTCTTTATTTATGCACTGCTGCAAGTTTTCTGCTAAACGTTGTGTTTTAAAGAAATAACTACGTATATAAGTTTAGTTGTTGGAATGTCACGCCTTTGTCTCTCGGATCGGTAGAACACAACATCATAATTGCATAGGGAGTGTTCATTTATTACGTAAGATTAGGTTTTCCATCAGAAACCCACTTGCGATCCAAAATTCGGGGTAGAATATTCTTTATTAAGGCTCCTTCGAACAGGCGCGACACGCGATAAAATCGCGCGCGACACAAAGGCACCGGAAGTCGCGCAATAAGCGGTGCCTTTTGTGTCGCGCGCGATTCGCGTCGCGCGTCTCGCCTGTGTGTAGGAACCTTAAGACTGGTTGTCAGACTTTCGGGTTACTAACGACCTGTAACGACTGTCAAAGATCCACGAATGGCAGCCGGGACCAACGGTTTTTGAACTCAACTCAATTGAACTCAAACCATTTATTTCAATTAAACCATTTACAGGCACTTTTGAATTGTCAAGAAGTCGGTCAGTCAGAAAATATGAAGCTAGTTGCCCATTCCAAAGCGTAGGTACCTATGGAGAAGAACGGGCAAGAAACTCCATGGACACTCTTTTTAAATGATATTTTACAAAAATATTAGTTACATCATTACTTTTGATTTTAAAATTATATAATGTGAGAACGATGTAAAAAAATTAAGAAAAACGTAAGTGTTAAAAGCGTCCAGAGTGCAACAAATAGTACTTAACAAACTACAATCCAAAAATAAATTAATTAAAAATAAGCCGAGGCAGCTAAGAGATGACCAGCCCCAACTGACGGCGCCCGTTCACGAACATGACGCATAAATCAGCACCATTTAGCTCAACCATTTTGAAGGGAGCTAAATGATCTAACACACACGCCACCGTCAGCGAGACATTTGAGTGAGCATGACATACTATCAGCTGCCAGGGCACATTCGAGTCAATGAAAGACATATTATTACCCGGTAAATGGTAGCTATAGGGTACATAGAACTCACATCTGTGCTATGCAGTTATACAATACAAAGGAAATTGATTTTATACATTGCAAAGATAGTCTTACAATCTTCAGCAGCTCCAACAGTATTTTCATGTGTTAATCAATTAGTTGTGGTTGTGGAGCAGGACCAGCATTGAGCCAGGCATTTTTGTCAGCGATATAATCCCCTAACTTATAATATGCCTGACTGCATAGTGTGCGTTTTATACAAGACTTGAATTTTGTCTCATTCAGTTGAAGAATGTGGGGAGGTATTTTATTATAACATTTTAAACAGTACCCCATAAAAGATGAATCTACTTTAGCCAGTCTGAAACCTGGTTGAACTAATAGGTCCCTATTTCTAGTACTATAATTATGTCTTTCACCTCTTTTACTAAAAAGATGTAAATTTTTCCTTACATACATGATGTTTTCATAGATATATTGACAAGGCACCGTCATGATGTTAATTTCCTTAAACCGTTCCCTTAGAGAATCGCGCCTGCGGAGATTATATATGGCTCTGATAGCTCTTTTCTGCAGAATAAAAATAGAATCGATGTCTGCAGCCCGACCCCAAAGTAAAATACCGTAAGACATGATGCTATGAAAGTAACTAAAATAGACTAGTCTCGCGGTATCTACATCAGTAAATTGACGGATTTTTCTGACAGCATAAGCTGCTGAACTTAGCCGTCCTGCAAGAGATGTTAAATGAGGACCCCATTGTAGCCTTGAGTCGAGCGTGATCCCTAGGAAAACAGTTTTATCGACGAATTCTAGTTTCTCTTGATTCAATATTATCTCACAATCACTACCCTTGACATTTGGTAAAGAAAATCTTATGCACTTAGTTTTTTTTCCATTTAATACTAAATTATTAGCAGTGAACCAATTTTGGACCTGCAGTAGGGCGTTATTTACGTCGTCAAAATTTGTAGCATGTCTATTTACCTTAAAAATTAAGGAAGTGTCATCAGCAAATAACACCATTTGTGGTTGATTTTTTAATAAATGGAGTAGATCATTAATATACACTAAAAAGAGGAAAGGACCCAATATCGAGCCTTGTGGCACACCAATTTTTACTACTAAACCAAGTGAATTGACACCATTTATTTGAACTTGTTGTTGTCTATCATTTAAATAAGAACTAACTAAACTGAGCGCAAGTTTTCCAAGTCCATAATGCTCAAGTTTCAAAAGCAAGGTTTCGTGATCGACGCAATCAAATGCCTTGGAGAGGTCACAAAAGATTCCTATGGCGTCTTGGGCCTCTTCCCACGCGTTAAAAATGTGTTTTAATAAAGTTACACCGGCGTCGGTCGTACAACGTCCTTTGGTGAAACCATACTGTTGATCGTGTAGGATTTTGTTCATGTTAAAATGATTAAGCATTTGATTAAGCATTATCTTTTCAAACACTTTGCTGAAAACCGGCAAAACGGATACGGGTCTATAATTATTGGTGTCCTTACTGTCCCCGGATTTGTAAAGTGGTATTACCTTACTGTATTTCATTAAGTCGGGGAAGACTCCTTGATCCACACACGAATTAAATACTAAGGCTAAGTAGGGCGCAATAGTCTCAATAATGGAGGTACAGACCTTAATGGACATTCCCCAAAGATCTTCGGTCAATTTGATCTTAATTTGCTTAAAAGCCTTAATTACTGTTACGGGGTTAATATGCCTAAAGTTAAATTCAATCGGGCAGGCTGAAACGTTCGCCCTTACTAAATCAAAAGCGAGCGAGGGCGAGGAATTTAAGGTTTCAGTTGTTTTGAGTGGGATACTAGTAAAGAAATTTACAAATTCTTGAGCCACTTCTTTGCTATCGCAAATGAGACCGCTTGACGTCTGCAGTGTGTACTCAGAATTATGCTTCTTATTCCTGTTCGTTTCATTATTTATAATTTTCCATACGGTCTTTATTTTATTGTCTGCTGATTTTACCTTGTTGCTAATGTATAAGGCTTTAGCAGCCTTACAAGCGTTCTTAAAAGTTCTAGAGTAAGTAGCAACATACTTATTAAAAGATTCCGTGTTAATATAAGGCTTAAGGCCATACAGCTCGAAAAGTCTTTCCCTACTTTTTCTGAGTCCTTTAGTTGCCCAGTCACAAAATAAAAACTTAGGGCTGATACTTTTAGTGTTCTTCTTAAAAGAATTATTGAACTCGGTTTGGACTAACGAAAAGAATTCATAATACAAAATATTAACATTGTTCACTGTAAGGTTCTGATTACTTAATTTACAAATTAAATTGCTATTAAATTTTTTTAAATTAACTGATGTTATTCGTCTGGATTGAATCTGCACTTTTTGTATTGGCATGTTGGACTCAAAAGTTACAGTTTGACCACTGTGATCAGAAGGGAGATAATTAACAATGGCTTTATCTAAATAGTCGCAGGAACAAAAAACATTATCAATACATGTAGCAGTATTCGTAGTTGTTCGGGTTGGTTCTACAAACACATTTGACAAATTGAACGATTTAAACAAATTTAATAATCTACTGGTATTTAAATTATTTTCTAAAATATTAATATTAAAGTCACCACAGATAATTATTGACCTATTACTTGTTGCTAGTTTTGCCAAAACATCTTCCATTACTGACTCAAATGTAGAATAGTTTTGATAATTTGGGGGTCTGTAAACGCACACTATAACATGCTTATCTAGCTCAACACAAGAGAGTTCAATGCTATGTTCAACTGATAGTTCAACTATGTCTTTACGAGGTTTGAATTTAATAAAACTTTTAATTAGGATTAGTGAACCACCACGCAACATTGAATTTCGATTAAAACAACTGGCCACACTATAATTGTCATAGTTAATTAACATTTCAGAATCTTTTAACCAATGCTCAGTTATACAAATAATGTCAAACATTGTTTTTTCTAAAAACAACTCAATTTCCAATTGTTTGGAAGAAAAACCTTGAATATTTTGATGAAATAATTTCAAGGATTTCCTCATAGCCCCTTTTTTAGAGTTCACTATTTTAGTGCTAGAAAATACCTTTTTGTTATTAAGTGTAACTATACTGTTAGTGGTACCTTCTGTTGTCTTACAAACTAGTTTAAATTATCTGAGCTAACCACCTTAACATTAGTACTATTACTAATTGTGGTGCTAATTATGGATGACTTCGACATACTAATTATGTCTGGATTAATATTAAGTGCTAATAGCCTAGCTATTTGACGTCTAAAACTAATGGGCAGATACACAGTATCCCTAGTCGACCTTAACTTATCAACAAAAATGTTGGTATCAAAAAATATAAACTTGTCACTATAGTGACTAACTATGAAATGCATGTAATTATTTAACATGTGAATGTAGTTGTTTTGTCTGTTTGACAAGTGCTCAAAATATGGAAAAGCACACAAAATTATTTTCTTACAATTTAACTTAAGTAGGTTGGTGACACTATCAGTGATATCATCTTTTTTAACATTTAAACTGTTACCTATAAGTACAGTAATAATGGCATTAGGATCATATTCATTCCTAGTTATTGAAGTCATTATTTGTTTGTAGGAAGTCTGAGGCATGCAAAAATTTTGAGAAGAATGACACAGGTTGTTGCTAAGTAATTTACCTAATCCTTTTCCAAAACTATCAGAAAACATAATGGAGCTGTAACAAACTTTACTATTACAAGGGAGAGAACTAGCTTCAGTCTGAACTACTTGTAATGGACCTTGTTCAATATCTGGTATATCTTGATGTGGAATAGAGACATGAGCACTTCCTGACTGGGACGGGTCCTCCGTTGCCTCAGTGTGGAGAGTGCCAAGACTGGACTTGCTTTGCAATGAACAATGAGGGCTGCTGCGAGTCAGCGGGTCCACTCTGTCTGCATTGGAGTTGCACATGTCCACTAACTCATTCGCCGCAAGGATATGCTCCTGAATTTGTTTTTCAGACCTCACATACTTAGTATAAAGTGAATTTTTAAGTGTGTGTAAGTGAAAAAGTGAAAAAGTGTAAGTGAAAAAGTTTAACGTGCTTTCCGAGGCACGGAGGGGTCTTGGTATGTGAAGATGGTCATCCATCCATGGAGCAACCGCGGCAAGCGTAGCTTAACCTGATGGATCGACCCGTGCGGCTGTTATCACTTAACCATAAGCCCCACTAGAACTAATCAAATCACCAACAAAAATGTATCACAAAGAAACCCCATACACACACATCCATACATAAAATATATCACGCAAACAACCCTTTATTTATCCTTGAGCGCAACGCAAAACTATTCCGACAAAAAACACTTTCGACAATGGAGATTCTTACTGGACATAACTAAGTCCTGAAAGGTTTTCTCGAGGCCCATTACACAAAATCCCGGCAACCTTGAAGCCCGGAGGCCTGAGGCCTGGGGCCGATTCTTTGGCCTGTGAATGATTTACGAGTTATGCCCGTTTTGTTCTTCATACAAGACTGGAACTGAAACTATTTGGATACAAAGTGTTCATGATACGTTTCACGCGACTGATTGAGTTAGAATTTCGTCAGCTTTGGCTAGACGATAAATACTTTGTAACTTAATTTTGTAAGGATTGTTCAGAGAATACTGATTCTCTGAACAATCGTTACAAAAAGTTTAACTATTTTAAGGAATGCTTTTATGAAAGACGTAGATATGTAAACTAAGTAAGTAATAGAGTAACGTTCAGTCGTTCTATGAATTATATCCTCTCAACAAAAAAATAAATATATATACCTACAGTATTCTGTAAAAATCTCACCGTGAAAACATAGGTGAAGTGAGCTTAAAGTGAGATGTCAATAGCGTCAGTCCCTAGCATCAGGTGGAATGACAGCTCACTTTAAGCACACTTCACCTAAGTTATCACGGTGATCATTTTACAGAATAGCACCGCAGTTGTGAACTCCAGAAATACATAGCGATTGATAGCGACATCTCGAGGCAAAGAACTACACTATACGCTACGTCATAGTAATCTCTCGACGGTGATTGGTTTCCATCTAAAATATTGTACCCTCACCCCTCTCCTTGATTATTGGAAAAAAGATGGAGAATATAGAATTTGCTCGTTAAACCTAACGCATCGTTTTTATTTATAATAATCCTCAACACAATCAAATATTAAACCTGAGTTTTCACAAACCTCATCGCTGCTGCTACAATACGAATAATAATTAAAGTGTCTGTTTAACAGCTTTATATGAAAGTATATGCATACGTAAAACGGTTTTTTAAATTATTTAAAAAAAGAATCGTGGTTGAAAGCGCGACTGCTGAGCGTGGGGTACTGCGTTCGATTCCAGGTCGGAATGTTAATGGGAATTTCTTAGTAACAGCTCGGAGTTTGGAAGTTGGCGGTGTCCCCGTGCTTGGAAAAGCAGGTTAAGCCGCTGGCCCTGCGCCACATCTCTCTCCGGTCGTGTTGGATTTCCGTCCCATCGAACTATGAGAGTGAGGGAAGATAGAGTGCACCTGAGTCTGCGCACGCACTTGTGCAATAATGTTTTTCGCGCCGAAGGCTGGGTGCTTACTCTTCAATTTAATTCCGATAGATCGACATTGGAATCGTGACGTTTCGTACTCTTGAGTTCGATGCTAGCGCCAAATGATTTTTAGATTGGGTGTCCATTTTGGAGAACTAAGTGGAATTGGGTTCGGGCTTGGCGAGGGGTAATTGTTGCCGTGACACGTGACTGTAAAATTAATATTGGAATCATATTGGCATCTCATTGGAATTAAAATTAGTTTGGAGAGTAAGCCCCCTGGTCTCCGCTGAGATTGGTCGCCATGGCTGAAATTCGGTAAGTGAAATTCTAAAATACGTTTAAAGTAATTTATAAAACACCTTTCAAGCCAACATCCCCCAGCCCTTATTCCAGTTTATTTGTGGTCGGTGCAGCATTATCGTCTTCTTCTACCAGACAGATATATTAGCCGTCATCTCCGAAGTCACCCCATTTCTAGCAGTATCATCTTTCACACAATCCCATCCATGGTTTCTTCATCTAGGGTATTTTTCAAAATACAACGGCTTAAATAGAGGTTGGTAAATATCACATGTCTTCGAACTTTCGGGTCTAAGACATGCCGGTTTCCTCACGATGTTTTCCATCACCGCTTTGAGAGCAGTGGTGATGAAATTAAATACACAAAGTAAAGTGCTTTTCTGGGTTCGAACTTACGACCTAATTACGACTTTTGGGGCCTTTACCACTGCTCCCTTCTGCAACTTACTAATTAAGTGAAAGTGATCACAGTAGCGTCCAAAATTTTTCACAAGCGAACATAATCAAACCAAACCTACGATCTCTTGTAATTCTCGACCCGAACATTCAATAGGTACAAGATATCAGTGGAGCGAGAAATATGCCTACAATGGCGGGGCAAGCAAATAAATATAATAAATGTCCTATTCTTTACTTGGGGCTGTAAAACTGTCACAGGCACGTGCCCTTGAATGACCTGCACCCTACGCCGATTGATGTCACGGGTGGATGAAGTTTCGCCGACGATTTTTCGGTAGAGAGATGACCAGACGTGTTGGAAAGGTAAGTAAAAGCACAGTAATAATATGCATAATACTGTTGTAAAAGGTTGATGTTTTCTCACTCTGTAGGCGTGTTCAAAGATCTTTCAGTCAAATGCAACAACCCCAAAAAAATTTGTCTAAATTTTAATTGGGAAAAGAGTTCATTAAGGCGAAAGCGCCAGGGTAGCCAGCGAAATTCAATTTTTTTTAGGTTTTTTGGAATTTGCTGGTCAGTATTAAGTTGTAAGTTGATTAATATATGAATCGCGGCTGTAAGTAATATGTGTTTACAGAATTATAATCATTAAAGTCATCAACACAACTCTCTAAGACCACGTAAGTCCCAAGAATAACTGTTTCATGAAATCATCATTCTTTGGACTTACGTGGTCTTAGAGAGTTGTGTTGATGACTTTAATGATTATAATTCTGTAAACACATATTTCTTACGGCCGCGATTCATATATTAATCAACGTACAACTTAATGCTGACCAGCAAATTGCAAAAAATGTAAGAAAATTTGAATTTCGCGGACTACCTTAGCGCTTCCCCCTTAAGGACTTGAGGGAGGCTTTTGCTCAGCAGTTGGACAGAACATGCTATGATGTTTTTTTTTTCGACAGAAACTTTTTCAAGCTCAATATAAGAAACTTCCTTTCACCGGTCAATTCACCTAATAAAAGAATATGTACAGTACCCGGCGATAAATATTGCACATCGACCTTTGGAAAGAGACAATCGGCTAATTTCGGCTTCGTAGAGCGTTATCTCTGTCGCACGAAATACAAACAGTCCGGTATCTATTAGGAGCTGTTAAAACAATTATGATTTGCTTCTTTTGATAATTATTTTTATTCTTTGTATAAAATACACCAATTTGAATTAGTCGATGTGCAATATTTATCGCCGGGTACTGTATGCATTGTATTGCAATGGATAAAATTATTAAAACACCACTATCAAAACCGCTGTCGCTGATTTTGTAATGTTTTATTTGTTACTAGTTGCGCCCCGCGATTTCACCCGCGTTAGTATCGATTCCGTGGCAATATCGGGATAAAAACAATCCTATGTCCTTCCCCGGGATACAATCTATCTCTCTGCCAAATTTTATCGAAATCCGTTCAGTGGTTTAGGCGTGAAAAGGTAACATACAGACAGACAGAAACGTAAATCGCGAATAAAATGTCACCTGTTCCCTACATTTTGACGAGTTATACGAACATAAATGTAGGGAACAGCAGATTTTGTTTTCGCTATTTCTGGTTTGGTCCCATTGTAATTGTTCATAATGATGAGTACAATGACCTCTTAAGAGGTTGTTGGTGTTATACCCTGTATATTGTGTTTTGCTCTTTTATAAATCAATGATAAAGAAGCTATTTTTGTCTCACAAGCACTCCCTTTGAACCAGGAACTAAAAAGAAAAGTAGATAAATTGTTTATATTGTATATTTTCGCAAATATTTCTTAGCTAAATATAATCCTCTACACGTGTAACTTCTTCTCAACTAAAATCTTTTCTAATTTTGTACACCAATCTATCAATAATGATTGTCAGAAAGAAACATTTTCTTATATACCATCGCCGTAATTTGTCTGTCCGGAGACTCGAACTTGAGAACTTTGACACAAGACCTCGGGGTTGCGTGTCATCGCTTAATGTTAAGTAGGACAGACAGACAGACGAAATCTATCAGTCAATTTGTTTAGGATACCGATTTGTTGCCTTTCGAGTTTTTTTCGGAAGATTTTTTAGTGTGTAGGAGGATGATTGAGGATTATTATAGCCATTATGATGTATTGGAAATTTTAGTTTATTTTAATCTTTTGACGCAATCCTCGCCTTTTTGGACATCACAGGTATGGCTTATTCTTCCGTAAATGCTTCTAGATTATGGAATACATTTCCTAAGCTATGAAGAGAACTCTTCAATTCTGACAAATGTTGAATTATAAGTGAGATAGAGTTGTTTTAAACAAAACACAACCGACTTCACCAAAGAAACACAACAAAGTGAAAAATAACTTTAATTTCGGAAGTCGGTGTCTTTGTTTTTGTATTTACGTGTTTTTCCACCGACTTCCAAAACAAACCTAATAATAAAGCTAAAGAGTTTGTCTGAACGCGCTAATCTCAAGAACTAAGTACCCGTCGGATTTAAAAAATATTTTTGCATTTGATAGCCCAATTCTTGAGGAAGGCTATAGACTACTTAACATCACGCTAGGGCCCTTAGGAGCCGAGAAAAAACAAAGAAATGGCACGGACAGACGATGCGATGCGATGCGATGGGGAGGGTCGAGGTAATAAGAAATGTCACGCAGACGAAGTCAGGGGCAGAAGCTAGTGTATGTATAAATAATCAGCTGAATTTCCGTTTATTATTCCATTCATTACAAAAAATATAACTACTGAAATAAAAAAAAACACATTACAATATGAAGGTAATAACATTAACATCAATAAATTACCAATGAGAGGTAGACTTAATGTGAAATTAATATGTAAATTGGGTTCGGGCGTCAATTGCTGCATCACCGGTAATTCTATTAAAACATTGTACCTGGCTATGACACTGAAATATCTCGTAAATGCATAAGCAGAATGCAAAGATCTAAAAAGTTGCTTTAGAACATTTTCGAAAAAAAAGTGTTACAGTCTAAGTAGACCGATTTTAAATTTTCCACAGAAACAGAGATTTCCAGTTATCTTTTTTTAAATAAGACATTTCGAAAATGTTCTTAAGTAACTTTTTAGATCTTTGTATCCTGCTTATGCGTATGAAGTTTCATTAAAATCGGTTCATTCATTTCGAAAACAAGGGCTTGAAAGTTTGTATGAAATGTCGTACGGCGTAACGCTCTTAAACCCTGACTACACTTGCCAGTAATGACGAGTCTTTCATGTAAGACTTTCGTGTATGCCTTGCTCCATTGTTTGTAACCAACTTGACAGAACCTTTTCCTTTAAGCTCTGGCCTACATACACCACTCAAGTTAAAAGCATCAAAACTCCATTGAAATTGGATTGTTACTCAATCAAAATGTTTGTAAACTCACGTATCACGCTCCGTTGGTTACTGAAACCTTTTCAGAATGTCTGTCAGCACGCTGTGACGTCGCTGCCTGCGTCTGACGGCACCGTAATTGCCACAAATGTTGCCAGTTGTAAAAATACAAAGGGTTGCCATGTGTGATTATGGAAGTGGGTTAGTGGAAACGTGTTTTGTTTTTGGGTCGTTGACTTCGTTGTGCAGAAGTGTGTCTATGGTAGAGAGACTTTAAATTCCTAAACAACATTGTTCATTAATTAATATTTCCTAGAAAAATTACGATGGAGATGACCTTGAGTGGAATATTATATCTACTTGTTCCACTCAAGGATACCGAAATTTTCCGGCTGTATTAGATATTCCCTGTCTTCTAAATTGGGTGTGTTAACAAAGAGCCTATTTAGTTATTATGTCGGCAGAATAGCCAGTATTTTACTAAAAACTCAATATATAACAGCCAACTGCTGGATATAGGCTTCTTTCTTCGGTAGTAATCCAAAAATTGGGTTATTTTAAAGGTAATCCGAATGGTGGCCAAGGTTAAGCCAAAGAAACCAGGGCTGTCCAAAAGCGCGTTGGATTAATGATATCGTCAAACTCGCGGGAAATACCTGCTTTTTTTTCAGGTTTGGAAATCATCAAACCAATCATCACCCCTCCCGCTCTGGGTGGTGCGGAAGGGAGTGTCAGACTCTTACTGACTAAAACCCACCCGTGTTCCTCCCTTAGCTTTTTATGTTCCGGGCCAGCGGTAACCCTTTCGGACAATCCCGCTGACCCGGCAGGCTTCGGCCCTAACGGGCCCCTTCAATTGATGCTGACATCTCTTTGAGGCGCGCGTGGAACACGTACGCGCCGTCCGGCACGAAATAGGTACCTGGCTGACGCACGGAAGCGGAGAGTATGGCAGAACAAAGGGCATACCCAGCAGTGAGTGACCCCGGGCAGAAATGACGACGATGATGATAAAAGATAACCCAAAAAAGGCAAAATACCCCCTAATCCTCACCGCCCCTCCGCCCCTCCTTCCTCTTCATTAGAATAGAATATTCTTTATCATGTAGACCATACATATTACAGCGGTGCTATTCTGTAAAAATCTCACCGTGAAAACTTAGATGAAGTGAGCGTGGAGTGAGCTGTCAACAGTGTCAATTCCTAGCAAAAACAAACTCACTTCATCTAAGTTTTCACGGTGAGATTTTTACAGAATCGACCGGCTGATATGAATGAAGATATTTTACAGGGGGTGACACAATGAGCGGTCTTATAGCTAAAAGCGATCTTTTATAGACAACCTTTAGATGGATTTAGAGAGAGAGACAATACTGCAGATAGTCTGTGGTGTACCATTTACATACAATAAATACATATGTACACAAGACATATACTTATCTATATAAATAAACTAGCTTCCGTCCACGGCTTCGCCCGCGAGTCATGTCGATAAAAAATACCCTATGTCCTTCCCCGGGATGCAATCTATCTCTCTGCCAAATTTTATCAAAATCCGTTCAGTGGTTTAGGCGTGAAAAGGTAACATACAGACAGACAGAGTTAGTTTCGAATTTATAAAATTAGTATTGATATATAAAATAATAATTATAAAACAAGTGCAAAGAACATAATAAATGACGAAAATTCTAATTTCGCGTTTTTACCAAAAAAATCTACACATAGGCTTCCCAAACCAACTTATTTTCCAGCAACTACTGAACCAACCTTGACGTTGCCACCTTTATTAATGTTACACTAGCAGCGCCCCGCGGATTTACCCGCGTATGTTTCGATCCCGTGGGAATATCGGGACAAAAAGTATCATATGTGTTAATCCAGGAAACGGTCTATCTATGTGCCAATTTTCATCCAAATCTGTTCAACGGTTTACGCGTGATTGAGTAACAAACATCCAAACATCTGCACAAACTTTCACATTTACAATATTATAGTAGGATAATCACAAAACTCAACGGTATTAGCATTATATTTTCTATTGTTAGACCGTCTGGTTTCCGCCGTGGTGGTGGTATTTCACCATCATTTGTCAAAGTCAAGTGTGGGATTTATTACTATTTATGGTGGTGCGCGCCCTACTGACCTAGCGCCTAGATATTATGGTTCTCTGATGGAATTCCACTGTTATGCGATACGTTTAATTCTGTTTAGAATGAAAGTTATTAGCATAGAAAAGGTCAAGCAGTTTGTAGAGCTTAAAACGATTACTTTCATGAAGTTTGAAGAAAGAAAGAAATAAAGAAAAAGTAATTATTGCGACTCGCACAGGAAGATCACAAACTAAACTAAACACAGTCAAAAAAAAAACAAATTATCGGTTTAAAGAATATATATAATATCTTTTTTAAAAAGAAAAGTAACAAAAAGGAAAATTAAAACGAGGCCAAATGGCTCCTATTTCAGCATGATGCTGCGACCTTTAAAAAAAATAAACCGGGCAAAAGCGACGCGGACGAGCCGGAATCGCGCAGCGAGGGTCCCGTATCATCATGTGTTTTTAAATTTTCATCGGCGAGGCCTATATTCGTCAGAGAATTTTAACACTGTGCACTGCGGTGTAGAATATTGCAGTTTTATGTCAGCGTCATCTCTTGACCGTTAGTGGAACTAATGTCACTTTTGTTGGTGATTTTTGAGAAAGTGTGCTATTTAGAGACTGTTTTATTTTTCCTGTAATCTTTACATAACCTTCTATCACATAGAATAATTTCAGACTTTTCTCTTTACAAACTTCGGAGATAAGGGCGGGGGACGGAATTTTATTTACATTTTTCATCAAAAGTCGAAAACTATGCGGCCTAAAAATAATATAAAATGTTTGAGAATGTGCAAACTGCGCTCTTTCATATGATATCCCACATGCCCTAGTAGCCCCACTTCGAATTTCTCAGACCCCCTTTCAGTCCTTGTTGCAAAAGATATACATATATTTTTATTTCTTTCTTATTTGAAAAATAGTTGGGTAAACGTCATCTAAAACTATTCCAATGTTCAAGTTGATAGCATTAGTACTTCTTGAGATATCCAGCTGTGACAGACAGACAGACTGAGTCTGACCATAAGGGTTCCGTTTTACCATTTTGGTACGGAACCCTAATAAATGTGTGTGTGTGTGTGTGTAAGGATATACTTATCAATGAAAACAGTAGAAACCTAATGATCTGAAGAGATCTCTGAGAAGCAGCGATCATTCAATGAATGACCTATTGCCAAGTTTAAGCGGTTGGTCTTCTTATACACACAACACAACACGACACAAATAAATAAAATCGAAGTTTCTATTTGTAATGTCAAAATCATCATCTGCCTAGCCTTTTCCCAACTATGTTAGGATCGGCTTCCAGTCTGACCTGATTCAGCTGAATACCAGTACCTACTTTACATGGAGCGACTGCCTATCTGACTTCCACAACCAAGTTACTGGGTAATACCCTTTGGTAAGACTGGTTGTCAGACTTTCGGACTGCTGACGACCCGTAACGATTGTCAAAGATTCACGAATGACAGCCGGGACCAACGGCTTAACGTTCTTTCCGTGGTATATGAAGATGGTCACCCATCCACGGACCAACCGCGGCAAGCGTAGCTTAACGTGATCGATCGAACCGTGCAGCTGTTATTACTTAGCCACGAGCCCCTCCTAATGTGTGACCCTTGTAATGTCGAAGTAACAGCTTTTTACTAAATGCATTTTGGAAAGTATGCATTTCAGTAAATTTTTACTGAGAGCGCAGTCATAACGTTGTGCTCGCATCATATAATCTAGATTGATGTACAGACGCCAGCACATCAAGTTACTACAATCTGTCAAATTTAGGTAGTTATTAGATTTTCAACTTTATCGCTAAAGCATAAGGTTCAAAATTAATTGGGAAAAGTTGACAGTTTCTGGTAGGATGATGTGCTGGCGTCTGTACCTATAACAAAAAAATCCATTTTTATAATTTTTGTTCGTATTTTTGTTTCGGCTAATATCAAAAACGGCTAGACAGATTTTGATAAAATTTGGTATGGGGACACTTTGAACCCTGGGGAAGGACATAGGCTACCTACTTTAAATCGACGTAAAAGAGAAATCGAGGCTAGTTATAAATTAAAGTCGCTTTTCGAGTCTGTGTGTATGACCGCGTTGTTCTTTTAAACTACGTAACAGATTTTGAGTTTTCACCATCATTTAGATCTTAGAGAATTCATTCCGGAAGGTTTGTGTATAATGGTGCCGATTCTGTTGTTCACAAACTAAACTTTTAAGTTCAGTGCATCTTTTTCTTTCTATTTCATTAAAAAAAGGACAGAAGAAAAATTTTAGTTTAGTCCTGTCAAATTAATCAGCGCCTGAAGTAAATTGAACAAATTTTAGTAGGCAAGTCTTTAATCATGTCTAAACTTGTGATAAACGTTGTGTCAAGGCTCGTACACACAGGCGCAACGCGACACGCGACACAAAGGCACCGCTCGTTGCGCGACTTGCGGTGCCTTTGTGTCGCGTGTCGCGTCGCGCCTGTGTGTACGAGCCTTTATGTGACTTGTGTAAACGTGATTAAAAAGTCCTGTCGAATTAATCAGCGCCTGACACTAGTGTGTGACTAAACTAATATTTATCTTCTGTCCTTTTCTTAATGAAATAGAAAGAAAAAGATGCACTGAACTTAAATTTAGTTTAGTCTGTGAAGAAGGGAATCGACACCAATATATTACTATTTTAAACATACATATAATAACCTCTTTCTTTTTAGAAGTCGGTTAAAAAGAAAACTCGATGTTTTGACACGTCGTAAAAACTGTGCGTAACAGGGGCGGGTGGCTAGTAAACTACAGTGCGTGCCACGTAAGAAGAGACTTGACACACCACGTGGTCTGACATGCGCAGAACACGATTTTAGGTATCTTTAGCGGTATGAGGTCTGAGTGCGGGACGGGACCGGACGTCATAGGGGCGGCGGAAAGAGGCGGGGGAGGCGGGGTCAAGTCTCTTCTTACGTGGCACGCACTGTACAAACAACGACAATCATTTACATAATTCGTCCCAATGAATCAAACCCACACAGAAAGCGAACATTTAACCACTGTGTCATCAGTCTATCAAACCCACTTTCTCCTAATCAGCTTTCATTATAATTGCTTTTATGAATACCTCGATTTAGGGATCCGTGAATAGGGAACCATTAGCGGCCATTTGTTATTCAGCCGTGGTGGTTGAATTTTAATTATTTTACACGCATAATAGCCGTGTTTTGGGTAAAAATGGGGCAGTGACGTGGGTGATGTAATCATAATGGATGTTAGAATAGATAGCTGTTTCTGACTATATATATAGCTAACATGGAAATACTGTTGTTAAATTCTAAAGTGAAAGTCAAGGTCAAAGCATTTATTTCAAATCCATACTATCCATCCATACTAATTAATATTATAAATGCAAAAGTTTGTCTGTCTGTGAGTCAGTTACCTCTTCACGCTTACACCGCTGAACCGGTTTAGATGAAATTTGGTATACAGAGATGGTTCGAGTCCCGGGAAAAGACATAGGACAGTTTTTATCCGGATATTCCCACGGGATCAACACTTATACCGAAATGGAAGAAATTGGTACAGACGCCAGCACATCAAGCTACTACAATCTGTCAAATTTCTCTAATAGATTTTCAACTTTATCACTAAAGCATAAGGTTCAAAGTTGATTGGGAAAATTTGACAGTTTCGGGTAGCTTGATGTGCTGGCGTGTGTACAAATCTTTATAAATAAAAGTGATTATCGTCATTTACCAGCCCTTGTACAGACGCCAAGCACATCAAGCTACCCGAAACTGTCAAATTTTCCCAATCAACTTTGAACCTTATGCTTTAGCGATAAAGTTGAAAATCTATTAAAGAAATTTTACAGATTGTAGTAGCTTGATACAGAATATCGCAACATTGTTGTTTCCAATATTCCGCCATGTAAAATGATTTCTGACTTCCCTTGAACTAGCAATTAGAATCAAATCAAGTGTAACACCACGTCTTTGTGATCACAAGACAAACGTCCGCACGTCGGTGCCAGGGATGTCTCACAATACCTTGCAATTAACAGACAGTGTGCCGGACCTTTGAATGTATCGAGAGGTCACGCGTTCAAATACTGCTCCTTTAACTTACTGTGTTCCAGCACCCTAATTACGTAACACATTTTCAATCCATAGCTGAATCTATTTGAAGGATATTGCTAATCCATTGCTCCTTATGTTCGAAAAATTTGTCTGCTCGACAACGTAAATAACGCAATGAATATTGTTGAACTGTTAAAATGAAAGCCTTTTACTGCTCGGCTGCCCCATTTCATAACCTAGTAAGGACTTAAAATGAAATTTTACAGGAGAGCGCATAAACGTAATATTGGTCAGCCTATGGAATGTATTTTTTGAATTGGTTAAAGTGACTTACTAGGTTTTAAAATGATCACTAGGGAGTGAAAGGTGCACTTACTAGGTATCGATGCTTAAATATATCTCCTTTTATGTAAGTTTAAAACGCTGGTGTTTTTGTATTTGGTAGAGACCTTCTAGGTTAGTAAGATTATGCAACAAAACGATTTTTGTAAAAAGTGTCCCTTACTAGGTTTTGAAATGGGATAGCCGATTGGCTCATATTTTCGGAAAATTTGTCTGTTCAGTCACGTAAATATTGCAATTAATGTTGTTGAACTTTCAAAATGGAAGCCATCGCTACTGTTAGTCTGTTACAAAATTAACCCGCTGGAGTATTTGAATTGTCAGACATAATATCATCACGCATGTAATCCCGAAGGGTAAGGCAGAGTCCCCGAAGATTAGTTTACTAGTAAACATACACAGTAGTAGTACGACGGTACGGTACGTAGGTAAAGACGCCAGCACATCAAGCCACCCGAAACTGTCAAATTTTCCCAATCTACTTTGAACCTTAAGCTTCAGCAATAAAGTTCAAATTAAAGAAATTTGACAGATTGTAGTAGTTTGATGTGCTGGCATCTATACTACTACAGGGTACGTACGTAGTGTACGTTTGGCTGTCAGATACATCCATAGCTCCCAAATGGAGAAAGCAGATCCCAAGTATATATGTATCCCAAAAAATAACATCTGCAGTATTAATGCGGATATTTGTTTTTGGTCATCATCACTTTCCATCCATTTACACATCATACGCTCCAAATTGTAACATTTTAAATTATATGTAAGTATGTATTTCGACATAGCTCACAGAATAAGCAAGCTGAAGTGGCAATGAGTTGGCCATATTAGCCGTAGAACCGATGACCGTTGGGGTAGACGTATTCTTGAGTGTAGACCGCGAATTGGCAAACATAAGACAGAACACTCTCAGGCTAGGTGGAGCGACGATTTTCGCAGGGGTGCTGGTAGCAGCTGGATGTCAGTTGCCGTGAATCGAGCTGAAGGGCGTGCACTTGGAGAGGCCTATCTCCAGCAGTGGACTGCTTTAGGCTGGTTAGGATGATGAGGTATAATGTAATCACGTTTTTAGCAACATTCACTCGTGGGACATTTCATAAGCGATAAAGGTCTAACGAAAAAAGTATTTAACTCTTGTCTAGATTAAAAAAAAGGCTGGTATATGTACAATTTAATCTTTTTAGTATTACGGGAGAGCCGAAACTAATTACACCCCTTCTCAACCCCTACGTAGTTCATTCTGGTTTGATATATTTTTAATAACGTTTGTATTCAGGTTTAATTTGGAAATAATAGGTTTGGATTAAGTACCTAATCCTTTGTTTGATTTTATTTAAAACATTTAGGGCTGGTTTTTCAACCATCTGATAACTTTATTCGAGGAATAATTTTGAATTTTTGACAGTTCTTCCATACAAAAAAACAGCATGTGTGCAATTCACACGTGGTAGAAGTGAAACCTTCAATCTTAAATCTTATGAATTTACATGTCTCTTTTTACTGTCGCTTTTTCGTTTACGATCACAATCACAGTCACAATCACAGTCACAATCACGATCACCATCACAATCACAACCACAATCACCATCACAATCACAATCACCATCACAATCACCATCACAATCACCATCACCATCACCATCATCAGCATCATCATAAATTAGTAGCATAGGATTAAATGTGATGTCATTTGTAATAATAAAAAACAAAAACACTGTATAATGCTTCCTATCTCATTTTCTCCCACGTTAAATCTTATATCGACGGTTATGTGCGAACTACTGCTATCTACATTTTTTACGATTTTGGGATTTTAATGTAGATCTACTTAACTGTTGTTGCTTCACACTTTAGCAAAAACAGACATTCGATTGACTGCTATTTACGAAGATATTTAGATATACCAATAACTGCTAAATTAAGGCCCAGAAGAAAATGCTTAAAATTACTGGCAATAACTACCAACTTCCATAATGGAAACAAATGCTATCTAAATTTGCGTAACATATTCTGCCATTAACTGCTATCTACATTAAAACGCATGTTTACTGTAGTACGATTCGGTCCCGTCTGAGGAATTGGACGGAGCGAGCAAGCAGTTTGAAGTTGCAGCGAGCAGCGAGCGTGCACCCCCCGCCCCGCGCTTTCTTTCGTCATAGCGGACGAGTTCCGACTTGTCATTTCGCCGGTTTTGGTTACGGAAACAGTTTCTTTATCTTACAATAATTAAAGAAATACTGGATTGTGATAGTTTTTTGTGTAAAGCGTCTTGTTACAGTATAATACTGCCCCCGATAGGAAAAAAGACGCATCTAACAGTTTTTCCAGATTTGAGTTATGTATATTGCCGAAATCAGAAAAAAAACGCGCATCTGCCTGTATTTTTTATATTTCTCTAACTTCCTCCAGTGCGGTTTTAGCACAACAAAATAGGGCGCTTCTGTTCATTTTTTACACCCGATTGAAGATGAAAAGACGAATTTATGTGAAACTTAATTAAAAAGTCGCATTTATGTAGATAATGTCATTATACTTTATAGTTTTTTTTTAGTTCAGTAATATAAAAGGCGCATATTTGTCCCTATTTCTAAAAGGAAGTTAATAAGACGCAAATAGGTATTTGCGACTAACGCGCTAAAAAAAAACTGTTTTTACATTAAGAAAAAAAGACCACATCTGACCACTCGCGCCCTATTTACTTCGTAAAATTGTTTTAGCATAGGCGCATTTGCCATAATCGTCTTAATTACTTTACGTTGAATAAAAAATTGTCTTTTATTTACAAATAATAAATTAGGCTATGACTTATATGATAACCACGAACCTACTGTAGGTACTATTTCTGATATACTACCTTAGATAAAAGGATTATTAAATATTTTATAAACATTTTACCTAAGCCAAGGGCTATCTACATACTTTCTAATTCTTAAGAAAAAAGGCGGAAATACCTATATGTGCCCATTTATGTTAAAATCATTTATTAGATAGATAAACTAGAAAAAAAGTACAGCCAAAAGCGTTTGAAATTTAAAGGACGCATCTAGCCGTTTACGTCTATTCAATTAAGTATGTAATATTTTCCTTAATTTTTTATGCTAAGATGAAACTGTTTTTTCATTATTTTTATTATAATAATTTAATAAATTCATATTATTATTAAACCAGGTTAAAGCCTATTATTAGAGGGTATTATTTTCAACTTTAAGTATGTAAAATATTAATTTACTCGAAGACAGCATACGATTTCTCGTTTTATTCATTAAAACATTTATTTCTCCGTTTTTACTTTTTGTTAGATACCTACGTCTTTTTAACTATCGGGGGCAGAATACATCTTAATAAAAATTAAGTCTTGTTACAATATAATACCTACATCTTAATAAAATACATCTTAATTTCATTAAGTTTCGATTCCGAATTTGAAAACTTACCACAAAGACCAAGAGCAGGTATCGTATCAAATATCGTGTATAGCCAACTTAATACAAGCAAGATCCCGATAAAAAAAACTAAATACAATCATCTACAACAGTTAAAATCAGTTTTGCCGCAAGACTGCTATCACTTTTATGACACTTTACCTCACATAGATTAAGTACCTAATTTTTAAATATTATGTTAGTTTTTTTTTTTCTTAAATACAAAACATTTTGGACTAAATTGCTTTGTTGGTCCCACCACCCAATTAGTGACTACTGTATTGGGTTTATGTTGATTAATACATTTAAATTAGTAATACCTATACGTATTTTATTGATTTTATATCCCATTTCTATTATTTAAGCATTTGCTAACTACACAATGTATGAGTTAATTATAACCCACGGTAAAACAACAACTGCCATCTACAGAAAATACGGTAATCCGTTATTATTAATCAAAATTATTATTATCATGAATAATGTATTCCATGTTAGAAAAAGATAACATAAGATTTTTTTTTAATCTCTAAAACTAAATAAATAAAACGTTTTTTTGCTCTCCTGTAAAGTTGATGTTTTGTAGTTGGCAGTAGTTCGCACATAACCGTCGATATGTCTCTTTTTACTGTTGCTTTCTCGTTTCATAAAATTTCAAATCACAACGATGCTAAAGAAGTTTTCACTTCGAAACTGTCAGACGTCAATTATATACCACGAATAAAAATTATCGGTCGATTGAGAAATCAGCGCTTAATTCTAATTACGATGGCATTTATTTAGCAACGAATTTAATAATATTATTTTCATTATTTTGTTATCGGTTATGATTTGCTTATGTCCTCGCTAAGTTACCGTAAAAACTAACTAATCTTTTTAAAATCGTATGACATGTTTATACTTACTTGAAATAAATGCTTCTTGGAGGCAGATATTATATTGTATAACACTATAAGAATCGCAATAGTTCTTCAGAAAAACACTCTTTTACCAGCTCTAATAATCATGATCAGTCTATAATATTCCCACTGCTGGGGCAAATGCCTTCTCTGTGTGAGGGGGAGTGGGCCGTAATCCACCACACGAGCCTAGTGCGGGTTGATGAATGCGTCTACGAAACTTTGATCCTAGGACATGCCGGTTCCCTCACGAAGATTTTCTTCACCGGTTTGAGGAGCTCTAATACTTCCTAAAGCTAGATATTGGCACTTGTTTCATTACATTTCTTTGATTACATTTCATGAATTCTAACATTAGGGTGTATTCATGAAGATTGCTGGTTCAACGCTGACCGGCGCAGGCAGTTTTCATAATTTCTGCCAAATCAACGCGAACCAGCTTCGGCTATTCAGACGGGAACTTGTCGGCGCTTATTGACGGCGGTCCGCGCTGATTTAGTGTGCATACACACGAGCGACACTTACGTTAAGCCGTTGGTCCCGGCTGTCATTCGTGGATCTTTGACAGTCGTTACGGGTAGTCAGAAGCCCGAAAGTCTGACAGCCTGCAGTCTTGCCAAGGGTATCGTATTACCCAGTAACTGGGTTGTGGAGGTCAGATAGGCAGTCGCCCCATGGTATTCAGCCGCATCTGGTTAGACTGGAAACCGACCCCAACATAGTTGGGGAAAACGCTAAAGAGATAATGATGAGGCAGACACATGTAATTTTACTGTGTATTTGTATGACTGAGGCAACTGCAGCCGTCGACAACGTGCCGCTCACAAATATTGATAGACTTAGATAACGCAAGTATCACGATCTGTGTGAAAACCAAGCGTGCCATTTTTTGACTACCAACTATGACGTCACAAGCACTTTTTTAGTGATGGGAAAATCAAATCGTTCACAGACGCTGCCGCGTGCGGCACCCGTCTCGCCCCATCTCCGGGGCCTAGCGCCAGCGCTCACGCTCACCCAGCCAGCAGTACACAGGACTGAGCGCAAAAGTGGCGGCTTATGATTTTTGTAAGCTGGTGCGATTTCTGGCACACAACGTAGTTGCTCTTGCGTTATGTAGGTGTATCTATATCTGTGTATTAAGTACCGAAGTACTTAATACACAGATATAGATACACCTACATAACGTCAAACATCAAAGCAATCTTAAAAATATTCTACATATCTGTGGTGCCGCTCGTGTGTCGTACGAAACTAAAAGAAACGAGCGGCATGTTGTCGACGGAAGTCGCTTGACAGATGCAGTTACGACGTGTGACGCTCGTCTGTATGATGAGCACTTAGCAAAACGTATGATAACTGCCTGTGATGACCAGCGTTGACAACCACAGCTTATCGGCGCCGCCGCAAGCGCTGGCATATCGGCGCCGGTTACAAGCGTTCCACATGAATACACCCTGAGAATAAATAAGCACAAAATATACCATCAATTCGATGAAGTGCAGACCCCTTTGTTTTCCATTCCACGCAAATTCCACACAAATTCCTTGTATTCTTTCGATTTACATCACCTTTCAGCAAATCGGTTCCACCTTTGACCCGATTAGTGAAACGAAAAAGCGTTTGTTGATTTTGTCCGGACAAAGCTCTGAAACGAACTTAACGCTGAACACAAACGTTTTAACTGTTAAATCAGTGAAAACAAAGGCTTGATTGGTTAAATAGCTTACCTACTATTTTACGATTTACGAGTTTTAGTTTCATTTTGAATCTGTTAAATAGTTGTTTACAGGTTTAAAAGCGATCGAGAGGATTTAAAATGGAATATTTACCAGCGTTGCGTTTGATTAAATGAAAATAATTGAAAATCTCTGGTGTTTACCGTTTTATCTATCGTTCAGCTTATTTTCAGGTTTGAATGTTTACGAATGCTGCAAAATAAATACAAACAATTTAATGTGAAAACAGAAAATAACTTTAAAAAATGTTATTTATTTAGTCAAGATAATATTTATTACTACAAACTAACATTTAAAATAATAATATGTACAGACGCCAGCACATCAAGCTACTACAATCTGCCAAATTTCTTCAACAGATTTTCAACTTTATCGCTAAAGCATAAGGTTCAAAGTTGATTGGGAAAATTTTACAGTTTCGGGTAGCTTGATGTGCTGGCGGCTGTACGTTGAGCAGTGGTGGACCAGTTGTAACGGCCACGACTTATAAGTTGTAGATCCAGGGTTCGATCCCAGGCAGGCGCTTCACTTTGTGTGAATAATTTCATCACCACTACTCTCAAAACGGTGAAGGAAAACATCGTAAGGAATATCTTAAAACCAAAAATTCGAAGACCACCAACCCGCACTGGGCCTGCGTGGTGGATTATGGACCTCACTCTCTCACAGAGAGGGTAAAACGCTTGTATTTTGAGAGCAGTAGTGATGAAATAAATTACAGTACCCGGCGATAAATATTGCACATCGACCTTCACCTTTTTTTGTATTTTATACAAAGAATAAAAATAATTATCAAAAGACGCACATCATAATTGTTTTAACAGCTCCTAATAGATACCGGACTGTTTGTATTTCGTGCGACAGAGATAACGCTCTACGAAGCCGAAATTAGCCGATTGTCTCTTTCCAAAGGTCGATGTGCAATATTTATCGCCGGGTACTGTACACAAATTAAAGAACCTGTCTGGGTTCAAACCCACGACCTACAAATCGTAAGACGGGGCCGTTACCACTGACCCACCACTGCTATGTTATTAAATTAACAATTTAAAACGAACATCATAATTCCAATTTAACGATTTATTTACCGAATAAATTAACATAATACCAGAATAGCCTGTAAAATAGTGCATTTACGCAAACGGCCACAAAAAATCTAGCATAATAATAAATATTCCATTAAAACGGCCGTTAAGCCCGCGGTAGTGAAATGGCGTTAAAATTCAGCTTTTTATGACATCAATAAAATATTTATATGTCTTGCTCGGGAACAGGATTAGTCCAGAAAGTGGGCTGTTTAGAATGGAATACTGAAACAGTTTCAGTCAGATCTCTTCACAATATATGTAAGTTAAATTAGTGTTACTGTCCTAGTAGCATAATTATTCAATGTCGGAGATATACATATGTAGGATTTGGGCTTGACCAGCGAAACACTTTTTCAGGATTTCTTCGTTTATTTTGGCTCCTTAAACACAAACATCTTAATATTCTTAACCTTCGTAACGTCTTGTTCGTTTTTTTCATCATTTTCATTCTCCTCTCTCATTCACACACTCCCACCATTCATTCACTCATCTTACGTTCCATTCCGCCAATGAAATTAATGTTTCATTTCACGGTTAACTTTAATTAATTTAATTTCTAAGAAAATAGGCTCACATATATTATTTAATTATCCATACAAATAATAAAGCTGAAGAGTTTGTTTGTTCGTTTGTAAAAAATAATTGTGAAATTGCTAAGTATCAGCCGGTCGATTGTGTAAAAATCTCACCGTGAAAACTTAGTCGAAGTGAGTTTTATTTTGCTAGGAATTGATACTATTGACAGCTCATGCCACGCTCACTTCACCTAAGTTTTCACAGTGAGATTTTTACAGAATAGCACCGCAGGCCCACCGTCCAGTGCAAGTTAGTATACATGTGTATGCTAAACTGTGTAGGTACTCATTTACACAGTAATATACAATTAATGTATATATGTACTGTGTAAATGAGTACCTACAGTTTGTCAGTCTTTTCTCTTTCACCAACCTAGCCTTGTCACAACTATGTTGGGGTCGGTTTCCAGTCTAATCGAATGCAGCTGAATACCAGTATTTTACATGGAGCGACTGCCTATCTGACGCCCACAACCCAGTTACTAGGTAATACGATACCCCTCGGTAAGACTGGTTGTCAGACTTTCGGGTTTCTGGCAACCCGTAACGACTGTCAATGATCCACGAATGACAGCCAGGACCAACGGGTTAATGTGCTTTCTGAGGCACAGAAAAGCGACCCGTGTCCTGGTATATAAAGATGATAACCCATCCACGGACTAGCCGCGGTAAGCGTATTATTACTTAGCCAAAAACTCCTTAATTTCTTTTGTCTCCAACTTAACGTGCAATTTAAATACAGTTAACAAGTTACAACAAAAACATTGTCAAATCAAATGGATCCTTTGACACAATCATAAGCAGAACCTGTTCTACGACATTTGTGTCTTTTACATAAACATCCCTTGATGTTGATCAAAGAAGAAACATGTCGTTGCTGCTATCAACATGTCAACCTGTGTTATAAAGTGGGGTTGAGATTAATGATAAAGAATATTGTTACGAGCTTGGGGTTCGTGACAATAAAAACTGCCGATTTAATAATAATAAAAATGACACTTTAATCAACAACACTAATAACAACTCAAACACACTAATTATAAAACACAATTGCACTACTGATCGGTCTAAGTCGCACTTGAAGATCGCTTTCGATGTGTTCGATTGTATCGCTTATCCAACTGTGTGTGGCTCGCGGCGCACACCGGCCTTATATAGTGCCTCAGAGAGTACTAGAACCTTCTACTGTAGAAACATCTACAATGTTCTAGTACATACCGGTCCCGACTGACCAGATGTCGATAGTTCTAGAAAGTGTCTGTTTGTGTCTGTTTTTAATGACAAAATAACAGCTTTTTACTAAATGTACAAATTATACGGGGTGGGTTTTTGAGATGGGCGGTAAGGGAAGCTAATTTAATCGTTGTAGCCACAGGAAAACGGTCCTACGGCCGGTTTTTTGATCCGTGGTTAACTCGTGGTAAACCAATTGTTAAAAATAGTAACTAATGGTCAGTTGGGTCAACTAATAGTTAAGTATTTGATAATTCAAAGACAAACAAAGGACAAACAATTGATCGATAAACATATTTTGCCAAAATTTTACCATTAAGTAGGTAGTTACTATTTATAACAATTGGTTGAGTCAACTACGGGTCAAAAAACCGGCCTTTAGGAGACTTTCCTTATCTTTTAGAAAAATTTTGACTTGCATTCACAGATTTTGAAAAAAATTTAAGTATAGTCAGCAGGAAAATGGGCAATTTTCTCGAAAACTTCTAAGACTCCTTCAAACAGGCGCGACACGCGATAAAATCGCGCGCGACAGAAAGGTACCGCAAGTCGCGTAACGAGCGGTGCCTTTGTGTCGCGCGCGATTTTACCGCGTGTCGCGCCTGTTTAAAGGAGCCTTTATCGTGCCAATCGATCCTGTTTCTTAAAAGAATCAATAACCTCTATCGCACCAACTGAGGATTAAGTAATAGAAAAGTCAGAAATCGCAAAAAACTTTCCCAGACATTTCGTAGGAAATGAGACTCCAACTTACTTTTTTATTACCATGATAGATCGACCGCCACAATGGAGACTAGCCGAAAATAAAAATAATCTTCGAATTTAGAACGAATAAAACTTATGTTTCAAATCAATATTATTTCAAGTTAAACAAATACCAACTTTATTTTAAATGCAATTAAGTTGATTTTATAGTGACTAGCGCTATTGATAAAGTTATAAAAACGTTTATAGTTATAGCGTAAACTTAACTTTATTGTGTAGGATTTAAAGTCATTATTCCATAAACTCATATTTGTTTACATTTCTGCCAAAAAAAGTGCGAATGTAGATTAGATAGTTTATTGCCTGGTTGCTTTTGATTTCCGAAATTAAAGAGAGTAAACCCATGCCTACGTCAAAACGGCTACCATTTTGAGCACCACATATCTTAGAGCACAAAAGTAAAATTTCTAGGTCCAAATGCAAAGTTTCAAATGTTTAATTATAAAGTGATATAATAGTTGTCATAGCCTTACTGCACCTGTCATCACTGCGCCTTGCCAGGTGTTCTGCCCAACTCCATTTGAGTTCCATAATACGCTTTCCGATATCTCTCGCTTTCTTATAGTTATAGAATAAATAACATCAATTCCCGGTACATCATCATCATTCTTCGCTGAAAGTAAACACAAAAAGGAAACTACATCTTCCTCTTCTACGACTTAGTAGTAAGTCAAAGCACTGGAGTCCCACTAATTCAGGTTACTTATTTTAAGTATCCCGGTTTTGCGTATTTTTCAAAGCGTTCTCTAACGATCCTTCTTTGTCTCCACTATCTAGGACGCTCTCTCAGAACTAAAAGATATTCCAGTAAGGTTGAGGACAGAGTGGTAAGAACAGCGTTGAGCGATGTTGATACTGTGAAGAAAATATATATATCTAAGAAAATATATTACATATAGTAAAAAGATATAAACTCCCACCGAAAGACTGGCAGAATTGTGTGGAAAAGGGAGAGGGAGGCCTTTTAGAGGCCAATCAGTATTGGCCTCGATATTGCATCTAGTATTGGGTATTGGATCTAGTATTGGGTCTGTATTGGCCAGTGCCAATACAGGCTAGTTAGGTTACGTAAGGGAGGACAATACAGGCTAGTTAGATTAGAAAGATATTGGAGAGTTTTTGCTTAAACTTAAGTGGCAGTGGGCAGGGCACATTGCTCGCAGAACAGATGGCCGATAGGGCCGAAAGGTTCTGGAGTAGCGTCCGCGTACCGGAAGACGGAAGACCTTCCACAAGGTGAACCGACGACTTTGTGAAGCCCGCAGGATCCCGCTGGATGCGGGAAGCACGGAACCGATCGAAGTGGAGGCGCTTGGGGGCCTATGTTCAGCAGTTTTTCGGCTGAAAATATGATGATAATGACAAAAAATGACTTATTATTATCGCTATTTATATAAAAGTGTTATTTTTTAACAATTTGCAGAGATGAATATAATTAATAATCATTTACAAAATTTAGGGACGTTTTCGTTAAAAGCATGCTCGCTCTTTTAACTTTGCTTTTTTACATAATATGCAATTTACACAATTGCAAGCATTTTTTATTTGCTTTCTGTGGCCGAAATATTTAATATTGTAGTCTAAAAATCGCTCCGCTACTCTCACCCCGCTACATTACATGTCAGCCCGCAGAGATATCGCTCGGGGGTATTTTCTTTAGATTAAACTAAAGACGTAATCTTTGTTTGAAACGTGTAATTTATGTTAGGTACTATAATTAGTAATAATGTTGAATTATTCAGGTATTCTAGGTACAATGGTACTTCTTACTTTGGGCAAATAAAAACTTTTTCAGGCAGGAATATTCCTAAATTACTTTAATTCTTTTCAATAAAAATAATAATATGACGAGTCAATTTGCCTAGTCTTTTCCCAACTATGTTGCTGTTATGTTAGTGTCAGCTTCCAGTCTAACAAGGTGCAGCTGAATACCAATATAATACATGGAGCGACTGCCTATCTGACCACAACCGAGTAACTAGGTAACACCCCTTGGTAAGACTGGTTGTCTTTTCAGCTTCTGACTACCCTTAACTGCTGTCAAAGATCTAAGAATGACAACAGGGAACTGCTTAACGTGTATTCCGAGATATATCTAATGGATGGTCACCCATTCACGCAACGATCGCGGTAAGCGTAGCTTTACATTCGATTGACCCGTTAAGCTGTTATTATTAAGCCTCAAACCGCTCTATTTAGTATATTTCTCCTTCCTACAAAAGCCAAAGCTAAAAGCCAAAGCCAAAAAGAAAAGCCAAAAGGAAAAGCCTTCCTACTCTCTACATCTCTCTGCCAGGAGCTGCCAAGAAGCCATCAATTTTAAAAGTTTCAGCTCATCCTGCCATCTTCGTCTGGGTCTGCCGCGATGTCGTTTGCTAAAGTTTACCAATATATAGAAAAAACTAACGTTAAAAATAAATGTTGCTAGGTAATGCACATTACTACACAACATTTCGATTAATTTTAAAAGGTAATAAAAAAATTACAAACATCGCCAGAACCCTGCCACTTCGATACGGCAATAAAGGTTATGACCTAAAAACGTGGATATCATAATTTATATAATGTCGATGCCACGATCTTACCCACTGGGCTATTTTTGTAATTGTTTCATGTAGAATATTTTTAAGATTGCTTTGATGTTTAAAGAAGTACTTAATACACCGATATAGATACACCTACATAACGCAAGAGCAAATACTTCACGTGCCAAAATTCGCACCAGCTTACGTACAAAAATCGTAAGCTGGCACTTTCGCGCTCAGTCTTGTGTACTGCTGGCTGGGTGAGCGTGAGCGCTGGCGCTAGGCCCCGGGGGTGGGGTGGGGCGAGACGGGTCCCGCACGCGGCGGCGTCTGTGAATCAATTTGATTTTCCCATCACTAAATAGTGCTTGTGACGTCATAGTAGGTAGTCAAAAAATGCCACGCTTGGTTTTAATAGAAATCGTGATACTTGCGTTATCTAGGTCTATCTATATCTGTGACTTCATGCAATGCATACCAAATGAGTACCAAATACAGTACCCGGCGATAAATATTGCATATCGACTAATTCAAATTGGTGTATTTTATACAAAGAATAAAAATAATTATCAAAAGAAGCAAATCATAATTCTTTTAACAGCTCATAATAGATATCGGACTGTTTGTATTTCGTGCGACAGAGATAACGCTCTACGAAGCCGAAATTAGCCGATTGTCTCTTTCCAAAGGTCGATGTGCAATATTTATCGCCGGGTACTGTACTTATTGATGACTACTTTTGCCCTCGATTTCGCCCCCGTGGAGGTTGGAAATTATCCCACAGGATTTGAGAACGTACTACCGGCATAAAAAGTATGTCCTATGCCAGGCATGTTCCTATGCCTTATTACATAAAAAATCCGTTCTGCCTTTAAAACGTGGAAAGGTAACAGACAGACAGCCAGAGTTATTTTCGCATTCAATATTGTAATATTAAGTAGGTATGGATAAATCCAGTACTGCAGGGTAATGAGAGTTTTCGTGAAAATTTACGACACCAGTTGGCACCACTGTGACAAGAGGTCTTCCAATATAAAATATATGATGACGTTCATCATTCGATTCATTCATTCGTTCATCATTCAGTCATGACTAAAGAAAATATAGGCTCTTTGACAGATGCCTGGACCTGACGTGTCAGTGCTGCCACCTAGCGAACGTCATTTCAGAAAACCCTCATTACACACTATCAGTACTAATGGCTTTCATTTTGACAGTTCAATAACATTCATTGCGTTATTTACATTGTTCAGCAGACAATGGGTCATGTATGAAAATATTAAATTGTCTCGATTTTTTTCTGCACTTATGAATAAGCTAATACTATCTACAAAAAAAGTATCAGATTTATCTGATTAGTATTTCCAGAGAAATAAATTAAATTCTGTTAGAGGCGGCCATCGACAGTAACCCACGGATTTTTATTCAATTTCCTTAGCCTACTCAATTAAAAAGTAAAAACTGTAGATAATCTGTACCGTCTGACATCCATCCATCATAACTTGTCAATTTGTCATAACATAACCTCACTTTTCACCTCTTGCTTTGTGTTTGTTTGCGATTTTATGGATATATCTTTACGACGATATATCTTTTCTTTCCATAAAATCGCAAACAAACACAAAGCAAGAGGTGAAAAGTGAGGTTATGTTATGACAAATTGACAAGTTATGATGGATGGATGTCAGACGGTACAGATTATCTACAGTTTTTACTTTTTAATTGAGTAGGCTAAGGAAATTGAATAAAAATCCGTGGGTTACTGTCGATGGCCGCCTCTAACAGAATTTAATTTATTTCTCTGGAAATACTAATCAGATAAATCTGATACTTTTTTGTAGATAGTATTAGCTTATTCATAAGTGCAGAAAAAAAATCGAGACAATTGAATATTTTCATACATGACCCATTATATCGAACATATGAAGCAATGAATCTGCAGTATCCTTCAAAATGATTCAGATTGTAATATCAAGATTGGTCACTTCCACGCACTTGCCAACTACATTATCGATCGATCGGCCATTATTTAGCAACAACCCACCCACCCACATGATGTCTCTACCTACCTCCATATAACAATGTTTATCGCCAGCCCCTACGGTAATCTAGCGTGTAATTAAACCAATAATTGTGCAGCTCAGCAAGAAATAGGGCGACCTCATTAATACGCTTTTTTTTTAATTTGATAAAGCGGAGAAGATTCTGTAGAGTTAACTTTTCTCTTTGCATCAATATGAGCCAGCTTGCACTTGGAACTATGTTAATAGTGGGTAGTTTTAACCTTTTTAGCGTTCCGTACCGAAATGGTAAAAAGGAACCCATATGATGCGACTTAGTGTGTCTGTCTGTCCGTCTGTCACAGTTCAAGAACTACTAATGCTATCAACTTGTTTGGAATAGTTTTAGATGACGTTTGCCCAACTATTTTGCAAATAAGAAAGAAATAAAAATATATTCGTTTTTATTGCATCATGGACTGAAAGGGGGTCTCAAAAAATCGAAGTGGTTGCTACTAGGGCATGTGGGATACCATATGAAAGAGCGCTATTTGCACATTCTCAAAAATTTAATTTTTCTTAGGCCGCATAGTTTTCGACTTTTGACGAAACCCTTATCTCCGATGTTTGCATAGAGAAAAATCTGAAATTATTGTATGTGATAGAAGTTTATGTAAAGATTACAGGAAAAAAACTTTTTTTCAAAAATCATTAACAAAAAATTATATTAGTTCCACTATCGATCAAGAGATGGTGCTGACCTAAAACTGCAATATTCTACACAGCAGTGTCAGCAGTAAATTCTGTGACCTATTTATTATACATATATAGGCCTCGCCGATGAAAATTTATAAGAACAGGCGTGCGTGATGTTATGATAGAGTCAGGGATCAAAATCGAAATTTTATTAAAACCTGAAAAAATCTATTTAATATCAAATGATCGTTCGAATAACACTTTCTCCTCTAATTCCAGTGAACCCCGGGACCTCCGCAAATTAACAGGATCATGATAAAAACTGCCCGAAATTGCAAACCCTTTTGCACGGGAATTGCTTTTTAGAAACCATCTTCATTACGAAAAATGTCGACGTAAAAAAGACTAAAGATTCGCTTCAGGTATGTACTGGAACCTTTTAAGGCTGCTTCACACGGGTGCGACAGGACGCGCGACGTGCACCTAAGACATCGCGATTACTTATTGACCACGGTCGTGCCTTAGAAACAAATGTTATTTATCAAAACTTTATGCACAACTAGTGCATATCGTTTTAACAAATACATTTATAATATACCTTCCATGTTCTTCTTAGCGTGTCAATGGCAATATACAGTCAACCCAGAATTTCGCTACGAGCTTGGTCCCTTAAGTAGCGTATTGCAACTTCTGTTACGTGCAGACAGCAGGACGTGCTGGATACGATATTATATGCCCCATTGGTTGTGGGACATCACCACATTAACCCTCCAGGGCGGACTCATCTGTGAATTAATCTTCATCTGACCAGGTTTTCTTTGCTTCGGCCTACCTGAATCCGAAGTCTATTTAGAGACATCCAGGTAAGCCAAGGCAACTCATGTCCAGCTGCAAAATTTTCAGTAGGCCATATCGCCCATTGTAATTACAGTAATTTATAAATAACACGAAAGAAGAGGAATTGGGTAACCCCTTTATGCCTGAAAGACCGGTCAGTAGATAAATGGTGGAAAAAGGAACTGAAATGGAGACCCAGAAATGGCTGTAGGAGCGCGGGCAGGTCGAGCATGGTGGACCGATGACCCGTTAAAGGTCTTCGTGATTTCGGCAAAATAAAAACATTTTCTGTCAGACTCTAGTAGCAAGAAACAGTTGGATGCAGGAGACCAAAGACCGGGAAAAATGGCGTGCAATACAGGAGACCTGCAATCACTTCGTAACAAGGATTAATCACGCAAAGTCGTGTCGCGAAGTCGCGTCGCGCCTGTGTGGATGGGCCTTTAACTCGTCCTGTGATTACGTTTTTAGTTTTAAGTACTGATTGCTTAACATTTTTGGGTGATTGTTCTTCAGAAGTTGAACTGAATCTGGGTTTAAGAGGTAATAAGAGTCTATTATAATTGTTCAGAAAGTATTTTTCTTTAGGAATTTTCTCAATTTTATGCGTACATCACATTTATATTGGAAGTACTATTATGAGCCTAATATATAGAATTGAGGGTGCCTCTCATCATATAAGTAAGCTTGTAAGCACAAATTAGGGTTAGGGTAGCGTATTGAATTTTCCGCGATAACATTATGAAATATTCAGGGGTCATAATGATATCGCGGAAAACTCAATACACTAGACTTTTTGTCGCAAAATCAAGCCTAACGATTGAAGTTGACATATTTAAATGTATGACAGTCAAAATTGGCTTTACCAATGATACACCCGCGATTAACCAAAAAACTTCTCAGCCTGAGTAGAAATAACCTTAGAATAATAATAGGCATAATTACGGGCCACAACCTCCTTAACAAACATCTTTTCAACATAGTCGCCACGGACGCCCCTTTGCAGGGGCTGCCTTGATGCCGAGGAATCAGCCGCCCACGTCATCCTGGATTGCGAGGCCGTGGCTTCTCAACGTGCAGAAATCCTCGGAACAATGAGGTCGCTCCGCGAAGCCTGTGAAGCTCCCAGGAAGCTTCTGTGCTTCTGGGCGGAGCTAGGCTGGCTCTGTAGCCAGAATCCCCACGCACAACGGACCGAATAGGAGTCTAAGTGCGGAAAAGGGAGTCCCATCATCATCATCATCTTGTATGGTGCTTTCGCATCGCAACTGGTCGTATTGGACCATGTATTATTATCATTTTTCTTTCATTTATTATATTATATGAATAAAAAACATAACCCTACTTTTGAGCTTCACCGCAATATCATTCTGCCTGTGATTTTCTTCCAGTCTAACCGGCTGATGCGAATACCAGTATTTTGTATGGAGCGACTGCCTACCTGTCCTCAACAACCCAGTTATTGGGTAATACGATACCCCTTGGTAAGACTGTTTGTCGTACTTACGGGCTTCTGACTATCCGTAACGACTGTCAAAGATCTCCACGAATGACAGCCGGGACAACGACGGCACGGTATGTAAAAATCGTCACCCATCCACAGACCAACTTGGGCAAGCGTAGATTAACCTGTGAGGCTATTATTAATTAGCCACGAATCCTACGTCGCAATCGGACAAAAGAAAATCTTTATACAACAAGAAAAGAATAGTCAAACAAAGACAAAAATCAATACCATAGTACAGTCAGCAAAAATTCCGACTAATTAGTTCCCCAACTAATCAAGCTCATTTACTAGAGTAGGTAATCACCACGCCCTTTGTTTTCGCGATCAGATTACTCATAATACAATCTGTAGGGAGAAAAAACCGACTTAATGATATTAGGTAAGTGATGGATGACCTCATGGTAGAAAAAGCGTTAATCGTTGTCGAAAAAAAAATTACTGACGCTATATTTTTATGAGATGATTATATTTGTATATGTGTGTCTATGTAGTTATTATAACTAATTATTGTTTTCCTACAATAAGACGTAATGAATTGGGTACCTACTTAATACATGCAAATTATTAAAGTTCAAAAAGGCATGAAATTCATAGTCTAAAGGCTCCTACAAACAGGCGCGACACGCGATTTAATCGCGCGCGACACAAAGGCACCGCTCGTTGCGCGACTTGCGGTGCCTTTGTGTCGCGCGCGATGTTATCGCGTGTCGCGCCTGTTTGAAGGAGCCTTAAGTCGCAACATTTTGTTATTTTTTCTGTTGTCCTTGATGAATATTATTTATTTCTCATTATTCATGTGTATTATTAGGTATTATTCATTACTTTGGTAACTCACTTTGTTTCCTTTGTTGATTTTCATGTTGTTTTTCTAGCTAACCCGACGAACTTTGTACCGTCTCAGAATAATTATTATATGCAAAATGTATAAGAAAATTTATTATCTTCATCTTGTTTTAATAGTTATTCTGCTATTCCGGGCGGAGATAAATCCAACAAATCAAAGATCATAAAAATCGGTCCAGCCGTTCTCGAGTTATAAATGGTGTAACTAACCCGACTTTCTTTTATATAAATAGATATTTACCTTGCCAAACTTATTGTACAGACATCAACTTAAGACAATAACTTTAAGTTAAGATAAGCGCATTTACCGCATTGGGTTATATCCTGTAATGGTTTGTGTAAGTAGATAAATAAATAAATAAATAAATAAAATAAATAAACTTACCCGAAACTGGCAAATTTTTCCAATCAACTTTGAACCTTATGCTTTAACGATAAAGTTGAAAATCTATCAAAGAAATTTGACAGATTGTAGTAACTTGATGTGCTGGCGTCTGTACCAAGATTATAAGTAAATGATGTGATCTTCTATAATTGGAAGCGCAGACTCGCGTTTATCCCTGTTCTACTCGTATGTATCTCATCTATCCTCGTGCCCATATCCCGTGTATGACCATTCGTACATTTGCATGTAATAAAAAAAAACATTTGTTACAATACAAAATAATCTATAAATAATTTTGGGATGCATGAAGAAGCCTCCTCGTGTAGCGCAGTTTGTTCCGCCAGTTACTCAACTGAACCGAGCGGTCGACGCATCCTGGACAGTCACCTTATTTGACTGGCCAATTCTTCTCTTGCGGTGGTAGGGCTAAACCCACCTGGTTTGCGACCATCCTCCCGCCGGAGTCCGTGTTCATGCAGCCTGCTGTGTTTCAGCGATGCGTGGGAGTTCCAGTGACTTAGGCATCTTCTAGGCACGCTCGTTCCATCATAGACCTCATCCATCGCTTTCCATCAGGCGAGATCGAGGTCAAGGGTCAAAAAAATGTCAAATTATTTATTAATTATCGAATGGAGCAAGTTTATTTATTTATCGCGATTTATTGCAATCGACGTCTTCACAGTTCGTTAGCCGCAGCCACATCAGTCTTGTTTAGGCAGGGCTGCTCCAGCATCGAGGCCGAATAAAGGCTCCTTCAAACAGGCGCGACACGCGATAAAATCGCGCGCGACACAAAGGAACCGCAAGTCGCGCAACGAGCGGTGCCTTTGAGTCGCGCGCGATTCGCGTCGCGCGTCGCTCCTGTTCTAGGAGCCTTAACTTGGCTATTGGTTTAAATTTATGTCTTGTGGCACGAATGCACATGCTAGTGTCACGTATTATTAAGATGATGGTACTTGAGCTTAGCCAACCCATCACTACGCTAAAAGATTTATTCCAGCGGTCAGCGTTTGCAGCTCAGCGGGCCTAAAAATCCAAATCAAATCCCAATCAATCTAATCCAAATCAAATCACAATCTCTTTAATTATACCGACGTAGTGCAGCGAAAAAAAGAAAAACATGGACTGTCGTCATGGATATTATAATTCATAATGTTATCCTTTTATGATTCTGCCAATGTGGCCTTTTTAGGCCCCCAGATTACTTGAATGTAATTGTGTAGCCTCTGTTGGAGATCCAATAAATAAATAAGACAAAAGTGGGCCGTTAGCTAATTAAATAGAGATTTTTTCTTCATTATTTTTTACCGTGAACTTTTGAATGTATCATCACAGGACTTCCTTAAACTTTCTGATGATTCAAGGCGCTTTTTTTTGAGGATGTGAAATCATCAAATGACCCCGCCCGCTCTGGGTGGAGCGGAAGGGAGTGTCAGACTCTTACTGACTTAAACCCACCCGTGTTCCTTCCTTAGCCCTTTATGTTCCGGGCCAGCGGTAACCCTTTCGGACAATCTCGCTGACCCAGCAGGCTTCAGCCCTGACGGGCCCCTTCACTTGATGCTGACATCTCTTTGAGGCGCGCGTGGAACACGTACGCGCCGTCCGGCACGGGCCTGGTCCTGATCGGATGGTGAGCTACCAATTACTGTCCGTCCGCAGGCTCGCGCCTACGGCAGCCGGGAGTCAAGTGATTCAAGGCGCTTCCTGATAGAAAAAAAAGTTCACATAAAAATACAATCTAGGCATTATTCTGCCATAGGTTCTTACTAAGAAAGAAGGCAATATTACATTATTTACATTATACCAATCAGATTCCAGCACCCTAATTGCGTAACTCATTATTAATGTCAATCTGAATCATTTTGAAGGATATTGCTAATCCATTGCTCCATATGTTCGAGAAATGTGTCTGCTCAACAACGTAAATAACGCAACGTATGTTGTTGAACTGTCAAATGAAACCCATTGCTACTGATAGTGTGTTGAGGCTCCTACAAACAGGCGCGACACGACACGCGACACAAAGGCACCGCAAGTCGCGCAAAGAGCGGTGCCTTTGTGTCGCGCGCGATTATATCGCGTGTCGCGCCTGTTTGTAGGAGCCTTTATGCAATTACCCCACGGTGCTGCATACAAGTATTTGCGATGTGTCTACTTGGGTAGGTACCTACTGCAATTTCAAACAGACTGTTCCCACAAAAAAATTCAGCGACAATTACCAATTTGCTACCTCCAATAAATGTTCATAATCACAAAACATTATTAAATTCAGAACAGAACAGAACACAGAAAAAACCATAATTGAAATTGGAGCCAAAAAAAGACTCACTTAAAATTTTCACAAGAAAAAAATCTAATACGAATTCTTAATAAAGTCTTATACATTTTGTACGTTCATTTCTGCCCGATCTTTTTTATTACAATGGCCCTTGAGGGTAGGAGGGAATTCTGGAGTGACCCTCCGTAATAATGCTAGGTAAAAGATATTATCTTGTAGGTGTTTTGCTAACAATAATAATCGTGTTTAAGTGTCGTTTCAGAAATACTGAGGTGGTATTCATGGCGGCAGGACAAGTGTGCTATATAGATTTTACATTTATTTTGTAAAAAATAACGATTTTTCCGATGAGGTTTTCGTATAAAAACCGTTTAATACTTCAATATCAGCGCATCAGTAAACCCCTACCACCTGTGATGGGGGCGCTACTCATTTGACAATGCAGGCGTTCGATAATCATATTCCTTAGAATTGACCCTCAGATCGCAAATCATATTATAAAGTCTTGTACGTTGTAATTTGGTTCTTTCTACCTACAATGCAACCAGGCGACGTCAGACGACCTTAAGAAGGCTGGGACAGATTAGATGCGGAAGGTGGAGGACAGGGTGTTGTGGCGCAGTCTGGGAGAGGCCTATGGCCAGCGGTGGACTGCGATAGGCTGCGTTGATTGAAGCATCCAGGCTACTGTCTTTTTTTTTTCAGGATGGGACTTCATCAAATGACCCCTCCCGCTCTGGGTGGAGCGGAAGGGAATGTCAGACTCTTACTGACTAAAACCCACCCGTGTTCCTTCCTTAGCCCTTTACGTTCCGGGCCAGCGGTAACCCTTTCGGACAATCCCGCTGACCAGGCTACTGTCTGCCTTACTGATTATAATCTCTTCATTGTATTTTTGTCACTTCGGTTTAGTAGCAATCAATACTGTCTTTGAATGGTACACACTTCCATGAAGGTAGGCTCAACTCGTTAATCGGACAAAGATGGTAGTAATTATAAACTAAAGGATAATCGGTTGCTTGTTCTAGTAGTCAGCTAATTGACTTTGGCGCTAGCAATATGTCGCCTGTGGAGCTCGTGGTTTAGTCATATTAAAAATACCATGGTCAATTTTTGCTGTGGCTGAAATTTCCTAGTAATTTGGCTCATGTAAAGGTTCTCAAAACGATTGGAAAAACAAAAGATGGTGTTGGACTGGTTACAGAAAACTGAAGAAAGCATACCGCGATTAAAAATGTTTCAATTCTAATAGGTAATATGTAAAGGCTCATTCAAACAGGCGCGACACGACATGCGACACAAAGGCACCGCAAGTCGCGCAACGAGCGGTGCCTTTGTGTCGCGTGCGATTATATCGCGTGTCGCGCCTGTTTGTAGGAGCCTTTATACGGGCTGGTGTCCGAAACTCCACGTCAATGTGCGTATTTTGCGTAATTCAATTCTAATGTAAACAGAAATAAAATAGCAACTTCGACTAATACCTAATAAAATATCTCCTTTGTTGATCTTCAATCCTTCAGCAAATAGTAATATTAAGAAAAATCATTATGAACCGTGACAGTCCTTCGTCTTCGGTTAGTGAACTAAGTATGAGAGTTTTAATGTATCTTTGCATAGAACTTTTATGTATTTTGTATGTTTGGTTTCCATGGATATCTATAAGTGCGTAGTCGTATGTACTAGTGACGGGACCAGAATTCGAGTTTAGGTACGAAAAGCTTTCATTGAAATTGTATAGTTGAATCAAAATGAGGGGGGCTTTTTTTTAGCATGGGAAATCATCAAATGTCCCCTCCCGCTCTGGGTGGAGCGGAAGGGAGTGTCAGACTCTTACTGACTAAAACCCACCCGTGTTCCTTCCTTAGCCCTTTATGTTCCGGGCCAGCGGTAACCCTTTCGGACAATCCCGCTGACCCGGCAGGCTTCGGCCCTGACGGGCCCCTTCACTGTGCTACCCTGTGGCTAAATAATAACAGCCGCACAGGTCGATCGATCAGGTTAAGCTACGCTTGCCGCAGTTTTCCCCAAAATGCCATGATTCAATGCCCTGAACAATAGCAGCTTAACTATAGTACTAAGTATAATAATAATAATAATTATTCCCAACCACCTTCTCAGTAGCCTAAAACTAATAGACTTAGAAGAATCCGTCTATATCAACCTACAAAAAGCTGCCATCTTAAACACCTGCAGAATAGTTAGGAAATTCATGCAGTTAGAGGAAGAAAACACACCCTAATACACACCACACGCTGCATTTACTTGGCTTTGGCCCGTAAATGTAGCTAAAACCAGCCTAAGAGCTGAGAAAAAAAAAACACTCTAAATAATAATAATAATAATATTTATTTCATAAAAAGGGAGATTGTAGTACATGAGGCATAAATAAAGTTATACATTTAAGTTTGTACCGTGTCAACACAATATAAAGTATATATTAATCTGGCTTTACCTTACCACTTCCAAGTGTGTTAGCTGGAAAGAAAAAGTGGTGCAACAAACTCCCGAGAAACAGATTTTAGACCAATTTAACATAACAGACAGCTGTGACTTTGTCTAGGCTTTTTTTTATCGTGGAGAAATTACTAACGATTAAAAAAAAAAGCCTAGACTTAATTTGCCATTTCTGAATATTTTCCTACAGCTTTCTTTAGTCCAGTCTTCAGCATAGGCGTATAAAGGGGGGGGGGGGGGTAGGCCGTGCCCAGCCCAGAGTGGTCTGATGGATTTTTGTCTGTCTGTTACTTAGGCTTTTATAGAAAATACCACGGCATACAATTTGCATGCGAACGAAATCGCGGGCATAGCTAATGAAAAGAAAACAATCTTGCAATATTACGCTTGATGTTTTTTTTTTATCTTTCGTCTAACGCCCAACACTATTCCAAAAAAAATATTTAATGTAGGTAAATATTATTGCAAAATTTCGTTCGTCAGCATCCAAATTGGATTGTGTACCTACAAGGTTTAGTCAGGACAAAGAATTAAATAACACAGAAGGTCGGCGCCAAATTCCAAACTATGGATGCGCGGAGTGACGACAATGGATAAAGAAAAGAAAAGAGTATACAGGGTTATTTTAAATTGGCTAGCTAAACTCCGCGATGGGTGGAATTAAATATGATAAATCACAAAATAAATTAATTTAAATTTTTTTATGGGGTCATCGACCGCGTTTATGTAGTCGCTTTAACTAACGGCTTAGAAATAATTTTTATTGTGTTTATTTCACAGACGTCATGGGTTTTAAAACTTTATCGTTCAGGAAAAACATAACAATAGTAAAATAGCACAAGCCTCCACACTAGGATTCCCTCTGTCATGGATACTAGTCTCCTTCGTCTGTTATAACAGTTTTTCTCAACTCATACCACAAGTAACAAAACTAAAAGCGGTCGTTGACCTCCCAATTGACATTGATATCCATCGCGTCTGCGGAGTTTAGCTAGCCAATTAAAAATAACCTTGTATAAGGGGAAGTTTGAAAGTGGCACCAGTGCCGCAAAAGTTGTAAGTAAATCGTCTGGCTTGATGGTCATATGATGAGGAGGGAGGAACCGCATGTAGCTAAAAGAGTGATGAATATTAATGTTGATGGATGGAAAGGGAGAAGAAGGCCAAAGAAAAGAAGGATGCACTGTGTGAGGAACGATTTGAAACGGGCGAAACGTTACTTTAATTTTTTTTTAGAATGGATTAATGGACTAGCGCACAGAAGTGATAAGACTTAAAACCGTGTACCTTTTTCTTAACTTCATAGCACAAAATACAAAAAAAAAAAAAAATAATTAATTTTATTTTTTATTAATTTTAATTTCTGGAGTTGTCGACTTGCACACAAATAAATTAACTTCGTGCGAGTCGCTTATAGAAAAAAAAATATAAAAATCTTTTTTCCAAAAAAAAAACAACCGACTTCCAAAAAACACGACAAAGTGAAAAATAACTTTAATTTCTTCTTCTTCTTTCTAAAAGTATCTTTGGATATGTATTTTAGTTTTTTGACATCGACTTCCAACATTAAAGTTATTAGTCACTTTGTAGTGTTTTTTGGAAATCGGTTTTTTTTTGTAAAAATGTTTTTATTTTTCACTTTTTAGTGGGTCAGTTTGTAATTGATCTAAGTTACAATAGCCTAGTGTCAACTGCTCATCACCTTTTACAAAATAATGGTTTTCCATATGCAGGGACGTTAATTGTTGAGGAGTTCTCCTAGTAAAAACCAGGAGAACTGGAGCTGATTGAGAAGTCATCATCAACTCCACTTCACCATACGCATTGTAACGAGCATAAATTGCTTTGCAACCACATTAAAGTACCTAATCGAATCGCAACCCGTGAAATACTTATTATTGAGTAGTCCGAATTCCGATGACCATCTGTGGTCTTCATCATCAGTTCCACTTCCCCAAATGGTGCTTTCCGAGAGCAAATGTACGAGTTACTATAAAAAATACCCAAATCGCTATAGGTGTGCCTATAAAATTTGAGGGTTTCCCTCGATTTCCATGAGATTCCCTCGTCAGATTCCGACTTGGTGACAATGAGATCACCTCGAGAACATACCCTTTCAAACAAAAAAAAAAAAAAATTAAAACAGGTTTTATAGTAGTTTTTTTTTAGTTTTATATATTTTGTTTTATAGTTTTTTTTTATAGTTTGTCTCACTGACGTAGAAATCGAAGAACATACATAAAAAAAACATACATAAAGTCGAACATATAACCTCCTCCTATTTGGAAGTCCGTTAAAAAGTGACAATTCACCCGTTTCGGGCGAGTAAATTCGTGCGATCGACTAATAAGCCGTCTATGAGTGCGTGCGCCTGTTTTCGCTCGCTGTATAGAGCCGACCTTCTGTAGCTACTACTACTCTGTAACCAAGCCAGGGGTCCAAAACAGTCGAATCATTTTCTCGCAATAACTTGGTAGGATATTGTTTAAATTTTTAATCCGGGCAGGGGTTTGCTACAATCATTTATGATTGTAGCAAGCCCATGCTTTTGCATTGTTTTTATATCAGAGATGGATTAAAGTTGCTGTGCCAGAAATGTGGACGAATGATACATTGTTTTAGATAGATGTAAAGAAAGAAAGAAAGAAAATACATTTATTTAGCACAGACTAAGAGACACAATACACCAGATAGTTAGATAATAGTCTTAAATCAGATAAAAACTTAGATAATAATAAAAAGTGCAAAGTCCGATGTAAGAAATTAGCAGGAAAGTGTGCCTCACGGCTGCGCCAAAAAGGCCCAGTTCAGCAAAGATGCCAGACAACTGGTGCCTGACGCTGATTTTCAACTGAACCTGATGTGTGAGGTGACGGATGTAAATCAGTTTTATACTGCATCGTGATGTGTGTAATGTGTATGTGATGTCAGATTTATCTTAAGATTTAACTACGAAATTAGGTGCATTACAGTATTAAGGCTCCTTCAAACAGGCGCGACACGACACGCGACACAAAGGCACCGCAAGTCGCGCAACAAGCGGTGCCTTTGTGTCGCGTGCGATTATATCGAGTGTCGCGCCTGTTTGTAGGAGCTTTTAAGGAAATGTCATTCAGTTGCTGTGATTGTCGGAGCCGTGGTGGCCCAGTGGTAACGACCGTGACTTCCGAGATATAGGTCGTAGGTTCGAACCCAGACAGGCGCTTTACTTTGTGTAAATTATTCCATCACCACTGCTCTCAAAACGGTGAAGGAAAACATCGGCATGTCCTAGAACCAAAAATTCGAAGACATGTGCCGTCTACCAACCCGCACTGGGCCCGCGTGATGGATTATGGCCCACTCGCTCTCGCCGAAAGATGACCTGAGTCCCAGCTGTGGGAACATTGTAGGCTGATTGATTGTGCTGTGATTGGTGATCAATCGTTAACAAAACGCCTATATTCCCCGAAAGAGGGAGTCAAAGGCGTAAAGTGCATTTCACCAGTCATACTGTTACGAGCTTGGGGTTCGTGACAGTTAAAAACTGGTGATTTAATAACCAAAAAATGACACTATAATCAACAACACTAATAACAACTCAAACACACTAATTATGAAACACAATTTCACTACTGATCACTTTTAGTCGCACTTGAATATCGCTTCGATGTACTCGCTTGTATCGCTTATTCGAAACTATATGTCTCGCGGCTCACACCGGCCTTGTATAGTGCCACAGAGCTACTATATAAACATCTAGAACGTTCGAGTAGATACCGCTCCCGACTGACCCAATGTCGATAGTTCTCGGAATTTTTAGGACCTTGACCCTACTAGTTCTGCTACCCGATACTAGATGGCGCTAGTGGTAACTAATGTCACCATATACCAGGCTTCAATTGTGGCGCGCAACAATATTAAAGTCCTATCTAACAGAGGCTAGCCTATTGCCATGAACCAGGCTCAAAGCCAGACTCCAGGGTTTTACTGATAAAATGCCTATGGAAGGAAAAGACATTTTTTCAGGGATCAAACCCAGGACCTCGTGCTTATCAATTGCGCTTGCGACCACTGAACCAATGAGGCGAAAAAGTACCACGCGTCCTAACCAAAAGCGATGATCGCGTCCTAACCAAAAGCGAAAATCGCGTACTAATATGCGATCGTCGCGATCTCTCGCGACTTGATTGTTCGCGCGAATAGCGACTAAGTCATTCATAGCGCGGCGTACTCTCGCGACGATTGCTTTTGGTTAGGACGCTGCCGCAGTCTGTTTTCATTCCCTTTTAATACTTAAAGATTTATGTCAAAATAATGAACAGAAAGCCTCAAACAAGGTGATTGACCAAAGCATGATTTATAGGAATTTATATTACGACACTCGAAGTAAAATTAGTATTGCCGAGATCCCTGCATCTTTTTCATATTATTTAAAATAAAACAAAGACATAATCAACTTAGAAGTCTTCATTAGTCCCAGTAATCAAGGAACGTCTTTTAATGCAACTGTTATGAATGGGAATAGAAACTGTCTTACAATCAGCTCTAACAATGGTCCGGTAATCTCATAAAAAATTCTCGCTGCCCGTTATTGTGAGTTTATTGTGTATGTGTAAATGGCAATTAGTTGCTTCATCGATATAAAATGATGTGAAATAATAATACCAACCTATTTTGATATTAAATGGAAATCTTTGGGGGAGGCTTTCACCTAAGAGGGGTCCATGCACGAAAAACAATCAATATAAAAGTGTTTAGATATCTCTAAAATTCACTTAAAGATAGCAAAAAAAAGTAAAAAAAATTTGTATCATTAAATGTTATTTTTCTTTATTTAGTATTGACCCGCTGAACCCTAAGACGAGCCACTCACCACGCTCTTTTCATACAGAGAAGGCACTAGCATTTATTACCACGGAGCTGGCGATTTTGTACTTATAAGTTGAAGCCGTGGATGCTGGCTGGCTGGGTGACTCGCCGCTGTAAAACTTGTGATGATGTTGACGTCACGCTGGAGTAGGTGCACGAAGGTTGCGCTGACGTTCATGTTCGGAGTCACCAGTATAGAAATCTGAGGAACAGGGTGTAAAGTTCACTCAACCTCCATAGAAAAAGGGAGGATCCTCCGACCAGACGGGTGTTGGGTCTAGCGGGCAACTGTCTGGTGATTCATGTCAGGCCGTTGTATCTATGCAGTTTCGCGGTAAACTCTACTTGCGAGATGCAGGATTCTGCGTGACGTCAGTATGACGCATTGCTTGCATGTGGTGTTGTAGATACCGCTACAATTATATAAGCCCAGGATTCCTTACAATGTTTTCCTTCACCGATGTCAATAATGTCTGATATAAACTCAGAAATCTTTATGTATTTCAAATTACAATTCCCCTACAACCGATAGCCGTTGCAAATTGCAGACTACCCCACACAGCAACACAATGAGTCAACCGTCGAAAATTTAATTCGTTTCAAAGTTGCCAGCCTAATTCGTTTACCCATTCGGGAAATTAAATAGATGGGTAATATGGCAACCCCATTAGGGGCTCCCGGTTTAAATTGAGGACCTAGGGCGCAAACTAGCGTCAGATTTATGAGAGGGATCCGAATTTATAGGAAAGGTTAGGTAGGCTGTGTTGCCAGGTCGATTATAGGTACTGTCTACGCTTGTAAGGTATTTTTATGTATGTTTGCAAAAGGTCTGATGGTTTTTGGTGGTGATAAACGGGTCATGTAAACGATGTTTTTGTTCTCGTTTCAAAATAAAATTGTTTTGTTAAGTGAATTAGTTTGGAAATTATTGTTTCCTAAAAGCTCGGCTGCCCTATTTCAAAACCTAGTAAGGACTTAAAATGACATTTTACAGGAGAGCGCATAAACGTAATATTGATCAGCCTATGGAATGTATTTTTTTTAATTGGTTAAAGTGACTTACTAAGTTTTAAATGGTCACTAGGGAGTGAAAGGTGCACTTACTAGGTATCGATGTTTAAATATATCTCCTTTTATGTAAGTTTAAAACGCTGGTGTTTTTGTATTTGGTAGAGACCTTCTGGTTGGCAAGATTATGCAATAGAACGATTTTTGTAAAAAGTGTCCCTTACTAGGTTTTGAAATGGGACAGCCGAGCTACTCAATGGCTTTCAAGATAAACAGTGCAGTGTTATTTAATCTAAGAAATCAGAGGGGCATTAATCTGGTAACCTTAAGAACATTCACAGTCTGATCTCAGTCTCAATCTGCCAAAAATACTTACCTCTAACTTCCTTAGATTTTAGACAAGTTTTTGACATTGGTTGCTATTAAGATGAAACTGCGACTAGTTTTGAAAGTTTCTAGTTGAGGGATTTGTTCTTCAGTCTGTAAGTCATAACATCAATGCTCTTATGTCAATTAATTTGGAGTCAAAGCAGCATACCTAGCAACGGTGAAGGAAAACAGCGTGAGGAAAGCAGCATGTCCTAGAACCAAAAATTCGAACACATGTGACATTCACCAACCAATTACTTGTAATTTTTTTTTTATGAAATCTTTTACTTTTACCATGTTTGTAAATATGTGAGCACCATGTATCTATCAGATAATTAATTTATATGTCATGGTTTCATTTTTAAGTCTTTTACCTATTGTGGTATAGTAATTTTATTTTATGTGCATCGTGTTCACATATTATTATTATATAATTAATGTATGCAAAATTTTGTAAAATATTTTAAAAGAGTAACGGTGGAGTTTCTTGCCCGTTCTTCTCCATACGAAAACTACCTTTTGGAATGGGCGACTAGGATCAATTCTATTTGTTGTAATTTCTGACGTTCAAAAGTGCCTTTAATGTGCCTATTTGAAATAAATGCTTTGACTTTGACTTTGACTTTGACCGCACTGGGCCCGCGTGGTGGATAACGGCCCACCCCCTCTCACAGAGAGAAGGCCTGAGCTGTAAGTTCTATAAGTGCCAATTTGAGGGAATAATATTGGCAAGGGGCTCGTGGCTACATAATAATATCCGGACGGGTCGATCGAAGGTTAAGCTACACGTGCCGCGGTCGGTTCCTGGATGGGTGACCATCCTTTACATATCGAGACCCCTCCGTGCCTAAAGAAGACCAGAATCAAAAAGACGTCGAAGACATGTCACAGCCACCAGCCCGCACTAGGCCCGCGTGGTGAATTACGGCCCACCCCCTCTCGCAGAGAGGAGGCCTTGTGTCCCAGCTGTGGGAACATTATAGACTGATTATGTGGTTATGTGCAGCATATCTTATTCTTCGATTATCAATAGAGAATTAATAAATCCATCACATTTTTTGGCCACTAAAGATGTTGTTTTTATCGAACTTCCCATAATTTTCACGCCCAAATGCACCCATCCAGCATAATCAGGTTCCACGCAACATATCAGAGTGCAATCCTACTGAGTACCATTCAATTAAGTTATCCCCTCCCCCTCTCTCCCTATAATTCGCTTTATCCATGTTTTAAATACACAGCTCGCAAATAAAGTTTTTTGTGTCCCTCTCACTCATTGAAACGTTAATGGAGATGAATAGTATCTGGCGAGAAGCCAGTGGATGTTTGGGCTTAACACATACTTTTGGTACTCGAAGGGAATCCGACAGAAAATTGTCTCCAAAATCAGGAAGATATACCTATGTCACCTGACCATAAGCAAGTAATACCTCAAAAGAATCATAAAAAGATAACATTATGAATCATAATAGACAGTTAACTGTTAAAGTAATCGTATCAAATCCCATTGCTGAAGGATTTCCAGTATTTTTTTTTAGTCTGTTCTTAAATACCAAATAATTCAATTCAAATCCAATCCCAATCTCTTTGATTATACCTACGTACAAGAAGCAATGTCATGTAGCACAAGTAAAGCTAGCTCACTTCAAGCTAGATTCACATAAGTTTTTACGGTGAGACATTTACAACATACTCACACACACACACACACACACACACACATACTTTGCACTTTTTATTTTTATCTTACGAGTAGTTTTTATCTGATGTACGACTATTATCTATCTCTATTAAAAAGTGTTTTTATGTGTCTCTTAGTCTGTGCTAAATAAATGTATTTTCTTTCTTTCTTTGAAAATAAGTAAGTACACTGGCACTAATCCTGTTCCAATACAACGACGGTATAAAATAAACAAATAGTAAGGGATGATTTCTTTTATGTTTTGGTTAGGGGAAGCTTGTTAAATAATTTTATGCGCCTCTACTCACATCCTGTAAAATGGACTTTTGTAAAATGGCCGATTAAATCAAATTGTGTCTAGACGGCAAATAATATACAAGTGTTGCCAGAGTCATAATTGAATACGCAATTTGTTTAATGCTTTTAGTTTTTTTTTTTGTTTGTTTGGGGAATTTTAACTTTCACTCCGTGTAATGGGCCGCAGTGTTTTTTTTTTATTCAAATTTGTTGAGTTATGGCATGATTAACGGGTGTTTTATGAATTGGTTCGGCAAAATGATCCTAGGACGTAGAGTAGAGTATTTTGTGTACATAATTTTCTGCAATCTACAGACATGGTGTCCTTAGAACCTTTTGTTTTATTATTATTATATGTTATCTATCACCTATTTCTGAGATTGCTGGTTCACCTGCATTTTGAGTGTTTGTTCTTTTTTTTTTTAATTTACACATTGACATTAATGATTTTTTTTAAAACAATGACATTTGCTTACTTTGTAAAGTATTACATTATTTTAATTATTGTGAATGTGAAGACGATGTGGGTCATTTATTTTATTCATTTTATATTTTTTTATTATTCTCATGGTCTGGCAGTTTGAGTAATTTATGTGGCCTACCCAAATGTCCTTTCTTTGGTATTGTTCGTCGAATCGTTGAGCTCCTTAAGTCTTGAGTTGAGCTGCACGATTTCTGACAAATGCGTGCACTGACTGGACAGGTCCTCTCAATCTGTGTGGTTCTTTCCTCAAAAGACCATCTCAGACATCGACCTACATGGTCTTCATATAACCTGACCAAGATTATGTCTGGACTTTAAAAGAGACTATCACTCTGAGTTTGTTTCGGCCTTTCTTCTCAGAGTAGTCAGATAGGAAACGCCGACCTCATCTAGTTTAAAAAATATATGATTGACGTGTAAAAGTGTTTGTGCAAACCTACTGACAAAAATAGAATCATTTATCTGCTATTATATATATTATTATATATTAGCTGTGTGACGCTGCCTTTCCAACAGAGATGAGTGAGGATGCGTAGCGAGGAATGTGTATAAAACTAACCAATACCAACGCTAACTTAGTTCAAGCTATAAAAATTAATCGATGCTAAGTTGCAGTTGGAGTAAGAATTAGCATTAGATAATGTAAAATGGACATTGTTAAAGAAACTTGTTAGAAAAACTTTTTGATGGATGGGATTGGCTAGACTCAGCTGTGAAGCCTTGAATGCTTTCATGAATTCTTGATCAGAACCTAAACACCTATGGGAAAATTAGCCCCGGTGTTCAAAGTAAGTATTAGTTTTATTTTAATACTATAGCTGTGCCCGCGACTTGCTTCGTGTGCATAGGAAAACAAACTGGATTTCATGGGCTTTCATTTTTTTGCGTGGAACCTTTATTTTTTTTTTCTAAAATCAATGTAAATTACTCCTTATAACATCAGCTATCTGCCAGTGATCTCCCGTCAAAATCAGTCGAGCCGTTTCAGAAATTAGCCGAAGCAAACAGATAGACAATTTTTTTTTTAATTGTTATGTAGCGGTATCTACAACGCCACAAGCAAACAACGCATCGTACTGACGTCACGCAAATTCCTACATCGCGCAAGCAAAGTTTACCGCGCAACTAGCATAGATACAACGGCCCAACATGAATCATCGGGCAGTTGCCCGCCAGACACAACACCCGTCTGGTCGGAGGATCCTCCCTTTTCTATGGGGGTTGAGTGAACTTTACACCCTTTCCTCATAGCTCTATAGTTATAAGTAGCGTATATATGTACTTACTTTCTTATGCATCTAGTAAAATGCTGTTATTTTGACATTACAAACAGACACTTCAATTTTGTTTATTTGTTATACATAGAGGTAGAAACAGAGTATACAGGCCTTTGCCCAGCATTGGGACATTAATGGCAAGTAAAAAAAAAAATGTATAGATGAACTTTCTCCAGAATAGTATTCATCTATTTATCACCAAAAAATTCACCCCACAAACTGGAAACTACACAGCCCAATGTACTCCAGTTATTTAGCTGCACCAGTTAAATTAACAATGTTTGTTAAACTAAACCGGGAAATTTAACATACAACCCTGTGCTATATATATAAATTACTGGCTGCGTCCGCTCGCAAACTCCATTTTGTTTTTATTCTGTACCAATTTGTTATAGTGTGATGAAGTTATGTAAATGCATACCTATGTATCTGCTTGTGTATGTTTTATGGGATGCTCTTGTGTGAAAAACAATTGAAGGTGGGGGGAGTGAGGTTGAGGTTAAGCTGCGCTTGTGAAGGTCAGACAGTGGATGGGTGACCGTTCATGACAACCAGAGGTGCTATTCTGTAAAAACAAACTCACTTCACCTAAGTTTTCACGGTGAGATTTTTACAAAATCGACCGGCAGATCTTAAAAACAACAAATTCGAAATATTTAAAATTAGAACCGTTTAGCGATTCAATAAACCTACCACCAGGTTTTAAGACGTGGTGGGTAAGAACGGTCACCCATCCACAAACTGACTTTAACAAGCGCAGCGCACGGGGTGCGCTTTTGCTCCACCTGGAAATCAAACCCCAGACCTCATATGCTCAGCATTACCGCTTGTGGTTGTGAGTTCATAGCCAATCTATATTCACCAAGTTTAAATCAACAACCTTTTGTATATTTAATAACGGATATTCAAAACACCCTGACAGCGCAATAGTCTACCATCAAATACTATCATGGCGCGAATTTAATAATTCATACAATATTCAAAATTCAGTCATCCATGTCCGAACAGAGGGCAATGGCGATTCATCAGAATTAGTGCTGATTGGCGGAGAGTCTGATGATGTTATCAATATGCAACCAACCGGCTGCGAGAGTATCGAGTCGCTAAACGATTCCAATTTTAAATATTTTCGAATTTGTTGGTTTTAAATGTGTAATTATCGTGATATGGATGAGTGGTTTTGTCACAAAAGTAAAAAAAAATTAAACCATTTTTGCATTCAGGATTTTCTCACGGATTTCCTAAGATTTTTTTCCCCAGAAGGTCCTCAAGTCATTTATTGGAACGAAGTTCTTTAACGGACCTTGCGGTAGAAGTAAACTGGACTACCTAACGAAAAAGCGTTAAGGCTCGTACACACAGGCGCGACGCGACACGCGACACAAAGGCACCGCAAGTCGCGCAACGAGCGGTGCCTTTGTGTCGCGCGCGATTCGCGTCGCGCGTCGCGCCTGTTTGCAGGAGCCTTTACGTCCGGGGCTCCATGCGACTTTTTATTACATACTAGCAGCGCCCCGCGGTTTCACCGGCATAAGTGTCGATCCCGTGGGAATATCGGGATAAAAACTATCCTATGTCCTTCCCCGGGATGCAATCTATCTCTCTGCAAAATTTTATCAAAATCTGTTCAGTGGTTTAGGCGTGAAAAGGTAACATACAGACAGACAAACAGCGTCACTTTCTATAATTAATATTATAAATTCGAAAGTAACTCTGTCTGTCTATCTGTCTGTAGGTATAGTAATGTATGGATAAAGAAAGAGTATAAGAGAGAGAGTTAGTTTTCATGGTTTTCGAGGGTGCTGAAGCCGAAAATGAAAATTTGATGTTTTTCAAAAGCAAAAATTTCAAATTTTTCGAATTTTTCACATTTTCGCAGCCGCCATCTTCGATTTTTATTTTGAACTTCGTTCTTGCCAGGGGTTTCCAGATCAGACTCGTTTTATTGTTTAAAGTTTACGTACACAAAAAGGCGGACTTAATGCCTTAGGCATTCTCTACCAGTCAACCAAGGGTGGTGAAGAGATTGGATAGCAGGTGCTTTGGTTGTGAGGAACAATGATAAAAAAACTATTGAATTATAAATAAAATAGGTACATACGCCAGCACATCAAGCTACCAGAACCTGACAAATTTTCCCAATCAACTTTGAACCTTATGCGTTAGCGATAAAGTTGAAAATCTATTAAAGAAATTTGACAGATTGTAGAAGCTTGATGTGTTGGCGTCTGTACACAAATAGGTTAAAATTCAACATATAATATTGTCTTTCCTAATTGCAGAAGTTCCTCATTTTTCTTTCAATTTAAAAAATAGGTACACAATTACAAACAAAGTTAAAAACTCAAATCTTAAAAAATATTTTGCATTATTTTTAGACAATTTCAGGAAAATTGGTCCCTTACCGCACTTAAACGTAATTTAAACGTAAATTGAAATCGGTTTTATTTATTTCGTTTGGACCTCGATACGATATTGTAACTGGCTATTTCTGTTCCTTTTTTACCCTTTTTTAATAAACTGTTTTCATTTACGAGCTCTCTCTTATGTGGCCACTTGATGTCAAATAAAATTATAAAAAAAAAACATTATAAAAATTCCGAAACTGTGAGGCACTATTTTGCAATAATTTTACTAATTACTGCCTTTAACTTTGGGATCAACGATACCTCTATATTGTGATTTTGAAATTTTGAATAAACGATTTTTACTTTGTCTTCTAGCGTTGACCATGCGACTTTTTTCCAATTTAAACACCTGAAATAGGCGACGAAACACATACTTCTAAAAAACGGGATCAATTACAATCTGTACAAAAACCCGCCCCAATCATCTCTAAATCTCACAACTACAACCCCAAACTAAAGTAGAGCACCACGCAATTTTAGCTTCTCAATCAAAAGTTAACAATAGACCTCTATACCTACCTACCCACCAATGTTATGCAAAACCAATCCAGTTCACTATTAACGGTCACATCCCTACAACTACCAACTACCCTCAGCTTCGAACCGTAACGGACACATTACAAATTCGAATTTGGAACTAATCTAAAACTGAAATCAGTTTAGCGAGCGCGAGCGCGGATTGGCGCGTTGAATGATGACGTCATCAATACCCGTCGCTCGACCAACCGCAGCCCGCCGCAGTGGCTATTGAGCCTGGCAACTATCATGAGTAATTTGGCATTCATTTGGAGGCCTGAAATGAACAAACCTGTTTGGTACACTACTTAGCATAGAACATTATTGCTTTCTGTTTTAAACTTCCTGTAGGGATCTATAGGTTGTTGGATAGTACAGTCAGCAGAAAAAGTAAGTAGTTATTAGAAGTTTGAAATATTTTTTCTGTTGCTGTTAACTTTGCCATCACAGTTAGACTACATCTATATAAAATTCAAAGTCCTGACTGACTGATATATCAACGCATATAGCCTTAACCGCAGGTCCTAGAGACGTGAATTTTGGAGGGTCTGTTCCTTGTGAAGAGTAGGTATCTACTAAGAAAGGTTTTTTCGAAATTCTACCCCTAAGAGGGTGAATGAGGGGAGGGTGAAATTTCACAAGGACGAAGTCACGGGCAGAAGCTAGTAAGATATATTTTTACCAGTTGTGCCCGCGACTTCGCTCTTGTGCATGTCGGAAAACAAATTGGATTCCATGGATTTTATTTTTTTGCGTGGAACCCTAATTCTTTTTTTAAATAAAAGTACGCTTAAATTAGCCTAAGTTATCTGCCAGTGATAGTCCCGTCAAATCGATCCATCCGTTTCGGAGATTAGCCGGAACAAACAGACAGAAGACAAAAATTAAAAAAAAAATGTTTTTTATATATATTATGTGCCGTACTTATATACTTTTTATATGCGTTTAGTAAAAAGCTGTTATTTTGACGTTACAAACAGGCACTTCAATTATTTGAATAAAGTATAGAAAACGTTCTAAAATGATTGCAGGTTTTTTATACTATACAAAGTTGATACGACAGAGGGGCTTTCCTTTAAACTGCCTATACTAGATACCATTTTCAAGCTCTGTACCAAAAATCAATTAAATAGGAGCAGTAGTTTAGTCACAAATGATTTTTGAAGTTTTTGCTACGTTTGAACACGATGTATATTTCCTAACAGCTGATTATCTCATACGCATAGGTCATGCACCTTTAAAACGATAATCCGAGTATAAGATACATTGTTGCCGCACAAGTACAACCAAATATTTCACGAAGCAATAAATACACACACACTTGCACTTTCACTATGAGAGTGACAATCATAGCAAAACCCCCGCGCCTTTTTCCCGCGCGTAAAAGGAATAGAAATAGGTCAGTGTATTGCTATTGCATCCTAGATCCTTGCGAATTTGCTAAAAAAACTTGTTCTTTCAGTGTGGACAGTGCCAGTGCGCACGCGTCCTTCATTCGGGATGTACGTTACGTAACACGGGAGCCCCGGCGCGCGCCGCCGCCGCGCCGTTATGTTTGGTCGAACTCGCTGACAATAATTGTTTTTTTTTTGTTATTGTGATAGACACTAAATAAGTTTAATACAGTATTTCTTTTTTTTATTGTGACAGGATACGTAACTTGGGAATATTATTATTTAGTGTTAGTGTTTTTTTTTGTGATTGACTGTTTTTATTGTGATAGGATACGTAATTAAACGTTGGTTGTATGTGTGTGTAATAATTAAAGTGTTCAGCAATGCCTCGTGTAACTTTCACGGCGTCAGAATACACTTACATGATTTTAATTTACGGTGAATGCCGTGGAAACGCAGATTTAGCTCTGCGAACATAGGTACCGAGAAAGGTATGGTGACCGGCGCAATAGCCCTAGGAACGCCGGCACCATACAATTGGCAGTACAAAGATTACGGGAATTAAAGTGCTTAGCGACGGACAGTGATTTAATTAGAAAAATTAATAACAATATTCTCCGTCGGTATAATTTGTGCATTAATATGAATCGAGGACACATCGAGAACTTAAAAATTTTGTGTTTTTGTGTGTGCGCGTACTTTACAACCTTACCTAACATAAAAGCCGGCGGGCGCTAGCGGTCTAAACCGCCCGCTCCCCGCGCCCCCCCCCCCCCCCGCCAAGAGAGATAAGACACACGCACACGCGCTCCTGCGCGACTTTGTTACCTAGGCATCTAAGGTCAGTCAAATTTATTTATAAAGGGTGGTTGCGTTTCACTCTGACTTTAAGCCATTTAGTTTGTTTGAAAAAAAAAAAATCTCATTTTTGGAGCTTTCTATTTTTGTACTGTATCGAATTAATACTATACACGTATAGTATACGTAGTGTAATTTAATGCCCCTCTGTCATATCAACTCTGTATATACTAATTGAATTAATATTTAAATTTTAAAATTAATACAGTATGTTAAATAACAGAGGGCGTTCCCTTAAACTCGTTAATCTATATCATTAATAGATTAAAATAAAAATATCAGCATAGAAATATAAGCATAAAATAATCCGAATTAAAAAAAATAATTAATTGTCAATAAATTCGAAACCTCCTGTTTAAAATCAAAATAGTAGCGCGGAATAGTATTCGTAGTAGTAATGCCCAAACGCAATACGCACGTTGCTGGCCGAGCGTTTCCGAGAGTTCACGAAGCGGAGTGAGACGGCCGCCCCGCCCCGCCCGCACCCGCGCCCGTCATTCATAAATAAATTCCGACATTGCTGTCCTTCAAGTACGCGTGTACAGAGTGTTTCTTTAACGTATCAATTTACGATTTTTAGTGAATATTTTAATATAAAAAAAAATAAAAACATTTTATTTTCGAATGGTAATATTTTTTTTAGCATGTATGGATGCTATACTATTGCGGGTTAACGGGAACGCCCTCTGTTAGTTAACATACTGTATAATGCAAATACACTTAAATTGGAATTTTTTGCAAGAACTGCCTTTAATTGCTAATTGTAATTTGTTTTTGCATACCGTTAAAACGGTGAGACATTTGTAGCACTATGCAATGTTATGAACACCTTTGTAAACACCATGTTTCTGGCAAATAAATATTCTATTTATAGTATTTATATTACTTACTTATAATAACATAACATCACGCCTGTAATCCCCAAAGGGTTAGTCAGAGGTGTACCTATAATACACCCACATTTCGAGAGTTAATGTTTAAATCCCATGTAAAGGCTCCTACAAACAGGCGCGACACGCGATATATTCGCGCGCGACACAAAGGCACCGCTCGTTGCGCGACTTGCGGTGCCTTTGTGTCGCGTGTCGTGTCGCGCCTGTGTGTACGAGCCTTAATTCCCATGTAAAGGCTCCTACAAACAGGCGCGACACGCGATATAATCGCGCGCGACACAAGGCACCGCTCATTGCGCGACTTGCGGTGCCTTTGTGTCGCGTGTCGTGTCGCGCCTGTTTGAAGGAGCCTTAATAGGAAGCAAGCCTATTGCCCTCAAATGGGCATAAATCCAGTCTCCAGGCTGGTACTGAGAAATTCCTGATCGAAAAACCCAATAACACTTTTCCTGGGAAACAACGCCAGGACCTCATGGTCAGCAATAGCACTTGCGACGTCTAGACATTGCCGTAAAACTAATAAAACCAATACTTCGCATAGAATTTATCATAAAGATGAGTCTACTATAAAAATCTTTTACCTACAAAGGCCTGACAACCGATATTAAAATAATTTTCATGAATAAATAACTAATAAAAAATTTCAAAACCGTAGATTTGATATTCCAATAACGTAGAATCATGTCCTTAACTTACAATCAACACGCGTCACGTCTTAGCATCCCCCTCATAAATAATAAGTGTTAGTATTGTGTATATGTGTGTGAGAGGGTGTGGGTGTGTGGGTGTGTGTGTGTGTGTGTGTGTGTGAGGGTGTGTTGGGGTGTGTTGTGTGGTATCAAATATATGGCAGAAATAAAAAGATAAATCATTCAGTTTTCTATTGTAATATTGCAAAATAAATTCAAAATTAAATCATATTTGACAAAAAGAAAATATATTTTAAACTAGTTGTGCCCGCGACTTCGTTCGCGTGTTTAAACATATTGGATTTCATGGGTTTTATTTTTTTGCGCCAAGCCCTACATTTTTCTAAAATGTCTGTGTTAATCCTTATAACATCGGTTATCTGCCAGTGAAAGTCCCATCAAATCAGTCCAGCCGTTTCCGAGATTAGCCGGAACAAACAAACAGAAAGACAGGCAGACAATATACTTGCATTTATTGTGGTAAAAAAACTGTTATTTTGACGTCACAAACAGACTGTTTAATTTTATTTATTTGCAGGTATGTAGTAGATTTATGTGTACTTATACGTATAGAATAGATTTTTTTATTTATAACCTGGCGCTGACAATTGAAAGCTATTTTATTTTTCATAAAATATTGAATCTTTATGTATGATCAGAAGGCCAATTCTCGTAATTAAAAATGTTCAAAATCTATTTTCGCAATCTCATCTCAGCGACAATCAATGTCAAAAACTTGTCAAAAACTGAACGGAAATGAGAGGTACTTTTACCCGAATACGGCGAAGCAAAAAGAGGGTTATGATTTTGCCCGGTATGTAGGTATGTATGTATATTCATCTGTTCCCTCATAACTTCAAAAAAACATAAAATAATTTGATAAATGGTATCGCTAGAAGCGTCTTGACCGTCCGCTGGTTATAGGCTATGTGACGTCACACTTAATTCAATATGGCGCCCTCTAGATGACCTAAAGTTTAGGTCATCTAGAGGGCGCCATATTGAATTAAGTGTGAAAATATTTATTTTTAAATTCATTACTTTAGGTCCTAAAGTAATGAATTTAAAAATAAATATTTTCGAATGGTGCCTTGTGGGTTATCAAATGAAAGGGCAAATTTAAAAATATATGAATATTACTGAAATAAACCCCAAAATTATTAAATATAAAAAACAAAAACTAAAACCCGGCTACTGAAAAGGATGAAACAAGAAAGTACCTTCCCGTGGTTGCATGCTACTGTACTAACATACATATAAGTTATGCTATCTAACCAGGTGGTTAGATAGCTGATTACATGAAGATATCTTCCCCGTAATTTATACGCTTATTGCCATAGTAAAATTTTGAGACAACTGCTGTCAGAGTTTATGTATGTAGATGATTTTGGAAAATGGTTAATAATAAATTACCTTACCCTTAATTACCTTTACCTTTTAACTGTTTGATGTTTTAGAAAATTTGGTTACATCGAAAGGTTTTTAAGGGGCTTGTGGCTAAGTAGATAATAACAGCCTCACGGGTCAATCGATCAGGTTAAGCTACGCTTGCCGCGGTTGGTCCGTTGATGGGTGACCATCTTCACATACCAAGACCCCTCCGTGCCTCGGAAATCACGTTAAACTGTTGGTCCCGGTGGTCCCGGCTGTCATTCGTGGATCTTTGACAGTCGTTACGGGTCGTCAGTAGCCCAAAAGTCTGACAGTCTTACCAAGGGGTATCGTATTACCCAGTAACTGTGTTGTGGAGATCAGATAGGCAGTCGCTCCATGTAAAATACTGGTATTCAGCTGCATCCGGTTAGACTGGAAGCCGACCCAACATACATAGTTGGAAAAAGTCTGGGCAAATGATGGTTACATCAAAAGGTTTGTTTTTAACTCGCATTACAGAAACCGGGGATAAACCATGAGCTTGATTCTAAACAAAACCGCATTATCACATGTCAAGACTTCTACTACACTTCTCTCTTCCACATACATCAAGGTAGCAGTAATCTAAATGTAAGTAGAAATCACGGCAAATGGACGCGTCTAATTAACTCGAGCTGGCAACGTCGCCGTGAATCCGTCGCCGTGACTGCAGGCAGGGCTGCACGGTCTTAGATTTACATAGGTAACATCTAGTAGTTACATAGATAAGGAGACACTGTTTATTGATGATTTAGGATTACGTTTTTTTTTTCTTCGAAATTTGTAGACTGGTTAACGATGTGATAGAAAGAGGTTAGCGCCACCTGTAGATAATTAACACTAAAACATTTTAAACGAGCACGCAGCAATCCGGCGTGGTTGGCAACACAAATTGTGCAGACGCCAGCACATCAAGCTACCCGAAACTTTCAAATTTTCTCAATCAACTTTTAATCTTATGCTTTAGCGATAAAGTTGAAAATCTATTAAAGATATTTGACAGATTGTAGTAACTTGATGTGCGTCTGTACCATAATCACTTAGATCACAATCAGCTTGATAGTATGTCATGCTAACACAAATGTCTCGCTGACGGTGGCATGTGTGTTGGATTATTTAGCTCCCTTCAAAATGGTTGAGCTGAATGGTGCTGATCTATGCGTCATGTTCGTGAACGGGCGCCGTCAGTTGGTGCTGGTCATCACTTAGCTGCCTCGGCTTATTTTTAATTAATTTTGAACTGTTGTTTTCTTACTATTTGCTGAACTCTGGACGCTTTTAACGCGTTCGTCTTTTTTACATCGTTCCCACATATAATTTTATTATAAATTCACATTAATGATGTAACTAATATTTTTGTAAAAATATAATTTAAAAGAGTGTCCATGGAGTTTCTTGCCCGTTCTTCTCCATAGTTACCTACGCTTTGGCAACTAGCTTCATATTTTCTGACTGACCGACTTTTTGACAATTCAAAAGTGCCTGTAAATGGATTACCTAATTGAAATAAATGCTTTGAGTTTGAGTTTGTTTATAATGTTCCCAATGCTGGGACACAGGTCTCCTCTCTGTGAGAGGAAGTGGGCCACAATCCACCACGCGGATCCCAGTATTGTTTGGCGGAGTTTCGGGTTCATGCATGTTCTACCATGCCGGTATCCTCACGAAGTTGTCCTTCAACACTATGAGAGCAGTGATGAAATAAATTACACAAAGTAAAGTGCCTGCTTGGGTTAATTAGTAAGGGCGTAAAACTACTCTATTCCGTCCTTCTTTCTTAATTGATTTCCGTTATTTGGCGTTCCAAATTGGAATGAATTTGGAACGCCAAATAACTCTTTTTTTTTCAGGATGGGAAATCATCAAATGACTCCTCCCGCTCTGGGTGGAACGGAAGGGAGTGTCAGACTCTTACTGACTAAAACCCACCCGTGTTCCTTCCTTAGCCCTTTATGTTCCGAGCCAGCGGTAACCCTTTCGGACAATCCCGCTGACCCGGCAGGCTTCGGCCCTGACGGGCCCCTTCCATTCATGCTGACATCTCTTTGAGGCACGCGTGGAACACGTACGCGCCGTCCGGCACGGGCCTGGTCCTGATCGGACGGTGAGTTACCCATTACTCTCCGCCCGCAGGCCCGCGCCTACGGTGGCCGGGAGTCGTCGCGCGGTTCCCGACGCCCGGAACGCCAAATAACTCTTACACTTAAAATTCTCTTTTAATTTTATTTTTATAAAGTAACTTTAAACGCAATAAAAGCAGTTACGCAAGGGATGAACTTTCAATTAATTTTAATAACATGCAGCTTACATCCCTAGTAGGTAGGTAGGAGTAAAATTGATGACATGATTCATCAGGGGCGGTTGCTGAATGAGGAGTTCTACTTTGTGCTACTGTCTACAAGTTTTGAAGTCGATCCACACAATTGTATTCTTTAGTTCGGGTCGTTTTAGGTCGCTTTTACTTAGAAACTGTGGGAGTCACTCCTAGTATAAACATAATGGTAGCCAGCACGCAGCATTTAGCAATACCTATACTCCATTTAAAATAAGATTAGACATTTAAATAAACCTTTTTTACAGTCCGTTCAACCGATTTTGACATCTATACCGTTAGGCATAAGGCTGGTATTAAAAGCAAAAAAGTGGTTACAATACCAACTGTTTACTGCAGCTGCAGCTGCATGCCACCAACGTAATAGAATTCAAAATCAGTTGAATGGACTGTAAAAAAGGTTTGTATAAATGTCTAATCTCATTTAAAATAGAGTATAGTATGCAAGTTGGACAAGACATTTAAAAAAAAAAAAGGCTTAACATGGGTGATTTTGATAATCTGCTTCAGCTGAGAAAGAGAGAGTCTGAGATTTCGGATCACTAGCAGCGTCCCGCGGTTTCACCTGCATAAGTGTCGATCCCGTGGGAATATCGGGATAAAAACTATCCTATGTCCCTTCCCGGGACTCAAACTATCTCTATACAAAATTTCATCTAAATCGGTTCAGCGGTTTAAGCGTGAGACACACTTTCGCATTTATAATAGTATACTATTGTATGGATTTACCCCAAAGAGTGCCAACGGAACCCTATTATTAAGGCTCCGCTGTCCGTCCATCCGTCCGTTTGTCACAGGGTTGTTACTTTTGAACCGTAATTGGTTTTCACAGATTGTGCAGTACTACTATGTAATGGCTGCTATAACAAAAATTACATAAAAGAAAAAATAAAATAATTAAAGGGATTCTTCATAAAAGAAACGTATTAAAGAAATATGACATATTGTTAAATATTAGCCCTAATAAAAATAAAAAAAATAAGCTGGAGACCTGACTGCCGCCGGTAGCTTGGACCCTGTTCCCGATACCAGTAGGCTACTATTATTTATTATATTTTTTAATATATTTTTTTATCTTTTAGTTTTAAAAATATTTTAAAATGTAATTTATAAGTATTTGTATAAAATAAAGGAAAAAAATAAAATATTGTGCGGTGGTGCGGAACCCTTCGGTTTTGAGTCCGACTCGCACTTGCACCGCTTTTTACTGGACTAGACCCCTAAATGTCTACTTCTAAACACGGTCTACACAATGACAATAGGGATTAATAGACTTAATCTTGACATGAAAGAAAGAAAGAGAATAAGTTTATTTGACCCAGATTAAGTAACGCATACAATATTGGACCCAGGTTAAGTAAGGCACACAATATTTGACCCAGGTTAAGTAAGGCACACAATATTCACACAAAAACAAAAATAAAAATAGAGAAAAAAACATAAAATAGTATCTATTGTGTGCCTCCCTAAACACCCCATAATTTCATATCTTTTTTCTTTATTTTTATCCTGTTTACACCATTGTAATAACATGAATCCTCGAACTTGACATATTATTTTTATCACATAATTTATTTTCATCATTCATAATTTATTATTTTTGTATTTATTTTTTTCGTGTTTACACCTAGTTACACATACATAATGTGCATGCTGTCTCCTGTAATTGAAGGAGCAAACGTAAAATAACCTTTTGTCCTTTCTTTTCGATGGAAAGAAAGGACAAACTGGGTATTTATCCCAAATAAATACCATTTGGGATCTCCATCCCAAATAAATAAATAAATACTATATAATTTAAGTGTCTTAATTACCATGCTTGGGAGGACGTTTTTGTTTTCATCGCCAAATAATGACCGAAGCCAGTTATAATTACCGAGGGTTTAGAAATCCCTAAAAGCCCATTTTGACAAAATTTCAATTTGCACCAGGCACCGGAGTAATAAGTAACTTCAAATCGCTTCATAGCCAATTCATTGAAAACACTACTGAATCCATTTAACACAACAACCTAAAAATGTACCAAAAAAGGAACATTGAAATACAAAACCAGAGCTCAAAATAACGCAACAGAATCCCAAACACAGTTATTCTACACCACCGAAAAGTAAAAACAAAAAAGGTTTACGCAACCAACCGTTTCTATTCGCGAATAAAACACACGCACAATATTTCGTCCTACCGAAAAGAAACGAAAAAAATGCACGAAATAGAACAAGAACGGCCAAAACAGTACGTTATAATAAGTAGATCAAAACAAATGATTTCATTTACTACTTAATATATTCCACTCATTTTCACAGGGATCGGGTAACGGCGCGGAAAAACTTCTACTCGACCTTAGAGGGAGAAAACAATAGCATTCTACCCTAGTAAGAAAGAGATGGATATGGGTTTGTGTGTTTTGTTTTCTGGAACAAAGGGTATAACCTTTTGGAGTAGCTTATTGATGCCATATATTGTTCTTAAATGCGTAGCAGATGTTTGGTGTGTTGATCTTAATGTTTTTAGGTTATTTTGTGAGGATCGAGCAATATAACATAAGCATAAGATAGCATAGGCAGCTTACAATATTTCCAATGCTGGGACATAGGTCTCTCTGTGGGAGGGAGTGGGACGTAATCCACCACGCGGGCCCAGAATGGGCCGGAAGTGGGTTCGAATCCAGGAAGCTGCTTGACTTTGTATATCTAATTTATTTCACTACCACAGGTCTTCTACTCCTCTGCATTATTAATATTTTTGTATGATTTCAATCCATTAACCTTTCACAAAACATGATAAATTACCATCCCATAGCTTGCAAACCCAAATAAAACTTTCGACTTCGGTTTGCGCGGAAAAATCTCACACACTCCATTTTTTCTGTCATTCGCAGAATCATGGGTTTTTTCCGATATTATCACACTAGCAGCGGCCCGCGGTTTCACCCGCGTAATATCGCGATCAAAACTATTCTATGTCCTTTCCCGGAACTCAAACTATCTCTATGCCAAATTTAATCTAAATCTGTTCAACGGTTTACGCGTGATTGAGTAACAAACATCCAAACATCTTCACAAACGTTCACATTTATAATATTAGTAGAATACAAACACTACTCACAAAGAGTATCAATGAAGTAAAATGAAACGAAAATAAAAGGTATGTTTAATTATTTCGTATTTCTCATGGAATTTTCAGCTTCATGATAAATCTATTGGAGCAGTGGAGGCTCAGTGGCAACAGCCGGAACTTACGAGTGGGAGGACGTAGGTTTGAACCCTGACAGGCACTTGACTTTGTGTAAATTATTTCATCGCCACTGCTCTCAAAACGGTGAAGGAAAACATCGAAATGCCCTAGAACTAAGACTTCGAAGACATGTGACACCCATCAACACGCACGGGGCCCGCATAGAGGATTAAGGCTCCTACAAACAGGCGCGACACGCGATATAATCGCGCTCAACACGAAGGCACCGCTCGTTGCACGACTTGCGGTGCCTTTGTGTCGCGCGCGATTTTATCACGTGTCGCGCCTGTTTGAAGGAGCCTTTATGGCCCACTTCTATTCGAAGAGAGGAGGCCTGTCTCCCAGCAGTGGGATACATAGATTGATTATGCCAGTTAACCAAAATAACAACATCCTTTTCAGATACAACACGAAACTTCAGTTATTTTTTACTTTCTTCTTGGAAAACATCTAGCTAGACAGAAAACTGCTGCAAAACACTGCGATAATTACAATAATGACCTCTTTCCAACCACTCGAATGGAACAGAAATACTGATTATTTTCCAATACTGCACAAAAGACGGCCATCACTTAAAGGTAACAATATTAAGCGAAAAAAATCTCAAGAAAACTGTGTAAAGCTGAGCAGACTTAGGCCCATCGTCCACGAGTCACGACGCTACTCTACTAGTGGCTTTGACAGGATATTAATTCAGATTTGTTAAGTACATAGTTTTTTATTCACATTTATCTTTTATACAGGGTGGCAGGGACAGCCTGTTACCAATTATGGATTGTAATGTTCAGACGCCAGCACATCAAGGTACCCGAAACTGTCAAATTTTCCCAATCGACTTTGAACCTTAAGATTTAGCGATAAAGTTGAAAATATATTAAGGAAATTTGACAGATTGTAGTAACTTCATGTGCTGGCGTCTGTACATGATTCTGAATCAGACTGTCGAAATTTTTCTTCGGTTATTAAAAAACAACTGTTTCATACATTTTGACCACGTAGGTATCTTAGCCCTTTTTTAAGAAATAGCAGATTGATAACCTACTAAATATTTCTACACTAGGAGGTCTAGAATCATGTGCTGAATTCATAGTTTCAGTTTGCGCGTCTATATCCCAGCATCATCATCTGCCTAGCCTTTTCCCAATTATGTTGCGGTCGGCTTCCAGTCTAACCGGATGGAGCTGAATACCAGTATTTTACATGGAGCGACTGCCTATCTGACCTCCACAACCCAGGTACTGGGTACTACGATACCCCTTGGTAAGACTGGTTGTCAGACTTTCGGGCTTCTGACTACCCGTAACGACTGTCAAAGATCCACGAATAACAGCCGGGACCAACGGCTTAACGTGCTTTTCGAGGCACGGAGGGGTCACGGTATGAAAAGATGGTCACCCATCCACAGACCAACCGCGGCAAGCGTAGCTTAACCTGATCGATCGATCTGTGCGGCTGGTATTATATAGCCACGGGCCCCTCGGGACGGGTCGATCTCCCTGTATACATACATTCTTTTATATTTTGTGAATGTGAGAACGTAGCAGGCCTTGTAGACCATAGATCTTTGTTTACGAAAGCCTATAATGTCCTCCCATACCTTAAACACTGTTATTTGAAAACATTGTAAAAGCCAATAATTTTTTAAAGGGTAACCGTCGGATTTCTTGCCGGCTTTCGTCCATAAGAACCGACAAATTGAAACCGTTTACCCAGCTTATGACGTTTCATAAGTGCCCATGTAGGTTTATGTGAAATAAATTGCAAAACATTTAGAACAATTTGATTTATGACTCAAAAATAACTCAGTTAAGTAAGCAATGAGCAGCTAGAAGGTAAGAGCACTAGTATTTCAATGGCGGTCCGTTCACGACGCAACTAATCAGTAAACAAAACCCCATTTTGCTTTCCTCAAAATATTAATGAGCACACCTCTATTTGTGAACCTTAAATAATTCCTATTCTGGCGTTCTAAATATACTCAATTGCCAAGTAACTGCGCCCAACTTGGATAGAGCAAGGTTCATTTATTTATAAACTCGTACATCATTAGGAGTTCAATAGGTTTTTAGAGCATCAATGAAATATTTCGCGCTAATAATGCGGTAGTAACTCGCGACGCGTAGGAACCACCTTTCAAATACACACATCAAAAGTGCCTAGGGATCAAGCACATTTTTGCTAGTTACTAAGAATCAGGTTTTTTTTTAATTAAGTACCAATATTTTTTGTAACTCCTATGGAAACTTTTCGTCATTTCAAAAGGGTTTTTGAAATTTGGTCAAAAGATGAAAATTTTTTGTCAAGTCGTATTCCTACATAATCCTGCAACGGATTTGAGGCCAAATCAGTAAAATTAAAAGAACGTTATTATGGCCATTTGAGCCGAAAAGCAATGATCAGAGCCGTGGGAATGTTGGAAGCTGCTTCTCGGAACGTGCTGTGGCAATCGCTCTGGGCACTACACAGAGTGTTATATGAGTGGCATCTGTCATCTATTAAAAATATTTAAATACCTCTATCCAAAGACACTTTTGATGTGTGCACTAGCTGTGACATTTTGACTTCATATTGGTGATTTGTGTTTGAAACACGTTACTTTTGAGTAGCGTCGTGGACGATAGGCCTTACTTCAGTCTAGCTTCGGAAAGCTTCGTAATACTTCGGTTTACTCACTTTTCTGCGCTTCGCTTCATCCCGAACGGCTCGAATTAATGACGAAGCGGCGAAGTGTCATTGAAATAATTGACATGTTTCCGTATAGCAGACTCCTTTGAAAAATTCATCGATCCATCGCTGTTCCTCGCTTGTTATGCGCGGTGATCAGATTCAGGACTTCAGTGTTTCGGGATTGGGCGGAAATTGAAAGTAGAACTTTAATTAAGAATTCATCTGTAATCATATGTTTTCATCTTGTTAAGGTTCCACTGCTTAACGTAGGAAGAGATTATTTTTTACCCACATACAGAGGGGATCATACAAATTTCGGGAGGGTATCACTCCACTGTTTGACATTGTACATCCAATGTAATCAGCTATCTAACCAGGTGGTTAGATATATAGCTGATTACATGAAGATGTCTTCCCCGTAATTTGTATGCTTATTGCTATACCTAGTAAAATTTTGAGACAACTGCTGTCAGAATTTTATGTATGATGTAGATGATTTCGGGAAATGGTTAATTCCTTTAATTTCTAACTGTTTGATGTTTTAGAAAATTAGGTTACATTGAATGGTTTTTTAGGCGCTTGTGGTTAAGTAATAACAGCCGCACAAGTCAATCGATCAGGTTAAGCTACGCTTGCCGCGGTTGGTCCGTTGATGGGTGACCATCTTCACATGCCAAGACCCCGCCGTGCCTCGGAAAGCACGTTAAGCCGTTGGTCCCGGCTGTCATTTGTGGATCTTTGACAGTCGTTACGGGTCGTTAGTAGACCTAAAGTCTGACAACCAGTCTTACCAAAGGGTATGGTATTACCCAGTAACTGTGTTGTGGAGGTCAGATAGGCAGTCGCTTCATGTAAAATAGTGGTATTCAGAGGCACGGAGGGGTGCCTCGGAAAGCACGTTGAGCCGTTGGTCTCGGCTGTCATTCTTGGATCTTTGACAGTCGATACGAGTCGGTGCTTCTCGAAAATCTAACAACCAGTTACCAAGGGGTATCGTATTACCAGTAACTGGGTTGTAGAGGTCATAAAGGCAGTCGTTCCATGTAAAATACTGCATGGTATTCAGCTGCATCCGGTTAAACTGGAAACCGACCCCATACTCTGTAAAAAAAATCATTCGTAATCTCAGTTCTTGCTTAGGTATAACTAAACCTTTCGCAAAGTGAAATCAAAACCCACATTCAAAACACCATTATCAAGTTGTGTGAAGAAGATACACAGCTTCCATCACGCAATGAAAACCGAAATTATCATTTTACGGCACTAACAAAACCATGCCACAGATAAACCCAGTTTTATACAGTTTTCCCACCATAAAACATAAGTAATCATTTTCGACGTTTTCCTACGGAGAGCGGGTATGAACGTGAGGGTAGGTCGATTTTTTTCTATCCCTGGTGTTAGGTAACGCAGCTGCGCCATTGTAAAGGGCTCACAACATCAATAAGCCATTCTGGAGACGGCCGTAAGGGAACTGTTACACTTGGGGTAATCTTGTTGAGGTAGAAATAGGTTAGGTTTATGAGAAGAGGTTGTTTTAGTTATTGGGTAGTTTAAGGTGGATGATCAAAGACCCGATTTACTTTAAAACGTTTTAAATATTCTCGAAACCCCTTATTAAATGAAAAACTTGAAATGTTCCTCGAATCCAAACTTAAACTTTGCAAATAGCGTAATTTTACTCCGGATTTATTAAAAAGGGGATAAATATATATTTCCTTCTTCTCTATCCGAAAACCATAAGCTGATTGTGAATTTCTCATCAAACAGTATATATTTTCCGGCTGTCCCTCATGTTAAAACCAGTTGATGTTCTGCCAGAAAACCCTTTTTGAAACTACGCTCATTACTCCAAGTGCGAGACAAAATCTCAGTATGTTGTTAAGATTCAACTCTTGCAATCACGTGCAAACAAATTACGTCAGAAGAAAAAAGGATGCAGACCACAGATATAGATACGCCTAGATAACGCAAGAGCAACTAATTTGCGTGCCAAAAATCGCATCAGCTTACGTACAAAAATCGTAAGTTGTCACTTTCGCGATCAGTCCTGAGTACTGCTGGCTGGGTGAGCGTGAGCGCTGGCGCTAGGCCTCGGGGGTGGGGCGAGATGGGTGCCGAACGCGGCAGCGTCTTTGAATCGATTTGATTTTCCCATCACTAAATAGTACTTGTGACGTCATGGTAGGTAGTCAAAAAATGGCACGCTCTGTTTTCATACAAATCGTGATACTTGCGTTATCTAGGTCTATCTACATCTGTGGTGCAGACACATCGTTAAACCCACCAACCAGAATAAAAAAGAAAATGTTTCTCCCAAATCACCGTATATTGTGTACGCTCTCTAAATTCGGCACCGTATGTTTATTTATAGGACATTAGAAAAGACGAATTCACGTTTCCCGGGGATCCTTTTTGTAAGGCCGTTAAGTTTCAAAGAAAATGCTCAATTTTCACACGGTATATCGTCCTATAAATATTGGGTTACAGGTTACTAGGACAATGTAACTCGATGGCTATGTTGACGTTGATATTACTGGTTGAAGAATGGTAGAAGACTTTTATTTGAGAGAAGAGAAAGGATAATGGGCAAAAATTTATGGAACCTGCGGGGCAATGAGGGTTTTCTGAAATGACGTTCGCTAGGTGGCAGCACTGACACGTCAGGTCCAGGCATCTGTCAAAGAGCCTATATTTTCTTTAGTCATGACTAAATGATGAACGAATGAATGAATCGAATGATGAACGTCATCATATATTTTATATTGGAAGACCTCTTGTCACAGTGGTGCCAACTGGTGTCGTAAATTTTCACGAAAACCCTCATTACTTAACACATTATCAATCGGAATCGGTTAAATTTTGACCAACAACATTCATTGCGTTACTTACGTTGTTGAGCAGACAAATCTTTCGAACATTAGAAGCAATGGTTTAGCAATATCCTTGAAAATCATTCAGATTGTGATTGATCGAGTGTTACGCAAGATGCTGATATAAGCTCGTATTTGCTCCAGTTAATTACTTAAGGAAAAACTGCTAAAAAGTCTTTGCTTTTTAAGGATGCACGCAGAGCCAATATTGCCTTTAGATATAGACTTATGGCTCTATAAAAACAGATGTAGCTGAATACCAGTGTTTTATATGAAGCGACTGCCTGGTTATAGGGTAATACGATACCCCTTGCCAAGAAGGCGGAGCAGGGTTTATTTGGAATAGACTAAAGGTAAACAAAACAGTTTTGACTCTGATACAATGCTCACTACCTAAAACCCCTTTTATTTAGGCCCGATATTTAGTTGATGTATTTTTTTAATATGGGCTCTTCCCCTTTTTTTCTCTTTTAACACTATTCTGATTTAGGAAAAAGGTCTCTGAATATCGCGTAGTGTAGAATGTGTTTCGGTATTAAGGCTCCTACAAACAGGCGCGACACGTAATATAATCGCGCGCGACACAAAGGCACCGCTCCTCGTTGCGCGACATGCGGTACCTTTGTGTCGCGTGTCGTGTCGCGCCTGTTTGAAGCTGAGCCTTTACTAAGAATGAAATCCAAACATTACACATAAAACCAATAAAAACAACCGCCTCCCGCACCATTCATAATGAGGTAAACAATTCGACAATATTTTCATAAAAATCCATATCTTACCGATTAGTGTCGGTAATTAGGCGCCGGAGTGATCGTTAGGTGTATGCGTTGTAGCGGATAATCTGCATTGAGCTTACCGCCTGTTTTTAATGCGAGGGTAGTAAGTTATTGTGGTCTGTTTTATAAAAGAAATGTGAAGGAAGTTATGGCGGAGTTGGTGGCTGTTTTTCTTTCGAGAAAAAGTTGTTGGAAGATGACGTTCTCTGCAAATATTGTTCCTCTAGATTATTTTTAAACATTGTCATGAAATTGTTTGGTCTTGCAGTTTGATGGGCCATTTTTCCCGTTGGTCAAAGAAAAATACTTTTTTTTTCAAATCTAACCTGTAGTTCCAGAGATTAGCGCATTCAAATAAACAAACAAACTCTTCAGCTTAATTATTAGTATGGATTGGTGCGACTTTAAAGCTGCCTCGTATGTATTCAATGGTGTGGAGATCGCAAATCTATACACTTATACAGTATGATTTTTTTTTCCGGTTTCAGTTTTTGCCGGTTCCAAATTTTTACAGAATGTTCAGAATGAACTTTCACTATGGGATCAACTCTGAAATCACGAAAAAAATCTGCTTTTTCATACAAAATTTCAAAACCTACTTGACCAAAATGTATGAAAAGGCTGATTTTTCTTAATAGTTATGCGGATATTTATAAATTCGTTATCTCCACTCAAGAAGTTCAAGTTAATAGTGTCTGTGGTTCACTTTTAGACCGAGAAACATAACATTCAAATTACCTATCACATTTTACATACATATTTCATAACAATCAACACAACATAACTGAAATAAGCAGCAGTATCAATCAGTACATTCACTGACGAGGAGTAGCGACCGCGACCGGTATGCGACCACAACTGGTCGCCGCGGCGCGACCGCAATGCTGACGGAATCCCAACTATGTCAGACGTGTGACATGTTATAGTGTCAACGTGTACACTGTACAGAATGGCAGTGACATCAACGACGAAACTAACCATGAATTCAGGACATGATTCTGAACCCGTAAAAATTAGCATAATCTCTCTCTAGGGTATGAATCAGGCCATAACAAAGAATCAACTGGCATATGACGGCACGGTTGGCGCAGTGGTTGAGCGATTGACTGCTGCGCTGCGTGTCGCGGGTTTAATTCCCACACGGAACATATTTGTATGACCTACAAGTAGTTGTGCCGGGTCTGGCTGTTTGTGTATGTGAGTTTAAATGTTTGTAAACGCACCCACAGTACAGGAGAAATTCCTAGTGAGGGACAAGGTTTAAAAAAAAATTTAATTATTTTTTTTGTTTTTTTTTTTTTTCATACAAAATAATTCGACAAAGTCACAATTATTAATGTAAAACACCCTTACGTGAAATATGAAAACGTCGCATTTTCTTACCATTAAATATCAATGATTGGTTTGAATGAAAATTATTTACTTAATCGTATTTATCAATGAAACTTAGATGCATGATATTAATATCTTCGAAACTATGCATTTTTGAAACACTTTTTCTAGGACTTTTTTTATTATTTTTACATATAAAGTCACTTGGAAAACTGCAACGCTAAAATGGAATTGGTCTGGATACAATCATTTACAGCATGTCAGACGAACAATGGGCCAAACTTACGACCCAATGGGTCCTTCTTAATGGCAAACTATTATATTTTATGAAATAACTTATCTATGAAATTATCTAAGAATTATTAAGAATTATTATTATCTAAGAATTATCATCTATGAAATAACTTTAATTTCGGAAGTCGGTGGCACCGACTTCCGAAATTAAAGTTATTTCATAATTTTAAATTACTTATTTATTCCGTAATTTTTATTTAATTTCTTTTCGAAGTCGATTAAATTTTTTTTAATTACTTTTTTTTGACAGATTGAGACTGAGATCAGACCGTGAACATTCTGAAAATTACGAGAATTGGCCCTGGAATGGCAATGGCCTTGGAATTAGGTAAGCATGTAGCAACAGTGTTGTTAATTGCCACTGGTGAGGTTAAGGCGAGAGTCGAGCGTCAGGAAATGTAACGTAATGTGCCCGCGAAATGTAATTAAATTTTAATTTCGCGAGCTACCCTAGCGCATCCCCCTTAAGGCGCTAACTTCTAGCCCAAGCGTAGCTTTTTTGTGCTTAGCTGTAGGATTGAAATGATTGATAAAGTATATTACGGATATTACCGATGTCGTGTCCGGATAATAGCAATGACTCGCCCTTTTTGAAATTTATGACACAACTAGCTGCGACCCGCGGTTTTACCCACGTAAATGTCGATCCCGTGGGAATATCGGGATGAAACAGTAGCCTATATGTTAATCCAGGGGGTCAGCTATCTCCATACAAAATTTTATCAAAACTGGTCCAGCCCTTTGAGCGTGAAGAAGTAGCAAACATATAAACACACACACACACTCACAAACTGTCGCCTTTATAATATTAGTGTGAAGTGTGATTGGATAATCTCGTTTTCCTGTCATTTCAGGAGCAACCAAATCTTTTAAACAGCACTAGCATGTCCACTTCTATCTTTATGCTACGAAGAATAACATTATCAGACTAAAATGTTCCCACTGCTGGGACACAAGCCCTGTGACAGGGAGTGGGCCGTAAACCGTAATCCACCCAAGCCCAGCGCGGGTTGGTGGACATTAGATTTCTTCGAATTCTAGTTCTAGGACATGCCGGCTTCTTCACAATGTTTTCCTTTACCGTTTTGAGAGCTGTTTAAAAAAAAAACGCCTAAAAATCACGCTTCTGTATAGATTTTTTCGGTCCTTTATTTTTTTTTGCTTTATTTTATTTTTATTATTTGTTGTTATAGCGACAATAGAAATAAACACTCTGTGAAAATTTCAACTGTCTGCCTATTACGGTTCATGAGATACAGCCCGCTGACAGACAGACGGACGGACAACGGAGGCTTAGTAATATGGGTTCTGTTGGCACCCTTTGGGTACGAAGAATAGGATTGAAATCTCAGACTCTCTCTCTCACCTGAAGTAGATTATCAAAATCATCCGTGTTTAGCCTTTTCTAAATAACAGTGTCTTATCCAACTGGGCTTCCAGTTGGACAAGACATTGTTTTTAAGATAAGGCTAGGCTAGTCTCTAAAGTCCCCGTCACGAGAAGCTATACATTTTGTAAATAAAGAACTTCTACTAACAATAAGTTACGTAGCGACAATTCAATAAACAACAAATAATCCTAAATTCAATGTATTCAAAGTAACATACGTGTAATACGAAACTAACGAGCAATTTCACTTGGTCGGGTTATATTTGTGGTACTGGAACGCGTCTGACTCATGGAACATAAACATTTGGGCCTATATTTTGAAGTTCACGCTGACGTTGTCAATGCTGTCATTCGAGTTTCAAATGCATCTCAGTTTGTTTGTGTGGTTTTCGCGAATGAGGTTATGTTGGTTGGTATTGTTTATTCAAGATAAGAATCGTTTGAAAACTGCTTTTTATTTGATCCAAAGGTCGCTAACCCCTGAATGTGTGTTTACAAAATTTATAGCTTCTCGTAACGAGGACTCTAGTTGGGTACTAAATGCTGCTGTCTATCATTATTTTTATACTAGGAGTAGTAGTGTCTAAGGAAAAGCGACTTAAAAAGACACGATCTAAAGAATAGAATCGTGTGAATTCCATATAGGTCCAAAATTTCACAGTCCAAGATACCAGACACTAGACAGTAGAAACAAATATTTAATTAAGTGAAGTATTAAGTGAAACTAAGTATTAAACAAGTACGTTGCGTCACGAGCCCGGGCCCCATTGAATAACTGATGACCCTCAACTTGCTAACTTGATCCTGCTTGACGTGGAGGAATGAGGTCTGTGGAGGTGGCATGTCTGGGAATTAGAGTCTTATTGTATTCCTTAATAGGTCGGTTTTAAGGCTTATTAAAAATCAAACTAAAGGCATTTATAGTTTGATTTTTAATTTGCTACACTAAATGTGAAAGTCCTTTTAAAAAAACCATTGCCATCAATTTTCCGTAAATTGAACACTAGCCCCCCTTTTCGAGGATGAAGACGACATATGTATATACCTTAAAAATCTGGTTATAAAACTATATTTAAATGTCTAATTTAAAGTTTTAGACTCGTTTGGTCGAGACCTTATTGGGGAAACAGCACCCGTGCTGTAAAAAACTACCAACTCCAGAGAATCTGGGACAAAACCGCATACAAAAATTCCTGTTATATTACTTCTCAAATCTCCTAAACAATAGTTCCCTAGCCTGAATGCTAAAGGTAAACTAAACACAACAACATACAGTATTAGCCCACGTAGGCACGAACGCAAAACTATCGCGGCGGGATTTTATCGCGCACTGGATTTTCTACTCCAGGTGTTGAGCCGAGCATTTAGAAGCCATCAGCGCGCATCCCAGCGCGTCAAAAAAAACACAGTCAGATTTTCAACTCTCGGCGCAAAACAGTACGTTGAAAATCCATTGCACGAAAAAAAATCGCCGCGAGAATAACGCGTCCGAGCAAACCTGGGTTACTTACTTACTTACTGGGTTACTTTAATTCAGATCATGAACATGTTGTTTATGTTGCCAACAACGGTATTCTTCTGAACAATTCTCATTACTCTGGCAACTTAGAGAACTACAAGTGTCTGGAGTCTGGTTGATGCGGGCTATAAAGATGGATGTGGAGCTGAGCATAGTAATGAAAAGCGGAATTGAATGATTTATAAGAATATAATTGAAATCATAGATAGACGTAGATTCTATCTCTCTCTCTCAGTTGAAGGAGATGACCATAATCATCTGTGTTTTGCAATAATAACAATGTATGTTTCTTAATAGCAATGTACTGTCCAACTTCCAGACTAGCTGCTGGCTATCAGTATTTTTGATACTATGAGCGACTCTTAAAGTGTCTATTTACAGTTCGACCGAAATGAAACGTATGTAGCTTTAACTTCACTGGTTGATTTATAATTTGCGCGTTTGATAAACAGCTAATTCTCTCGTTTTACGAATTCATACTTCAGATTACAAGATTTGGCATCTATCTTGAACTCTTGAGAATACCCTACGGACTACAAGATGAAGACGACAAGACAACAATACAATTAAACTGCGTATGTCTAATGCCGATAAAAGGCTCCTTCAAACAGGCGCGACACGGGATAAAATCGCGCCTGTTTGAAGGAGCCTTAACGGTATTCAACTGCATTCGGTTAGATCGGAAGCCGACCCCAACATAGTTGGGAAAAGGCTAGACCGATGATCATAATGATGTCTAACGCCGATTAATTTAATTTTCTTGATTAACTTCCTAGTTTGCACACGAAAATTGGATCAAATATATCCAATGGTTTAGTGAGTACCTACTCACTAAACTATTGGATAGATTTGATCCATGATTGGATATACATGATCCAAAATTGGATCAAATATATCCAATGGTTTAGTGAGTACCTACTCACTAAACTATTGGATATATTTAATCCAATTGATTATTTAGCTACAGGTGTGTAGTCCTGCGGCCTTCACAAGGTCGTCTGACCACCTTGTGGGAGGCCTTCGAACGCTACGCCTTCCGGTACGCGGTCGCCACTCCACCTTAAACCGTTGGATGCGAGGAGCACAGAACCGGTCGAAGTGGAGGTGCTTGGGGGCCTATGTCCAGCAGTGGACGTCTTTCGGCTGAAATGATGATAGCTAGTCAAAGATTGGCAAAACCCATTATCGGTCCATCACTACTTTAGGTACAGACGCCAGCCATCAAGCTACCCGAAACTGTCTTTCCCAATCAACTTTGAATCGTATGCTTTAGCGATAAAGTTGAAAATCGATTAAAGAAATTTCATACCTTAGATACGACACAGATCGACTCAAAGTAGCAGCACTTATGCATTAGTATTTTTATTTATTGTAATACCCAGAATTTTATAATATCTTGGTTTAAAAGAGTGTCCTTGGGGTTTCTTGTAGGTTCTTCTCTATAGAGATCTGCGTCTTAGAATGGGCAACTAGCTTCAACTGTCTGACTAACTGACCGACTATTTAATTATGACAATTCAAAAGTGCCTGTAAATATGTAGTTCAATTGAAATAAAGGCTTTGAGTTTGAGTTTGAGTCGTACTGTTGTCTCCACATTGTTCAGACGCCATCACATCAAGCTATCCGAAACTGTCAAATTTCCCAATAAAATTTGAACCTTATACTTTAGCAATAAAGTTAAATATCTATTAAAGAAATTTGACAGATTTTAGTAGCTTGAAGGGCTGGCGTTTATACATCAATCTAGATTATACGATGCGAGTACCTACAACATTATGACTGCGCTCTCAGTAAAAATAATTATCAACGGCATAATGATTTCCCAATGATTACTGATACTCCAGTATCACTTATACGAGCACCAGCCGTTAATTATCGCAGATAATTTGTTTTTAATCAGACATCGTAAGTTTCAGGTTCAATGAAAACACATTACCTTTTACTTTACGAGTTTCTGTTTTTATTTCATTTGCTGTATCTTGTAAATTTAAGCCGTATTTTTGTTTAATAGTTTGTAAATTTTCCTGCTTAAAATTAATTGAATTGAATTATTGCATTTGATGGACTATCTTTAAAAAATATTTTTCAAATCCGACTAGCAGTTCCAGAGATTAGCGCGTTCGAACAAACAAACTCTTCAGCGTTATTATTAGCACCTATATGTATAGACGAATAGGTACTTCGGTATTTTATTATCAGAAAATCTTTATTGCATATGGATTATGAATTTCAAAGTAATGTAAATACAAACATCTGAATTTTCATAATAACGCGATATAGATGCAGAGTCAGTTGAAAACTTTGTAAAGGTCGATTTATACAAAACTAGCTGCTGCCCGCGACTTTGTCTGTTTTACGCAGGCCCAGTGCGGGTTGGTAAATGTAACATGTCTTTGATTTTTTGGTTCGAGGACATACCGGTTTCCTCACTATGTTTTCCTACACTGTTTTGAGAGCAGAGGTGATGAAGAAATTTACACAAAGTAAGTGTATGGGTTCGAACCTGCGACCTACAACTCGTAAATTGCGGCCATTACCCATGGGCCACCAACCTGCCACCACCTGCTCTGAGAATTTTATTATGCACCGTGCACGGAGATATTTACATCACTGACGTGCACGTTGATATTTTACAACCAGACTAATAAACTAAATCTAATTATAAATGACCCTCGTATATTTTAATTTCTGTTTAAAAACATAAGTACTAGTAAAGTCTCACTCATTGCGGACGTTTTAAAGAGCTGAAGCAAACAGTATCCTGACTCACTCACGCAATTTATCACGTGATAATAGTTGTCTAGGTTTTATCTTCTTTTTGTTTAGTGCCGCCATGGTAACTTGGGGAACAGAAGTTTTAATGTAACCCGTTCAAAATCAGTTATTAGAAAGATGGACTTCGCATATTTGCTCCGTGTGAGGACCATATCATCCCGTCCTCATCTTTTCTTCTCTTTTTCAATAAATCCGTTTTTGAACATACCTAAATATCTGTGCAGTTATGGAATTTGCGGCTTTATTGACGACTTGCACAAAATTGGCAACACGACCCAATGTTTCCACACTTTCCACTACAAATAGTTAGAAAAGAACCACGCCTATTGCCTCTACCTTTAGCAGCTACTCCCGTATTATAGCGTATTTAAAAACATTCACAACCTCATTTTGGCGACAATCACTGTCAAACATGTATGTAAACTCGAGATATTTTTGTCAAATCCGCGACTGAGATAGAAATTCGAACATTCTTAAAAATACGGGATTGCCCCTCTGTCCTTCAAAGGTTCGCCTGCTTCATCAGGACTAAAAGCTAGCCCCCTTATTAATAAACTTATTATACGACATGAATAGTGACACACCGATTTCTCTTTCAGTAGTCAGTAATTTGACTTTCGAAAGAAGAAGACAACTATACAGACGCTATACAATGTTTATTATTAAGGCGAAAGCGCCAGGGTAGCCCGCGAAATTCAATTTTTTTTAGGTTATTTGCAATTTGCTGGTTAGTATTAAGTTGTACGTTGATTAATATTATGATTCGCGGCCGTAACAAATATGTACGAGTATTTACAGAATTATAATTAATCATTAAAGTCATCAACACAACTCTCTAAGACCACGTAACTCCAAAGAATAACTGTTTCATGAAATCGTCATTCTTCGGAGTTACGTGGTCTTAGAGAGTTGTGTGGGTGATTTGTTACAGCCGCGAATTTTGATCGACGTACAACTTAATACTGACCAGCAAATTGCAAAAAACACGTAAGAAAATTTGAATTTCGCGGGCTACCTTAGTGCTCCCCCCTTAAGGGGGAATAAGTGAAACCATGATTTTCTTTTCGATAAACTGGTCTTACCGATTTTTTCTTCGGATCCAGATAACTTTAGACATCTTTCAACTTTTAAGGCTTCTTCAAACAGGCACGACACGCGAAGAAATCGCGCGCGTCACAAAGGAACTGCAAGTCGCACAACGAGCGGTGCCATTGTGTCGCGCGCGATTATATCGCGTGTCGCAACTGTTTGAAGGAGCCTTCAATGGCAGCTAACCTTCGTCAACTGCTGTACATAGGCCTCTCCCAAGCTGCGCCACAACACCCGGTGATCTTTCAGTTGAGTGAACCTTCTCCCACTTCCCTGTAGCATGTTATTTCTGTGTAACGTCTCCCTGTTTCCTGGAACTGTGTCTGCAGCAGCTGATTAACTGCATAAAGGCTCGTACACACTGGCGCGACGCGACACGCGACACAAAGGCACCGCAAGTCGCGCGACGAGCGGTGCCTTTGTGTCGCGCGCGATTCGCGTCGCGCGTCGCGCCTTTGTGTAGGAGCCGTAAAGCTCCGTGTATATTATCTATGTTATTTAAAAGCTTCTAGTGCTAAGCGCAACCCCTTTGCCAGAGAAGTTTCTGTAAAAGACCAATCTGTAATTGTTTAGTTTTAGTTTTATCGCTTAGTTTGATTAGCTAGGTAGGTACTTTCAAGATTAAAGATGTGTAACACCATGGTTGTTTGTCATGGGTATAGGTAGAAATCGTAGGAAACAGAGTAAAGGCTCCTACAAACAGGCGCGACACCCGATATAATCGCGCGCAACACAAAGGCACCGCTCGTTGCGCGACTTGCGGTGCCTTTGTGTCGCGTGTCGTGTCGCGCCTGTTTGAAGGAGCCTTAAAGGCTCCCCAGATGACGCGACGGCGGTTGATTTGTAAGAAATTTTCATAAAAATTGTCTTAAAAGAGTCACGTAGCGCCTGCCTGCCTTAAGTCAAATCCTCGCTTACGCCCATAATTTCCATACTAATATTATAAAATGCGAAAGTATCTCTGCCAAATGTGTTATAGTTTTCACGCCTAAAACCACTGAACAGATCCATATTTATGAAATTGACAGATAGGAAACCTGATACCTGGAGGACATAGGCTACTTTTCATACTGGATACCAATTTGCATTAAAACATTAAGAAATTCAAAAAAGTAAAAAATAGACGAATAAAAAGGACCATCGCTACTACATACTACGCTCGTACCACTATATTGTCAATATTTTAGGAGAAAATCGCTTTTGTATCTTGCGTAAAGAACTAAAACTTTCACATACGTACATCCAAACCGAATATCTACAGCAATGCTGCTTCGATGACTAAGATAATTAGGCACCTAGCTAGATATCTCTTGTACTTTCTCAAACGAGCACTTTGAACAGCTGTAGCCGGACTTAATAATTTGCAGCTGTATTTGCTTACTGTCCTTTCGTTAAAAGATGTTGCCACACTATGTCTACTATGAAACATCGTTTTAATTTAGATATTCTATATTGACCAATTTTGATTTTACCGTAAACAATCAAATATTCTTTGTATAGATCGGATAAAAATATAATTATGTTGTAGTTTCAAATCAGCGTAAATACATAGTCTACTAAAGATAATTTTGTTTCAATTTTTACTCTAAAACTCCTACTGCATCGATCTAAGAAATCAATTTTTTTAATCAATTAAAGTTTTCATTGGGAGTAACGTTTAGGTACAGACGCCAGCACATCAAGCTACTACAATCTGTCAAATTTCTTTAATAGATTTTCAACTTTATCCTTAAGCATAAGGTTCAAAGTTGATTGGAGAAATTTGACAGTTTCGGGTAGCTTGATGCAGGTACTGACGTCTCGTCTGTACCTACTATACAGGATTAGGTATTGGCAAAACACCAAAAACTTCAAAAATAAGAATTATTAAAAGATAGTTGGAACCGTACGCAAAATACGCGCATTGACGTGGAGTTGCGGACACCAGCCCGTATTACCTATTACCTAAGATAGTTGGAAAAAGGCTAGACAGATGATAATGGTGATGAAGAAAACACATTTATATATATGTAGGATTTCCGAGCTGACGACAACGAAAAATCAAGACAAAGAGGTATGTGAAATTGCGAGCGTACGGCCAGCGCCACGGACCGAGTCAAAGTGCTTCTCTACAACGCGCGCCGGCTGCTTTATAAAGGCACTGGTCGCCCCACTACCCCCACTTTGCTACAACAAGCGATACTACTTCCGGCGCTGACGTCACTCGCAAGCCCACACGGACTAAGTAGTCCCCTCTTTTGTTGAGCGACTTATTTACAATAAAATCTAAATCAGTGTTTACGATACAAATAATTTGATCAACCAAATTCACTACACAAATTAAATAAAAGAACGCAGAATAATAATATTCGCGCGTTCATATTATGACCGCGCCGTCATATACATGTATAGACATGATTATACACCCAATGAAACAGCAAATAATTTATAATAATACTAGCAGCGCCCGGCGGTTTCACCTGCGTAAGTTTCCATCCCGTGGGAATATCGGGTTAAAAAGTATCCTATGTGTTGATCCAGAAAGTGGTCCATCTATGTGCCATTTTTCATCCAAATATGTATGTTCAACGGTTTACGCGTGATTGAGTAACAAACATCCAAACATCTTTACAAACTTTCACATTTATAATTATTTTTAATTATTTTTTTTAGGATTGTATTGCTTGAATTGCTACTTAGCCCTCTTTCTCCTCTCTCCTAATTTTGCTGTGCCCGAAAGGGTCCGTATTGATCTTTTACTTGGTTATACCATCATGTAATACACGGAGGGGTCTCAGTAAGATGGTCACCCATCCACGGACCGACCGTGGCAAGCGTAGCTTAACCTGCCTGATCGACCGGTGCGGTTGTTATTACTTTGCCATGAGCCCCTCCTGGTAAGTAATAATATAGAACTAAATAATAAAAACAAAAGACTTCGAGCTTAGGGAATAGACCACTCATCACTAAGATTTTCCAGAATATGATGCATGAGGTATACACTCCTTGGCTTTTGCGGCCCATTCACTTTTCCTTATTCGTCTATCATCACGGCACCCTTGGGATGAGAGTTGAGACAGAGTTCCCTCTTCCAAAAACACCACACAAGGAAAACAATAAAGAATTCAAGAACAATTGATTAGTTTTGATCTATTGGCGTAGTTTCTGTATAAGCAGAGAGCGGCCCAGCGGTATCGGCCCCGGCTTACGATATGTACAGTGGGGCGATAAATATTGCACATCGACCTTTTTACACAAAACCATTTTATACAAAGAATAAAAATAATTATCAGAAGAAGCAAATCATAATTGTTTTAACAGCTCCTAATAGATACCGGACTGTTTGTATTTCGTGCGACAGAGATAACGCTCTACGAAGCCGAAATTAGCCGATAGGGAATATGCATGATTTTTTTTTTATTTAAAATATTAATCCTCATTCATGTAATAAACAGTTTAGTAAAACTGTTTTTCGGATAACTATGAAATTAAAAAAGATATGAGCCATCGAAGATTTGTTTCTATCTCTTTCTCGCAAAACGAAATTTAACACGGAGTTTATATGGCCGTAGTGACATGTGACGTCACAGTCTATGTCGGATCTCTCTGTCTAATTGGTCTGTAATCAATAGTTTTAAATGCTCATATCGGCCGTGTTTCTTGGCCAATTTTAATTTCACTTTTTGTCATCTCTACTACGGTATTTTCATATTTTGTTAATAAATGCCATGAAATAAATTCATGCATATTCCCTATTGTCTCTTTCCAAAGGTCGATGTGCAATATTTATCGCCGGGTACTGTAGGTCGTGAGTTCGAACCCAGGTGGCACTAAACTTTGTGTTTTTAATTTCATCACCACCGCTCACAAAACGATGAAGGAAAACACCGTGAGGAAACTGGCATGTCTTAGAATCAAAATTTCGAAGGCATGTGACATTCACCAAGCCGCACTGGGCCAGCGTGGTGAACTAGATACTCATTCTCACCGAGAGGAGGCCTGTTTCCCAGCAGTGGGAGCACTTATAGGCTGGTTATGATATGCTAGTACAGTAACCGGCGATAAATATTGCACATCGACCTTTGGAAAGAGACAATCGGCTAATTTCAGCTTCGTAGAGCATTATCTCTGTCGCACGAAATACAAACAGTCCGGTATCTATTAGGAGCTGTTAAAACAATTATGATTTGCTTCTTTTGATAATTATTTTTATTCTTTGTATAAAATTGATAGGATCGAATAGGTCGATGTGCAATATTTATCGCCGGGTACTGCAGTTTCCGTATTTAAGCATTTTTTATAGCTTTTCTATTGTGACAATTTTTTTTTTTGGTAATAACCTTATTTGTAAATTACCTTTATATATTATTTTATGAGTTCATTGATTCTTTTGAATGGAAAAAGTCACCGTGATGGTCATAGTAATAAGTCCATTTTAAGTTTTTTTTTTTGAAGTGAAAACTTCTTTAGCGGCGTTTTACACTTTTTTTGTAATGGGTAAAAAATTTTAAACTCGCGTCAGGACACGTGACCTGATCGAAAATTCGTAAGACGGATGGCCGTAGTCGGTACCGCGCGTGTTTTGTTTATAAGACGATTCACAAAATACACACATAATTGTTCAAGTTTTCACTTCTGTCGGCACTCCCGGAGTGCCACTGTTTTTTTTTTTTATTGTCAGTACTGCCGGACATGGTTTTTCAAATATCTCGGCGACTGACGTGATATTTAGGACACTATCCATATCTCTGGTATTTTTTAGGATTCCGTACGCAAGAGTGCCTCCGCTGTCCGTCCGACTGTCTGTCTGTCAGTCTCATGGTAGACAGTTGAATTTTTTTCCAGTGTGTATTTCTATTGCCACTATACAGGGTGAATTTTCGAAGTGGGCGTGGATGGCCAAATCCGAAACTATGAGGAATAGCGAAAAGTAGGTACTCAAAGGACTCGCGGGCTTGATTTTGATGATAACTAAAACTGCATCATTGGATTTTTGAAAAATTAATATTTCTAGCCAGGAATCGAACCTGTTGATTTTGATTAAAAAAACCCACACTGTATTATAACACCACTCGATAGTGTCCCTAATAAGGAACAACACATTAACGGTCAATTTCACACTTCAGCGGCTGGTTAATTAATACGATGGTAGTCCGTGGATAACTAACGACATAGTTAATTGGTATCATCTTCATTATCTAGCTCACTTACGTGCCTCATACTGACTTGCAAATCAAAGCTTTTATATTTCTTACCTTGCGTTAAGGCTTCTAAAACTCAACCTCAAAGCATTTATTTCAATTAAACCATTTACAGGCACTTTAGAATTGTCAAGGAGTCGGTCAGTCAGAAATATGAAGCTAGTTGCCCATTGCAAAGCGTAGTGGGTTCCTATGGAGAAGATCACGCTGTTTTCCTTCACCGTTTTGAGGGCAGTGGTGATGCAATTATTTACACAAAGTAAAACGCCTGCCACTACTTAAAACTCGTAACTCCACCACTGCTTTCCAAATTATCTTAGATATGTTACATCAATCAGCTTCCACGAATAATAAAGAAAGAGATTGCCGCATATCTTCACGACTCTTCCAAGACTTTACGGCGCACACATTAAAAAAGCAGTTGAATTTGAATCAGCCCACTTTATGACCATTTCGCTATGCACTACCGTAGCCCGCAGCCCGCAGTGCTTTATTCCTTTTTAATGAACAATAAAAGAAGATTAGCGATGCCACCTTTAAAGATATCAATCAGGATTGATTGGAATTCAAATTGTTTTAAAGATTTTATTGAAGTATTTAATTAAATTGGCTAAATGCGGTAGGTGCGACGGGTGAGGCCTCGGTCTGTCCAGCGGTGGACTGTAAAAGGCAGAGCAGTGCTTAATTTGACTAGAATCTTGCTCGTAGTTTCGAGCCCAGACACTTACTTTGTGTAAATGATTTCATTACCACTGCTCTCAAAACGGTGAAGAAAAACATCGTGAGGAAACCGGCACGTCCTAGAACCAAAAATTCAAAGACATGTGACATTTTATACAAACCCGCACTGGTTCCGCGGCCCATTCCCTCTCATCGAGAGGAGGCCTGTGTGCCAACAATGCAAACGTCATAGGCTGATTATGTGTCCTCATGGAAGAGGACTTTTGGCCGCAGGACGTGGTGTTTCTTCGCTTCCGCAGACAAGTACCACAGGACAGGACAAGCTAGTGAAGTGCTTCTAATATAGTTTTAAGCTACGTTTATTAACACAATTTTTGCTTTATACTTTAAATATGTAAGTTTGTTTATAGGGCATTGTAGCCTGAAAATATGTTTTATTATTTCATTATTCTATAAAGAAAGAACCGCATCCCGTAAGGTTAACCTTTTGACCGCCACAGTCATGTATAGATGACAAACCAAAACGTGCCCAGCACACCATGGTTCGACTACATGACAGACTGACGCCGAGGGCACGTTTTTGATTTTTGACGTGTGGCTGTCAAAAGGTTAAACCCAGGACTGACATAATCAAAAAAACACTATATTACCAAAATCCTTTGAAATCCTAACAATGAATTTTCATCACACGACAATATTTTTTTCTGTCTTAACAATAAATTTAGCACCGATTCTAATCCGAAACCACAAAAAAATTCTCCTATCAAATACCGTACATACCTCCATACTCCAAGATAGGGCTCCTTCCCCCGAGAATATGAGATATTGATTGGACTTTTCCCGCTATTTTCAATACTTTATTATCCCTTCCCTGTAGTCTGTATATACATGTATTGTTCTCGCCGAGATTGAGCCTCTATCGATAATAAACTTTTTTGTTTTTCTCTTATATTTTCGACAAGTACACTCCATTTGAAATGGAGATGTGTATGTAGTGAAATATTGGTGCTTTGGGATCGTAATTTGGCACCGTGTTTTGTTTTTTTTTTGGATGGTGATTGTAGTTTGTTTTTTGTTTTCACTGATTACTTTGGTAATAATAGAACTTAATATGTTGTTTATATTATGCTACAATGTTGCTTGATAAAGAGTATTGTTTTTTTCTGCATTGATTATCTTAATAAATCCAATTAACGCAGTGTCTCTTTCAATCAACTGTTTCGTTTGTATTGACATATTCTACGAATTTACTAACCTTATCCTCGAAAGCCTTATTACAGAAAAATACCCGGATTACAAAGCAACGAGATCATTCAACGTAGAGCTACTACTTCAAAACTATCCCAGATTTATCTCCGAGTTATCTAGCACTGAACCATCGCAGACACTTTATACCTAAGTGCCTAACATCCAAAGCAGCCAGAAAATACTTCTCCCAGACTCCCATAATCCAATAACTCACCACTAAAATATTTAGGGCTGTATAAAACCCCAATTAGTAATCACATTTGTGAATTCTGGTGAATGCTAGACTGTTGTCTGTAGTCGCGATGATGGAGTGATGTTGTGGCCAGGATAGCTCCTGGCTCCGGAACTAACACACTGACACTAGCGGTGGCGATGTAAATGGAAGAACAATGTCTTTAGTTTACAAGCCACTTACAGGATTCGATAAATGCAAGGAGCACAGAAACGGTCGCTGTGGCGATGATTGGGGGAAGCCTTATTTGTCCAGAGTTGGTCCTGCGCCTGATCTCACTCCGGTCGTATTGGGTTGCCATCGGACTTTGAGAGTGAGGAAACGGAGAATGCAGCTGTCTCTGCACACACGCTTGTGTGCTACATTATCTCCCGCGCCAAAAGCTAGTGTCCGCTGAGATTGGGCGCCATTGTCGGAATTCGGTCTGCAGGACTATTATGTCCATCATTGGGCTTCTTTCTTAGAATTATTAACAGTGTAAAAGGTGCTTCATAAGTGCCTTACTATCACAGCAGTCAGAAAATAACCCTCCTACAATACACGCGAACAACAAGAACTCGAGAGATCCCCACAAAAGTATTTAGGGCTATACAAAACCCCAATTAGTAATCACATTTGTGAATGCTGGTGAATGCTAGACGTATTGTGTGGAGTAGCAATGATGGCACATAGGTGGCATTCCTGAGGGGCAGGTAGCGAGTAGCGACAATAATATCAATTAGCAATGTAGGGTTGTGCGCTAATTTCGCGGTCTAATGACCGACATACCGGAGTCATGGTGGTAGGGACGGATTTGGGGACGAGAATTTTTGTTGGTGTTAGAATTATTATTCTACTAGTATTATAAACGTGAACGTTTGTGGATGGATGTTTTTTAATCTTTCACGCAAAAACTCCTGAACGGATTTTGATGAAACCTTACAGTAATATAGCTTACACATTAGAATAACACATATGCTACTTCTTACCCCGATATTCCCACGGGATTGACATTTATGCGGGTGAAACCGTGGAGCGCAGCTTGTATAAAATAAAAGAAGTGATTTTTTTTTTAGAGATAAGTGTAATGTTCTAGATAAAAAGAATAGTGTATAGGGGTCAAAATCACCAAGGTGGCAAATTCCGAGTTCTGTTTTATGAAAAATATAACTAGCAGCTATTACTTTGATAATCAGCTTAAATTATCACTAAACTTGTGTTTAAACAATATGTACGTTGACAGAGCATAGAATTAAGTACTACTCTTGTAATTTTATTTTCAAAGTGACTTGTCGCCGAAACCAATCATTCCGGGAACGTTTTTGTGAGGTTTATAATAAAATTAAAATATGACTTAAGTATTTCTTTTTGAGCCTGTTTAATAGCGGAAGTATGCAATTATTAACAAGGAATTAAAAAAACTCTGAAGAAATTGCAAATTAAAACGTTTAAAAGCAAAATATCACTACAAATGGAGGTACTTGACTATTTTCTTGTATGAAATTAACTAAATATGCCAAAATTGTTGACTAATATATAAAATAACAAACTGTAGGTATTGAGGTCTGCCTTATTTTAATATTATCAGGGACTTTTTAAAAAAATCTAAAATAATAATGTGTTATCTGTGATTTTAGTGATGTTCCCGGAAATGATAAGGTGTTCACGAAATGATGCGTATACATGACGATACAAATACAATTTAGGTTTATAGAAATATAAGAGATGTTTGGATGTCATTCTTATTTATTTATTAGTCATAAAGTTTATTCACAACAAAGTGTAACTTACATCTCTTCTTAAGAATATTTTAATCGAAGTACACGACCAACTACAAATTATTAATCAAACCATCCAAACATGAATATAGTTTTGTAGAATTATAGTATTTAAATGAATCTAATCAAAAACAATCTCTCTCTTAATCATATTAATTAAACATGAGAACATTATACATATATAACAAGAAACAAACGTTAGAATTTTTCGTAAACATCAATATCAATGTCAAAGTAATAATACTCTTCATTATTTTCTTTTTTCAGCAATGGCATTGAAATAACACTAATTATTTGTTCAAATTCAATGTCCGATACATCATTTGAATCTAATTTAAATTTTTTGGCACTATTACCCACCGAATTCAAGAAATTTACTAGGATCTCCATCATCTTTATCAACACCAGTCTTGCAATTTTGGTATCAGACTTCAAAATCGATGTACTGGTTTTCTCTTTTGGCATAAAACTCTTAGCCATATGAAGTAATTTGTATTTCCTCATCATATTACCGCTAACACATTTTTGGAACGCTTCCCTCTGTTTGGAATTTTTTTTAAAAGTAGTGGCTCTTTCTTTTAATTGCGTAGTCAGTACTTCGTTAAATAAAAGATTCTTGCGTACTTCAGGAGGTACGTCGACATTTTTAATCAATGCATTAACTTTGCTGTTGGGAGTTGTTACTACCGGAGCTTTCTCCTGTTCTCTTTTTTCTTTCCTTTTTAGTCTTTTCTTTAAAGCTTCGTATTTATGTTTAATTTTAGCAATTGTTTTCTCCTGTTGCTTTATTTTCCGGTATGCTTTGGCTCTATCCTTCCGCACAATTTTTCTTCCCACTGTTCTTCTTACTGAAGGTGTAGCAGCTACATCATCATCGGAATGTGGCGGAGTATTATTTACTATACTTGATAATGTCCTTTTCTTTTCTCTGTATTTTTTTGATGCTTCTTTCCACTTTTTTCTCTGCTTTCGCTTTTCTCTCTGAGTCATCTGAGCAATATTTTTAACTTTCATTTCAGTCTTTTTTTTTTTTTGATAATACGCTCTATCCTTAGCCCTTTTAATCTCTCTCTCTCTTCATCTGTCATTTTATCTAAAAATTTCCGTTTTCTGGCATTAGCTTTCTCTCGTTGGCGCAAGTAAGCCGAACTATTTTTCTTAACCCTTAAACCCTACCCATTCCTGGAGAAACACTATTACTACCCAGGGGTTTTAAGGACCCCAATACATAAAAATTTATGCTCACAAAATAAAACTACAATTCAATTACAATTACTGTTTAATATTATGAACACTTATTTAATAATACAAAAAAAAAATTAATTGTTTTTGGTAACACATTCTTGGCACATAGCCTCAGTATGTTCACCGCAAAGAGGTTTTCGGCACATGCCACAGGTGACCTTGGTTTTCCGATCCTTACCCCTTGGGCACATGGCACATCTTTTCTTAGCAGTGGGAGCAGAACTTGGTTCTTCCAATGGCCGCTTCTTTTGCAAGATTCCACCTAAGAGAGCTTGAAGATTCATGGGCAAAGAGGGCCATGTAAAGCGTTCTTCCATTTGAGGGGTGATCAGATCTAAGGCAAGTTTTTTCAAGAAATGACGTCTTTTTGTAGCTCTTTTCGTGGTCATTTTTAGCAAGACATATGAATTAACACCTACTATATTCAGAAGGCCATAAAAAATTGCCATTGGCCACCTTTTTGATCTCCTAGACACGCTGTACTATATTGCGTTATTACTACCCTGGGGTCTGACAAACCCATAAATTGCAATAAATCCGTCAAAACAGTGAAAGCGCTGACGCTCGACTAATTACAAGATAGCCGCCGACGTCACTAGAGATTAGACTGAGTGACATATAAGTGCGTTCAATTATTGCAAAAATATTTAGAAATATTCATCCTCTGGGGTTTGCTGGACCCCCGGGTAGGGTTTAAGGGTTAAGTTGCTTTTTCGGAAGTTTTTTATTCTTTTCAGCCTCATGAGACTCCATATTGCTAAAAAAATTAAAACATTTATCAATAACTATGTTAGCACAACACACACTAAGTTAATTAACCGATAGTTATAACAGATATCACTTTGGTAATCAAATAGTCATCTCGGGAACGTCATCATCATTCCGAGAACGCTCCGTCAAGTCCGGGAACGTTTCCGAAATGACCGTTCCCGAAATGACTTTTTCAAAGGAACGCGCCCTTTCTAGACGGCAGCCATCTTTGACCTCATGTTTGGCTTGGTTGATGTAAAATATTTGAGATTACTATTCGTTATAAGCACTATAAAACGTATTTTTTCAATATTCCGAATGAATAAAGGCATTCCCGGTATGATGACCTATTGATGTACGCTCTGTAAATAATAAATAGAAAAGTACTTACCACTTATTTTTAATTACTTTGGCGAGAAAATTTCTTCACAGCCGCTTTGTTTACATTTTCCACTGCACTGTACTAGTTACATTTATAGGCCTAGTTCAGTAACACAATTTTTTCGAACAATCAAAACTGCGTTCACTGAAATGACACTTACATTGTTGGACATAATATTTTGACTTGATTTTCTTTAAATTATTTTTTGTTTTATAAAAATGCAATAATTACGTGATATTAGATAAAATTGAAGGCCAATAAGTAAGAAGAACCGTTAAATTAATTTTATTTTATGTATATTTCCGGTGTTAGTTTGTAAAGATTGCTACTTAGGACGCGTTCTCGAAATGATTATTTGTAGTTATTTCTTCAAATAACAATGAATATGTTTTACTTTTGAAGTAAAATATATTAGGTATAGTTAATATGAACCCTACTAAGTATTTACATATGATCATTTGTTTAAAAGAAACTGAACTTAGGTATATATTTGCTAGCAAAGCTGATTTTCCACCTTGGTGATTTTGACCCATAGGCATCGTTTCGGTTATGCGTGGACAACAAATAATGAAATAAAAATATTTGGTGTTCATGAGTTTCAATAGTTTATTTATCTATCATTACAGCATTTTTTATCGAATATAAGTTAAGTACGTGTAGCCAAGCTCATAATTTATTTACCGCTCACATCAAATAGTGCAATAGTGCATCTCAAGTCATCAACACCTTGACGTTTTATGACGTGCAAATGACATTCAAAATTTTTTATTTTTTTCATCCAATCTACATTGTACTGGGCAAAGGGCTCTCCAAATATGTTAATTTGCATAGCTTTCCGTTCTCAGTCCAAATAAAAAGTCAAGACAGCGCTGCGAACAATACACTGAAGCATGCAAAAACTACACCTCCGCTCTGTGCATACACGCTCGCACGCACATATTTACAACCATTTACAATCAAACTAAATCTCACTATGTGCACACACGTTTACGAAACCTGCTTCACTTTACTGTTGACAGCCCTCTGTCTTGGTTTTTTATTTAGTCTGAGTTTCCGTTGTTCTTTAAGCGGTTCTTTTTTCTTGTCACTGCGTGACGATTCTGACCCACCTCAGCCCACCTGTCCCGAATCACACGTGTCCACGTGCTGTCCTGTCACCCTAAAAACCTGATCCGCCCAATTTTATTGCACATTAGGGAGGTAAAATAATTATGAGGTCAGGCGTATTGTCACCTAAACCTAGGATCATTTTTCAAACCTATAGAGAATAATAGGTATGGTAATTTCGATTTATTCCGGTCTGATCCCCTGAACTCCCCTCCACCCCCCCCCTCCTCGATCCCCTGCTAGTTCGTCTTCTGTTTTAATCTCTGTTTTATCTACTTTATCTAATAAAGTTTACTGTTTTTGACAAGTAAGTACAGTCAAGAGAAAATAAACGTTTCATGTCCAATATTCAGGTAGCACTCTGGAAATAATTGATAAATCGAAATTAATATAATATAACAAAGCAATAATCTATTTAAATACAACCTTCCATGTTAACCAAGGTTTCAAATAGCAATTCGCCATTCATTGTAAATCTGCTTACCGTTAGGATCATAAGCAACTTGATGCTTGTTGCATGTAATGTAGCGGTATGAAATACCTGAGCATGACTATTAGGTTATAACATCGGTTACTTGAAGTTATAGTTGGCAACTTAAGGCTTAAACGTCGTGTTATTGCTGCAAATAGTTGGTAGCAAGTTTCCTTTTGTATTAGGAAGTCTTTATCATGTTCTTTTATTTATTTAATCATAAAAATTGTAAAACTATCGTCAATTCCGGAACTATTAAAAGGAATAAATTGAGAATTTTCTTGCATTCTTTCAACTCAAACTCAAAGTATTTGTTTCAATTACAGGCACGATGAAGCTAGTTCGCCATTTCAAAGTGTAAGTAACAGGTTCCTATGGTGAAAATGGGCAAAAAACGGGCATGGAAACTCTTCTAAATCCAAATTCTGTCTTTTTTATTGTCCTGTGGTAAAAAAGGTGAATAGTTAACATTTTCTAATGCGTTCGTTATACCTGATTTGGTAGACCAAATTACCCTGTTGAACGACTATTTCACGAAATCAAGACATTACAGACCAATTCTAAATTAGAGAGTAGTTTCGATTCTAATGATTATAATTCTGTAAAAACATAAATATTTGAATAGAATAGAATTTTTCTATAGTAGAGTAACCAAGACTCAACAAGACTGTTAGTAAAACTTACGACTATGTTAGCAAGCATAGACACTAAACAAATACACAAGAAATAACGGTTGGTCACCGTTGCTACATCCCATGAGAGACGGCACAACAGCACCTATGCCCAGCAGTGGACTGCGATGGACTAAGTTTATTGATTGATTGACGTATAATATGCTACAGTACCCGGCGATAAATATTGCACATCGACCTTTGGAAAGAGACAATCGGCTAATTTCGACTTCGTAGAGCGTTATCTCTGTCGCACGAAATACAAACAGTCCGGTATCTATTAGGAGCTGTTAAAACAATTATGATTTGCTTCTTTTGATAATTATTTTTATTCTTTGTATAAAATCGATAGGATCGAATAGGTCGATGTGCAATATTTATCGCCGGGTACTGTACAATGCGGCTATGATCCGGAATCATATTTTGATCAACATACCTACAACTTGACACTGATCTGCAAATCGCAAAAAACGTAAGAGAATTAAATTTCGCGGGCTACTTTAGCGCATACCCTCTTTTTTTTTCAGGATGGGAAATCATCAAATGACCCCTCCCGCTCTGGGTGGAGCGGAAGGGAGTGTCAGACTCTTACTGACTAAAACCCACCCGTGTTCGTTCCTTAGCCTTTTATGTTCCAGGCCAGCGGTGACCCTTTCGGACAATCCCGTAAGGATTGTAGATGTTCAATTATTCTTTGATTGGTCCAGAGGTATCGGCCGCGACTTACGAGTTGTAGGTCGTGGGTTCGAACCAGGCAGGCGCTTTACTTTATGTAAATTATTTCATCGCTACTGCTCTCAAAACGGTGAAGGAAAACATCGTGAGGAAACCGGCATGTCCTAGAACCAAAAATTCGAAGACATGTGACATCTACCAACCCGCACTGGGCCCGCGTGGTGGATTACAGCCCACTCCCTCTCACAGAGAGGAGGCCTGTGTCCCAGCAGTGGGAACATTATAGGCTGATTATGACTTTGACTAATATTAACAATCTACTTAATGCATTTACACATCTATACTTAATATTATAAAGCTGAAGAGTTTGTTTGGTTGAACGCGCTAATCTCTGGAACTACCAGTCGGATTTAAAAAATTCTTTTTGCATTTGATAGCCCAATTCTTGAGAAAGGCTATAGGCTATTTAACATCACGCTATGACCTTTAGGAGCCGAGCAAAAAGAAAAAAAGTCAGAAAGAACGCTAAGCAAAAATGAAGTAATAGCAGAGCGAGCGAGCAGGCGATGCGATGCGACGGGGTGGGTGGGTGTAACAAGAAATTTCATGCGGACGAAGTCGCGGGCAGAAGTTAGTCTACCATATACACTGCAAGATTAACCCAATAGAATGAAAATAAGGACTCAATTACACTTCCCCAGCCACGTTTGCTAACGCATACCGGCTCTCAGCTATGATTCCGCTGTTTTGCCCAACCGTCAACACATTAGGGGCCGAAATCATTGACCTATTTACATGTTTGCTGTAGTCATTGATTGAATGCATGCTGTGGGTGTAATCGAGCGTGGATGTAAGTTATGTTGAAGTGTGCCTGAGATTTCCGAACGTTGTTTTTGACTGTAATTTTGTATTTTGTATTTTGGACCTTGTGGGTTAACCGTGTTCTAGGTTAGAATGCGTTCTGTCCATTATAACATACCATACGGTGCCGAAACGTGGACACTGACAAGACAAAGGCCTCCCTGTCCCTTCTTCCACACGTTTTTGTCTTTAATTGTAAAAAAAAGTCCTTTCAGTAGGAGTCAAGCTCATCCTGCCATCTTCATCTCGCTGCCGCGATGGCGTCGTGCGTTACTATTTACCTACGAAATTTGATTTTTCATAGAGGCTGTTCAATTATTAAGTAAGACGATTTGAGATTTGTCTTGGTCCAAACAAGTCTTATTTTTTCTTAGGTGGGGGTGGGAGGGGTCCGGATTGTTCTTACGTAAGATCGCAAAAGCAAGCAAAAATTATAAGTTTTAATTACAGTACCCGGCGATAAATATTGCACATCGACCTATTCGATCCTATCGATTTTATACAAACAATAAAAATAATTATCAAAAGAAGCAAATCATAATTGTTTTAACAGCTCCTAATAGATATCGGACTGTTTGTATTTCGTGCGACAGAGATAACGCTCTACGAAGCCGAAATTAGCCGAGTGTCTCTTTCCAAAGGTCGATGTGCAATATTTATCGCCGGGTACTGTATTTTGCTACCTTTTCTTTGCAATTTTGGTAGATTCTGATTTTACGTAAGAGTGAAAGAGCGGAGGTGGTTAATCCAAATCTTATTTTTTCTTACGTAGGGGGTCAGAAAATGGCCGAATTATCGTACGTAACAAATGATCAGCCGCTTACGGTGAATTTCAAAGTCCTGCGATCTTAACTAAAATTTGAAAAGCCCTTGTGTGATTCATCTTTTGTCTGATAAGGTCAAAATAATATATCACATTTTGACAGATATCTTCATTCATTAAAGTAAGATTTCTACAAAATTCATCGGTTTTAACAATATCAAATAGTTTTCAGTCAATTTTGAAAGAAAACCCATCAATCTGTCTAATAAAACGTATAAATCGTGTCACTAAGAAGTGATAGATGATGTGTGACTGATGCCTTTGAGAAAAAATAGGTTTATCTCACGATTCACAACAGTTTTCTAAACTAATATTACAAAGAGTTATTTGTAAGTTTGTTTGAACGCGCTAATATCTGGAACTACCAGCCGGATTGCAAAAATTCTTTTTGCATTTGATAAGCCGATTCTTGATGAAGACTAAGGCTATTTAACATCACGTTATGACCATTAGGAGCCGAACAAAAAGAAAAAAGTCAGACAGAAAACAAAGTGATAGCGCAAGCAGGTGATGCGATGCGACATGGTGGGTGCATTGCTACGGGGTGGGGTCGAAGGGGACAAGAAACTTCACGCGAACGAAGTCGCGGGCAAAGGCTAGGTAAAAAAATACCTCTTTATCTACTAAAAATATTTTTTTTTGCATCAAAAAGCGGAGTAAGCGCTTAAAGAATCCTAGTGATGATTCGACTTAAATTTATTGAATAAAAATAATAGGAGATAAGGTGTCTTGTCTGGCAAGCGAAGGCTTTTATGTAAGTGTTTAAATGTTCCAATAAATTATACTTATCGGCACTGACAATTCTTTCAAGGCTTGTGATTATAAATCTGTCACATAGGGGCTTACAGGACCTAAACGCAAAAACACAAGTTTTTTTATTTTATTTTATTTATTTATTTTAGAAACAATAAAAGTATATGATCGACTACAGTAAACAAAATCAGAAAAATATGTGATATTCTTCAGGATATATGCTAGGTAGATACTGTGTTGAAAACATAATACATACAACAAATTTGTTACGATAGAAAAAAGTCATGACGATACCTCTATAAACTTTCTTTTTACATTAAAAACCATACTAATATACATACAATCATTTTTGATTTTTCATCAGATTATTCTACAAGCAGCATACTAAAACACTACTGTTTTAATTTTTTAGTCCAACCAACAGATTTTTTGTAATTAAATAATTGCTTCATATTTTGCAATAAATTACCAGCGTTGTGTCATCGCGCTTCTCTTTTTTTTCTATGCAGTCCGACAGTGACCGCGCTTTAGGTCATGTGAGCCCCTTAATAAAAAATAATGTATCTCTAAGGTTTGATATACTTAAATAAAAGTCTAGACACTATCGACGATAATGGAACCTTTATTAGCGTTTTTTTTTTGTTAGCTAATTCTGTCCCACTGCTGGTCAAAGGCCTCCCGAAATCCTTCCAAGCTCTCGCGGGTAATTAATTCTAAAATTTAAATATGTGAATGCATTCCATCATTAAAGCACTGAGAAATCAAACTTAACTAAGCAGAAAGAAACTAAACTCTAGCAGCTAAAACACACAAAAAATTAAATACAACAAAAAAAATCACTACACAATGAAATGATACTACATTAAATTTATTCTGCATATAGCAGCCACAACACATGCAAAAAATTAAATACAACAACAAAAAAAAAACACGACACAATGAAATGACATTATACATTAAATTTATTCTGCATCCCAAGTCTGGCCCTGTTAATCATCGCACAGGGCTGGCGTCCCCGTATACACGTTTAATTAATTTTAAATTTACATGTACCTAAGGGTTGGAAAAGATACAACATTCAAGTTTCAGAGCGCAGAGTGGCTCGTTATTTAATTACTTACATTTACATCAAGTATACCTCTAAATCTGATTTTGATTATACAGGTTTTGGAGGGATTGTGTTTGGAGATTTTATTAATTTGAAATGTTATTTTAATGTAATCTTGAGTTGGTTTTCTCGGACAGAAGAGTGTGGTAAAAACTAAGAGATATGAAACGGGCTTAATGGCAGTAATTCAATCTAAACCTATATTATAAAGAGAAAAGTTTTGATTTTTTGTATGTTTGTTTGTTAAGGCTCGTACACACAGGCGCGACGCGACATGCGACACAAAGGCACCGCTAGTCGCGCAACGAGCGGTGTCTTTGTGTCGCGCGCGATTCGCGTCGCGCTTCGCGCCTGTTTGCAGGAGCCTTTACGCTTTCAAGCTAAAACGGCAGAACGGTTGTGGATGAAATTTGGCACATGGTTAGACCATGACCTGGAGAAGGACATAGGTTAATTTTTATCCCGGTTCGCAAACGAAGTCGAAGGCAACAGCTAGTCTGAAATAATTTGGTAATATGATCACATAATAGATGATAACATTGTAATGCGTAGCATTGTCTGAAATAAAGATTCTTCTTCTTAGCGTGTCGATAGCAATCTAAATGGACTCTGCCGAGAATTCGGCTACTTCTTTGGCGCCATCACCAGCGTCCACCAGTTCCTGTAACGCTGACAGGACACGCAGGACAAGATAATTGATTTCTTTTTTTTTTATTTGAAATGGGTTTGCTCTTGACTCTAGTCTAGGTCAGAGATGACAGAGACAAAGTCTACGATGGAGTGAGCTCACCTAGAAGAAGCCTGTTCACTCTTACTCTGAAGAGATTCGGGTTGTATGCACTTGGAAACACAAACGCAGGTAGAGAGTTCCACTCTTTTGCTGTGCGCATTATAAAGGACATTTGAAAACGCTTAGTGCGAATGATGATGATGATTGATGGATTTGATTTTAAGCCAACAGTAGCGGCTTATGGCCAAGTAATAACAGCCGCGCGGGTTGATCGATCAGGTTAACCTACGTTTGCCGTGGTTGGGCCGGGGATGGGTGACCACCTTTACATACCAAGACCCCTCCATGCCTCGGAAAGCACGTTAAACGCAAGTCTTAAAAACAATAAAAGTATATGTTCGACTATAGTAAACAAAATCAGAAAAATATATGATATTCTACAGGATATATGCTATGCTAGCATAGCAACAATTATAGTTGTATTATGTTTTCAACACACTAGTGTGTTGAAAACATAATACAACTAATTTGATATGATAGAAAAAAATCATGAAGATACCTCTAAAAACTTTTTTTTACAATAAAAACCATACTAAGGTCAAGTGACTGTACTACTTCTATTAGCCTTGTGTGGGATCACACGTCTCACGTAATATTAGTAAACACACCTTCCAATATATAAATAAAAGGATTAATTAACGTATTATTGAAATCCTTAGAACGGTCTTTCCTTTGGTGTTCAACCATAAACCCTAACAGGTTATTGTACATACAATCACTCTGAATTTTTGTCAGATTATTGTACAAGCAACATATTAAAATACTAGTGTTTTCATTTTTTAGTCCAAACAATAGATTTTTTGTAATTAAATAATTGCTTGATATTTTGCAATAAATTACCAGCGTTGTGTCACTGCGCTTCTCTTTCTTCTTTCTTTTGTATGCAGTCCGACAGTGACCGCGCTTTAGGTCATGTAAGCCCCTTAAATAAAAATGAAGATTAATTAAAGAATAGTAACGTTTGATAGGTCATATTATTATGTCGTTGATAATGTATTTTACAGTTTGCGCGTCGATGTCCCGGCCGCCTGCATACAGGCGGTATGTTACGTAGTACAAACTCATAAAAAAAAATGTAATCATCAGCGACAAATTCGTAGGACGCTCTTATCAAACGTTACTATTCTTTAATTAATCTTCATTTTTATTTAACTGCACGTAAAATAGAACTATAAGCGGGGCCGGGCGCCATAAATTAGTGTAAACAACACATAAAACTTAATCACTTTTATTGTTTAAGGGTGTCAAGTACGTTGACCCCTAGTCAAAACAAATGACAGTCAAGAAACTCGAGAGTTCAACATTTTGACGTGACAAACACGTGATGATCGTTAAATAAAGGATCAGCTTGCTTTGGAGACGATTAATTACGAATAATAGGGGATCAGTGTGTCTTCGGCTTAATTTGTTAGTGTTCTGTGAGGGTGTCCCAATGTTTTAAATGTTTGGGATGTAAGGCAGGGATTTGTTGGATTTAGTTACCACCTGCTTCGTGTTTAACTGCGTGTTCTGGGTGTCAATACAACTAGTATATATACATTATATATATATATATGAGTGGGTCATGCTTAAATAATAACAGGCGGATGGGTCGATCTTCAAAGTTAAGCAACGCTTGACGAGGTCGATCCGTGGATGGGTGACTGTCCATTCCATACCGACACCCCTCTGAATTCTGACATCTCGTTCTTCAAAGTTAAACAACGCTTGACAGGGTTGGTCTGAGGATAGTCATCCATTACATGACATACCGAGACCCCTCCTTGCCTCGGAAATACTGTAATTTGTAAATCTTTGACAGTCGTTACGGGTCGTCAGAAGCCCGAATGTCTGACACCCAGTCTTACCAAGGGGTATCGTATTACCCAGTAACTGATGTGGAGGTCCGATAGGCAGTCGCTCCATGTAAAACACTGGTATTCAGCTGCATCCGGTTAGGCTCGAAGCCGACCCCAACATAGTTGGGAAGAGGCTAGGCAGATGATGAAGTTCTGGTTGTACTGTTATCTGAACAGCACCCCAACAACCCCTGTATATCATTGCCTGAATTTTAGCTACAAAGAACATGATAGTAAAAGTTCATGAAGGAATATTTCTCAAAACAGCGTCATTTTATTTTAATACGGTAGCCATAATTAATCACAATCATAATCTTTATTTCGCCAAAAGAATTAAAATTAATTACCTTACAACATTTTTTACACTAGTACTTATCCAGACTATCCATACTAATATCATAAATGCGCAAGTGTGTCTGTCTGTCTGTTACCTCTTCACGCTTAAACCGCTGAACCGATTTAGATTAAATTTGGTATAGAGATAGTTCAAGTCCCGGGAAAGCGCATAGGATAGTTTTTATCCCGATATACTAGTTATAAACTGTATTACGATGGGACAGTTTTCGTCGATCTCAGTTTACAATATTATAATAATTAATAACCTTGTCGTAATTAACTAAAAAAAGCAATTCATTTAATTAAGTTTCGCGGCTGTGTGACCGCGTTGTTTTTCTAAAATACGCAACGTATTTAGAAGCTGTGTTCACCATTATTCGGATGTTTTATTCCGGAAGGTGAATACATTCATATTAAACTAACATAATTGATAATATAGAACAAATGTCGATGTTTCTTCAAGTCTTATAAAGGCTCTTGCAAACAGCCGCGACGCGCGACGCGAATCGCGCGCGACACTGAGGCACTGCTCGTTGCGCGACATGCGGTGCCTTTGTGTCGCGTGTCGTGTTGCGCCTGTTTGAAGGAGCCTTAAACCGTGCAAAGCAGGGTTAAGTCGCTTATAAAAAATAAATACGATAAACACTCCAAAGTTTACTAATTTACAAAGGTTTTACTAGTCAACTAACTAGAACAAGGAAGAATCTGTTAACAGTAAACCAATAAAGACAAAAAAAAACAAAGAATAACAGAGATATAGCGTGAGAGACTGAGAGAGTTAAATCTTTCATCTCTGTCATGTAACGAAATGTGCATAAACGTAACGCGTTCTTGAAATTATACTCTCAATATTCGTCCAGTTATCGAATCGCCGCCTAAGAGAGCCTCAAAGAGGTGTCAGCATCAATGGAAGGGGGTCAGCGGGATTGTCCGAAAGGGTTACCGCTGACCCGGAACATAAAGGGCTGTAGCGGTATCTACAACGCCACATGCAAACAACGCGTCATACTGACGTCACGCAAAATCCTGCATCGCGCAAGCAGAGTTTACCGCGCAACTAGCATAGATACAACGGCCCGACATGAATCAACGGGCAGTTGCCCGCTAGACACAACACCCGTCTGGTCGGAGGATCCTCCCTTTTCTATAGAGTATGAGTGAACTTTACACCCTGTTCCTCATACCTCTATACTGGTGACCCCGAACATGAACGTCAGCGCAGCCTTCGAGCAAAAATCTTCAGCGTGACGTCATCATCATCACTCTCGCAAGCTTTAGTGGCGAGTCACCCAGCCAGCCAGCATCCACGGCTTCAACGGGTATCCTGACCACCAGCATGCAGCGACCGCGCATACCTGGTCATCACCCTCAGCCTCATCAGCAACCTTCGCACAGCACACTGCACTTTCGGCCGGTCAACAAGAAGAGCTCAATTCCACTCCTGGTCGACGCCAGCAGTCAGCCTCAACCCGGCGCTGTATCACATCCGACGCACTGGAGTATAACGCAGCGCCACCCCGACTCACTGGGGACATCTTCGCAGACAGTTCCGACTCACCGTGAACTATGCGGCAACCGGTTCCGACTCACTGGAACCTCAGCTGACCTGGCAAGCATTACAAGACTCAGCCCACTATCGACCTCCGGTCTCCGGGGGGGAGTGATGTAGCGGTATCTACAACGTCACATGCAAACAACGCGTCATACTGACGTCACGCAAAATCCTGCATCGCGCAAGCAGAGTTTACCGCGCAACTAGCATAGATACAACGGCCCGATATGAATCAACGGGCAGTTGCCCGCCAGACACAACACCCGTCTGGTCGGAGGATCCTCCCTTTTATATAGAGTATGAGTGAACTTTACACCCTGTTCCTCATACCTCTATAGAGCTAAGGAAGGAACACTGGTGGGTTTTATTCAGTAAGAGTCTGACGTCTGTCATTTGATGATTTCCCATACTGAAAAACAAAGTGTGCATACACACGAGCGATACGCGTCGACGACAGAGACAACTGCAGCCGTCAACGCGTGTCGGCGACTGCCGTCGACAACGTGCCGGTGCCGCTCGTGTATTGACCACCGTAATCACATATTACACGAGCGATACGTTGTCAATGGCAACCGCCGACACGTGGGAACGGTGGGCGTCGGGAACGGCGGACGGTTATCGACGGCAGCATCGAAGCATTTATGAGCTCTTGGAAGTTTCACTTTGCACAAAAATAACTCTCGATAAATAATATACAGTGCGTGCCACGTAAGAAGAGACTTGACACACCACGTGGTCTGACATGCGCAGAACACGATTTTAGGTATCTTTAGCGGTATGAGGTCTGAGTGCGGGACGAGACCGGACGTCATAGGGGCGGCGGAAAAAGGCGGCGGAGGCGGGGTCAAGTCTCTTCTTACGTGGCACGCACTGTACGTAATACGTATCCTCTAAAAATGAATTCTATTTATAAACAATCCCCGACAGTTGTGACAGTAATAAGAATAGAGTTATAAAATAACAGAACAGGGGTAACGCATTACCGGCGTACTTAATTAAGGACAGGCGAATTAAATTACAGATTTTATAGTTCAATATAATTTTATGAGGCAATGCAATGAATCGCATGATTCATTAAACGTTATTAAGATTGCATTTTTATAATACGTGTGCATGAGTTTTATTTAAAGAGTTAATTGTTATTAATGTGGGGTTGAGGTTAAATTAAATAAATTAACTCGTAATTAGTCCATTACAGTATTAATTTAACTGAACCTACAATAAATCTTGATTGTAGAAATTAATTCTTCAATGTATTTATTTAATTTGTATAATTTGACTGGGGTCGTTAGACCACTATCAAGCAATTTACCGTTTGGCCCTTTCTACACACACATGTTTCTTGCCGCGAAAAACTGCGATTTATTCGCCGTGTGTAGACACGGTCGTCAGTGTTGTATTGATCACTATGGAAGCTTGTTGATGGACGTGTTTTTTCTACGCGGCGCTGTTTGTACGTCGTACCATGAAGAAACCGTGCGGTGCAAAGGGCCTTACGTGGCTTGGTAACGAGTCATTAAAAGTATCTCTTTAATAAATAATCTCTGCAATATAACATTTTCAGGACCTCTAAAATGAGAAAGATATAGTTAAGCTCCGCCTACGAACCATTACGATGTTTTTAGTAATTTCTCTGTTGCTAAACACTACGTTCCTGTGTTCAGAAGGCCGATTCTCGTAATTAATGTTCAAAATCTCTTCTCAGCAACAGTCAATGTCAAAAACTTGTCAAAAATGTAGGGATTTTAGAGGTATTTTTGACAGATTAAAATTGAGATCAATCTGTGAGCGTTCTTAAAATTACGAGGATTACCCATCTGGTTTTCTCTGTTTAAATTAGTCTGATACTAAGATGTCAGTTTTGTATTAAGAACTTTACCGATATCGGAATAAAGTTTTAAATTCAAAAATGGCTTCATTCTTTTAACCTGCACCCAATTGCGGAACACACTTTCTTTCACCATTCCAAGGATATTGAAAGATATTCCTAATACATATACATTGCTCCATATGTTTGAAAAAAAATTCTGCTCGAAAATGTAAATAAAGCAATAAATGTTGTTGAATTGTCAAACTGAAAGGGATTTCAATTGTTAGTGTATTATGTAATTACGCCGCTGGGTGTCGTTGTATTATGACGGTCAAAGTTTACAGTGGACCCTTGAATTCTTCTACTATGTCACGAAACTTCTCTATGCACTTCACTTCATTACACCAAAAAATTCGCAAGTTCATTTCACCAAAAAATTCGCAAGTTCATTTCACCAAAAAATTCGCAAGTTCTAGTAATTCAAGTCCTCGCCCAGAACGAATGGGCACAGTCCGTCAACTCGTAAAGTGCGCACACTACCCAATGAAGTGCTATTTAAAGCTATAACAGAAACAGTTTAACTTAATGAGATGGGACCGAGTGTGCGTGACGTGCCCACTTTATTATGTCTTTAGGGCTGTGGCACAGTTGTAGGTGGGATATGGCAGGCGTAGATATATTTTTGGTTCTGATGACCCAGTTGTCTAAGTGTGCTGTTTTACACGATTAATAACCCCTAAAAGGTTGGGCAGATATCTCTCCTTAATTTTTATTTTTATTAATTACTAGCTGATCCCGCAAACGTTGTTTTGCAAAACATAAAAAAATAGCCTACGACCTATTCTCAGACCTGCCAAATATACACAAAAAATTTCATAAAAATCGGTCAAGCCCTTTCGGAGGAGTTCGTTAACAAACACTGTGACACGAGATTTTTATATATTAGATCTTTTTCTAAAGTCAAAAAAGGCCTAAAGATGGTGACTGAGAAAGACTGGATGTGAAAGGCAAAGGACAGGGTATTATGGCCGCCCGGGAGAGGCCTATGTCCAAAAGTGAACTGCAATAGGCTGAGATGATAGAAAGTTGAAAAATCTTGAAGTACGGTTAGGGTTTAAAGTTATATTGGCATCTAGCTTCAACTTTCTGACTGACTGACGGACTATTTTAATTTTAATTTTGACAATTCAAAAGTGCCTGTACAAGGTTTAATTGAAATAAATGCTTTGAGTTTGAGTTTGAGTTTGAGATTGCCATTGTTTATGATAACTTGGTAGAAGAGTGAGCAGAGGAGGAAAAAAACCGGTCAAATGCGAGTCGGAGTCGCGCACCGAGGATTCCGTTGTGGTTTGCGGATTTTTTCCTTTACTTTGCTAGAAATAGAAATAGAAATCATTTATTTGCCCATAATGTAGGTATACAGATATGATGGTAATTTCCATGAGAGTCCCGATACATTTTACCGTACGGCATGCAAAATTCAGTAAACAAAAAATAACCATAAAGAAACATTTGTCGCGAAAGATGCGATTATCCAAACGAAATGTGAGTGAATCGAATGATTATTATTGCTGGTATCATCTGCTTGTCTATGGATATGAAATAAATGACAGTTGAGAGGGGAGGGTAGATTTTAGAGAGAAAAAAAGAGGTTTGGTAGAACACGAGAGGATGGTGAGGAAGTGTGTGAGTGAACGGCACGCGGAGGAAATTACTAGAAGAGGTAACCAAAAGAGTAAGCTGGCCCTCTGGTGAGTTGCACAAAGTTGATAAGAGTTAACTGGGGGTGTATATCGAGAAATTACGTAAGAGTGTTAGGTAGTTCGGAGGTAGAGGCAGGCTGTGAGGGGAGGTATGGAGGCCTGTGGGGCCCCCCAGGGGGGGGCCCCCTTAAAAGACCCTTAGTCTCGAATATATGTATACATGAACGATGATGGTGACTAGCCTTTCCGCGGTGAGAGGAACATACCACTTGCGTGGCTCTCGGGCAGGTTAGTGGCACCAGAATCATATCATAAAGAGAAATTGTGAACTTCTCGATATACCCCCCCTGAGCCAATTTGTCGTGTACCTAAGTATCAGCACCTGAGGTCCTAGAACCTGATAAGACAAACGTCACGACAAAATGGTGGAGATGCTGGGATTTGAACCCAGGAACTCCTACAGGCGAAGCATAGTATAACTAGAAACCCATGAGCATAAAATCTCCATTTACTAATCAGTAAGATAAGGTAGGTAGCTAACCCAACTATGACTTTATGTACAATTATGAGAATGTGGTACTGAGGAACGAGTTCCCTCTCCTTATCTCCATCTGGAGCAGTGATTCCCAAAGTGGTCCAGGTGGACCCCCGAGTGGTCCACGAGGTCGTGAAAAAGAAAAAAAACAATAATAATAATAATAATAAATAAAGGTTTGGGAACCTCTGATCTAGAGGTGGTGGTCACTAGAAAGAAAACGACGTGACATCACATGAGTGAGGTATTAAGGGCCGATGGTCACTAGAAAGAAAACGACGTGACATCGCTTGAACTATTGAGGTGGTGGTCACTAGAAAGAAAACGACGTGACATCACATGAGTTAGGTATTTAGGGCCGATGGTCACTAGAAAGAAAACGACGTGACATCGCTTGAGCTATTGAGGTGGTGGTCACTAGAAAGAAAACGACGTGACATCACATGAGTTAGGTATTTAGGGCCGATAGTCACTAGAAAGAAAACGACGTGACATCGCTTGAGCTATTGAGGTGGTGGTCACTAGAAAGAAAACGACGTGACATCACATGAGTGAGTTATTTAGGGCCGATGGTCACTAGAAAGAGAACGACGTGGCATCACTAGAGCTAAAGAGATTGGTAGGCACTAGAAAGAAAACGACGTGCTATCATGATTGCTCTTTGATGTCGCCTAAAAGATGAGGTAGATAGATACTTAGTGCTGACATAAGATTTGTTATTTGTATGTACTGTGTGAGGTACGTGATGAATGTATGATTGTATGAAATTATTGTTTAATGAACGACGCGACGGCAGATGTTACCTACAGCACAAAAAAAAAAAAATACATTGTATCTACTGTCTCTCTCTCTCCCCCTTGATAATTTACGAGCTTTTACGATTGTATAAAAAGTTCGATACAATAAATCGAATCCTTAACTTAAATCGGTATCTAGTATTAATCCAAGCAGTATTGTTAGTGTTTGTTGTTATTAATTTATTAGTAGGTATTGTATTAGTTTTATTTATGTAATGTCCTGTTATGTATTTTGTGTGTACATAAATAAATAAATAATCGATCGACTTAATCGAATCGATTCAATGTTGTTTTTTAGTGACAACACTAATGTTGTACTGTCTTGTTGTTTTTCCGTTCACCGTTTATCGTTCGTATAAGAACAAAGCGTAAATGAGAACAAAGCGTTTCTATAGGTTAGTGTTTGACGTTTTTTGCGGTGTCAAGAAAGGTATTCGTACGTGATTGGCTCAAAAGAAACCGATGTGAAAGAACCTGTAGCAGACATAGGAAACTAACTTTTTACTTTAACCAGTAAAATGTTTTTCTTGTACCCACTTGTTTGTTTCTTGTGTAAAATCAAATGCCGGTTTTGTAAAGTTATTTCTAGAATTGGTGCTCTGAATAATAGGTAAAAACACAGTGATAAAGATCGCAAGGGTATTAAAAAGTGTATTGCTTAAGTTTATTTACGCTATCGTGATTTATTAATAAGTTTCATTGGTGCTTGTACGTGAAATTCGTTGTTTCCTAGCCGGCCGCCGAAAACTCGAAAGTAAGTGTGACGCAAGTCGAATCTATCTTGAATCTAACAATGTGATGTGAAATAAGTAAGTAAGTAAGGAAGTGTTGACCCAGGATCATCCTAGTTATAATCTTTTCGTGTTGACTTGCAGTCGGCGCCACCATGGAAGCAATACTTTTACTACAAGTACGGAAGCGCCTTGACGCCCTGTCAAAGGGCCACATAGAGGCGCGCGAACTGCTTGCCCAAATCTCGGACGTGACAGAGGGAGTGTATGAAATGGATTTCGTCGGGGCCACGCTTCGTCTCAGGCAGCTCATTGAGTTGTATGATAAAGAAGCAAACCGCCTGACACCTGTGGCTACGAGCGAAGCGTCCGTCAACCTGCTAAGTGAAGGTTTCCAAGTACAGATGGAAGCTGAAGCCACACTTACCAATATGACAATATACGAACGTTGCCTAAAGGAAAAGGCGACTCCAAATCAAGAAATGCCCGCACCTGGTTCAACGACAAGATTACCAAAGCTGGAACCTACGAAGTTTAGCGGTGACATACTGCGTTTCACAGAGTTTTGGGACAAATTCGAATCTAATATAGGCAGTAAAACTCTCCGCAACGTAGATAAGATGGCCTACCTAGTAAGTTCCTTGGAAGGCAGAGCTCGTGAAACAGTAGAAGGTCTTCCAGTTACTAACGAGAACTACTTCATAGCCGTAGATACTCTGAAGACCAGGTATGGTTCTAAAGACAGGGTGGTTGATGCCCACTACCAGGAAATCACTAATATGCTCAAGTGCTCTGACAATGCAGAGGAGGCTCTTCGAAGCCTAGACAACATTGAAAGGCACTTGCGCGTATTACAATCTCTGGGTGAAAACGTAGAAAGTAACCACCTAAGATCTATAATAATGGAGAAGTTTCCAGAGAGAATTTTATATGAAGTCAATGTGAGATTAACTGGAGGGAAGTCAGTGTCAGGCATCCGAGAGGTGCTCAGAACGGTGCTGACAGCGATGGAGTCATCACAGAGCAAGTTGTCAGCCGCCACCTCACCACTCACACCTATCACAACATCAACTGAAGCTTTGTATGTCAAGACATCTGACAAGCCAACCAAACAAAGGTTTAATGAACGACGTCAGCAAAGAAGTTTTAGCTCTGACGCAGCCAGCTTCAATGAGAGGAATAGGAAACGAAAGTTAGACAGAGATACTCAAGCCCCGAACAAACTGATAAAACGCGCTTGCATATTCTGTGATGAAGATCACTACAATGATGAGTGTGGTAAATTCAAGGATATACAAGCTAGAAGGATCCAGCTAAAGGAACGATGCTTTAACTGCTTTGGAAAGGGCCATCAGGCCAGAGAATGTAGGAAATTGATACGTTGCTATCATTGTGCAGGCTCTCACAATCGCTCCTTGTGTCCAACGAAGAACAGCAGAGCGGGTAACGATAAGCTAAGTGATCAAGTAACTACTGCAATGTCTAAGCATGTCATTAACTCAACATCCTTTTTACAGACAGCAACAGTACGAGTCTTGAGCGAAAACGATCTACCGCGGTGCAGAGTACTGCTTGATTCAGGTAGTCAGAGAAGTTACATCACGACAAACTTAGCGAAACATCTAAACCTTACCCCGGACGAAGAACATCTGCTGATGATATTTACCTTCGGATCAGAGAAACCAGCTCAGACCCTGAGCCCATCTGCTAATATCACCATTGAAACAAAAAGAGGAGTCCAGAAGTTAATCCGAGTTAATATAGTTCCTCACATTACTGATAGAATAGCAGTACCGAATGTAAGCCACTCGGACCTGGTAGATGTATTGGCAGATGATGGATCAGCTGGCCAAGCCGTAGATATTCTCATTGGCAACGACTATTACTTCTCATTTATCAGGAATGAAAAAAATATGATTGATGACCATCTTCACCTAGTCAACACGGATTTCGGATGGATAGTATCAGGCCGCCTAGAACAACAAGAAGGAAGGGAAGTTACTCTCTCCGCAATAACATACCATCAGAGTGGTTGCGAGCTTTCTCACTACTCTGAACCAGACCTGCCATTACGCAACTTGGATATTAAATTATTGTGGACCTTAGAAAACATTGGCATAACCGACTCCGTTAAAGCAACCAGAGAAGAAGAAGTTGTTCAACATTTCAATAACACCATTAAATATCAAGATGGCAGATATTATGTGAAGTGGCCTTGGACGCAATCACACCCAAGCTTACCTACAAACTATGGCCCTGCATATGGCAGACTGAAGGGTTTACTATTGCGAGCAGACAAAGCTACATTGGATGAATATAACAACATCTTACAAGAACAGATCCAAGCAAACATAATTGAAATTGTAGAACCTGAATCTGATACAACTTGTCAAACAACTCCTCTGATACATTATTTACCACACCATATAGTCAAGCAAGCTGGTAAACGCGGACGTATTGTGTATGATGCTTCAGCAAAGTCGAAAGATCATCTTAGTTTAAATGAATGTTTGTATCAAGGACCCTGCTTATTGCAAGATCTAACAGCTTTACTTGTTAACTTCAGAGTTTATAAGATAGGAATTCTAGCAGACGTGGAGAAGGCCTTCCTGCAAGTAGGCCTACAGACAGAAGATAGAGATGTGACCAGATTTCTATGGGTGAAGAATATTGAAGAACCCTTGACCTATGACAATATTCTACACCTGAGGTTCTGCCGGGTGCCATTCGGCATAATCTCTAGCCCATTTCTACTAAATGCAGTAATACGCTACCACATTTCAACCACAAATCCAGATCTTCTAGGGAGCATAGCTGACAAATGCTATGTAGACAATCTAGTGACAGGTGCCAACACCACTGAAGATGCTGTCAAACTCTTTGAAGAAACTAAAAATTTATTTCAACAACTATCCATGAACATCAGAGATTGGACGTCAAACGATTATGCGCTCATGGAGAAGATACCGATGAAGAGAAGAGCGAAACTAACAGAAGAAACTAAGGTTTTAGGCCTAGTGTGGAACAAGGAAGAAGACACACTGCGGCTAAATCTTAAAGATAACATCCTTGACCCGAGTGAAGTCACTAACAAGAGGCAAGCACTAAGAGTGTTAGCCTCAATCTACGATCCATGTGGATTTGTGGCTCCACTTTTATTACCGGTGAAACTCTTTCTGCAAGAACTATGGAGAAGAGGCTACAAATGGGATACACCACTGTCTCCAGAGCTTCATGAAGAATGGGGAAAGATTGCTTCCACATTGTATGATGTGAAGGATTGTAAATTTCCCCGCTACACAGGATTCCATAGTTGGGTGAACGAAAGGAACATTGAGTACGAGCTACATTGCTTCACCGACGCCTCCAACCACGGGTATGCTACAGTGGCGTACTTGCGTGCTGATGATGGACGCAACGTGAAAACTACACTGCTTATGTCCAAAACCAGGATAGCTCCGCTAGAAAAAAGGAAAGGAGACAAGAATGAATCAACGTCAAAGGCTCATACCAGTCCCCCGAAAAATAAAAAACCACTTACAATACCACAAATGGAACTGCTTGGTTATGTTATAGGAAGCCGATTGATAGCCTACTTAAAAAAGACACTGGTATTACACATCTCCAAACAATATCTCTGGACAGATAGTCTCGTCGTCCTCAGTTGGGTCAAATCGAACAAACTGTTGCCTCCTTTCGTCGCAAACAGAGTAGACGAGATAAAACAGAATGGGAACGTCGAAAACTGTTATATCAATTCAAGACTTAACCCGGCTGACCTTGCGACCCGGCCTGAACTTTGGCATCAGAAGAAACACACATGGTTGCAAGGTCCTGACTTTCTCCTGACAAATAAGAACATGTGGCCTAATGATAGGCACCTGGAAGATCACCTGTCGACTCTCTCTGCTGTTGTGGAGGGTCTGGAAGAGCAGCCTCCAGATCTTACTGAAGAAAGCGACCGCAAAGAAGAAGAGAGAGACATGGCAGAAGCAATCGAAGACAACCTGAACAAGGACAGACCGGAGATGCCATTGATTGCCACTATGGCCGAGCAAACTAATAATATCGACTCTGAAGTACGAGTGATAAAGGAGATCCAATCTAGATACTTTCCAGAAGAAGTCAAAGGAAAAGATTCTCATCTTACAAGAAATCTAGGATTATTCATAGATGTAGACGGTCTTCTGAGATGCGGAGGTCGCATGATGCATGCTGATATGGCATACGACTCGAAACATCCAATCTTGCTACCAAGTGAATGCGAATATACTACAAAGGTTATCAGAGAGACCCACAAAAAGAATTACCACGTAGGAGTCCCACATACATTGAGTATAATACGCCAAAAATACTGGATCCCTAAGGGTAGAGCACAAGTACAAAAGGTCTTAAGACGATGCCCGGAGTGCATCAAGCATGGAGGTGGTCCCTACAAGCTACCGACGACACCAGCATTGCCGCCAGAACGCGTGAAGTACAGCGCACCATACGCATTCTTGGGAATGGATTATTTCGGTCCAATGATGGTGAAATGCGAGAGTGGAAATGAAAAGAGATGGATTTGTCTTTTCACTTGCTTAGTGGTACGAGCGGTCCATCTCGAGGTAGTAGAGAACTTGACCGCCGAAGAATGTCTACTTGCTCTTAGAAGATTTGTGGCCTCAAGAGGAGTACCAACGCTAATCCTCTCTGACAATGCCCTGCAATTCAAACTTACAGCTGAACTTTTGACCAGCACGTTTTGCGTGGAGAAAAAGATTAAGTGGAGGTTCATACCGCAATTAGCGCCATGGCATGGTGGAGTGTACGAAAGGTTAGTCGGCGTTGTGAAACACTGCCTGAAACGAACACTGAACAAACATCTACTGGGTGACAGCGGACTACAGACGGTAATAAAAGAAGTAGAAGCGGTAGTCAATACAAGACCGTTGACATGTGTAGGCGCAGACGTAGAGTACGTACTGAAGCCAGCGGACTTCCTATCACTGGGTAAATGCTTGACCATGAACTTGTCAACGGATATTACCATAAACTCCGACACAGTGACTAAGCGAGACCTTATAGAAGGATGGAAGCGAGGTCAGAATATAGTAGACGAGTTCAAGGAGATGTTCATAGGTCAATATTTACCAAGTTTAAGAGAACGATACAAAAATAATGTAAAACAACCAAGAGTGACAACGGGCAAGACACCACGTGTTGGGGATATAGTCCAGATCAAGAGTGAAGCAAGAAACAGACAGAACTGGAAAGTGGGCAAAATAACATCGCTTGTAAGGAGCGAAGATGGAGAGTTTAGAGTGGCCCGAGTTAGAGTAGGAAATACCGAGTTCACCAGATCGGTTGGCCACCTATACCCACTAGAAGCTGACATGGATGATGTCACAGAGTCAGATATACCTTCAGAACCAATTCTGACCGAGAGTCAGGATAACAGAGAGCCTGTGATACAAGAAACGACACCAGTTATTTCGAGCCCGAGAAAGATCCAAGAACAACCAATGGATCTAGACTTAATAAAAGAGAGTTCTGACAAACCTAACGAGAAGGAGGTTGTCATACAGGAGAGTGAGGTAGGAGAGAGAGAGATCAGTAACCCCGAGAAAGATAATAAAGACTCAGAGGTGGTAGAACAACTGACTCCAAGCTCAGAAAGTAGAGACGACAGTGAAGAGATGGAGATTCATAATGGGGGTGATTTGAGCGAGACACAAGAAGTCAAAGTAAGGCGAGTCGCTGCAGTCAAAGCAAGAGAAAAGATTGGAGTGTGGACTCGTCAGCTTTTCACTTTGCTATAACAATCTTCGTCTTCCTAGGGAGTGTCGCGAAAGATGCGATTATCCAAACGAAATGTGAGTGAATCGAATGATTATTATTGCTGGTATCATCTGCTTGTCTATGGATATGAAATAAATGACAGTTGAGAGGGGAGGGTAGATTTTAGAGAGAAAAAAAGAGGTTTGGTAGAACACGAGAGGATGGTGAGGAAGTGTGTGAGTGAACGGCACGCGGAGGAAATTACTAGAAGAGGTAACCAAAAGAGTAAGCTGGCCCTCTGGTGAGTTGCACAAAGTTGATAAGAGTTAACTGGGGGTGTATATCGAGAAATTACGTAAGAGTGTTAGGTAGTTCGGAGGTAGAGGCAGGCTGTGAGGGGAGGTATGGAGGCCTGTGGGGCCCCCCAGGGGGGGGCCCCCTTAAAAGACCCTTAGTCTCGAATATATGTATACATGAACGATGATGGTGACTAGCCTTTCCGCGGTGAGAGGAACATACCACTTGCGTGGCTCTCGGGCAGGTTAGTGGCACCAGAATCATATCATAAAGAGAAATTGTGAACTTCTCGATATACCCCCCCTGAGCCAATTTGTCGTGTACCTAAGTATCAGCACCTGAGGTCCTAGAACCTGATAAGACAAACGTCACGACAAACATTAAACAAAAAAGCATTGCATTCACTAAGCAGCATTACCTACACATGCTACATGATAACATGACATTGTTTTTTGCCAAATCTCATGATTCTAGGTCAACGGGAAGTAGGTTCCCTATAGGTTTTGATTTCCTTGCGAGTGTCGAAATATGCGGCATAAACGGAACATAAACGCCCGTATCTTTTGATTGCGTTGACTTAGTAAGAAGTTTGATTTATCACTGCTTCAAGGGATTGCAGCCCTGAGTATTTGATATTAATTTCAGTACTTGATAATTCCACGCGTTCCTGAGAAAAAGGGTCTTGACAGACGGACAACGGAGTGATCTTATCAGGGTTCCATTTTTCCTTTTGAGGTATTGAATCCTAAAAAACGTTTAGGTATAAAGTCACTAAACCTATTAGCCACCAGTGTGTACCTACTGTTGGAACTTCCACTTCAATCGAAACGGGATTCCCCTTAAGAGATAACATAACATAGAGAACATAGCCTGTATGTTCGATTAATTTATAGTAGCAGCAACTTGGCCGTTTGAGCCTTAAAAGTACATTTCTATTGGGCACAAATAACTAAGTCCTCTCGCTACTTTGTAGACACGCCGCTTTAAGGCTCCTGCAAACGGGCGCGACACGCGATAAAATCGCGAGCGACACAAAGGCACCGCTCGTTGCGCGACTTGCGGTGCCTTTGTGTCGCGCGCGATTTTATCGCGTGTCGCACCTGTTGGAAGGAGCTTTTGTTGCATCAGTATCGCTTCCACTGTGTCACAAGGTTTACCGGCCGGGCACGTGGGCACACGTGGTCCCAATATTTACTTCAGGAACGCACTCTGCATATTTGACTCCTTATTATGTCGCTTATTATATAGCTTTCGGTGGGAGACAGCCTGTGATAGATTAATATGAAGGATTTTACAGCGTTTTTAAAGCTGTTTACTGTTACCTTTTTCGGGATGTTGTGTGAATTGTAAAGAGGTATGTGAATGATGGTGGTGAGTGATTGTTTTGGGTAAGCAGTGATATGAATGTTGTATAATAAGCTGGCTAAACTGTCCGTTAATCCACCTGAAGAATGATTGCCAAGTAAGTACCTACACCTAAGGCCGCTATCCCACTGGCGTTTTACGAGCGTCGGCGTCTCTCGAACGTCTGCGCAGCGTCAACGTTGCGCAGACGCGACGTTGACGTCGCGTCGTCGCGTGACAAGCATTAACGTCCGCTGAACGCGACGTCGACGTCGCGTCTGCACAACGTTAACGTCGCGTTTGTTGGCAACAGGTACATGTGCGCGACGTTAACGTCGCGTTCAGTGGACATTAATGCTTCCCATGCGACGACGCAACGTCAACGTCGCATCTGCGCGGCGTCGACGCTGCGCAGACGTGACGTTGACGTCAACGCTCGTGAAACGCCAGTGGGATAGCGGCCTAAAGGTGGGTCTTCGTTCGCAACATATTGTCAGATACTCGTGTCAAATAGCAATAGAAATGGGTGTTCCTTTGTTTCGCAGGCAAAAATTGTATAGAATTTCGTTTCGCAGAAAATGTTTCATATAAATTATAATATTTGGTCCTTGTATTTTTATTTCGAACTAGCAGGGCCCCGCAGTTTTACCCGCGTAAGTTTCACTCCCGTGGGAATATCCGGATAAAAATTATCCTATGTGTTAATCCAGGAAATGGTCTATTTATGTGCTAATTTTCATCCAAATTTGTTCAACGGTTTAAGGCTCCTTCAAACAGGCGCGACACGACACGCGACACACAGACACCACAAGTCGCGCAACGAGCGGTGCCTTTGTGTCGCGCGCGATTATATCGCGTGTCGCGCCTGTCTGTAGGAGCCTTTACGCGTGATTGAGTAACAAACATCCTAACATCTTCACCAACTTTCACATTTATAAAATTAGTAGGAAGGATTGTAGGATATTATTATTTCAACGATTATTCACTTGAATGAAACATATTTCACAGAAACACAACTCAATGAATTTTATATACACGTTTTTTTATTTAACAAACTAATCAAATAGTAGAATTATTTTTAACGTATTGTTTTTTTGGTGTATAGTTCCATGATATTTTATTTCAACTAAAATGTAAAAATAGACGTTATAGTCATTCCCAGAAACACACAGTCTTACCAAGGGATATTGTATTACCCAGTAACTGGGTTGTGAAGGTCAGATGGGCAGTTGCTCCATGTAAAATACTGGTATTCAGCTGAATCCGGTTAGACTGGAAGCCGACCCCAACATAGTTGGGAAAAGGCTATGTAGATGATGATTTATGGTGTACATAATAAAGAGTATTTCTATTCTATTCTTCATGCTTGAAAAAGAATAAGAAACCATTTCACGGAGCTGTCTTACTACTAATAACTTTTTCTGCTTTCCGTGAGGGATTAACTAGAAAGTAATTTCCATTATTTTCTACCTCTCTAGCTACATTGTAATGATATAGAATACATACAACTGTAATAAGGTTAATCTGTATCTTACAAGCCGATTAGAGTCGGATTAGAGTCTCTGTGTGGCGACGTTCTGTTAGCCGTGGCTTACTGTGGAAAAAGATTAGAAATAAACTTATTTTATTATACGATGAGAAAGAGATTAGCATCATCACATCAGCCTATAATTTTCCCACTGCTGGGACACAGGCCTCATCTCTTCGAGAGGGAGTGGGATAGCCCACTCCCTCTAGTTTGAAAGTCGTTACGGGTTAGAAGCCCGAATGTCTGACAACCAATCTTACCAAGGGGTATCGTATTACCCAGTAACTGGGTTGTGAAGGTCCAGATAGGTAGTCGTTCCATGTAAAATACTGGTATTCAGCTGGAAGCCGACCCCAACAGTTGGGAAAAGACTAGGCAGACGATGATGATCGGCAATACTGATTGTGTTTTCATTCATTGACGTCCCCACAAGATATATGTCATAGAAACCTGAAAAATATGACATGTAAACCAAGAAGATAGTCCTCAAAATGACATACTCATCCCCGACCAAGTACTTTCAATCACAATCCGAAGGGTTTTGAAGGAAATTCCTAATCCATTGCTTCATGGGTTTGAATAATGCGTCTGCTGAACAACGTAAATAACGCGATGAACGCTGAACTGTCAAATTGAAAGAAATTGCGACTAATTGTCAATTTATAGGTGTTACGCAATTACCCCGTAGATATGCATAGATGTCGAGAATAAACGTAGTTCAAGTTAACTTTTTTGTTCCGTCACTTTTTCCACAAAATCTCCCTCCCCCTACTGACGGTACTGCCCAGGGCAATCCTGATAAGCTCCATAACGTTAATGATAACGATAGGCTAGGTAACTCAATACAATAACAATACAAGCCCCCTGTGTAAACTGAGACCGTCTGACGCTATGAGGCGCTTAAAACAGCGGGGATGACTTGTTAGAATATACTGGGGTAAAAAGCCAAGTGAACTATGGAAGTGCTTATGAAAAATATGGAAAGTGATCATTAATGTCCATAGAGGCTGATTTTATCTGTCAGATATCTTTTATCCGTTGAATAAAATTGACGTCTGACAGTTCTTGTATGTTGTTGTTGTTGTTGTTGTTGTTGTTGTTGTTCTTGTTCTTGTATTGTTCTTGTTCTTGTTGTTCTTGTTCTTCGTTTCTCTGTAACAGAAAATTATCGCCTGTGTCTACTAGCTTGTTTCATGGCTTAACCACTATGTAATACAGTAATGACCACTCAGGGTTCAATAGCCGCTTGACAAACATAATGTTCCTGAATTATTAAGACATAAGATATTAATTTTAATACACTTTTAACACCGAAAATATTATGTTTGCCGCTGATGTACGACTATTATCTAACTATCTGGTGTATTGTGTGTCTCTAAGGGCTAATTTTACCAAAGTCAGATAGGTATACTTTATCCTTGGAATAAAATTGACGTCTGACAGTTCTATTATGGAAAAACTCTCTCTTTGCAAGCAATTCACGTCTGGACGCTGGCTCCAAGCAACCACCCACTGTACCTCATTGTGACTCATCGATGCCGGAGATCGCAGTTCACAATAAAGAGGTCCGAAGAGTTTTGTGCAGTCTAGACGTGAACAAGGCAAGCGGGCCTGACGGTATTCCAGCGAGAGTGTTGAGGCAGTGTGCGCCTGAACTGTCTCCTGTGTTGACACGCTTGTTTCGCCTCTCTCTTGAAAAAAGAACGGTGCCAAAATCCTGGAAGCTTGCAAATGTACAACCAGTGCCCAAAAAGGGCGACCGTGCAGACCCTGCACATTACCGACCGATCGCCATTACCTCCATTCTCTGCAAAGTTATGGAAAGGGTACTGAACAGTAAGTTGCTGACCTACCTTGAAGACAATGATCTCCTCAGTGACCGTCAATATGGCTTTCGCCGGGGACGGTCAACTGGCGATCTTCTTGTGTATGTCACGCACTGTTGGGGTGAGGCCATCGAGAAACACGGCGAAGCACTTGCTGTATCGCTTGATATCTCGAAGGCCTTTGACAGGGTCTAGCACGCCGGTCTACTCAGCAAGCTTCCTGCTTATGGCATCCCAGCTGATTTTTGTAGCTGGATATCAGACTTCCTTAGTGAGCGGTCGATCAGAGTAGTCGTTGACGGCTGCTCCTCTGACCTTATGGCTATTGATGCCGGAGTTCCTCAGGGGTCTGTTCTCTCTGCAACTCTTTTCCTGCTGCACATCAATGACCTACTTCAGCCTGGTATTGTTGGGTACGCAGATGACAGTACTGTTTCAGAGAGATACTTGTCCAGCACAAAGGCCAGCGGGGCCGAAGTTCGTTACTTGAGAGAGGCCATGGTGGAGCGGACAGATTTGACCTTGAGCCTTGTCTCCCAGTGGGGTGCTGACAATTTGGTTTCTTTCAACGCCACCAAAACACAGGCGTGTGTTTTTACCGCCAAAAGGAGTCGTTTCGACCAGACTCCTACTTTTCGGGGTACATTTGTTCCTGTAACAGATCGGCTCGAGCTCTTGGGCATGGAGTTGACATCTAGTCTCAACTTCGGCGCCACCATCGAGTACAAAGCCCAAACTGCGGCCAAGAAGCTGGGCACCCTTAATAGGGTGAAGCGATACTTTACGCCTGGACAGCTTTTAACTCTTTACAAAGCACAAGTCCGATCCTGCATGGAGTATTGCAGCCACCTTTGGGATGGCTCAGCGAAATACCAACTTGCCGCGCTTGACTCGGTGGAACGCAGAGCTAAGAGGCTCATTGGCGACGAAAAACTGGTGGATGCCAAGCTTCACAGCTTGGCTCATCGCCGCAAGGTTGCCTGCTTGTCGGTCTTCTACAGATTGTACTTCGGTGAGTGTGCCCAAGAACTCCACGACCTCATTCCACCGGCCCACTTCTACCTTCGGACATCCAGACGCACTGCAAGTTACCATCCCTACTTAGTTGCTATTCCACCAATTCGCACTAAGCGTTTTAAAATGTCCTTTATAATGCGCACAGCAAAAGAGTGGAACTCTCTACCTGCGTTTGTGTTTCCGAGTGCATACAACCCGAATCTCTTCAAAGTAAGAGTGAACAGGCTTCTTCTGGGTGAGCTCACTCCATCGTAGACTTTGTCTCTGTCATCTCTGACCTAGACTAGAGTCAAGAGCAAACCCATTTCAAATAAAAAAAAAACTTTCAAAAATTCAAAATTCCTAATTCCCAGTTTAAGACTTATTCTATGTATAAAAGCTTGGTGGAATGCGCCCTTAGTCTGCTAAATAAACGTATTTTCTTTCTTTCTTTTCTTTTTTAACGTTTGCCGTCAAAGAATCCTGTTGACTGTTTCATTCATTTATAATATATATATTGTATATAATATATTATAAATGAATGAAATATAATATATATTTTACTAGCAGCGCCCCGCGGTTCCACCCACATAAGTGTCGATCCCGTGGGAATATCGAGATAAAAACTATCCTATGTCCTTCCCCGGGATGCAATCTATCTCTCTACCAAATTTTATCGAAATCCGTTCAGTGGTTTAGGCGTGAAAAGGTAACATACAGACAGACAGGCAGAGTTACTTTCACAGTTATAATATTAGTATAGAAGTATGGATAGATGCCTATCATCATCTGCCTAACCTTTCCCCAACTATGTTGGGGTTGGCTTCCGGTCTAACCAGATGCAGCTGAGTACCAGTATTTTACATGGAGCGACTGCCTATCTGACCTCCACAACCCAGTTACTGGGTGATACAAAACCCCTTGGTAAAACTGGTTGTCAGACTTTCGAGCTTCTGACGACCCGTAACGACTGTCAAAGATCCACGAATGACAGCCGGGACCAACGGCTTCACGTGGTTTCCAAGGCATGGAGGGTAAAGATGGTCACCCATCCACAGACCAACCGCGGCAAGCGTAGCTTAACCTGATCAATCGACCCGTGCGACTGTTATTACTTAGACACCAGCCTCCCTTAGTGCAATATCTACGCGGTCAAAATGTATGGCTGATCTAATTTTTTTTTATAACTATCTAAATATTGAGCGACTACCTATCTGACCTCCACGACAACCTCAATCAATCAATCAATCATGTTTATTGTGGATCACAGGTACAGAAATAGATACAGGTGTTAAGAATTACAGTGACGTCGATCAGCTATGTCCTGCCTTTTAGGCATACAATACAAATTATTCAAATTATTGTGTCCTATTATTATGTATGAAATTAACAAAATAAACAAAATAGAGATCAGTTAAATATCTTAATATTAACAGTAAGCAGCACTGACTGCACCGTGGTCTTGGTCTAAATATAATTTAAAGGGACTTGTCTGACATAAAGTCTTTTAAGCAGTAATAGCATTTATCGACTAATGGCCGGTTCCTATAACATACGGACTGTTAAAGGTTAAAATTAAGACTCTTTTATCTTTACCAATAATGAAGCAAAGACCTCAGAGCTTTGCATAGTAGACCCTAGTAGACCCATAACTATGGAAGCAGCTATCACAGGTACAATTAGCTTACGGATCTATTTATATTCCCAGTTTGGCAACAAGAAAATGCTACTTACTATTGGTAAGCAAAACCATCGTTTTTGTTTATAGGAACCGAGCATTACAGGTCATGAAGTTTCTTTTTAAATAATTTAATTATAAAAAACCTAGTTACTGGGTAATATGATACCCATTGGTAAGACTGGTTGAACTGAACAACTGAAGATACAAACTTGAAATTAAGACATTCAACGGCTTCAAAGCCTTTAAACCATCTGTTACTCACAAAACACTATCGTATTTTATTTTCCAGTAACTAAAGCTGTTGCTGCCAGACACAGATAGATAAATAAAATGAAGTGTCTGTCAATATTTGCACTCATTAGCGGCTAAACGTCAATCCGCTCCGCCCACGCTCTCAAGTCCGGCTAGGATCGACACTTCCAGTACCCGTGGTTCAAATATATCTTGGTGCAGGCTTGTTGGAATAATTAATTGAAATGTTACATAGATATTGGATGTTTTGTGTGGCGGTATAAGATTTGTAAATTAATTAAGGAAATATTGTTTGTGGGGTTGCGGCTAAGTCAAATCCGCTCGGTTCGATCGATCAGGTTAAGCTACGCTTGTCGCGATTATTCCATGGATCGGTGATCATCTTTATTTACCAAGACCCCTCCGTGCCACGGAATGCACGTTAAGCCGTTGGTCCGGACTGTCATACGTGGATCTTTGACAGTCGTTACGGGTCGTGAGAAGCCCGAAAGTCTGAAAACCAGCCTGACTAAGGGGTATCGTATTACCCAGTAACTGTGTTGTGGAGGTCAGACAGGCAGTCGGTCCATGTAAAATACTAGTATTCAGCTGCGTCCGGTGATACTGGAAGCCGTCCCCAACATAGTTGGGAAAAGGCTAGGCAGATGATAATTTTTGTTTACTTAAAACAATTTACTATCTATATAAGTATATTTAAGAGTTGCAAGTGCTATGTGGAATTTGTTTTGAGTTCGATTCCTAGCGCTTTTTTAACGGGTGCGTCTCATAACGTATAAACTCATTTGGTCTAATTTCATTTTATTATCGTTCATAAGATATAATCAACGTGAGATATACCAACTGTTGATATAATTTCTTTACATATAACATTTATTTATTCTAAAACTTAATTAGTATAACGTTGTTTGATATAACGCTTATGTAATCGAAAATCATTTGGTCTAACGTTTAATATGTATATTGTTTATTTAACCGAAAATCATTAGGTCTAACGTTTAATATATGTATATAAAAACGTCATTATGGTTAACACCCCGACTCAGAGTACCCCGACTCGGATTGGTTAGGTTAGAAAAATAACCACGAAGGCTAAGGCGGGAGCTCCGCTCCGCTTCGCTCCCGCCTTAGCCTTCGTGGTTATTTTTTTTTAAACCACCCAGAAATAGGAGCCCCGCGAAGCGGGGCTCCGTCGACCTATCTTAGCGCAGGTGGTAATTAGTTACTAGTTATGTTTAATATCTACTTAGGTGACTATTACCTATAACTACGATAGAACTTACAAAGAATAAAACAAAGAAAAATACTTTTAAATATTTCTTAAACAAAATACAAAGTTATTGTTTAATTAGACCAAATAAGTTTTATATCTTTTGAGTGGTATGTCAAACGATTTTATATTTAATGTATGTTATGCTTATGAAAATTAGTTATTTTAAAATTATATCAATCGTTCATTATATTAACTAATCGCTATATTAAATAAAATTATAGGTTCCGTTGTTATATATGGTAAATATTAGAGATTTTGTTGTTATATCATCTATTACTTACCCTTTTTAACGTATTTTCCGGTTATGGCTTCTCAAAGCTGAAACGACTTGTATCCCTGTCAGCACACCAGTATCCATATCCTTCAAACTGAAACTCAGCAACGCTACTTGCTGGCAGAAATACATTTGGTTTCCCGCCACCACTTCTAGTCAAAAAATCTGCCTAGCCCTTTCCCAACTATATTGTGGTCGGGTTTCAGTCTACCTGGATGCAGCCGAATACCAGTATTTTACGTAGAGCGACTGCCTATCTCACCTCCACACCCCAGTTACTGGGTAACCCGCCACCCCACCAGCCGCCCGCCACGACTTCTTGTGTTGTGTGTACATTTAAGTCTGTGCTAAATAAATGTATTTCTTTCTTACTTTCTTACACAAAGAACTCTAAAACTACTGAACATTTTTTTTGCCCAGCATCGGACCTTCATAAACTCCCATCAATTGAAACTTGCAAAACCATCTAACCACTTAAAAAACAATTACCCACCAAGCTTCTATAACAATAACTTCGTGATCATTCAACAAATAATTAAAAGCTGAAGCTTACCTATCTCTTCTAGACGAGTTGGTCTCCCACGTCGGTCGTGACCGGTCCATCGCATTGTGATCGTCGCGTGCGCCGATAAATCATCGCTGTTCGAAGTTTGAACTGACCGGAACTTTACGTGGATATCGGTTAAATTGATGTGGCTTATGAGGTTGTTTGTAACTGTGCTCCTGAAATGATTGTGAGGATTTCAATCTATAAATTAAATTCTTATTACTTTATAGTTTTGTTTGAGGTTGCGAGGTTTTTTCGAAATTAAAACTTGATTAACATGCGAATGGAAGTACGGGAGCTATGTTTTCGATATCTCATTTTGTGTCCTCTGTTAAAATTTACAAAAAAACGAAACACCGTATAAATCATTCCGATATCTGCCGGTTTATTCCGTAAAAACACACAGTGAAAACTTAGGTGTAGAGAGCTGTCATTCCACCTGATGCTTGCTGATAATTGACACTAATGACAGCTCACTTCAGTCTTCACCTAAGTTTTCGCGGTGAGATTCTTACAGAATACATCGGCTCTTCGTCTATCGCATTTGATTTTCGCTGACGAACAATTTTGTTTGGTAGGTAAAGTAGAATAAATCTTGGTGACCTTACTGCAGACGTAAAGGCTGCTGCAAAATATATATTTGGGAACCTAGATATTCTGTAATCCAATCGGAATAACCTTAAGAATAATTATGTTTAATTTACAAATCAATTTGGTATTACGTTTGTACGAACTACGCATGCTCCGCCGGTCCCTTAAGGAGAATGTATTATTTCTTTTTTAATCCTTCTAGTATATGTACATCAACGATACAACCGAGTGACATCACTATTACAAAAGTGGTACATAACAAAATATGTCCTGCACAAATTAGCCGCATTCGGACTGAATGTTAGGTATTTATCGGCTTCGCTTGACAGGTTACGAAGAAATGTATTAATACACGACTTGAAATGAGTTTCACAGTGAGCGACGCGCCTTAAAAGTCATTCGTACGACCACTAGACCCAACGAGACATCCAAAAGACTAGCTTGTGTGAGCAATCCGCCTAAGTGAGAGCTCTTGGGTTTTATTCCCGGTTTAGGCAGTTTTTTCGAGACTCTTAATACCAGCTCGAAGCCTGGATATGTGTCACATTCGTTTCATATTATATAGGAATTAGAACGTAACTGGCGAAATCTATAATACAGGGTCAAATTAAGTTAAGGCTCCTACAAACAAGCGCGACACGCGATATAATCGCGCGCGACACAAAGGCACCGCTCGTTGCGCGACTTGCGGTGCCTTTGTATCGCGTGTCGTGTCGCGCCTGTTTGAAGGAGACTTTAACTAGTGAAACAAGTATCGATATCTAAACATGGTAACACAAATAATTACCTAATGTATTATATACTAAAACCTTCCTGAAAGTATACAGATCACATTAATGAAAGAATTATCAAAATTGTTTCATTAGTTTCTGAGAAAATCGCGGACATACATACATACATACATTCGGGTTGAATACAGAACCTCCTTGTTTGATGTCGGTTAAAAATAAATTAATTTGATGACATCGACCGCAGTTAGTGTAGTCACTTGAAACATCAGTTTAAAAATATGTGTGTTTTTGCGTGAAATAGTAACAAACATACAAACACACTCACAAACTTTCGCCTTTATAATGTTATAATGTGATTTTGGTTGTCATGTAAATGAGCACTAGATTTCTAAAGTAACCTTTGTTGTATGTCAGTGTGTATGTAATTATGTATGTAGGTTGTTGTTTGGTTTGCTTACTTTTGTTGGAACAAAATTATAGTGTTGTAGTACAGACGCCAGCACATCAAGCTATTACAATCTGTTAAATTTCTTTAATAGATTTTCAACTTTATGGCTAAAGCAATAAGGTTCAAAGTTGATTGGGAAAATTTGACAGTTTCGGATAGCTTGATCTGCTGGCGTCTGTACATACAAACATGAATGACGAGTTTCTAATATATTTTTACTGTAACTATACTTAGAAGTCAGTAATAATAAGACATTTCTATGTTTGTCAGACGGAAAATATTGATTAGCTTTCAGGATTTTATTATAAACTAGCTGCGCCCCGCGGTTTCTCCCGCATAAGACTTGATCTCGTGAGAATATTGAGATAGAAAGTAGTCTATGCGTTAATCCAAAGTGTCAGCTACCTCCATACCAAATTTTGTCAAAATTGGTCCAGCCGTTTGTGCGTGAAGAACGTACAAACATACAAACACACACAAACTTTCGCCTTTATAATATTAGTGTTAAGTGTGATATTAGTGTGATTATAGTAAGACTAGCTGACCCGGCGAACTTCGTATGTCCTCAGATTTCTTTTTTCGTGAATTTTGCCTAGCTTTAATTAACAGTTATTCTGCTATTCCGGGCAGAGACAAATCCAACAAATCAATGAACATAAAAATCGGTCCAGCCTTTCTTGAGTTATAAATTGATGGTGTAACTAACCCGACTTTGTTGTTTTATATTTATATAGATAACCAGAAAATCTCACCTAGGAATTTCTCAGCAGCAGCATGTAGTCTGGGTTGGTGCCTGGTTGATGCCAACATGGGAATTAATCATTACTGGCAAAATGAAAGAAAGAAAGAAAGAAAGAAAAAGTTTTTATTGCGACTCGTACCGTAAGATCACAAACTAAACTAAACGCAGCAAAGGCAAAAAAAAAAAGCAAATGGGGGTGTTATTTACGTACTATCGCGGACACCACGCCTGACCACCACTAAATTCATTTTTGCTGCACTCAAAAAATGGAAGCGCTCTCTAGCCCCGCGCCAAGGTCAAATAGTTCGTCAGTGAAATTCACAAAAGGAACGTGATGCGTCACTAAGCTGCGCAGTGCAGGTTGCAACAACAGTACCCGGCGATAAATATTGCACATCGACCTTTTTACACAAAACCATTTTATACAAAGAATAAAAATAATTATCAAAAGAAGCAAATCATAATTGTTTTAACAGCTCCTAATAGATACCGGACTGTTTGTATTTCGTGCGACAGAGATAACGCTCTACGAAGCCGAAATTAGCCGATTGTCTCTTTCCAAAGGTCGATGTGCAATATTTATCGCCGGGTACTGTAATTGCGTTATCACTTTCCTAATAGGCGAAAATTTTAAGGGGGCGTGGCTTGACGCCGCCGCGGGATTTAGGCGAAAAAAATTTTAAGTGATCAGGCGGAAAGGGCCACGATGGTACACCTCTGCCTAACATTTTTGGGATTTCAGGCGTCATGATATGTTATGTTACAGCGGGCCCTATCCGAATACTAGCAGAGCCCTGCGGTTTCACCCGCATAAATGTCGATCCCGTGAGAATATCGAGATAAAAACTATCCTATGTCCTTTCCCGGCACTCAAACTATCTCTATACCAAATTTCATCTAAATCGATTCAGCGGTTTAAGCATGAATAGGTAACAGACAGACAGACACACTTCGCATTTATAAATTAGTATGGATCAGCGCTGCGGAATTCTTTTTTTAAATATCGCAGCAATATGCTTAGATAGGAGACTTTTTGGCCCCGCACAGCTCTTTTTTTTTGTTTAAATACTTTTTTTTTGGATGTGTGTAAATGTAACTTTGGTAGTATTAAATGTTTCTTTTTTACTTTTTTGTATTTCCTGTGTGTCCCAAATAAAATATTATTCTTTCTTTCTTTACACGCCTACTAATTACACCAAAAAACTATGTGAAAATTTTTACACTATATACGTTATACATGCACAATATAACCACAAAAATAAGATAATTTACATAAATAGTGCTAAACAATTATCTGTACATCACGGAAGGCTAACCTAGGCTTAACCTTCGGACGACGATGTTATAATAACACCAACACCTACGATGTGCAAAAAACAAAGTGGCCAAGTGCGAGCTGGACTCGCACACGAAGGGTTCCTTACCACTGAGCAATGTTTAACAGTTTTTTTTTTTTCAAACGCGTTTCTTGTATGGGGACCACCTTAAATAGGTATTTATTTTTTGTTATTCGATTCGATTCAAAGGATACAGTCCTGGGAGATACTGGCGGTCGAACAGCAGAGCCTTAGTAATAGGATACCGTTGGCACCCTTGGGTACGGAATTCTAAGAACAACGGTCAACAACATGACTGACTATGTTTATTATGTGGTTCCGTAGCTGAGGATATAATTATTATCTCATAAAGTCGCGAACAATTTGACTCTCAAACGTGGCTTAGAACTTTGGTAATAGTAATTGCGTAACACACTAACAATATTGCATTGCTTTTCATTTTGACAATTCGACAAAATCCATCGCGTTATTTACGTTGTTGAGCAGACAAATTTTTCAAACATATGATGCAATGCATTAGGATTTTCTTTAAAAATTGCTGAATGAGACTCGTAAAAACCAAACCGCAGCATGACACAAAAGAGAACTTATTTAAATAAATCAAATCATCAACCTAATCGACAGCTCTGTGTTATCCATTGCTGAGTATTTAATTAAGAGAGCCCATAATTAAATACTCAGCAATGAATAACACAGAGATGTCTATAAGGTTGATGATTTGACTTATTTAATTGAATTAAAAATTTTAACCTTACCCAGTAGTAATATCTAAACGGCTGGTTGACACTTCCCGTGACCCAAGGGCTGGCTTTTACCTTGGCCAGAGGCTAAGCATCGCGATACAACGTAGTAATGCCGCCAGTCTCTTGTACATTGGTACATTACCATTCGACAGCGATGCGGATGAATTTTTCGACGCTATTTTTAATTGTCTGTATAGTTTTAGATAAGTTAGAATTTAATTTTGTTATTTGTTTATGTACATATATGAGAAATTAATTATAATGTAATAAGGATAATCATTACAAACATTTCCCATTGCATTTCAAAGTCAGTTTTACGACGAATTAAGCGTTTTACAAGTATTTTCTTCACATCTTTTAATGTGAGTGTGTAGGGATAGATACGTAGCCTTTCTTTCTCTTTCCCCAAAATACTTGAATCAAATCAGCGAAATACAAAAATGTCCTAAAAGGCGAACAGACATGCCGAAACGAAAAAGTCCTTATTTTGCTACGGAACCCCAAAAAAAAGCAATAAAAATTTTAAAATCGTGTCTTTATATTAAAATACTCTTGAGAATCGTAGTAACAATGTAAGAAATAAGAATGTTATAAATCATAGACGCAAAATAATTAAGGGGGCCACAATGACTAATGAAGTCGGCAAAAAATTCCTGAATAGTATTTTAGACACGACAAAAACTTAGCGATTTGGTGTAGAGTAGATGAAGGTTCAGAACGGTTTGTAATGTTTATTATGCCTATGAGCAATGTTCTTGATTTTTGTAATATTTTTATCGAAGAAATATTTTTTTTTTAAGTTTAAGTAATTCAATTTGTCAAAAGTATTTGTTTTATTATTTATGTACAAAGTAAAATAGATACAGATATAATGCTTAGATCTAAAAACATAAAACAGCAAAACAGTTCTTTTAAATCGAAATATTGAATTTATTGCTACAAGGGAAAAGATTTCCGTAATAAGATCAATTTTCAAAAGTATATAAGTACTTACTTTTTTCTAAGTAAATAAAGATTGTTCCACACAGATCCAGGTTTCAGTATAAATAGAGGTACTTACGGCTAACTGCACCATAAGACACCGGTAAATAACTAACATAATTTATTACATTTATAAAGTTAAAAAAAGAGTGTCCATGGAGTTTCTTGCCCGTTCTTCTCCATAGAGAACTACGTTTTGGAATGGGCAACTAGCTTCAGGTTTCTGACTAACTGACAGACTATTTAATTTTGACAATTCAAAAGTGCCTGTACATGGTTTAATTGAAATAAATGCTTTGAGTTTGAGTTACATCTTATATACTGTAAACCAAATAGACCCTCTATGGAACCTTCTTAATCTTTGACACAACTTACTTATAAAAACTCTATATTAAGTAGAGGTAATGTGCTACAAAAGATGACTATGCAGTTATAAACGTATAGTTATACTTACCTACAAACGGATTAATCATTCGTATATCTATCTATAGAATATCAATCTATAATAATATGTTATAAAGAGAGATATCCTCTGAATGATCCATCAAAGCAGAGCCACTGGAACTGAAAACATGGACGGTAGATGCCTCTTGTGACTAAAGGTTTTTCAGAAATTCTTGCCAGTTGAATAGGGGATGAAACTTTGTATGAAAATTCGTATAAAGGCTCGTACCCACAGGCGCGACGCGACACGCGACACAAAGGCACCGCAAGTCGCGCAACGAGCGGTGCCTTTGTGTCGCGTGTCGCGTCGCGCCTGTGTGTATGAGCCTTAATTCTTTAAGTTAAATCATTGAACACTGAATTTGGAATTTCGGTTAAAAAAATATGAAACAAGTATTTTCGGATTTTCGCAAATTCTACTCCAAAAGAGGGAAAATAGATTATGGAATGGATTATGGATTGGAATTAAAGTACAGACGCCAGCACATCAAGCTACCCGAAACTATAAAATTTTTCCAATCAATTTTGCACCTTATACTATAGCGATAAAGTTGAAAATCTATTAAAGGCTCCTACAAACAGGTGTGACGCGCGACGCGAATCGCACGCGACACAAAGGCACCGCTTGTTGCGCGACTTGCGGTGCCTTTGTGTCGCGCGCGATTTTATCGTGTGTCGCGCCTGTTTGAAGGAGCCTTAAAGAAATTTCACAGATTGTAGTTGCTTGATGTGCTGGCGTCTGTACATAATCCACGCGGACGTCGCGGTCGCTAGCAAAGTGCTAATCTTAGTTTATAACTTCATATGTTGTTCTAATTGGCATCTATTAACATATCGGATTGCTAAATACCCCATTTGTTAATACGTTATATGCTTGTTATCTTTTAAAGACATGTATGAATTAATTTTAATTTCTTTATCGTGGTAGAGGCCGTAGAGGAAATATTGAGTATCTATATCAAATGGTTATCTTTTCTCGTTAATTTATAAGTGTCAACCAGGGAATGGGTCGGTAAGATAGTATAAGGGGCTTTGTATGAGTTTGTAGTCAGTAACTAGTGCAATAAAATATTAAATTGTCGTTAAAGTTCAAACTATTGTTGATAAAATTGTAACTGATACAATAGTACCACATAATGTATGCGCTTCGGCAATCTTCGGGTTTTCGAATTAGTACGAATAAGCTAGGTGCCATTATCCGACCGCATCGCGTCTCGTCTTCTGTCACTCAAAAGTTTTTTGAAAATGCATAGAAATGTTAATCATCCCAGTAAATTGTCTATTTAGGGCGCGACGCGATTCTTGTAGAACAATTCCCATGTTTTCATAGAAATTGTTCTACTAGAGTCGAGTCGCGCTGTCGCGTCGCACCTGAGGAAGCCTTAAAGGCTCCTACAAACAGGCGCGACACGCGATACAATCGCGCGCGACACAAAGAAACAGCTCGTTTCGCGACTTGCGGTGCCTTTGTGTCGCGCGCGATTTTATCGCGTGTCGCGCCTGTTTGAAGGAGCCTTTAAATGTGATGAGTTTACCTCAAATAAAACTATTTTATTTCACATAAACCTACATGGGCACTTATGAAACGTCAGAAGGTATGGTGCTGGGTTCCAATTAGTAGTTTCTTATGGAGAAGAGGAGGCAAGAAACTCCAAACCTACCAATGGTCATTTAATTTAATCAGCCCGACCCGGGAATTAAACCCTGGACCCCACATTCACCAGTCGCGCTTGCGACCACGAGACCAACGGGGCTGATATACATAATACATGTGCAGCCCACATTACTTGCTATATACTAACAATTCTTAAAAAAAATATTATCAACAAGAACTAAGAAGTCTAATCCGCTTTAAATATAATCCCATTATATTGTTTTGAAAACAGACTCTGAAACGTGCATAATTGGCATATATCGCCCGCCAAGTAAACACAATATCACTGATTTCATTAACTCACTAGATACTCTATTGACAGAACTAAACAGTTGCAAAAATATAATTCTGTGTGGCGACTTAAATATTGATATTAAACCTAGCACTCGCGACAAACGCTCTCATGAGTACCTAAACATCTTGGCAAGCCATGGTATGCTTCCAGGTCACGATATGCCAACCCATGGCGACTGTTGCCTAGACCACCTAATAATTAAGACAAAACTGAATGCAGCTTGCTTCGTTATCGAGTCTTCAATAACAGACCATGAATGTGTTGCTTTTAGTCTTGACTTGAGTGCTAGGCTGGTTAGCGACAGTAAGTCTTACAAACGTATAGACTACAAAGAATTGGATCTATCAATGAACTCTTTAGATTTTACGCCTGTACTTATTTGTAACGACGCCAGTACTGCAGCTGAAATTCTGACATCATTAATAAGCACAACCATGATAAAAAATACTAAAACAATTAAAACCCCATCAAGAAGACGAATACACAAACCTTGGATAACTGATGGTTTATTGCGCTGCATGAAGAATAGAGACAACCTCCATAAAAAGGTTAAAAAGAACCCAGATAATGAAACCATCTTAACTACCTATAAGCGGTATCGGAATTATTGCAATGCGCTCTTAAAAAAACAAAAAATACTTTTTGAAAGACAAGAGATTGCGAAGTCTAAAAATGACAAAAAGAAACTCTGGGGGATAATCAAAACGATTTGTGGCAAATCAGGTCTGCCTGACACTTCATCCAGTCTTATATCGAGCGAGAACCCTACAAAGAGCATCAATGAGGTTAACACTTTCTTTGCTAATGTGGGAAAAAGACTTGCTGAAAACATTACAAACGAAAGCAGGGACAGCTGTTCTGACCAAGACGGAAAAAATCATACAAATCCGGTAGAATCACTCGTCCTACTCCCTACGGACGAAAACGAAGTTGAATTGCTTATTTCAAACCTGAGGGAAAATTGTGCAGTGGGAGTTGACGAAATCTCGGGTAAAATGATCAAACGATACAAGCAATTACTCAGTCCTCCCATTACATATATCTGTAACCTAGCCCTTTCAACCGGCGTTTTTCCTCGGGTCTTTAAAACTGCTCTAATTAAACCCATCTTCAAAAGCGGTGACAGGGACTGTGTAAATAACTATAGGCCAATCTCAATACTACCAACTTTGTCTAAAATTCTAGAGCGTTTAATAAACACCCGGCTAATGAGCTTCCTGGAAAAAAAAAACCTTCTTTCAGCGTCGCAGTTCGGTTTTCGTTGCGGAAAATCGACTGCTGATGCGGTGCATGAGCTTACTAATGCTATTGTTACCAATTTGGACTCCAAAAGTAAATGCTTAACCATATTTTTGGATCTGGCCAAGGCCTTTGACACGGTCTCTGTCCCGCACCTTTTGAAGAAGCTAGACAGGATTGGAGTGAGAGGACTTCCCCTCTTACTTTTTGAAGACTATCTAAACAATCGTACACAGAGGGTGAGGATAGATAACTGGACCAGTGATGAGGTCAATGTAACCTATGGTGTTCCGCAAGGAAGTATTCTTGGACCCTCACTGTTTTTAGTTTACATCAATGACCTTTGTCAGCTACAACTTCATAATGGGAGAATATTAACCTTCGCTGACGACACTGCACTCTTGTTCTACGGAAATAGTTGGGTCGATGTATTTCGTACTGCGCAGGATGGATTCCAGACGGTTAGCACATGGCTGAAGAACAATGTACTTACACTGAATGCCGCTAAAACGAAATACATAACATTTGCTCTTAAAAAAAACCTTCTCCCTTCTACAGATCTATCTATCATTGCTCATACATGCCTCCACCCGGTGTTTACTGGCTGCGACTGTCCGACCCTCCAAAGAACTGATTCTATAAAATACTTAGGAGTCATTATAGACCAATCCCTTTCATTCAAATCCCACTTGGAGGTACTGGTTACCAGACTTCGCAAGGTAATTTACATATTTAAGACACTTAGACACGCTGCTGACCGCCAAACAATCAAAATGGTATATGATGCCCTTTGCCAATCTCTTATTAACTATTGCGTAACCTCGTGGGGAGGGGCCGCAAAAACTCACATCTTGGAGGTTGAAAGAGCGCAGCGGGCAATTCTCAAGGTTGGCGCCGGACTTCCTTTTCGATTTCCTACTGCACATGTTTACAAAAAATGGGATCTCCTGACGGTCAGACAGACGTTCTTATTACACATAATATTAAAAAAACACTCCCAGTTAAAGTACAATAAGGACTTATCTAAAGGAAAACGCAGGAAGGGTACGGTATGCTACAACCCCTTATTTAAAACCAGCTTTTCTCACAAATTCTATTGCTTCCTTGGTTCATTCATCTATAACAAGGCAAACACCGCTCTTTCCATTTACCAGAAGCCCAGAAGTAGTTGTAAAGCTTCTGTGAGTAAATGGCTAAAAAGTATGGACTATGAAGCAACTGAAAAATTATTGATTCCCTTATCTTGACACTTCTTACTTACATCAATTATCTCATATAAAACTACTTACGCTACACTTACACACATCAACTCACTTACACTTATACATGCACACAACACTCAGATTAATTCACGCTTTAAAGTTTCGTTTATCGTTATGTTATTCTAATTACGTTACTTTATTTTTTATATTTTTTGTATTTTTTTCTCTTATAATGTTAATTCTCTTCAGTCTCATAAAATCACCCAATTTAAGCTTATGTACATATTATGAAGCGTCGTGGGGGCCCTGGTGACTTGTACTACAGGCATTGCTCGCAATGCCTATTTCAAGCACCAGTCTCTCTCAAATGTAAATTTATCCTTAAGCTAGTTTTTTTAAGCACCACTACTGTACATTTGTGAAGAGAAAATAAATAAACTTATTATTATTATTATTATTATTGTCAGCAGACTATAATGATTTATTGCAGTAAAAACTAAGCCTTTGTTTAAAATATTTTATAATATTTATGACTTAATATCATTCACACGTTTATTCATAATTTTAGACGGAGAAACAGGTTTCGATTTGATGTTGATTTTCTGGTGCTAAATAATAACAGCCGCACAGTTCGATCGATCAGGTTAAGCTACGCTTGCCGCGGTAGGTCTGTGGATGGGTGAACATCTTTACATACCGAGACCCCTCCGTGCCTCGGAAAGCACGGTATGACGTTGGTCCCGGCTGTGATTCGTGGATCTTTGGCAGTCGTTACGGGTAGTCAGAAGCCCGAAAGTCCTACCAGTCTCACCAAGGGGTATCGTATTACCCAGTAACTGGTTTGTGGAGGTCAGATAGGCAGTCGCTCCATGTAAAATACTGGTATTCAGCTGCATCCGGTTAGACTGGAAGCCGACCCGAATATAGTTGGGAAAAGCTGGGCAGATGATAACACACGAGCGACCCGCGGCTACGGTAGAGACAACTGCAGCCGTCGACGAGTGTCGACCGTGTGTATTATACCTACATATATGATTTTTCCTTAAAGTGTCCATAGAATGTACATATGTTGTGATAATTAAATCAGAGTTTTATAGACAATCACACAAAATAATGAAAAATAATATCATTATTTTCATAGGTAGGGGTAGTCCCAAAAAGATATACATATATGCGCAGCCAACTGGTTAAAATTAGCCGTTTAGTTAACCGCCTGACCGCCTGGCCTTTGAAAGTAGTGCTCGCCTCGCTTCGCTCTCTCGGCTCTCGGCTCGCACGCGGTTGATCACAGTTCTAAATTTTTTTTTTTTTTCGCTGAGAAATGACATTACGCATCTCCGCTCGTCGGAGGACGACACGGAGTATGTGGGACTCCCTGCCAAGGTGGCAGTATACCCACTAAAACTCAGCGGTGTTCCCTCGTCGCCTTGATGGGGGGGTCATGGGAATCCGGCTCAGCCTTTGCGTCCACAACCCACCCGGCGCATGCCCGCCTGACTGGCGGGCCCCGCATGTCCCCCCGGCTGGGGGGCTACGGGAATGGCCGAGAACACCTGGCCATTCCCGTCCGGCACTGGTGGAAGCCTGTGCAATACAGGCGAGGGTGCCCCCGCACCCGTCACCTGCTGGCTTCCACCTGGGAGGAGTCGGAGGTGACTGTCATACTGACGTCGTCTATTTAAATGTTTGTAAACGCACCCGCGATACAGGAGTAATTCCTAGTGTGGGGCAACATTTTTTTAAAGAAAAAAAAATTATACCAGTTGGCTTCGACATATACAAAATATACATCGACAAGAATTCATTCTATTGTCTACATTCTGTTTCATAATACTGTATCAATGGGTAATTACAACTGAGTACCCAATGTGTAATAATATGTATTGTGGCTACATTGATACAATATTATGGATCAAATATTGTACACAATTAATTCTTGCCGATATTTACATCTTTTTGGGTGTACAGGAAGTAGGTAGTTAAATTACCTTTAGCTACTTAGTTGTAGTAGTTCACTAAAACACATCCGTTTAACCTAATTAACAAACAATGAAAGAATAAACTGGAAGAAAATGCAACAAGAATTCAAGTACATACCAATAACTTCCAGTTTTGATTAAATTCAAAAAGCTTTACCCAAAAATAATATTAAAACTGTCAAAACTCCTTATCAACAACGGATAATATTTTCAATAACAATGTGCGGTCACTTATCAGCGATTCCCACGGCTCGTCCAAATGTTATGGGATTGTCAACAAACGATAAGACTCGGGTCGTGTTTGTTATGTTGGCGGCTTTAAATATTGTGTTTATCTTCCAATTGGCCTGTTCATTCTGATGACAGTCATTCTGTTGACAGAAGAGTTCGAGGATGATTGATATTAATACTTATTATCTGTTAGAATGATGATTTGATGATTGAATGGCGGTACATTATCTTTATTTATTAACTCTGTAACAATAGTATAACAATACAGCCGGTCGATTCTGTAAAAATCTCACCGTGAAAACTTAGGTGAAGTGAGTTTGTTTTTGCTAGGAATTGACACTATTGACAGCTCACTCCACGCTCACTTCGCCTAAGTTTTCAGGGTGAGATGGTTACAGAATCGCACTGCTGTATTCATCGTAGGGTTTATTGTGGCAATATAAGGGCGGTTGCACCACTACAGATACGGTTTCCTAAAAGACAACGTTGAAAAGTTATTTCTGAAAGTAAGTTGGCGTGTTTTCCTAGAGAGCGTTTTTGACAACATAAAGTAAAGCACTGCTGCCTAAAGCACCCAGATTTAAATCGTTAGATTCGCCCTCAGCGTATTTAGTCACGCGAAAGTGTCCGTACTGAGAAGAGTGAGCTTACACACATTATTACAGTACCCGGCTATAAATATTGCACATCGACCTTTGGAAAGAGACAATCGGCTAATTTCGGCTTCGTAGAGCGTTATCTCTATCGCACGAAATACAAACAGTCCGGTATCTAAAACAATTATGATTTGCTTCTTTTGATAATTATTTTTATTCTTTGTATAAAATACAAAAAAAGGTAAAGGTCGATGTACAATATTTATCGCCGGGTACTGTAAATAGCGTTTCCGTGACAATCAAGTCGAGTCACTGCATTATTTTGCATCAGAGGTGTCAAAACAAAACAGAAACGCGACTACATATTAACAGATTCAGCCTATATGTTCCCATTACTGAGACACAGGTCCGCGTGGTATATTACAGCCAATTCCCTCTCGAAGAGAGGACTCTTCGACCGGGAGTGGACTGTAATCTACCACTCGGGCCCAGTGCGGATTGGTGGATGTCACATGTCTTCCATTTTTCGGTTCTAGGACATGTTGGTTTCCTCACGCTGTTTTCCTCCACCGTTGCTAGGTATCAAAAAAGAATCAATGAACTCATAAAATAACTATAAAGGTAATTTACAAATAAGGTTATTAAAAAAAAAAACTGGTCCTCCGGTAGTGCCGACAGAAGTGAAAACTTGAACAATTACGAGTGTATTTTGTGAATCGTCTTATAAACAAAACACGCGTGTTAAGAGGGTTGATCCGTTAGAGCCACGCTGGAGTCAAAATTGATGATTTCCGACGGGCAATAAAACCATAATCTGTTTAATTTATAGATAAGATATTGACGTCATATTAATGGGAATTTCATAATCTAGTGCATGGCTGAAAAACATTTTCATTTATTCGTACAGTTTTCTCATTAGAACAGTTTTTATGCAAGCCTTTTTTTAAACTAGCGATCGACGGTCTACGCAAATGCAAGGTATTAGTAAAACCATAAATACGACAAACTTATAACAACGTTGCTTTATAAATAATAATAGCATTTATTAGTGCATGGCTGAAAAAAAAACGATTACTGTAAGTTTTCATTCGAGAAAAGTATATTCAAAAGTGTCAATTTTAGCCACTTTTCGTTATTTTAAACGCGTTAGTTTAGGATGAAATCTGAAATATTTATATGTTATTTTAGGCCTAGTAAACGAAGATTTATTTTAGGCCTAGTAAACGTTCTAAAACATGGTACAAATATTTTTTTAATAACTTATTTTTTTATTTTACTATGAATTATTTAGTGCTGCTATATAATCGGCGCGGAATCACGCCAGCGCTCAGTGCCGGCTGAGGCCTTTCAGAGGTAGGACGTATGTCGCTCCCGTAGCCGCGAGTCGCGTAAAATATTATCGTACTTTCGCGAGTTTTTAGCGGGACTAGGACATGTTGATACTTTTTATTATAATATATTTTTATTATATTACAAAACTTTGGTGAGTACATATTTTAATGTAATGGTGTTCTATTAACTTAAGAAAGATTAAATTAGACTTCTTTATGTATGTTTTCATTTTACTTTTTTTTTCAGATATGGCTAACAAAAGGCGCTATATGGGAACAAAAAAAAAACGAAAATTTGGCCAAGGCTAATGAAGCTAAAAGGTATGTTACCGAGGTTCTCTACTTATAAAAAATATATTTTTATTAGGTGTAATAAGAAACAATATACTTACTACTTTTTGAAGTAATTTTTTTTTATTACTTTTTGTTTGGATATTTTTATGAAACACAGTAGTATTAAGATAAAGTTAATATCCAATTCGTTGTTATAGGCAGAAAAGAGAAGTTGAAATACTTCAAAACCAGGACTTAAATAAAAATGCTGTTGTAAGTTTTATTTTTTTACTTTATATTTTACTAGCTGCGGCAGACACGTGTTTCCTTGGTTTTGATTGAGCAGTTGTTAAACCAAAACTAAATAAGACCTTTCTTCATTATTTATTTATCTCAAGCCGACAATCGATCGCCTGTCATGGTGCTTACTTTTTGTGTCACTATATTATACCCTACATATTATTTTCAGAATCAAGAAAATGAAAAAGACAGTGAAAAAACACTGGAAATTCTGGAAAACTTGCAGGCATTAGAAACGGCTCCAATTCAAGATCCTGACGCAGGGAATCTTGTAAGAATTACTTGGTCATTTGTATACATATTTTAGCACAAAAAAAACATTGTTAGTTATGCACTTAAGCCGACAATCGATCGCCTGTCATGGTGCATACGGCTTCAATTCAAGATCCTGACGCAGGGAATCTTGTAAGAATGACTTGGTCTTTATAAACATATTTTAGGACAAATAAAACAAGAACCTTCAAGAACAAGTGCGTATTTACAGTATACTTTCATAAGTTCAGATACATGTTGTACATTGTTTCTGATAATATTAGACTTAAAAATATATTTCCAAATTTTATGTTATAGGTAAATAATAGACAAGAAGTTGAAAGGGATACTGTACTTCAGGCAGAGAGTGCACTTTGGCTAGAGCTACGACGTTGTTTATTGACAGCCTCTTCATTCTGTAAAGTGTGCAAACGGCGATCGACTATTAGCCCAGCCCCTTTGGTTAAACAATTTCTTTACTCATATTCCTTGGACCATATCCCTAGTATTCAACATGGGAAAGTAAACGAAAAAGTGGCCATAGAACAGTTGCAGGTACAAGTTTAGATTTGTCTAACAAACAATTTATTTTTGTATTCTTAAATTCTATTAAAAAGAAGTAATTAGAGTATTGAGTTTCAAATTATTATGATTACAGGTGCTCGCCGGATGGACTAATCGACGATGATGGCATCACCGAAATTAAATGTCCTAGTTCGGCATTTGGATTAGAGGCAGATTTTGCTATTAGCGAAAAAAAAATTTAATTCTGGAAAATAGATGGATCTGTGAATCGACGCCATGACTGGTTTTATCAGATACAGGGGCAGCTGCATATAACTAACAGAAATTACTGTCTGTTTGCTGTGTGGACAGGCAAAGATTTTAAATTGAAGACTGAAAACATAATCAGGGACGATAAATTTTGGAGCGAAAATATGGAACATCGGCTAGTCAGCTTTTACAATAAATGCCTGTTACCCGAAATTGTTGATCCCCGAAAAGCTAGGTCCATGAAACTTAGAGACAACAAATATTAAGATTTTATTTTACACGAAATTGTTTTTATTTACTTTAACCTAACTAATAATAATTTAATTGCTCATTTATTACAATAAACAAAAAACTGAATCCCCGCTTAAGGAAAACGAAAACATTCCCTACTAACTAAAAACTGGCTAAATATCAAGATGATTCTAAGCGGTGTATGATACGCGCTCCAACACAGACGGCTGTGTGTGCGTTTAACTGTATAGCTGTGTGAGTAAATTTACCTAAACGCGAGGCGCGCCGCTCTGGAGTAACGCTCTTAAGGTGTGTTCCTTATTTTATAGGGTTTTTTGCAAATCAGGTATGATGACCAAAGTGACTGGTTTATTCTTCTCGTGAAAGGAATTTATTCAGATTTACAAATAAGCACACAGGATAGACTTCAGTTCGTGGTGTTGGTCGCGGCAGTGGTAAGAGAAGCAAGCCCATGGAGCTCGTCGTCAGTTATATATCCGTGGTTCAGCGCCATCTCGTCGTTGTTGGATGAACTACGTAGTTAGTACGCGAGGCCCTCGTAGTTCTTCCCGATGTGCATAGATGGCGCTGTCCTCAACAAGGCGCGTCTTTCGTTTTACGTCTTACGAATCTTACTATCAGGGTCACGTGACCTGACGCGAATTTAGAAGTTTTTACCCATTCCAAAAAAAGTACACAGCGCCGCTAAAGAAGTTTTCACTTCAAAAATTGTCACAATAGAAAAGCTATAAAAAATCCTTAAATACAGAAACTACTAGCATATCATAACCAGCCTATAGTGTTCCCACTTTTGGGTTACAGGGCTCCTCTCGGTGAGACAGAGTGGGCCGTATCTAGTCCACCACGCTGGCCCAGTGCGGGTTGGTGGATGTCACATGCCTTCGAAATTTTTATTCTAAGACATGCCAGTTTCCTCACGGTGTTTTCTTTCACCATTCTGAGAGCAGTGGTGATGAAATTATTTACACAAAGTAAAGCCCCTGCCTGGATTCGAACCAACCACCTACAAATTCATAAATCCGGACTGATACCACTGGACCACCACTGCTCTACTATTAACGCAGTCATCGTCACCATCATTTCAGCCGAAAGACGTCCACTGCAGGACATAGGCCTCCCCCAAGCACTTCCACTTCGACCGGTTCTGTGCTTCTCGCATCCAACGGGTTCCTATGGCCTTCACAAGGTCGTCGGTCCACCTTGTAGGAGGCCTTCTGATGCTCCGGCTTCCGTTACGCAGTCACCACTCCAGAACCTTTCGGCCCCATCGGCCATCTGTTCTGTACATTTAGCGCTAAAAGTATTTAAAACATCAATCAGTCTGAGGCACCTTCAAACGCTTGACTGAAACAGAACGATGCTTAAAATTCGTTCCGTTTTAAACGTGTTCAGTGATTTGTGGTGCAAGCGGCCCTAAATACTGTAGTATAGTTTTTATCTCACTACGCGACGCGCGCTTTACTTGTGATAACCCAGTGTACAAACACACTGAATATGTACGTGAAGGTGAATAGCGTCAGCACATAAGAGCTGCGCTTACACACACATTCACAGCGTGTTTGTAAACTTGTTAGTCAGAAGTAAAGCGCGCGTCACTTCGTGAGATAATATAACAATTAAGCTACCGTAGATACTCAACATCGGTAGAGATCGAAGTACCTACCTAAATGTTTTAACCTGGAGTCAGTTATCACAGAAAATAATCAAACCATTGTTCAATTTTAATCCAAAATATTAAATAGCAAGATAAATGAATTCATGGAATTCGTTATGGAAATCAAATTCTTGCCTAAGAAAATATACAACAGGCTTATTAAATCTAGGCGTAGACTTAATTTATGTACAGACAGCGTCAGTATGTGCTAACCCCTCAAGTTTTAAAATGTTACACATTAAATTCCTTACAAATAATCTAAAGAATACTTCAAAAAGAACCCATTGTTTCGACTCGGATTTGAACCATCGCATCACCGAACGTCGTCATACTCATACATAGTTTGACGAACTAGCCAGCGAGCCCATATGAATTGCGTAGAAATTGTTATCTACTATGGTCTGAGTCATTTTATCTTTAGGTGGGATGTCTAATCGAGAGATGTTATAATTTGAGGGTATCCATTAATTTTACTTACTTACGTTGTCTTTATAAAATTAATCCATACCCTCAAGTTATAACTATAACGTTTGATGTATACGTTCACTTAAAACGGCGAAGAGTAAACGACTACGATTTATTCATTAATTTTTAAAATGATTTATGATTTTATGAGAACTAAAATAGTTGTTCTGTGTGAACAAAATGTGAGTGAGCATAAAAGGAATTGCGAGACAGCTTGGCATAGCAGTAAGTTCATTATAATATTAATTGTGTTCTCCGATTTTTTTCTTGTTGAGCTATTTGCGGTATCTTGTGTGTGGTATTTAATAACTTATTTAAAACCATTTTTTTCTATACAGAGACAAACGGTGCGCTTATGGGTGCGCAGATTTCAAGAAACCGGCGATGTTAAGACAATGACCATGGGTCGGAGAACTACTGGGATCTATACGGACCAATCTGAACATCATCCGGATATTGTTAAGGTTCACACTACACCGCCGTTTACATCCACTCGTTACAGTTCGCAACGGCATGGAATATCTCTCTGTCCACGGTTCGAAGACATTTACACGCAGCGAACATTCACAGTTATCGACCTGCAAAATATGTCTAACAGAAGAACATCGAAGAGAACGATTGCGATTTGCCCAGAAATAGCAGTTATATTAATTAAGTATGACAACAAAATAAACAACGAAGACATTTAACTCATTTGATTCCACTATTTTACTTTGTATAGCAAAATATTCTAAGTAGATATCATGAGCTAATAAGAGATGTTAATTGATTATCTATTGATAACATGTTTATTCACTTATTATGCTCATGATTGTAATCCTGCCAAACTAACTTCTAGTTCCTAGACAAGTTGCAAACGCTTCAAAACTTGTCTCTTTCGATGTCACTTGTCAGACTGTCAAATGTCAAATTTGTATGCTGAGACGACATGACAGGTCACGTGACATTTCGTTAGGTTATGTCAATCTAAAATATTTCTACCGCTTACTATTTTATCGTTTACCTTAATAGGATGCCACTTGTCTAGGAACCCAATTGTGTCAGTTGGCAAAATAGTATATTATGATAACTGTAAATAAAATTATCAAATCAAAATAAATCTTTGTTGTAAAATAAGATCATAGTTTTGTTAAATAATAGCAATAATAAATATTATTATATGATTATTAAGGTATTTTATTTTTCTTTATTTTTCAATTCTTTATAAATAATTACTAAAACAAAATATAAAAATATATTAAAATAATAATTATAATGAACAAAAAGCACTTTTCGTGGCTATGATTTGAACTTTCACTCATAGGCACGGCAAGCGGTCTTGAAACCTCTAGTCTATTTAGACGATGAATAAAACGTTCGTAAATGTTAACCCTATTATTGCTTGTCGTTTTCGTAATAATAAAAGTATTAACGTTTTATTGAAAAAAACAATAATAAAAACAGAATTTTAAAAAATAAATACTATCTTAAACTTATTTATTCACTAAAACAATAAATTAATTAAAATAAAATGTTTTTGCAAAATACAAAAACCAACTTGGGCCTATCACGGATTTGAACGCACATGTCTTTTGGAGGGGTAAGCACTTAATGAAGCGGTGTGCGGTGTGCGGGGTGTTCTAAGATTTAATTACGAATGCCTGTAGCTCACATTATTTACATACTTTAAATGGTTGTTGTACCTATAAAGTAATATTAACGTGTAGTGTACTTCATTCCATGCAGTTGAATGCAGTAAAGTAAGTAATTTATAAAGTATAGTTCATGACTACACTATTCGGGGTAGCGAGAAAATTACGATATAATTTACCTACATTACCCGGCGATAAATATTGCACATCGACTTTTTACACAAAACCATTTCATACAAAGAATAAAAATAATTATCAAAAGAAGCAAATCATAATTGTTTTAACAGCTCCTAATAGATACCGGACTGTTTGTATTTCGTGCGACAGAGATAACGCTCTACGAAGCCGAAATTAGCCGATTGTCTCTTTCCAAAGGTCGATGTGCAATATTTATCGCCGGGTACTGTACTAACCTGCCAGAATATTTTTTATGTTAGTCTAAATTGTGTCCCACTTATTCTGGGCAAAGGGGTCCCCGTTTTACTTCCAAACCTCCCTGTCTTGTGCGGTCTCTGGCCATGATGGCCCTGCAATCGTTATCAGATACATTTAAAAGTGATAAATGATAACATAACAGAATCAGCCTATATTGTTCCCACTGCTGGGACACAGGCCTCCTCTCTTGGAGAGCGAGTGGGCTATAATCCACCACGCGGACCCAGTGCGGGTTGGTAGATGTTACATGTCTTCGAATTTTTTTTATTGCTGAAAGGGCCCGCTTTTGCCCTCGATCACACCTGATGGAAAGCGATGGATGAGGTCTATGATGGAATGAGCGTGCTCAGAAGATGCCTAAGGCACTGGAACTCCCATACATCGACGGAACACAGCAAGCTGCTCGATGCCGGTCGCAAACCAGGCGGGCGTCAGCCCTACCACCGCAAGGAAAGAATTGGCCAGGCCAAATAAGGTGTTGGGTGTGACTGTCCAGGATGCGCCGAGCGCTCGGTTCAGTTGAGTAACTGGCGGAAGAAACTGCGCTACACGAGGAGGCTTCTTCATGCATCCCAAATCCAATTTTTTGGTTCTAGAACATGCCAGTTTTCTCACAATGTTTTCCTTCACCGTTTTGAGATTGAGAGCAGGGGCGATGAAATAGTTTATAATTAACTTAAAGTAAAGGGCCTGTCTGGGTTGGAACCTAGGACCTACAAAACAACTGCTTGATAAATAAAAAATAATTTTATTTTGTACAGACGCCAGCACATCAACCTACCCGAAACTAGCAAATTTTCCCAATCAACTTTGAACCTTATGCTTTAGCGATAAAGTTGAAAATCTATTAAAGAAATTTGACAGATTGTAGCAGCTTGATGTGCTGGCGTCTGTACAAACACATTTACACGTCACTCATATTTCAAAACCATAAATTGCCTTCACGACAGGCATTTTGTTTTGTGATTCCTAGACAGTCAGTTCCTGTACCATTGTGGTGACTAGCTAGTGTTTTACCACGGCATGAGTTAATCTTAAATTAACTGAAATTGTTTATTTTTTAAATAGGATATCATGATTACTTTTACACGTCATATTATAAAAATAAACTAGATGGCGGACGGCTGTACGTGTCCCACGCGCGCCTCAAAGAGATGTCAGCAGCAATTGAAGGGGCCCGTTAGGGCTGAAGCCTGCCGGGTCAGCGGGATTGTCCGAAAGGGTTACCGCTGGCCCGGAACATAAAGGGCTACGGAAGGAACACGGGTGGGTTTTAGTCAGTAAGAGTCTGACACTCCCTTCCGCTCCACCCAGAGCGGAAGGGGTCATTTTTGAAATTTCCCATCCTGAAAAAAAAAGGAGTCGACATTTCCTACCCAGTTAGGTCGAAAATGTCGACTCCGTCTAGCTTATTTTTAGGGGTAGTTACCCCTGAGAAGAAATGGCGAAACAAACAAGGGACAAAGTCTCTTTTAAAGTCCAGACATCATCTTGATCAGGTTATGGTCAAATATTGAAGGTAGATAATGTAAAAGTTAATGTAGCAGTTCGTATTTAATCCTCATGGTCGCAATCCTATAATACCTACCAGACATCTCGTTTGGTTATCGATAGGATACTCTGTCTTATCAAACCAATCTGAACATTGCAAAACATGTACAGTGAATAAAACTGCAATTTTATCGGCGACCCCGACTTACGACCTACGCCTGTACTATGTTCTGATATCACCATGCTATTATCTTCGTTACAGAGGGTGAGCAGCACAACCTATCAACAATGGATCACTCACAAAGTCACTTGAAATTGACAACTGGTGACAATTTTATGTGGCTTTTGTAAGGCAAGTAGTTATTAACTCTGACTTATAGTTAACTATAAATCATGATGGCGTGTATTAAGGCCCTCCTTCACAGGCGCGTTACTATCGGATGCGTTATTGCGATAATGCGTCCCGATTCCTTGCTACACAGCTTTTTTAGTTTTCATCATCCGATATTTCTAAAGCGTGCGTGTAACCAACCCTACAGGCCCCCAGTTACTACGTTGTGTAAGATCGTATGCGTCCTAATACGAAATGTTCTAAGAACTCATATTGGATTATCGCAGGATGAAGGAACTCATAATAATAAAAAAGAAATTACATACCTAAACAAAAACCATCAAAAAAATTGGCACAAATAGTATGCTACATTAATAACGTCATCCTACCAAAATATGCCAACGCAGATACAGATTTCGAAACCCTTCAAACAGTTATATATAGTGCTGCTTGGACAGCTGCTAGAACGAATGGAAGTAAACTTTTACAGGTCACCTCTGATAATCCGGCTTACATTAATCTACCGCAAATTAAGAAACCTAAATGGCAGAGAAGGTTAGAATTGAGAGTTAAAGACTTAAGAACAAAAATCGGCAGACTAACAGCGTACATGCAAGGAAACAGAGGTTGGAAGCTTGTAAGAGAGGTACACACAATTTTAGAAAAGTATAAAATACACTCAACTCATGAAGAACCGAATACACAACTCACACACTTTTTAGACACGCTTAAACAGAAACTTACTCTTGTAAACAGTAGATTAAACAGATATAATAAATGCACACTTCGGAAAACTCAAAACAATAAGTTTAAAAATAACGAAAAGCAGTTTTATCGAACATTAAAACAATCCACAACAAACCAAACAGTACCCAGCGAAAGTGAAAATAACACTAACCAGAGTTTACCATCAATAGATGAACTTCGACAATTTTGGTCAAGAATTTGGGAGAGGCCAATATGTCACAACACAGAAGCTGAGTGGATTAAAATAGAGACAGAAAACCATAGGCACACTGAACAAATGGAGTTCGAGGATATTCCAATAGAAACTTTTCATAACGTCCTTCAAAAACTACACAACTGGAAAGCACCAGGTTCAGACAACATTCACAATTTTTGGTATAAAAAATTTACCCACATTCACCCATGCCTCTATAATTACATCAACACCTTCATTAAAAATCCAAGTATGATGCCTTCATACATAGCGGAAGGAATTACGTTTATGATACCAAAAGACAGCAGTGACAGCACAAACCCGGCAAAGTACAGACCAATAACATGCCTACAAACAATATATAAAATAATAACCTCGTGCATCACTCATAGCATTTATCAACATCTTGAAACAAACACAATATTATGCGAAGAACAAAAAGGCTGCCGAAAGTTTAGTCAAGGCTGCAAAGAACAACTTACAATAGATTCCGTTATACTTAAGCAGGTCCAACAGAAAAAAAGAGATCTATACACCATGTATATAGACTATAAAAAAGCATACGATTCGGTACCACACACGTGGTTACTCGAAGTTTTAAAAATATATAAGATAAATCCTTTAATTGTAACCTTTTTAAATAACACCATGACTCAATGGACAACTCGTTTACATCTTAAATCACCTTCAGGTATAGTTGAAACTGAACCTATAAAAATCCAAAGAGGAATATTCCAAGGAGACTCACTTAGCCCATTATGGTTCTGTCTAGCCTTAAATCCCTTATCCAACAAATTAAATACACTAAAGCCAGGATACATCTTACCATTTAATGACACTACAGATGACTTACAGACTGACAGACAAAACTGTAAAATTAACCACCTACTTTATATGGACGACATAAAATTGTACGCTTCTACACAAGATGACTTAAATAAACTCGCAGAAACCACAGACCAATTTTCAAATGACATTAGAATGGAATTTGGTATCGATAAGTGTAAGATCAACTCAGTCAGGGCAGGCCAAACTTACGAACATTCATACACCATACAGACAGGTGAAATCATAGACTCTTTAAATGAAAACGAAACATATAAATATTTAGGATACATTCAAGCTCAGCAAATTAAACATAAAGAAATCAAAAATAAACTTACTCACCAATTTAAACATAGGATTAAATCCATCTTTAATACTCAATTGCATTCCAGACATACAGTTAAAGCTATTAATACCTTTGCAATTCCCGTTCTTACATACTCCTTTGGTATATTAAGCTGGACCAAAACAGAACTAAAAAACCTACAACGCGTTATTAACACCACTTTGACCAAAAACAGGAAACACCACCCTCGATCTTGCGTACAGCGACTAACACTGCCTAGGAAAGAGGGAGGACGAGGCATAATAGATATTACGAACCTACACAATAAACAAATAAGTACCCTAAGAACATATTTTAACACAAAAAGTACCAACTCTACTCTACACAAAGCAATTGTTCATAATGACAAAAAACTAACACCGTTAAATATGTTTGACAAAACTACACAAAGTAACGAGAAACAGACTGACCGACAGACTAAAATATCGGAGTGGACCCAAAAGTCACTCCATGGACGACATCGCCATGACCTGTGCCAACCCAACGTCGATAAATTAGCGTCGAACGAATGGCTCAGGCGTGGAGATCTTTTCCCTGAGACTGAAGGGTTCATGACAGCAATCCAAGACCAAGTAATCGAGACTCGCAACTACCAAAAGCATATTATGCGAATCCCCATTTCAACAGATATTTGCAGGCGATGTCATAGTTCTTCTGAAACTATCCAACATATTACTGGAGCATGTAGAGCAATTGTTCAGACTGACTATAAGCACAGGCATGATCAAATAGCCAATATAATCCATCAAAAACTTGCTATAAAATATAAATTAATAACTACACCTCCAGTACCTGTACCTTCCAGTACCTTACTACAAATATAATCCTGAAATAGTTCTTGAAAACACAACACACAAGCTATACTTTGATCGAGCCATCCTCACAGACAGAACAACTCATTACAATAGGCCAGACATAACTTTACTGGACAAAATTAATAAAACTGCGCAAATTATCGACATAGCAGTACCAAACACACACAACCTACAAAACACTATTGCAGAAAAGCTGTCAAAATATACAGACTTATAAATTGAAATAAGCCGAATGTGGCGATTAGGCAGCGTTGCCATAATCCCAGTAGTAGTCTCAACCACGGGTGTTATTCCCAAACAACTGCACCAATCTTTAAAAACGTTAGACTTATCTCCTTCCACCTACCAAACTTTACAGAAAGCTGCTATTCTCAACACTTGCAGAATTGTCCGAAAATTCCTTCAGAATGACAATGATGCCCAAATATCACACCTACAAACATCACCAACAACACAAAGTCTAAACATATCACCACATCATAATATTTTATCATCTATCGCTTAGGGTAGCACTTGGCTTAGGCCCGTGTTATCCTATAAAACCGGCAAATCAATGCTGAGATACAAAAATGTATACCAACAAATAATAATAATAACTTTATTTGCCAAAATGTAGGTGTACAAAATAGTATGATGTTAATTATAAATGTGGCCCAATGAGGGTTTTCTGAAATGACGTTCGCTAGGTGGCAGCACTGGCACGTCAGGTCCAGGCATCTGTCAAAGAGCCTATATTTTCTTTAGTCATGACGGAATGATGAACGAATGAATGAATCGAATGATGAACGTCATCATATATTTTGTATTGGGAGACCTCTTGTCACAGTGGTGCCAACTGGTGTCGTAAATTTTCACGAAAACCCTCATTACATTCTACCATTACATGTGGTGTGCAAATATTTAATTTCATAATACATTAAATTATTAAAAATGTCATAATATTCCTTCATTATTATTCTATAAGTTACAAAATGTCTAATTAAATAAATTAATTGCAAATATTAAATTTAACAATGCATTACATACTTTAAAAAGTCATCATAACATTACATCAGTCACCAGTATTGATATGATAGATATGAATGTCAGATTTTATGTATCAAGCGTCCTACTTCTATTGCGTCGTTATCATTGCAGCAGTGTGTAACGTAGTGGCCGTCCGCCGTACTAATACAAAATGTACTGAAAAGATATCGCAATAAAGCATCCGATATTATTGACCTTTAATAACGCGCCTGTGGGGGAGAGCCTTTATAAACAGCCTTCGCGAGCAGTGATACTTATACATATATAGGTACGTTTAATTACTGGGCAATTGACCCCGCTTCTACCTTACTAACTTATATGTGTGGTACTTTCCTCAAAAGACCATTTCTGACACTAATCTACGTGGTCCTCACATGATCTGACCAATATGGGACTTTAAAAGGGACTGTGACCAATGGGGTAATTGCGTAACACGCCATCAATAGCGCCGGCTTTCATTTCGACAGTTCAACAACCGTACGAACAACATATATTTTGACAATTCAAACCACGCCAACTTCGCGTTCATTTCGCGTGGTTTCGTTCATTGTATCATAGAGAATACGTTAATAGCAGATGTCGTGATTAACTAAGAAACTGACGTGGTTTCGAAGTAAGGTATCATTAAGTGGTCATGGTGAATTAGGTAATTATGGAAAAATAATGACTCACACATTGAAATAAAATATTCATGAAGATACCGTTTTATTATCGTTAAATTCTCGTTCCCAAAATACTCCCACGCATATGCATCTCCATTGGTATTCCGCATCCACACAACACATTGCAAAATGGAGGTGTGTTATCAAATGCTTTTAATTGAGCAGAAATTATTATGAGACGTGTTACTCGAATCCTAAGATCTATCCCGAGATACGTCTCAAGATATAAACTTCAGTTACATGTTCAAATAATGTATGTAGATAAGGGTGATGTCATTCTTAAGATAAAGTCTTAAGATAGTTTTATTTCTAGCATCAAAACTTTGACTTGTGTGGGCGTTAGGTATGGATAAAACTGAGTTGCTTTCTAGATCTTGAGGCACGTATGAAGCTTATTTGTGCGATTTTATGTCCATCATTATTAAATGGAGACTAGTATTGAAGATCTATTTTGGTATTAAGAAATATAGGATTTGTGGACAATTTATGTCAAAGTCAAAGTCAAATTATTTATTTCAAATAGGCACATAAAAGGCACTTTTGAGCGTAATTTACAAAACAGATTTGATTCTAGTCGCCCCTTCCAAAAGGTGGTTTCGCATGGAGAAGAATGAACAAGAAACTCCATCGCTACTCTTATAAAATGTTTTACAATATTTTGTATTCACGAATTATATGTGAAGACGTGCACCTAAAAATAAAATTACTAAACCACAATAGGTAAATGAATTGAAAATGAAGCAATGACAGACAAATTCATTATTTGATAGATAAGTATTTCAGTACTTGGTGATCACATATTTCCAAACATTTCAAAAGTATACGATTTTCCTAAAAAATCAACAAATAGATAGGTAATAAGAGTATGCTAACTTGGAAGGAGGACGCCCCGGCTCGCGAAAGAAGTGAGGGAGTTAAAGTAATCACAGAATATAAATCAATGTCATAAAAATACTAATTTTGTCAATTCAATCAGCAAACAGTTTGATTTTGTCCAGACTCTCTACATTGTCATAATGAGTGACCATGACATGACAGAGCGGTGGTAGTTGTAATGAGGTAAATACATCATTCATCATCATAGTAACCGACCGCGGAGCCCTTAGCCCTAGCGCTCTGGTCAGCGGGATTGTCCGAAAGGGTTAAGGCTCGTACACACAGCTTCATTAAGTGATTACCCCTCCAAAAGACATGTGCGTTCAAATCCGTGATAGGCCCAAGTTGGTTTTTGTATTTTGCAAAAACATTTTATTTCAATTAATTTATTGTTTTAGTGAATAAATAAGTTTAAGATAGTATTTATTTTTTAAAATTCTGTTTTTATTATTGTTTTTTTCAATAAAACGTTAATACTTTTATTATTGCGAAAACGACAAGCAATAATAGGGTTAACATTTACGAACGTTTTATTCATCGTCTAAATAGACTAGAGGTTTCAAGACCGCTTGCCGTGCCTATGAGTGGAAGTTCAAATCATAGCCACGAAATGTGCTTTTTGTTCATTATAATTATTATTTTAATATATTTTTCTATTTTGTTTTAGTAATTATTTATAAAGAATTTAAAAATAAAGAAAAATAAAATACCTTAATAATCATATAATATTTATTATTGCTATTATTTAACAAAACTATGATCTTATTTTACAACAAAGATTTATTTTGATTTGATAATTTTATTTACAGTTATCATAATATACTATTTTGCCAACTGACACAATTGGGTTCCTAGACAAGTGGCATCCTATTAAGGTAAACGATAAAATAGTAAGCGGTAGAAATATTTTAGATTGACATAACCTAACGAAATGTCACGTGACCTGTCATGTCGTCTCAGCATACAAATTTGACATTTGACAGTCTGACAAGTGACATCGAAAGAGACAAGTTTTGAAGCGTTTGCAACTTGTCTAGGAACTAGAAGTTAGTTTGGCAGGATTACAATCATGAGCATAATAAGTGAATAAACATGTTATCAATAGATAATCAATTAACATCTCTTATTAGCTCATGATATCTACTTAGAATATTTTGCTATACAAAGTAAAATAGTGGAATCAAATGAGTTAAATGTCTTCGTTGTTTATTTTGTTGTCATACTTAATTAATATAACTGCTATTTCTGGGCAAATCGCAATCGTTCTCTTCGATGCTCTTCTGTTAGACATATTTTGCAGGTCGATAACTGTGAATGTTCGCTGCGTGTAAATGTCTTCGAACCGTGGACAGAGAGATATTCCATGCCGTTGCGAACTGTAACGAGTGGATGTAAACGGCGGTGTAGTGTGAACCTTAACAATATCCGGATGATGTTCAGATTGGTCCGTATAGATCCCAGTAGTTCTCCGACCCATGGTCATTGTCTTAACATCGCCGGTTTCTTGAAATCTGCGCACCCATAAGCGCACCGTTTGTCTCTGTATAGAAAAAAATGGTTTTAAATAAGTTATTAAATACCACACACAAGATACCGCAAATAGCTCAACAAGAAAAAATCGGAGAACACAATTAATATTATAATGAACTTACTGCTATGCCAAGCTGTCTCGCAATTCCTTTTATGCTCACATTTTGTTCACACAGAACAACTATTTTAGTTCTCATAAAATTATAAATCATTTTAAAAATTAATGAATAAATCGTAGTCGTTTACTCTTCGCCGTTTTAAGTGAACGTATACATCAAACGTTATAGTTATAACTTGAGGGTATGGATTAGTTTTATAAAGACAACGTAAGTAAGTAAAATTAATGGATACCCTCAAATTATAACATCTATCGATTAGACATCCCACCTAAAGATAAAATGACTCAGACCATAGTAGATAACAATTTCAACGCAATTCATATGGGCTCGCTGGCTAGTTCGTCAAACTGCCGGTATGAGTATGACGACGTTCGGTGATGCGATGGTTCGAATCTGAGTCGAAACAATGGGTTCTTTTTGAAGTATTCTTTAGATTATTTGTAAGGAATTTAATGTGTAACATTTTAAAACTTGAGGGGTTAGCACATACTGACGCTGTCTGTACACACAGGCGCGACGCGACACGCGACACAAAGGCACCGCTCGTTGCGCGACTTGCGGTGCCTTTGTGTCGGGTGTCGCGTCGCGCCTGTGTGTACGAGCCTTTACCGCTGGCCCGGAACATAAAGGGCTAAGGAACTAACACGGGTGGGTTTTAGTCGGTAAGAGTCTGATACTCCCGTCCGCTTCACCCAGAGCGGGAGAAGTCATTTGATGATTTCCCATCCTTAAAAAAAAGCCCTAGCGCTGTGCTACCGCCACCGCGATACTGGCGCCTCTGTTGAGAGCTCAGCGAACTACAAGCTAAACGTGTCGTGCAGAGATTGGGCAATAAAAGCTTTGCACTGATTGGTTAATAAAGTCGCAAGTTTTAAATGTGCCCGCTATTATTATTTTGTTATCTTAACAATTTGTATAAGTAGTTGTTATTTTCAGAAATAGAGCATTAAAGCTACTACAAACAGGCGCGACACGCGATATAATCGCGCGCGACACAAAGGCACCGCTCATTGCGCGACTTGCGGTGCCTTTGTGTCGCGCGCGATTTTATCGCGTGTCGCGCCTGTTTGAAGGAGTCTTAATTGACTCTTATGTCTTACTTAAAGCACAGCAATCCATAAATAAATCAGACTAACGCGAAAACAGTTAAAATAAAACATATATACCGCTATTTTAAACTTCAGTAAAACTGTACCCAATGAACTAGATACCTAATCGGCGTCCGCGATTTCGTTTCCAAATGTGTAAACAAATATGATTTTTTGTAAAAATAACCTGAATAGTTGAATACCTAGACAGTAAAGTTCAGTTTACGCTACAACTTCAAAAAAAATATGACATTATCAAATAGAGGTACCTACTAGTCATTCTGAAATCAACTTAATTAGTACTACTATAAAGTTGATAGTTGTTTAAGTGGAATTAACATCAATTGGAAACGTTAATTTGAATAGACCTTACGGACTTAGGTACTACTTAAGGCTTATTAGTCGATTCGCACGAATTTACTCGCCCGTAACGGGCGAATCGTCACTTTTAAATAATATTATTTTTTCTATAGGCGACTCGCACGAACTGACACATTTTGAATTATATGCAATGAAATTAGGAGAAAAGTAACACGTTTTATAATATTTAGCTCTTATCACTTGTATACGTAAGGTAGGACGCCCTCAGGCTAGGTAGGAGCAAAGATCTACGTGGCTGGTAGCAGCTAGTGAGAGTTGCCGAAAATCAAGTTGAATGGCATGCAATAGGAGAGACCTATGTCCAGCAGTGGACTGCTGTAGTCTGATGATGATGATGACTTCTATGCGCTAGTGTTCTTTTTTCTACATTATTGCATAAAATTTCAAATATACCTACCAATTCGTGCGTGTCGCCAATAGAAAAAATAAATTATTATTTAAAAGTGACGATTCGCACGTTTCGGGCAAGTAAATTCGTGCGAATCGATTAATAAGCCGTACTTAAAAGTGGTTTATTCAAGTAACATTTAGAGTTTAGAGTAACAATGGCTAACCCCTTCCAATTCCTTTCGGAGGAATGTGTGAGATCAAAGCACAGTTAAATAAAATGTTGTTGCTTTGGAACAAACTAACGAGGCATTTAGAATGCAATTTATGTCAAATAAACTAACACGTGGTTGGACAATAAATAGATCTTTGTCGACGGTTTGGGGGTGTGGTTATAGTGCAGTGGTGGGAGATGCGCGAGCGAATTTTGTTACTACAATCAGTTTATTTTATTTATTGAATTAATTATGAAACTAGGTGATTGAAAATATTCTGACACAACAGATTTTTTTTTTCGCTATTGGGAGGCAAACAATCAGATGGTAAGTCATCACAGCGTATGATCATTACATGGTGCGTCGCCATCTCATAGGTACCTATCTATACAAAATAGTAACAAAGATTTTTTATCTGTTTGTCTGTATATTTATGTTTCGGATTACAGATTTAAGTGAAATTTGGCACACATATAGTTTATCATAAGGTACTTTTTATCCCGGTAGTAAATAATCCATGTGGGCGAATGTACGGACAAAAGCCAGTATTTTATAAACCTATTATTATTTACATGATGGTATATTGTTATTGTTTAATTCCCAATTGCAACAAAATAATCCATACTAATACATATTATAAATTCGAAAGTAACTCTGTCTGTCTGTCTGTATGTTACCTTTTCACGCCAAAACCCAGTGGTTTTTTATTTTATCGATATCCGTTCAGTAGCGGATTTCGATAAAAATTGGCAGAGGGATAGATTGCATCCCGGGGAAGGACATAGGATAGTTTATATCCCGATATTCCCACGGGATTGACACTGATGCGAGTGAAACCGCGAGGCGATGCTAGTGTCTATATAAATTGCCAACTAAAATCAAAGCAGGTAAATTTCCATGGAGCTCCTTATTTACCAGATCAAAAGAATCAAGGTCACAGCCATATTTTGTGAAACATAACGTGCTATGTCTAGACAAGTCTGTAGACAAAAATAGGAAAACACGACCTTGTTATGATTATGTTATGGGCAGACCTCGGTACGTTTATGTCATTATGTGTGGTCGATAAGATATAAGTGGCTTAATTATGGCGTAGGTTTAAGGAACTCTTTAACGCTTTTAGGATGCTAGATGCTGTATTCTACAAGCAACATACTAAAGCACTAGTGTTTTAATTTTTTAGTCCAAACAATAGATGTTTTGTAAATAGATATAATTGCTTCATATTTTGCAATAAATTACCAGTGTTGTGTCATCGCGTTTCTCTTTCTTTTCTATGCAGTCCGACAGTGACCGCGCTTTAGGTCATGTAGTCCCTTTAAGTTGATTACAAAACACTATTTACCCGCTACACGCTCCGCTTATCACCATACCCTCATCATACAAGTTAGCGCGCGGTCAACAGCTGTCTTCACGAGTGGATTAAAACAATTGATTAATTCAAGTGCAACTAACTGAATGAGTTTCTGGATGCTTTCCAGATGTCTACGGCCAGGCAAGCTTAGAGCGAAAACACAATCGTTCGGTGCAGGACCGCAACGGCCCGCAACGCAGGAATAACAGCGCAATTTCATGTTTGCAAAGCTGTACAACTGGATACTGGCATTTATCATTCGTCATGCGTGGCATTGTTGCCGCGACGTTCCTCTGCGTCTGCTTTGCATGGTGCAACAAAGCAACAACGTAGAAATAACAGATTGTGGCGTTATGTTGGCACTAGGTGCGTGCGGCGTTTGGTTATAGTCTGGATATCGTACAAACAGTTTCTCCATCGACTTAATACCTAAAAATCTTAAATTCATTCATTCCCTCACTGACATAAAACACACAGCCTATAACACTGGATCAGAAGCATGAAACTTCGCACAAGAATCCCTGAAAGTGATTAAGTAAAATTGAAAATTCATCCCCTAAAGGGGGTGTAATAGAGAATAATCTTTTGTGTGGCAGTTCGACATTTTGCTGATAGGACGTCGGATACATGACTTGTAAGTTATATGTTTCAAGTGTCTTGGACGACAAGTAAAAATTAAAAGGATATGGCCCCTTTTGCTATAAATGACAACACTATTCGCATGAACCCACACCTCAGAATTAAACCATGTATTCACTAGAGCACATATGTATATCCCGAGACATGTCGTGTCTTCAGAGATATCGCTTAAAGTTGACTGCTCTGCAAACAGTCTTGCAGGGTTTGCGGTTCCGCTCCGAACTCTAGTGTGTTGTGTATTCACCCTTAATGAATAACCTATTCCTGACACCAATGTGTTTTCTCCTTGTTCCATATTTCGCGATAATGGCTCGTTTGTCGCAGTCAATAGAAGGTCTATCAGGAATAGTAAATTTCCACTTAGCATGAGTCAAAACATTGATAAATTGTTATCAGTTGGTTCTTAAACTATCTTGGAGGATAATGGTGTCCTTTGTGCTCGCAGTGAAGAATTCGCATAGAACTATATTTCTGTGGTGGATAATCCATTCTGATTATATGGTGAAATTAACATAAAGGCCCAGTTGCACACAAACCACTATACTGCGATCGACGAGGGAAGGTTGTCGGATACCTGTCAATTTCATACAAACGCATAAGTGTTTTGCGAATTTGATCTTTATTAGCTACCAGAATTATCGTACTGACCGGTGTCTGGAACTCATTCTCTCGACGTAAAATATCATTCGGTCTCTGTCAACTTCAAACGATTGACAGCAATAGAACGATGGTTAAAATTCGTTGAAATTCGATAGTCTTTCCTAACTATGTTAGGGTCAGCTTCCAGTCTAACCGGATGCTGCTGAATATCAGTATTTTAGATGGAGTGACTGCCTATTTGACCTCCACCACCCAGTTACTAGGTAACATACGAGTAATACCCTGGAATAGACTGGTTGGTGACTGGTTGACTGTCAGACTTTTGGGATTCGACTACCCGGAAATGTTAAGACTTTTTTACTAAAGCATAATATTTTTACTTCTAAAGCACGGGATTTCTATCAATTATGAGTAATATGACTGAAAATGAGCAAAAGTATGTGAACAAACGTAATTTCATCATCATTTTTCGGACTTTATCCGAGTTTATTCGGGGTCGGTGCAACATGTCTGTTCTTCCATAATTCTCTATTAAGGCTCCTTCAAACAGGCGCGACACGCGATAGCGATTTTATCGCGTGTCGCGCCTGTTTGTAGAAGCCTTTAGTCGTTATCTCGGTAGTCACCTTTCTAACCATATCATCATTCACACATTCCATCCATAATTTCTTTGGTCTTCCCCTACTCTTATAGCCATCGACATTCATACTCAAAACTTTCTTCACGACATTTTCCTCATTCCTCCGTATCACATCATGCCCATACCATGACAACCGTTTTCCACACAACTTTTCAGTTCCCGGTGCCACTTTATATTTTTTTTTGTTTAGCCTATTTTGTCCCATTGATGGGAAAAGTCCTCCCCCAAGTCCTTCCAGGAACTCTTTTCCCGCGCCACCTCAAACCAGCCCTCGCGGTACGCGTCCAGGTCACCTCGCCACCGCTTTCTGGGTCGACCTCGGCGGCGCCATCCATCTTCAGGCACCCATTGTGTGGAAACTTTTGCCCAGCGGTCATCCTGCATGCGGCTGATGTGACCCGCCCAATCCCAATTGAGCCTGGCAGCCTTCTTGCCTACGTCTATTATATCCGTTTTGGAACGTTCTAAACCATGAAATTTCTATCAAATATGAGTAATATGACGTTAGTATGCGAAAAAAAGTAGAGGGCACCTTTACGGCTGTCCCATTTCAAAACCTAGTAAGGGACACTTTTTACAAAAATCGTTTTATTGCATAATCTTGCTAACCTAGAAGGTCTCTACCAAATACAAAAACACCAGCGTTTTAAACTTACATAAAAGGAGATATATTTAAGCATCGATACCTAGTAAGTGCACCTTTCACTACCTAGTGACCATTTTAAAACCTAGTACAGTGCGTGCCACGTAAGAAGAGACTTGACCCCGCCTCCCCCGCTCTTTCCGCCGCCCCTATGACGTCCGGTCCCGTCCCGCACTCAGACCTCATACCGCTAAAGATACCTAAAATCGTGTTCTGCGCATGTCAGACCACGTGGTGTGTCAAGTCTCTTCTTACGTGGCACGCACTGTAAGTCACTTTAACCAATTCAAAACCTCTGTTACAACCATTAGCATTTTTTTTTTACTTAACATAAATACTTTCCATAGGATGACCACCAATATTACGTTTATGCGCTCTCCTGTAAAATTTCATTTTAAGTCCTTACTGAGTTTTGAAATGGGGCAGCCGTTTATACCTAAAATAAATAAGTTCACACAAGTCCACACCAATTTATCAGACTTGCTGTTATTATATTTATCCCCTACACGATCGTTCACTGTTATAAATAGTCACCAATATTCAACGGTGCAACATAAACAGCTTAGTGTAATATAAAATGGCAAAAGTGAGCCCACCAATCGCGTGGCCGTTGCCGATTGTTTAAACCAATCAGACGGGCTTACTGCGTATCGACGGGACTTGGATTGACTGCAACACCAAGCGTTATCTGATTAATTAAATCAATTAATACGACGGTTGCGGCGACTATGGTGTTCGTAATCCCGTGGGGTAGTGACGTAAAGCTTTTAATGGGAGCAATGCATGAAACAATGTTGTTCAGACACCAGCACATCAAGCTACCCGAAACTGTCAAGTTTTGCCAATCAATTTTGAACCTTATGCTTTGGCGATAAAGTTGAAAATCAATAAAGAAATTTGACAGATTTGATTTGATTTTGATTTTTCTTTTAGCTTGATGTGCTGCGTGTTGTATGTAAGTTCATAATCCTATTGATATGTATAATATTTCATGAAATAGTCATTCAATAGGATTATTAGTAAGTACGCATGTACAAGATGGTTGTATTCATGATTTTAATGATTATAATTCTGTAAATACAAACGTGTTACGGTAGCGAATCATATTGTGTTAAACATACAAAGTGACACTGCCCTGTAAATTGCAAAAAAAAACGAAAGAAAATTTGAATTTTGTGGGCTACCCTGGCACCCCCTTAATGGAAACACACAGTAAAGGATTGAAAATTATGATTTAGACTGAGATTGAATTAGACTGAGAATGAGAATCTCCCGTTCTATAGATCTAGATCTGTGTAATAAAGAGGATTTATCTAGGATAGATCCACACGATAATTGTAATGCTAGAGTCTTCAGTCTTCTCAAAGCTTTGTAAAGTCAGGGATATTAATTGATAAGCAAATTGACTACCAACTTAAATTGTCCGAATATTCATATCACAACTGCTATTTCTTTGACAGTTTTGTACGAAATATCTTTATCGCTGCAAATTGACGTACCTAATGTGTCTATTTGGTTAACAATTATTTTTCCTGACTATACTTGTGGTTGAGTGTAATATTATTAATTATCTATACTGTGAAGTCTTTTAAGAAATCTGGATTGAAATGAGTCTAATGCTTTGGTTCCTAGGAAAGCGATTCCGTCATATTATAATTAAGGGCCGTCATAATAATCTGTCATTTACACCAGTAATTGACATTATGTCAAAGCCCTCTGCCAAAAGATTTAAATCGCTAGATTTGCTTTCACCGTTATTAGTCACGCGGAAAAGTGTCCATACTCAGAATTATGAGCTCATACATTATTAAATAGCGTTTCCATGAAAATCAAGTTAAGTCCTGTGTTTTGGCGCGATAATCTAAGGATTTAAATCTTTGTCGCTGTCATCATTTTCAAGACAGCCGTCACTAAAACCGATAAGGCTGGCCGCCGCTCTATTATCACCCTTTTCGTACCTTTAAAAACGCAACAACGAAGCTTTACAGAAACGGCTCAATTTCATTTAGGTACACCTACCTGTCCCGTCTAGGATTATAGATTGTCTAGCTCCTGCCCGCAAGTTCGTCCGCGTGAAATTTCACCCTCCCCCATTATCCCCCTTAGGGATGGAATTTCGAAAAACCCTTTCTTAGTGGATACCTCCTCTTCACAAAGAACAGGCCCTCCAAATTTCATGTCTTTAGGACCAGCGTAGGCTGTGCGTTGATATCTCAGTCAGGACTTGGAATTTTAGTCTTGCCATAAATGTTGTCACGAAGAAAAAAATTATTTTTTTGTATATAGTATTTATTACTTTTACAGTCCTTTAAACGTTGAGGCCAGTTATCAATGGAATCACGCACTCTTTCCATGGGAAAATTCTTCACTGCCAATCGGATGGATTGTTTTAGGGACTCCAAATTATCATGGCGTTTAGAGCAAGCCGTACTCTCTAAAACTGACCATAAATCATAATCCAGCGGATTAAAATCGGGACTAGACGACGGCCAGTCTTCAGCTCTGATGAAGTCCGAAACGTTCACTTCCAACCAAGACTGCGTGAACCGAGCTTTATGACCCGGCGCCGAGTCTTGTTGGAAGTACCATACTTGGCTATTGAACATGGTGATGTTAAGGGACTTAACTACCATCTCAAGAATGGTATCTTGATACACTTGTGCCGATGTTTTGATACCTTTTTCACAAAAATATGGCTCAGTCACTCCTTCATAGCTAACACCCCACTAAACCATCACTGAAGTCGGATAATGCCCACTTTGCACTCTGTCGACTAATTGGGAAGCTTCCTTAGAGCTTTGAGCATAAATACGGTCATTTTGTTTGTTAAAATGTTGCTCAATTGTAAAGATTTTCTCATCCGCAAACAAAATGTTTCTGTGACATCCCTTTTCGTACCGCTTCAGTAGTTGTTTCGATTTTACCACCCTATTCTTTTTTAATTTATCAGTTAAAAAATGACCAGTGCGTCTCTTATAGGCTGCAAGTCCTAAGTCGTCTTTTAAAATACGCGACATGGTTCTGGGTGCTATCTTCATCTCCCGAGATAAAATCATTTGCTTTCGGACAGGATTTCTTCGAATTCTTTCCCTTACTGCTTTGACCACCTTTTTCGTACGAACACTACGTGGACGGCCAGATCTTTTTCTGTCACAAACAGAGGAGGTCTCATTGTACCTATTAATAGCCCGGTACACAAACATTTTACTAATACCAAGCGCATGGAGAGTTTTAAAAATTACCTTTTGGCTCCATACCAATTTTGTGTAATGCAATCACAGCGATTCGATTCTCTTTATCACCCCACTCCATTTTAATATCGCAAAATATTGTACAATGTATTGGCGCCAAAATTAGAAAACTCAATGAACTATCGTATAAAAATGACAGATTCCAAATTCAAATGTAATATCTTTGTTATTTTTAATTGTAACAGTATTTATGGCCAGACTGTGTATATAGAAGATACTCGTTAAAAAAATAGCATAAATAAAAGCGAATTCGCGGAAAGCGAAAATATTTAAAAATTAAGTCACTTCATATTAAAAGTGAGCGCTATATATTTTTGATGAAACATTTGTGAAAATAAAAAAATAATTTAATGCGTAGGCACTGTAGACAGATATTATTAAGGTAAACTTGATGTATGAAAATTAATAATAGAGAGGGTAGTTTGTCTAGACTAGGTAGCCACAACAAAAGACAACCTACAGAAGATCAATCGGAATCTATAAGAACAAAGCAGTATCAAGTTCTTAACTTGGGGCCTAAAAAAGCCACTTTGGCAGAATGATAAAAGGATAACATTATGAATCATAATGGAGAGTTAATCATATCAAATCCCATTGGATTTTTCAGTTATTTTTTTTTGTATGTCCTAAAATACCAATCAGTCTAATCCAAGTCCAATCCCAATCACTTTCATAATGCCTACGTAGTGCAGCGAAAAAAGAAAAACACGGACTGTCTTCGCCATATTATGATTTATAATGTTATCCTTTTATGATTCTACCAAAGTAGCCTTTTTAGGCCCCCTGGTCCCGCCGGGAAGTTTGTTGCGCCACTTCTTCCCAGCTAAAGCTCTGAAAGTGGTGACTTTCGTGATTTTAACGTTCAAAACGTATTGAATCTCAGCCTAATTTGATATAATGGGGCCCGTGGCTAAATAATTACAGCTGCACAGGTCGATAGATCAGGTTAAGCTATGCTTGCCGCGGTTTGTCTGTGGATGGGTGACCATCTTTCCATACCGTGATCCCTCCGTGCCTCGGAAATCACGTTAAGCCGTTGGTCCTGGCTGTCATTCGTGGATCTTTGACAGTGGTTACGGGTAGTCAGAAGCTCGAAAGTCTGACAAACAGTCTTATCAAGGGGTATCGTATTACCCAGTAACTGGATTGTGAAGGTCAGATAGGCAGTCGCTCCATGTAAAATACTGATATTCAGCTGCATCCGGTTAGACTGGAAGCTGACCCGAACGTAGTTGGGAAAAGGCTAGGCAGATGATGATAATGACTTAATTTTGAATGGATTGGTAGTGGGTTTGAAGACGAAATGATGGGACAAAAGTAGCGGTAAAAGTCGTAGAAAATCAGTCCAAATTAGATTATTTTCGAAATGACTTAGTTTTCCTACAGGACACCATTCACACTGAGATGAACATAACATCACACCTTGTTTCCTCGAAGGGTTGACCAGTGGTGTAACTAACTGCCCGTATTACTGTTGCGCGCCACAATTGATGCCTGGTACATGGTGACATTAGTTACCACTAGCGCCATCTAGTATCGGGAAATTCCGAGAACTATCGACATCGGGTCAGTCGGGACCGGTATGTACTCGAACGTTCTAGATGTTTATGTAGTAGCTCTGTGGCACTATATAAGGCCGGTGTGAGCCGCGAAACACATAGTTTTGAATAAGCGATACAAGCGAGTACATGGAAGCGATATTCAAGTGCGACTAAGAGTGATCAGTAGTGAAATTGTGTTTCATAATTAATGTGTTTGATTTGTAATTAGTGTTGTGATTAAAGTGTCAATTTTTGGTTATTAAATCGGCAGTTTTTATTGTCACGAACCCCAAGCTCGTAACAGATTGATACGGGGTTTGAAGACGAAATCATGGGACAAAAGTAGCGGTAAAAGTCGCAGAAAATCAGTCCAAATTAGATTATTTTCGAAATGACTTAGTTTTCCTACAGTACACCATGCACACTGAGATGAACATAACATCACACCTTGTTTCCTCGAAGGGTTGGCCAGTGGTGTACCTAACTGCCCGTAGTACCTACACCCACATTTCGCCACTTATGCTTAAGTCCCATGTAATAGGAGGCGAGCCTATTACCATCAACCGAGCACAAATCCAGACTCTGAACTGCTACTGAGAATTTCCAGATAGAAAAAACACTTTTCCCGACCCAGAAATCGGACCTAGGACTTCTTGCCTACCAAGGAGTAGCGCATGCGACCACTAGACCAAAAAGGCAGTGTTAAGATGACTCATACTGATATTATCATCAATATTTGCATTCACTTTTGATGTTTAAGATGTCCTCTTAATAGTACTCTTCGGCAACACAAGTTTCAAAACTAAACGATGACAAAGTGCACCTTCTGTTCCTCTTTTTTTGCTGTGACCAACGAGGGTGGCCTGTCTAAAACCCTTAACAAGATTAGGCAAGACAACTGATATTAAGACCTTCTTAGTCTGTTTAGCTGGACTATCCGCACGCTACCAACTACCTATTAGCGACCATTTGTAGGCGAGTCTTTGTTTGTGAACTGACAGTAGGAATAGGTACTAAAACGGTTTACCAACAGTCGATTGGCCCATGAACCATTGGTCAACATTATCAGTAAACCATTAACATACCTGTGTTGCATAAACAGGGAGCCGGACGCCCGGTGTCACCACTGCGTCTACTGCCTGGAGGACACGGCGTGGCATACGCTGGCAGAGTGTATCACTTGGGAGGAGCCGCGACGTGCCCTCATCTCAGAAGTAGGCAGTGACCTATCGCTGCCAGCCGTGGTCGAGTCGAAGGTCGGCAGGCGAAGAATCCTGGGCCGTGGTAATTTCCTTCTGTGAAACGATCGTCTAGCAGAAGGAGGCAGCGGAAAGGGAGAGAGAGATTTCGTCCACTCACCCGGCCCTCAGCAGGCGCACCGGGTGTCGATGTAGGGCGGACAACGCCTTCTTCCAGCCTCCCTAAACACATTAGAAACCGAGGTGATGGCGCGTAGTATTCCACGCGCGCCCGTCTTAGACGTCGCGGGGGGAGTCAAACACCCCGCCCCTTGACCCGACGAGGCCCGCAGTGGCGGGCCGACACCAGTCGGGGGTTGCGGAAGCATCGTATGTTCTCGCAATCCCCGGCGTAGGTGTGAGATGGAACACCGGGGTGGTTTTTAGTCAGTAAGAGTCTGACAGACCCCGCCGCCCGCCCCAGGGCGGCGGACATCCGTGAGGATTTTCCACACCGGAAACAAAAAAAAAAAAATAAACCCTTTTCACAGAAATACCCTGCGAAGCGGGGCTCCGTCGACTACGTCATATTATTATTGCTTGTAAACCAACTTAGACCTGCCACGTGATCTTCCCCACGGAGCGGAGCAATGGTATTTAAAAACTATCATATTTTATTATTATTTTTACAAGCTTTTATTTACTTTCACCTTTCCCGGTGTCTGTTGGTCTTGTTCTTTGGATGAAAAGTTATTGGTCAAAACATTCTGTTGGTTAAGTATTCACTGACATAGAGTTCTGTTGGGCAAACGTTCGTGGGTCAAAAGTCCTTTTGATGAAAAGTTAATAGTTTAAAGATAATGTTGACCAACGGTTCATGGGCCAATCGACTGTTGGTAAACCGTTAGTTTCAGTTCAACAACATTAATTGCGTTATTTACGTTCTTGCACAGACAAAAAAAGAACGAAGCAATGGATTAGCAATAACTTTTAAAATGATAGTGAATTAGGGTGCTGTTGAGAATGATTTTTTGTATAGACGATTAAAATTATCGAAATGACTCAGACTACCCAAAGACTATATGTTGTTTGATCTTGTCTTGGCAGAATATTTGTAAATCCTATCGATCTAATACCAGGAGTGAAAGATCTTGTATCTAATTGTAACTTTATATTCTCCAAAGCAGAAGAAGCAACTTCTTCAACGACAATTATCAAACTTGCTGTCATTTGGCAGTAACAGTCGACTGTGTTAGGGAAACTTTAACTGACGGATTGTCGGAATCAGTTACTTTCCCAAATTAACTAGACTCCTCTCCATAATCAACAGAATTACAACCACTAATAAATTATTCATACCAACTACTTAATATACCAAGCAGTAAAAGTGTGTGATTAATCCATATTTATAATGCTGAAACGTGCCAAAACCATGTCAAAACTATTCTTCACGATAATTTTAGGAGTTACATGGCGGCCAACATACCTTGACACTTCACGGTGGCGCCACTTAGTATGGCAAACGTCAATAATAATGTCAAACGCGTTACATTTGAATTTTAGTTCGAATTTTTTCCGTATGCGAGGTTATATCGGATATAAGTATCCAAGGTCGTTGAATGACAAAAATACGGGGTTTGGTGCCAAATCCCATAGACGAATCACTTGTATTAAGAAAGGATTGTATGGTCCTGTTATTTTTCATATGTGAGAACTAGGTAGGTATTCTTGTTACCAACAATGGAAAAGAGCGTTGGAGTGTGGTGGCCCAGCGGTATCGGCCTGACTTACGAGTTTGTAGGTCATGAGTTCGAACCCAGGCAGGCATTTTACTTTGTGTATTTAATCCCATCACCACTGCTCTGAGAACGGTGAAGGAAAACATCGTGAGAAAACCGTCATGTCCTAAAATCAAAAATTTGAAGACATGTTAAAACCACGAACCCGCACTAGGCCCGCGTGGTGAATTACGGCCCACTCCGTCTCACAGAGAGGAGGCCTGTGTCCCAGCAGTGGGAACACTATATTCTGATTATACTATAGATGAAGTGGTAGACTGACGGTCTGATGAAGGTGACAAGAATCTGCTAGATGCGAGAAGCGCAGGACCGGTCGTTGTGACATTAGTATGCTTGAAGGAAGTCTATGTCGCGCAGTGAAAGACTTACCAGTTACGACCAAGTTGATGATGATAATGACTAACGAAAATCATCGTAATTCGTGAGTAGATTTTTTTTTGAGTGTTGAATGTATTGCGTCAAAAAAGACAACAAACTATGAATCCTCTCGATCTATTCTGGTAAAATCTCCTCGTGATAAAATAGGTAAAGTGGGCTGTCAATAGTGCCAGTTACGTACCTACCAGTTACCTACCGTACACGTACTGCAGCGTATCATCCAAACTTGGTTGATATCCCGACGAGTCGTACTCAACGCTTCTCTACGCTTATTATGCACACAGCCAAAGTGTGGAACTCTCTGCCGGCATCTGTGTTCCCCGCCCACATTTAACCCATATGCCTTCAAAGGAAGAGTGAACAGGCATGCTCTGAGCACGCTCATTCCATCATAGACCTCATCCCATCGCTTTCCATCAGGCGTGGTCGAGGTCAAGAGCAGGCACATTTAGCAATAAAAAAAAACTTAGGTCACTTCATCTGTAATTGCACGGTGAGATTGTAACAGAATTCTGTGAGATTACAAGGTTTTGGAGAATTGGAATCAAAAGAATCATCACTTTTACATGGTTCTTGTAAAAGATGACTGAATAGGACTTGGAAATGCAGCTTCCGTCTAATGCGTTAACAAAAAGTTTGCCAAGTGTGATGAGATTATTATGATATTTCTTAAGTACTTTTTAATTATAGTCGTTCATGTGCACCTGTCGACTTTTAAGGGCTTTTCTGACATTTATTTATTCATTATATTATAACGTTAATATGAATGCCAAGTGGAATTAAGCCATAATTATAAAATGTAACTATCAGCCGTAGATGGATTAGTCTCTTTACTACGTCAATACGGGAAACATTTTTAACCAGTGCGAAAACTGTAACCATGGATTTTCAATACATGATTTTGAACCAGCGTTGAAATTTTTCGTCGGTAATAAAAAAAATTATTAGCTTAGCTCATTTTACCGCGTAGGTATTGCACTTTTTTTATAAAACTGCAACATTTTTTTATATCCACTCACGCGTCCCGCACCCCGCCGTGATATCGCCTAGAAAAATGTAGCTTGTATACATTCCTATGTTAGTAGCTAGCTATCTATACCTTCACTTTGTAATCTATTGTCATGTTTAAAGGCTCCTTCAAACAGGCGCGACATCACACTACAAATCTTTCAATTTCTCGGCTTTACTATGCTATGCGTGTATTATACATATCGCGCACGACACAAAGGCACCGCTCGTTGCGCGACTTGCGGTGCCTTTGTGTCGCGTGTCGTGTCGCGCCTGTTTGAAGGAGCCTTAAACCCTCCTCTTGAATCACTCTATCTATTGCTGAAAAGTGCATTAAAATCCGTTGCGGATTTTAAAAGATCTAAGCTTACAGACCGCGGGAGCGACTTTGCTTTATACTATGTAAAGATATACAAGATACTACTAACCTTATCTAGACGACCTAGGTAATCTATAGTGTGTCGTCGATAAACATCACAGGCATTGCCGCGTGGTTTAATATAATATATTATAAGTTAGTTCCACTAAGGTTGTCTAAAGGACACTAACTTTATACGGGGTCAAATTAAATTACCTAGCGAAACTACAGATGTGATAGGTAGATATCAATTATCTAAACACGATCGGGTCAGGGTCGGCTTCCAGTCTAACCGGATACAGCTGAGTACAAGTATTTTACAAGGAACGACTCCCTATCTGAACTCCACAACCCAATTAAGGCTCCTACAAACAGGCGCGACACGACACGCGACACAAAGGCGCCGCAAGTCGTGCAACGAGCGGTGCCTTTGTGTCGCGCGCGATTATTTCGCGTGTCGCGCCTGTTTGTAGGAGCCTTTACTGGGTAATACGATGACGTACATAATAAAGAGTAGGTAATATATTCTATTCTAGTATCTTGTAGGTGTACCTAATCTTGTCTTTTGCTTCTTAGTAAAATATTAGAATGACGACCACAGCTTATGTCCGATTTTCGAATGATGGACTAAGTTATTCAAAAATAATCTATACCTACTATAATATTATAAAGCTGAAGAGTTTGTTTGGTTGAACGCGCTAATCTCTGGAACTACCAGTCGGATTTGAAAAATTCTTTTTGTATTTGATAGCCCAATTCTTGAGGAAGGCTAAAGGCTATTTAACATCACGCTATGACCTTTAGGAGCCGAGCAAAAAGAAAAATAGTCAGAAAGAACGCTAAGCAAAAACGAAGTAATAGCGCGAGCAGGCGATGCGATGCGACGGGGTGGGTCGGAGTAACAAGAGATTTCACGCGGACGAGGTCGCGGGCAGAAGCTAGTTAAGTATAGATTTCTAATCTAACTCAAGACATGATAAGGGTGACAGTACAACTTGAATGAAACCACAACATGAATAGATATCATATCAAAATTGTATTAACAAATAATTCTCAACCTTCAAAAGTTTCGGAGTTTGATAAACGTGTATTCAATATAAATTAACTTCGAAAGTAGGTGTCAAGATTTATAATCGGAATTCTGGAGAATAATGGTTATTTGAACAGTTACTGAAATAGAACTTAGCTTGATTAGTTGTGATCAATGTTGCTTTTGCAAGTTTTCATGAAAACTTTTTATCACGGTTCTCGAACGACGATTCTTGGGCTTGTGGCTAAATTATAACAAAATAATACCAATAATAACAATATTTTATAATATGCTACGCTAGCACAGTCGGTACAGTGCGTGCCACGTAAGAAGAGACTTGACCCCGCCTCCCCGCCTCTTTCCGCCGCCCCGATGACGCCCGGTCCCCGTCCCGCACCGGGCGTCATCGGGGCGGCGGAAAGAGGCGGGGGTGGCGGGGTCAAGTCTCTTCTTACGTGGCACGCACTGTACTCAGCGGGATTGTCCGAAAGGGTTACCGCTGGCCCGGAACATAAAGGGCTAAGGAAGGAACACGGGTGGGTTTTAGTCAGTAAGAGTTTGACACTTCCTTTCGATCCACCCAGAGCGGGAGGGGTCATTTGATTATTTCCCATACTGAAAAAAAAAAAGCACAGTCGGTACCCAATTAAACACGTCTAATAATCACATCACACTATCTCATCATATAAATTAATATTATAAAGGCGAAAGTTTGTGAGTGTGTTTGTTACTTCTTCACGCACAAAGGCTGGACCAATTTTGATAAAATTTGGTATGGAGGTAACTGACACCCTGGATTAACAAATAGGCCACTTTTTGTCCCGATATCCCTACGGGATCGAGTCTTATGCGGGTGGAACCGCGTGGCGCAACTAGTTTATAACAATATTGAATTACTTGAATTTCTACTTAGCCATCTTTCTCACTCCTAATTTTGCTGTGCCCAACCCATCTACGAGTATGTAATTAATACACATGGAACGTAATAAAGAATTGAGTATTGAGCACGTGAATGGGTGACCATCCATTACATGTCGAGACAAAATATCTTATGTTTGGACAAATTAAATTAAAACACTAGTGCTGTAGTATGGTGCTTGTAGAATAATCTGACAAAAAATCAGAACGATTGTATTTATACGGTGTTTATTGTAAAAAGAAAGTTTTTAGAGGTCTTCTCTGATCTTCATGATTTTTTTCTATCGTATCAAATTAGTTGTATTATATTTTCAACACACTATCTACCTGACATATAATCCTGAAGAATATCATACATTTTTCTGATTTTGTTTACTGTAGTCGATCAAATATGTAGGTACTTTTATTGCTTCTAAAACTGTTTGCGTATTTTGCGTTTAAGTCCTTCAAACATAAGTGCCATGTAAAGGCTCCTTCAAACAGGCGCGACACGACACGCGACACAAAGTCACCGCAAGTCGCGCAACGAGCGGTGCCTTTGTGTCGCGCGCGATTATATCGCGTGTCGCGCCTGTTTGTAGGAGCCTTAATAGAGGGCGAGGCTATTGCCACCAACCGGGCACAAATCCATAGTTCGAGCTGCTACTGAGAAATTTCTGATGGAATAACCTAATAATACTTCGCCCGACCAGGGAACGGATCCCAGACCCTCGTGCTCAAGACCAATGAGGAGGTCGCTATTAAACTCCTTCAAACAGGCGCGACACGCGATTAAATCGCGCGCGACTCAAAGGCACCGCAAGTCGCGCAACGAGCGATGCCCTTGTGTCGCGCGCGATTATATCGCGTGTCGCGCCTGTTTGTAGGAGCCTTTATTACAGTTTAGACCTAAGTACATTTAATACATGATCTATTAAATTAACCTTGTTAATTACACTACAACAGTAATATTAATTATTTATTAACCGACTATGCTAAGAACGCATAGCAACCGCTATAAGATTAAATTATATGTATTGCAATCTACTGAATAGGCACCTGATTGATAGAATTCTGTCGGCGAATAAGGAAACCTCATAATTTATTAATATAAATGTTCATAGCTAAATATAGATATTGTTATTTTGTAAAGTTTATAGTGGATAAAGGCTCCTGCAAAAAGGAACGACGCGCGACGCAAATCGCGCGCGACACAAAGGCACCGCTCGTTGCGCGACTTGCGGTGCCTTTGAGTCGCGCGCGATTTTATCGCGTGTCGCGCCTGTTTGAAGGAGCCTTTAGTATAATCAGCCTATACTTAATGTTCTTACTGTTCGGACACAGACCTCATCTCGGTGCGACGGTGTAGGCCGTAATCCACCACGGGGCATAGTGCGGATTGGTCGATGTCACATGTCTACGAATGTTTGGTCACCGTACGGCCAAAACCATGGCAATTTGGCTTGGCCGCATGTGACTAAAATCGCAAGTTCCAATGTAGAGTAGGTTTCGACTTTAGTCGTGCAGCGACAATTCGTATGCGGCGGGTGACTAAATGAGGGTTTTCTGAAATGACGTTCGCTAGGTGGCAGCACTGGCACGTCAGGTCCAGGCATCTGTCAAAGAGCCTAGATTTTCTTTAGTCATGACTGAATGATGAACGAATGAATGAATCGAATGATGAACGTCATTATTATATTTTATATTGGAAGACCTCTTGTCACAGTGGTGCCAACTGGTGTCGTAAATTTTCACGAAAACCCTCATTGTTCAGTCGGTGCCGACCGCCCGCCGCATGATGACATTCGATGCAATTTGAACTAGTCACCTGCGATTTTTATCAACCTGTGTAAATGGGGTGGCGATTCGGCTTGTGAGGCGATTTGGTGAGCGACCAGCCGTACCTACGACGAAAATCGACCTAGTGTAAATCACCCAGAGGATTCACTATAATAGCTGAAAATTATAAAACGGTCTCATATTTAGCCATTAAATTAAATAGTAATAAAGGGGATGACTCCAACAATATAATTTTTTTTTATAACAAAAGTAGCTTTGTGAAGATTTTCGTTGAAATCTTTTAGTTCTATCGTTGTGCCTAGTTTTTATTTTGATTAGGGTCAAAAACAACATTTATTTAATGAATTCATCCTTAAGTAGTTCACAGCTGAATTTTATTTAGTCGTTTTGTCTTCTTTTAGTCCCTTTGCGCTTTAACATTTTTTATTTCAGTTTAAGAAATAAACAGATAATGATCCTCTCTTTGTACAGTCCGCGAGAAAAGTCAACTAACACTCCAGTTTTTTTAATCTTAATTATTGAGCTAAGTTAAATACTTAGCTATCTAAAATCAGAAGCGAAGTATAAATCTAAGAAAATGAACTCTTAACTATTAATATTAATGCTCCTACAAACAGGACACACGATATAATCGCGCGCGACACAAAGGCACCGCTCGTTGCGCAACTTGCGGTGCCTTTGTGTCGTGTCGCGCCTGTTTGAAGGAGCCTTAAATCTAATAAGTAACTTAATAACCAACTTAAGACCAACCTAGTTGATTCCTTCTGTCGTGGTGGCACAAGCTAGAGGATAACGTCCATGATTAGCTAGTCTTGCTATATGGCTAATGGTGGTTAGCGGGGTTAAAAATCAAACCAAAAACCAAATAAGTTTTTCTCGGCAAAGCACATTTAAAGTTTTTCTGGATCTTCAGAAATCCCTCCGCATGCCCTTTATAGCTAGCGACTATGTGGTTCTTGTTTATAGAAATCTGAAATAACGATAGGTCTTCCCCAGGAAAACAATTATTAAATATTTAAGTAAAAAATGTGTTTCTAAAAGAAAAAACAAGTTAAGAAAATATTATACCTTTAGCGACACGTAAAAGTAAGTCCAGAATTTACGTAACTTCCTTCCTCAAATGGAAAAATAAATGTTTATCCATGCCTAAACCAGGAAGTTGGATAAATCTAAGTGAAGTAGGTGTAAACCCATAGCTCACAAGTTTATCAGTTTTCCGTGTCAACGGGTCTAGGTCCAAATTCACGATATTAAAGTATTATCGACGCTTTACGATTTACTCTTATTGGCTGATATTGAAATTCATTTTGGCGGTCCGGGAAACGTTTTTTGGTAAAACTTTCCTGAGAGGTTTGGTTTTGCTCCTTTTCTTAAAATACCTCCGCTTATTTTGTTTTCATGGATTAAGGCTCCTTCAAACAGGCGCGACACATGATAAAATCGCGCGCGACACAAAGGCACCGCAAGTCTCGCAACGAGCGGCGCCTTTGTGTCGCGCGCGATTCGCGTCGCGCGTCGCGCCTGTTTGTAGGAGCCTTTACTGAATACCGAAGAAGTTTCTAATAAGTATTTATTTATTTTTGTGTGTGGCATCTCGTAGTTCAACCTAGGAGGTTGTCGGTTGCTTAACGGGGCTATCCTGTGGATGCCTTATTTATTGCCGAATGGGCCTGCTCTTGACTTCGATCGCGCCTGATGGAAAGCGATGGATGAGGTCTCTGATGGGACGAGCGTGCCCAAAAGATGCCTGTTCACTCTAGCTGTCGATGCAGACGGGTTTAAGGAGGAAGGGAACACAGACACCAGCAGAGAAAGAAAAAAATAAATTAAGGTTTCTAATCAGAGCATAAAACTTATAAAATAGCTGCACTTTTAATATAATAAGTACTCAGTTATTTATAGTTTTGATTATAATCCGAGACATGATCAATATGGCTACATCTGTCAAGCAACGTGGAGTAATTCTAGGCTTAGCAATGAACCCTTTATGAGCGACGATTTATATAGGCTTATAGACCAGAATACTAGAATAGCATATACTGGTATTAGAGGTTTAGAGAGAGAGCTTAGGTACCACAGTAGACTACTGCTGACTAAATTGACTGACCCCCACAAAAACTAAGACTAAGATAGTGTTATAATTTCATTGTCAAGGCAAGAACAGTGGCAGATCTGAGAAGGATGCTGATTTAGTACTTACCTAAATCCTAAAGGCGGAGAATGACCTGCAACGTTTGTTTGTAATGCATCATTCAAGGCGAGCTTGGTTAGAAACCGGCGATACAGAAGACGCGGCGAACGCTCGCTACGAGCACTTGACTCAAGCGTGCTCCATTTTTATCCAGAATTGCGGACATAGAGGTTGTGTGTGATTCATTAATATTATTTAGTTTGGTATTGAAAGGAGAAGAAGAAACAAAACGATATTGGATGACCTGCACTGGCTTGTTTGTAAATAAGCGCTCGTAATACTCGCATCGAGCAGCTCGGCTCGGCTGACTAATGTAATGCGAAGCAAAAACCTGATACATTACAAACAAACGTTGCAAAACTGTCTCCACCTAAATTTATGGAGAAGTAAATAAAAATAAGTACCTACCTGTAAACTTATAGACGTTGAAGTCTACGAGAGCCATTCTTCACAGGAGCCATCAAACGATAGAATTCCTAAGACATAATGTATATCAAGATAATATTTACATCCTTCTCTCTAAGAACCCGTTCATTCTTTTTATGCGGAAAAGTATGCCAACATATCGACATGGCGTGTTCCCTTTGTTGTTACAGAACATTGTATGGTATTTTTTACGACATTTTTCGGTCCACATTGAAACTTTATGAATGACACAGCTCACACAGCAAACGCCCGAACTTTTAATTCTGAATAAAGACTTGGAACACTAAAATGAAATTGACTTTGCCAAGTGAAATTATATTAAGTCCCTATTTTATGATTACTGGATGAGCTTTGTTCGTGTCCCTAATTTAGGGACGAATACTAAGAATAAAACTTAAGGGGCTTACAGGACCTAAACACAAAAAACGCAAGTTATAGAAACTATAAAAGTATATGATCGACTACACTAAACAAAATCAGAAAGTATATTATATTCTTCAGGATATATGCTAGGTAGATAGTGTGTTGAAAACATAATAGGTACAACTAATTTGATACGATATAAAAAAATCATGAAGATACCACTAAAAACTTTCTTTTTAAGTACAATAAAAACCATACTAACATACATACAATCATTCAGATTTTTTGTCAGATTACAAGCAACATATTGAAATACTAGTGTTTTTTTTAATATTTTTGTCCAAACAATAGATTTTTTGTAATTAAATAATTGCTTCATATTTTGCAATAAATTACCAGCGTTGTGTCATCGGGCTTCTCTTTCTTTTTTCTATGCAGTCCGACAGTAACCGCGCTTTAGGTCGCCCTTATTTTTTTTGGTAATGGGAAGTCGTCAAATGACCCCTACCGCTCTGGGTGGAGCGGAAGGGGTCATTTCGGAGTGTCAGACTCTTACTGACTAAATCCCACCCGTGTTCCTTCCTTAGCCCTTTATGTTCCGGGCCAGCGGTAACCCTTTCGGACAATCCCGCTGACCCGGCAGGCTTCGGCCCTGACCAGCCCCTTCACTTCACTTCACATCTCTTTGAGGCGCGCGTGGAACACGTACGCGCCGTCCGGCACGGACCTGGTCCTGATCGGACGGAGCTACCCATTACTCTCCGCCCGCAGGCCCACGCGTACTAGGTCGCCCCTTAAGTAATGATTTAATAAAAAAAAAGTTTAAATGAACTGGATGTAATTGGGCATTAGGGTTTGCAGAGTAAGCAAACAGAAGTAGCAGTGGGCAGGCCATGTTTGTCGAAGGACCGATGGCCGGTGGAACAGACGAGTCCTGGAGTGGAGACCGCGTATCGGCAAGCGTAGTGTGGGACGCCCCCCAGCTAGATGGACGGACGACCTAAAGAAGGTGGCTGGGGTAGACTGGTTGCGGAAGGCGGAGGACAGGGTGTTGTGGTGCAGTCTGGAAGAGGCCTATGTCAAGCAGTGGACTGCGATAGACTGAGTTGATTGGGGTTTATTTAATATTAAAGCTAACTTAGCTATTATGAAAACCTTAATAAAGTAAAATCTTGATGAGGCTAACACTGTTGCTTTACTAGTTCATGCTGAAGATAAAAATAATGGTGAAACAAAAACATAAACTGCAGTAACGCAATTAGAGAATTCAATACTGGAGATTAAATCAGCATTTTAAATGTTAAGTTATGCTCCACCTCTAAAATTAGTTCCAGCATCGACCATACTTTAAAAACAACTAAGTAGCACATTGTAACAGACCAGAGAGCGTGAACATAAAACGTAGAACCTGCGTATGCAATAACGAACAAAACTAATAACGAACGAACCGATTCGATTTTCGAGTTTTTGACGACCCTCTCGACGTCGTCTCGACGCGTCGACGTCACTTCACCACGCCAGTTGTAATTACACGCCAGCCCGAGAGGCGGCGCTAGTTGCGCGACAACACGGCAACACCATCACGCAACCAACGCTACCTGACCCCTCCGACCCTTACCCACACACTCGCAACGCCACCGACGCACGGAGCTCCAAGTAATCCAGCCGAGAAAGTACGCTCAAATTGTTCACGGTAAACATTTACATACAAACACACTCAGTGAACGCGAGGAGGTATCTCCTGTAACGGTGAACCCAAATCCAGGGATTAACTTCAAAGGGCCACACGGCGATTCAGAAAATGCGTTTTTATAGAAATACCGGCTTTGACTACAAAGATTTTGTCAGCGGATTGTGGGGAGCTGAATTTCAGCGGATCAGCCGATCCTGTTTCAGGGGGTAGGTCATTTCATGGGATAAAAGTCCTAAAGACGCTTGAAAGAAAGTCATTATCGTAAAGCGCTTACAAGATTTCGTAAGCAGGTGTGTCTCCAATCATTTTATTGTTGGCGAATTCTTTCGTTTGCAAATTGCCGAACGACTTGAAATGGATAACTCCATCAAACGGAGTCAATTTCGAGAAGTGTTATCCGACTCGTAAGAAGTTGAGAACCCTTTGTGAAGTTATAATGAAACTACAATTTCCAACAAATAACTCATATAAAACAAGATATTGTGAGGAGCAACTACAGGCCAAAATGAAAAAAGCATTCGCATTTCGCAGTAGATAATCAGAATTCAAAACCAATATTTTAATTTAACATCGTGTACAGAGCACCTGTCGGGGAGGCTTGTAATAAATAGCATACATGTGCAGTATTTAAATACTTTACGTCGATACAGCGAACACCACAAAGGTGGAACATGAAATAAGCCTTATATCCTGAATACATCGAATATAACGTCGGTAAACGTTTCACGTTTCAATCATGCTCCAACGCTGTGCTATTGTTAATATTTTATCCATAAATTACTTATTTTTCACCAGTGTCAATAATGGCAGCTTTATTTCCAATTCCATTAGACTTGGACATGTATAAACTTATGTTTTTATTGTATGCTAACCGCTCTGCTGTTGCATTCATTTGAAGGATTTGGTCCGGTTGCTCGACCCTATTTTTTCTATTTTCGACGCCGACCCATTGGTAGCAATTTAAAATGTCGAGTAAACGCTGGACCATAATTTAGAATTACCGCGGAGCGCCATCTTGTCTACTAATAGGGGTTTATTAATATCGTAAAACTCCTAGCTGGCCTTAAGCGGGCATTTTGCTTTTAAATTAACGTTCATCGCGTATAGGGTTTGCTTCTGGCTTGCATGCGGCGTCAGCAGAAATCTTCGTGAATGAGGATAGTGGATCTTGATTAGAGATTGTAATCCAACTTGATTGCACAATGAACAAATCTACTGATGAAACAGAAGAATTATGTTGCACTTTGCGAAGTTGTTACGGTTTATTTTCCTTCAATTCTAATTTCCAATCTAGGAGAGCTTGTCATAGTGTATACAGTTGTAACACGATTGGCATTCTAAATCCTGTTACAAACGTAAACAGAAATGTATCCATAGATCCGGTAGAACCCACTGCCTAGTATAGAACAATTTATGAAGACTAATAGACAATTCTGAAAGGCCGCGACGTTATTCCAATAAAACAGAATTGTAAACAGTCGTCACAAACAAAACCTAACCCGCGACCTGGCTAGCTAGGGCAATGCTCTGATCAACTGAATTATAGATGCAATATACTTTCAAAGATACACAATAATGAAGGTACGATACGAAATGTAATATCGAACGAGTAGCAATCCATTGTAAATTTGATTGTAGATAGAAATGCAGCGTGCTCTAAGCCCGGGTGAGTTCAGTCCAGCCTTTATCGAATGGAAAGCGTAGGAGACAAAGACCTCACATCTCGTGTCGCTGGGAAGCTTGTCCACTGCGACACGTAGGGATTTTTACTATCTTTATCTATCGCAGCGTACACTGCACTTCAATCAAAGATCCGAGGCCGCTCTAGGCCGACGCACTCGCCGACATAACACGTGCATTACTCACGAAATATTTTCATAAAACCGAACCAAACGCACCCGTCTACCTCTCCCCGCGACCCCGCGTCCCCAGTAAAACCAGTTCAGTTCGTGCCCGGCTGCCGTGCGCGTCGGTTATCTCGCGGAGAGTGTATTCGCCGCGCTGTGTTACGAAAAAACATCTTTTGTACCAAAACCAAACCAGTGCTGTGGATTCCTATTATAATAGTGCTCGTGTGAGATTGTGCCATTTCATATTGTGATGTTGCCTGTTGGAGTGTTATAGTGGAGGATTTCTCTTGAAAACTGTGGAACGGGTTCCGCCTGCCGCCGCCGGACGCCTTTTCTCTCCGATCTCGGGATATCATTAAGGTATTTATTGTTACACCGGCTCATTGTTGTAAGGAATTCTTTCTACGACCCTCGTGTAGAGTTAAATCGATAGTCTTGATTCGGTTTCGTATGCGAGTGAGGAAACTCAGTTTGTAATGCGTCGATATTGAATCGCAGATTGTGGATCGTGTTTGTGGATTTGCATTGTAGATGCGCGCGGCGTGCAATGTGCAGTAAACATTGCGGACCTGCGAACGGGTTCGAGTCCGGCCGAGGCTCGAGTGGGCGAGTATTAATTAGGCGACTTGGTGTAACGGTACAACTTGATGGTACTAGCACCCGGCACCACTTAACGATCATTTGATAACTTTTGTTGTTGGATTTTCGTCGATTCGATTATAATTGTGTTAATAACGAATTTTTTATGGTCGGATGAACATTATGAATAGTTATACCGACAGATTACTGATAGATAAGATTAGTTATGGTGACCGAGCTTTTTAGTCGAAGGAACATAAAAGCATAATGTCGAAATGATCACATTAATGGTATTGATGTCTTGTGATTTACATTCATAAGTAAGCAGGCGGTATTATAGATAGTTCAGTATCAAAATATTAAAAAAAAATTAGTAACAAAATACATTACTTACATATGTATGTACCCTCGTAGCTACGGCCACAGAAAGCTTTACACAATGTTTTCTAGTAACTTGTTACAACTTTTCTACGAAGAAGGTGAGACACAAAAACACAACAATAAAAAAAACAGAACACCCGCTTCTTTGAAATCGCAGAATTTTGAATGTGTAAGCTAGTTTCCATTCACCCGCCCGATAGATGGCGTCACTTGTAGCAAAACAAATAAAACTTTTGAGCTTTTACCACTAGCACGCCATCCATAACGTTTTTGGGGCGAATCTTAACTGCTAAATAGACGAAACAATATAATAGATAGCTTTGTTAACCCGATTCGATGAAACAGCAATCACAAACATTTTGAACACTAATTTCACGTTTCGACATTAAAACAGCACGTAATTTACATCACAAACAAGCCGTTAAATTTCCATGGATAATAAATGATTGTTTAAACAAATTATGCAAAATAAGATATTGATTAAGCACCGATTTTAATCATTTTGATTATTTTAATCGCTCCGAGCTTCGCAATTCCGCATTACACACAGATTGGAGAGAAACATGGATTTTGACATTTAAATCGGCGGGAATTCTAGGCCAATTGTCATTTTATAGATGTAGCGATAATTCAGTGAGAAGTGCGTACCTATGAACTTACTAAATCGAGCAGATAGTGGGAATCTCAAAAACTTCATCGCTCATAGGTTACAAGCAACAGTGGTCTCAGATTCAGTTTTATTATTCAACTTTGAATACTTACATCGGATAACATAATTTTATAGACAATTTTAAGGGTTACAATTTACAAGATGAAACCGTTGATTTAGTCGTAAAACGAGTCGTAAAGGTATTGATGGCGGTCGTACGCAAGATAAAGTTGTGGATTTTGAATAATAACAAATAAAGCTCGGGAAAACAATAAAAGTATGGAAATTGGAATGTTTGAAATGTTATTGCAATTGTGATCGGAAGTTTTAATAAAATTTCACAATGATGAGGCGACCGGTTTTGGCAAATCTCTCAAAAAATTGCAATTTAAGGGGGAAGCGCTAAGGTAGCACGCGAAATTCAAATTTTCTTACGTTTTTTGCAATTTGCTGGTCAGTATTAAGTTGTACGTCGAACAAAATATGATTCGCGGCCATAACAAATATGTATTTACAGAATTATAATAATTAAAGTCATCAACACAACTATCTAAGACCACGTAAGTCCAAAGAATGATGATTTCATGAAACAGTTTTTCTTTGGACTTACGTGGTCTTAGAGAGTTGTGTTGATGATTTTAATAATTATAATTCTGTAAATACATATTTGCTACGGCCGCGAATCATATAATAATCAACGTAAAACTTAATACTGGCCAGCAAATTGCAAAAAACCAAAAAAAAAATGAATTTCGCGGGCTACCCTGGCGCTTTCGCCTTAAGAAGGTAACTGAACGATCTGAAGGCCAATTCCCATAATGAAAAACGTTCAAAATCTAGTCACAATCACATCTCAGCGACAATCAATATCAAAAATGTAGGGAAATAAGAGGTATTTTTAACAGATTGAGACAGATCAGACTGTGAACGTTTCTTAAATTTACGAGAATCGCCCCCAGTGATTAGATAACACTAAATGAAAAAGAAAGCTTTGAAAAAGTCAATAAGGAGTTTCCCATTCCTATGTTTCTATTGTCATGTTATGAAACCCGACTCAACATTGTTTCTAGTCACACAATGCACTCGTAATCAAAAACAATGCAGATGGATTTATTACTGTTCATTTAGGGTGTTAGAACGCACGTGTCGCGTGGTTTTTTCGAGTTTATGCCTTCGAGCGTTAATTTACCGCATAAAAAATCTTAGTCCGGAAACGTGCGTGTCACATCGGTAGTTGTAGAACAGATGTTGACATGTGTCGCCTGGCTGTATGGTGCGCTGCCGTGAGCTAATTGACTAGGGAAAAAACGTGAGCTGCGTTCCATACTCTGTGGTTCCATCCTACGTTTGCGCGGGAATTATACGATTGATGCGTTATGGGACTTGACTGTTTTTTTCCATGTCCTTTTTGATTTATCGGCTTTTATTTTTGGATGTAAATCGTACTGCAATGTTTCTATATTCGGCAATGGTACTATTTTTGGACGGACATAAATGTGCAGGACGGGCAGCGACAAAATAAAATCAAAAATGTCTGGTATTTTCGTGTTATAATTATTTTTACGAGGTCAAAAATCAAAGCGTTATAGTTATTATGTGGGACAAAATACTAATTACCGAAAGTGAATTTTCTTTTCATTAACGACCCTAGTTTACTCCCATTTTATTTGAAACATCAATTTACCAAGAAAATTCCCACCTTTCATTTTCATTGAAGGTTCACTGAAAATATTTTTCTATATTATTCAGAACTAAATCTTTTACTTTTTAATCTAATAACGCGATTGTGTTAAAATTTACGGCTGTTCAATTGGGTGTGTTTTTGATTTATAAGAATTTTCTTTTTTGAAATTGGTTGTAGATCTAAAAATTACTTTGGCGTCTAGCGGTCGAATGAGAACAAAATGTATTATTTTTTTTGTAGTGAAATTAGTATGCTTCAGTTGTCATTATTTAAGCAGATAAATGACTCAGAAGAATCATGTACCTACTTACTGGGATTTTTATTGCTAACAAATAAAATAAAGTTATCTATTGTATTACTCATTTTCTGTAATTGTATTGCTGCTTGCTTGATTCTCTGCCAACGAGAAGGGAAAATAAGTCTCAATGGGGATGCTCTAAAAAATAATGTAAACTGCAGATGGTTGATTCGATTCTCGATTTTATTTTTGAGTGCTATGTAAGTACTGCTAATATTGCTTTAGAAGACTTTTTTAAATGATTGGTATGTTTTCTACGGTATCGCTAAGCGACAGAACATTTATATTAGAAAAAAAGTCAACTTATTTTTAGAACTCATCCCCAATGTACAGTAGCCTTGTCTTATAGTCAGTTCCAAAACTTTTGATGAAAATGTAAACAATTACTTCAACAACAAATTGGCATACTCCCGTGAATACCAATTTGTTGTGCCGCGTGTTTAATATTTGAATACCCAAAATTCAGAAAATCACGTTTAAGAAGTTTTTCATTTGACAATTTAGGTCAGGTTAATTTTATAACCTCAATTATCGTTTTTATTTAGAAAAAGTGGTGAGATTGAAAGTTGAAACCTTCTAAATACAGATTATGAATATGTTTTTAATTCCCGTTTTGCAGATTAAAAAAAGCTAAGCACTTTTTTCGAACTTGCTTATGTAATAAATTACCTACCTACCTACTTTTCTTGTAATTGTAAACCGATTGACATTATCGTTGACATTGCTCCGCTCGTCTATTGTTTGATAACGAACGAACCTACATCAATGTCGTAATTATTGGTTGTATGTTGTATGTTATAAAAGTAAGTCAATTGACGAATTTTATCGAATATTGGTTTACTGTTGTCGGTGAAGTTCAATGTTGATTGATAATGGTCAATGGAGTTCTTTTATCGGTACTACTATTTCATTATGGTTGTTTTAATAGTAAGTAGATAGTTTTTTTTAGTTAAATATATATTGTTTAGTTGGAGGAAACGCGCTTACAATGTTGTTGGCGTTCATTCCATATTAAGGCTCCTTCAAACAGGCGCGATTTTATCGCGTGTCGCGCCTGTTTGAAGGAGCCTTTAAGAGCCCTCTTACATTTTGGTACTGACTGCGCTTTTTTTTTGTGTAAAAGTAGCATTTCGCAATTCAACCTAGGCTGTCATCCGCTTAATCGGGATTGCCTGTGGATGCCTCAATAAATTAAGGCCTCCAACCAGGGCGAGCGCCGCCGGCGCAGTGAAATATAATGTATATTACCTACTTACTTTTATTTTATTTATTAAAAAATCAAAGTATCAATAATTTTTTATTTTTAAATTGATATTGTTTAAGCAATTATTGTATACTATGTTGGTATAAATACTACGTGAAAATGACGTAGAAGTTCGGATATATTCAGACTTTTTTCCAGTAGAAAATTGAATTAGGTCCAGTCGTTCTTTCTTTATTTATAAGGCACTAGCTTCCGCCCGCGGCTTCGCCCGCGAGGTATGTCGATAAAATTATCCTATGTCCTTCCCCGGGATGCAATATATCTCTCTGCCAAATTTTATCGAAATCCGTTCAGTGGTGTTTAGTCGTGAAAAGAAAACATTCAGACAGACAGAGTTACTTTCGAATTTATAATATTAGTATGGATTTAACAAAAACGTATTCTATTATTATAAAAGTATATGATAATTGCGATATATGAGAAAAATTGTTTTGATGGATTACATTCAACACAATCTGCAAATTAGAGCCCTCAAATCAACTCTTCGTGAGTTTTTGCATAAAAATGCATCAGGAGAACGATTATTGCTAAATATGTATATAGATAAAATATAATAAAACAAATTGCTTTACTATTATTGTAGAAGAGAAAACGAACTAACTTTACCAATTAATTGTTATTTATACCAACCAACAGATAAGTAGTATTCAATTTCAACGAGGAAATCATGCATCTACGCACATTTTTGTAACAGATCCCTGAATAATCCTTTTCTCCCTGGTTTATGATACTGGTCCAGATATTTTTTTACGATAAAATGGACTTATACCTGCCACTGCCATGTCCCTATGTTTTGCTGGTATCTAAATGTCGCGTATCTTGTCTAGTGTATATTTTTCTTTTTACAAAAATCTACTAAATTTCTTGTTTAAAAAAAAATTCGTCGAATGCATCAACTCCTTAAGTCGGCTAAAAGCATAATTTATTTTTTATCCAGAATGCCTTTTGTTTAAAATTACGTCATTGTTTAGAACAGTAAAAACCATGACATCCATCATAATTGCTTCCAATAACCACTGTCCTTTACAAAAACAACCCAACATAATGCGCGTGGGCACTTACAAACGAAATCTAAATAAACCATCAACTTATCATCGACATTTTTAACAGTAAAAACATTCTGGACCAACGCTTACCGTTATACGGTCAGTAAGTGCGACCATAGATAATAAGAGGTCCGTCGCCATGTTTGATCTCAACGGATTAATTAAATTTGACAGGTCATTGTGACATGGCATCATGACGAAAATTACTGTTAGTCTGTTAGTGTGGGGCCAATGAGTCGTAATCTCGCGTCGGTCGTTTAGCGCATACGCCAATGTTTTATGACCATAGATCAATCAGACGTGTTTGGAGTCAAGTCGGCTGTCAATTTCCCGTGATCGGAATGGATTGATAGTTTTAAGAGCACATTGTTTATGGGTTTGTTGATGTTTATGGCTAAAGTTTGAATTGGAATCATAGAATGTCCCTTCTGTAGCCTTATTGTTGAAGAATGAACTCTATTGCTATAAATTGACAGTCTTTAAAGTATAGTATTTTTTCTTCCATTTCATATTTTGTAAACAAACCGTACAGTTTAATAGCTAAACAGTGTAATAGTCATACAAATTCAATCTAATGTTACGCCCAATTATTAGCCTACCTAATAATAACACGTGAAATTAGATGATTACATCCACTGTTGATTGATGTAGATTAAGTCATCCAGATTAACGCGTCATGCCAGTTACGACACATCTGTCAATGATTTTATTAGTTAATAGCTACATGGACCGCTATCTATGTTCCCTGCAATTAGTTTATCCTGTTTTTAATGTACACGTTTTAAAATATGAAAGCTTTTAAACCTAAAAGAGAGGCTACAGTTGAAACGGTCGTAATGGGTAGGTCAAAAGTATCGTTAAGTGTTGAATTGTTATAAGTTGTACTAATCGACTTCTTTTATCGAAGTAAAAACCTTTTTTTTAAACAGAAGTATAGTCAACTCACGTAAGCGGTTACAATTTGACATTGACAGCAACTTTATGTCGAAGCCTTTAGGGGTATTTTCGTAGTGCAAGTTGAGTTACGATGATGTGCGTTTGACTGTACAATATTGAACAGTCTTTACTTAGAATCCATTCTGTTAGGAGTAACGGCGATGCATTGAAGTGCCTGTAAATGGAATTTCATACAATTTTCAGCCTTATGTACAGCCTTTTACGTAGTATTTTCTAAGTGTTTTGCCTGGAAATGTAGCTTTCTTTAAAATCCTGGCTTGTACGTCATTCAAACGAAGTAAAGTGGCTTTAGGTCTGTTTTAGTCTTAAGAATTCTTAAGATTTCAATCATTTTTGTGGATTTTCGCTTCGTGTTGTAGTTTTACAATGTGCACCTGGCTTAAGGTGAATGGGTAGTTGAGACCGCGAAATTCAAATTTTCTTATGTTTTTTGCAATTTGCAGGTCAGTATCAGGTTGTATCTTGATCAAAATATGATTCGCGACAATAGCAGGTACATATTTAGAGAAGTATAATCATTAGAATCAATAATACATCTTTGTAAGTTAGATTTCTACCACTAACACTTTTCCATAAGAGATTGGTGGTTGGTGGTAGAAATCTAACTTAGAAAGATATATTAATGATTCTAATGATTATAATTCCTTAAATATGTACCTGTTATTGTCGCGAATCATATTTTGATCAAGATACAATCTGACACTGACCTAAAAATTGCAAAAAAACGTAAGAAAATTTGAATTTCGCGGTCTACTACTACCCATTCACCTTAATACTTAAAGTTTTTGAGGATTGACGTACTTACTTAGATTATATTAATAGGTCTTGATTACTCGTACTTAGATTATACTAAGATTTTCCTACGAGACGTCCATTTTCAGCAGTGAACTGCAAAATACTGAGTTGATTGACTATAATTTTCTATCACTTGTAAAACATAGAATTTAAACTTATCTCATTTAAATGCTTCGTGAGAATTTTATGTTTCTCATAATATTATAACTGTTAAGAAGTTCTTAAAGATTAACTACATACCTAAATTATTAACTTTTAAATTTTATGACACAATCTTGAAATAACTAATCAAAATGATTTTGTTTCATCGTCTGACAAGATTGACTGGCTTAGTAGACGTTTCGTCCGATCCGGGCAAAACAGGAATTTCATTATTATTTATATTTTTGGGTGGTGTATTATCGGACTAAGTATACTATTTTTTAAGCAAATTTTGTAGTCAAAATGAAAAACCTTTAGGTAGGGTTATATTATTTAAGTAAAAGTCAGGGAATTATTGGAAAAGATAAAGTTTAATATAGGTAAGTACAATTACTTTCAAAAATCAACAATAATCAGTCATATATCAATTGAAACATGTACAACAAGAATATCAAATGTAAATTACTATAATCAGTCTTGTATTATAATATCACTTACCTATTAACAATCACTTTACTAAAATACCGAAAATAATTAACAATAGCTTCAAAAATCAGTGACAGTTTGTATAATATTTAAAACAATCAGTCTGTTTGTTCAATGCGATCAAAACAACAATCGAATATTTTCATTAAAAAAAAATCAACAATCGCATACCTATAACCAACTAGATAGATCTTTAAGTATCATAATATGTTCTTCTGAAAATTAGTTATTAGTGAAACAGTGTTTTAGAGACATTTTGTGATTTTCCAGATCCAAAATGGTGCTAGAAATGTGGTCATAAATTTCAATTGTTTCACGACTTTTTGTATGTATATGATAATGCTCTCCCTCTCTTTGCACTTGCATAGTTGAGATTTCATAATAATTAGCTTCTTCTTGTAATAAAGTTAAAAATTGTGCCACATTTCGCGGTTTTTTATTGACAGTTCAATGCCAAGATTCAACCATGCTTGTGAAGGATTCTGTTGACTGTTCTGTTGTTGAAGACCATCTATTGAAAAAAAAAAACACTGGCACTCCGGTAGTGCCGACAGAAGTGAAAACTTGAACAATTACGAGTGTATTTTGTGAATCGTCTTATAAACAAAACACGCGTGTTAAGGTGTGTTCCTTATTTTATAGGGTTTTTTGCAAATCAGGTATGATGACCGCTCGCATGGAGCTCGTCGTCAGTTATATATCCGTGGTTCAGCGCCATCTCGTCGTTGTTGGATGAACTACGTAGTTAGTACGCGAGGCCCTCGTAGTTCTTCCCGATGTGCGTAGATGGCGCTGTCCTCAACAACGCGCGTCTTACGTTTTACGTCTTACGTCTTACGAATTTTCGATCAGGGTCACGTGACCTGACGCGAGTTTAGAAGTTTTTACCCATTCCAAAAAAAGTACACAGCGCCGCTAAAGAAGTTTTCACTTCAAAAATTATGCTTCTTAAAGCCACGTATTTATAAAATAATCGTTGAATATAGTCACATTATCATCATTAGGACACTTCGACATTACGTACAACCAAGCATCATCAATAACTTCTCAAGGTAAGTGGGATAAAGCTACACATCGTTTTATATGCTTTTGAGTAAGCTTGGGTGTTGTTATACATAACTCATCGGCTTTTCGTCACAAGCATCTTGAAAAATGCAAGTAACAACCACTAACAGGTACTTCAGGAAAAACGGATTCAATAGCTTGAATTGTTGCCATTTTATAATCAAGAATAAATTATTTTGGTTTCCACGGCCACAAAGTAGAAATAGATCATATTATATTATTTAATTATGTTTCTGACGTTACTTTGCCTCTTAAAAAGGACTCAAAAAAATATTAATGTTAATGAAATTCCTGTTTCGACCTGTTTCGGACGAAACTCAGCGGCCGAAACGTCTATTAAGCCGATTGACTTGTCTACATCATTTATTTTATACGTGTCCATGTGTGTGTTCCAAACATCCATAAAGAAATCAAGTGTTTGTAATTAAGTAAACTACACCCACTGAAAGCTTTTAGTTTTTACTACAATCTACTTTTTGATGTTCACTTCAGTCACTTTTTATTTCAACGATTTTCAAAATGTCCTTTCAGAAGCGAGTTTAAAAACCACAACGTTAAACTTAATTAAGTGCATAAATTCCTTTTTCATGTGGCTTTAAGAAATTAAAGAGACTCTTATTTTAACTAAGCCGTTAAAATGTCCTCTTTAAAGTCTATTAATAATAGTATTTAAACACTAATGGAGTTCAATGGAGATTCAGGTTAAAATGGCTGCCAAAGAGACTATTTCAAAATGTAGGTAAACTAAACTTACAATAAAGAGAAAAGATTTTTTTTTGTGTGTTTGTTACGCTTTTACGCTAAAACGCCTGAACAGATTTGGATAAAATTTGGCACATGTCAAGACCGGGTAGGGAACCCGGTCTTGACATGTGCCAAATTTTATTCTATCGGCAGAATTTTTTGGGCAGAAATTTATTTGGCATAAACCCCCTTGGTATAATTTTCTTTAAACGAATATTTTTAGGGCATAAAATTATATTAAATAATTATATATTGTTTATATATACAATGGTATACTTTTAAGATGTCAGAATTTTATTTGGCATAATTTCACTTGGCATACTATGAAGTTATCAGTAGAATTATTTTTTAACGAATATTGTTTGTTCGGTGTATTTTTCCATGGTATTTTAATGAACTATAAAAATAATGGTAACTATAGGCGATCTCGGGACTTGGGGCACCCCGACTTGGGTTAGGTTCCTTTAAACCCTGAAGACACAAATAGGGGCCCCGCGAAGCGAGGCTCCGTCTTATTTATTATTGCTTGTAAACCAACTTAAACCCAAAATAATTATTAAATAAAATGTTTAGGTTAGGTTAGGCCCCTACGCACGAGCTCACGTATGCCAAAAGACAATTCTGACTGAACTTTCTGCGATATGGTGGTTCTACTTTTTAATTATTAAGGATGTAAAATTTATGCCTAAAGATGATTCTGACTTACAAAATTATGAGTTTTGAATGTATGGTAGTAAATGAGTGTATGCCAAACGATTTTATGACATAAAAAGTTCTGCTAAGATAAAGGGTGGACCAGTTAAGACCATGCCCTGGATTCTTAGGGATACTTTTTAACCCGATATTTTCACGGGATCGAGACTTATGCAGGTGAAACCGCGGGGCGCAGCTAGAATTTAATGATCTGAACCTCATTTGTAAGCGCAGTCTGCACATTTTCTGGTCTAGCATTAGTAATTTAATAATCTGAACCTCATTTGTAAGCGCAGTCTGCACATTTTCTGGTCTAGCATTAGTAATTTAATAATCTGAACCTCATTTGTAAGCGCAGTCTGCACATTTTCTGGTCTAGCATTAGTAATTTAATAATCTGAACCTCATTTGTAAGCGCAGTCTGCACATTTTCTGGTCTAGCATTAGTAATTTAATAATCTGAACCTCATTTGTAAGCGCAGTGTGCACATTTTCTGGTCTAGCATTAGTAATTTAATAATCTGAACCTCATTTGTAAGCGCAGTGTGCACATTTTCTGGTCTAGCATTAGTAATTTAATAATCTGAACCTCATTTGTAAGCGCAGTCTGCACATTTTCTGGTCTAGCATTAGTAATTTAATAATCTGAACCTCATTTGTAAGCGCAGTCTGCACATTTTCTGGTCTAGCATTAGTAATTTAATAATCTGAACCTCATTTGTAAGCACAGTCTGCACATTTTCTGGTCTAGCATTAGTAATCTAATAATCTGAACCTCATTTGTAAGCGCAGTCTGCACATTTTCTGGTCTAGCATTAGTAATTTAATAATCTGAACCTCATTTGTAAGCGCAGTCTGCACATTTTCTGGTCTAGTATTAGTAAATCGCTTCGGATATTACCCTTGATTACTGTAACAATCAATATTATAAAAATAGACTCATTAAATCACTGTGTCCCTCGGAGCGGCGCGGCGCGCAAACTTGCTATAAGCCTCGTCAACTATACTTAACTGCATTACCTAGACTTGGACTTAAGGCATTCCAAGCAGATGACGTTTATTTTTTTCTACACCTTGCGATGTTAAGAACAGTCATTCATGGAGTTTTGCAACATTTTATTGTTTTATTGCTCTCTGGTTCTGGCGGAGCGCGTAAGGAAGTTACGCACATTACAGAATAGCCCCAAGGCGGCGGCATGGTTATAAGAAAGCTATTTTACTGTCTCGAAGGCCTTGGAAATAATTTCGGTTGCCGTTAGATTCTCAAGTTAAAAGTTTATTGTGGAACGAAATTGTTTCAGAATTATAGACGTCGTTCGAGTCTATTGTCAATCAAATAACCTAACAGCATTGCATGATAGAACGAAGTCATAAAAACTGCGGAAATTGCTAGATTCGGTTGTGTAGACGGTAAGCTGATGAGATTACAGAGCAAAAAGCGAGGTTTTCAATCTAGCAATCAGCTGAACAAACGATCGATTTATGTTACGCCACGTTACGAATTCCTCCCCACCAACATTGTATAGTAACAAGCCGTCGATTCCGCACACCCAGAAACCTGCAACGTACTGAGTTTTTTCTTTATAAATTCGGCGGGATTTGCGTGTTGGAGGAGAAATGTAACGATAACAGCGACAGGATCGTTCATTTATGTTAGATTACTGAATGGCGGTGAGTCAAGTCTCTCGCAGGGATTTTACGAGCTCCGTATGAGTCCCGATCGGATCCGAGGCAGTTTTCCAGAACTCATTCGAGAAGTTTGGCGTCATCAAAAGTGGAAATCCGTGCGTCATACATAAGACGTATTCCTTTGCTTAGTCGTATTAAAGCTATAAAAACTCTAAAGTTACAGGGTATATAATTATTAATTATTCATCAAAGCTGAAATTGCTATTTCGAGATGTAATCCGATCACATATACAGTCAAAACATTGACGCAACCTTTAATTTTATAGAATTATCGCCCGTGAGAACGTTTTTTGAGTGGATGTCATTCATAAAATCCTATAAAGAGTCATCAGAGCATAATAACATTAAGGATATTTCAAAAGTGTCGCACACATTGGCGACCCTTGTAATACCACTGTCAACGCTAGTAACATCAGGTAAAAATTGAAGGCCGAACTTGTCCCTTCACATCGGAAAGGGGATATCGGTTCTCTCTTTCATTAATTGGTTCGGTAGGACAGAATAACTCCAGCTCGAGAAAGCCGAAACAGATGGATCACGAAGCATTTGTCATTTAAAAACGTTTGAGTGGAATCCAAACGCTCGGCCCAGCGATAAAAATTAGGCGCGCCTAAAATAATTGAACTCTTTTATTTGGCTCGTAACTCCGAACATTTGAGATACTTTGAACGCAATCAAGTTCGCCTTCACTGCTTCGGAGTTAAATTGAGACATTGAATGTTTGCCATTTTCTTTTCCCTCCAATTTCGCGCCAATAGGTAAAGTAAAAAGGCTCGCCGATACCACCAACATGGAAGCGATATACGACCTCGCCGGAGAGAACAGTTTCCTTTAATGTTTTCACGAGTCTCGAGAACTAAAGAGCGTGTAACAACGTATCTGTCCGTTGCCTTTTAGCTCAAGAGCGAACAAACTGCCAAGTATTAAGTTTTATCAACCATCTGCACGAATGTCACGTCTTTATTACTACTTATTCTTTGTCCTCATGAATGCAGCGGCCGTGGGAGAGAGAGGGACGATGTGTGTGTCCCGCTTGCGTCTTGTGGTTTTTGCTGCGCATGAAAAGGTAGGGAAACGAGCGTCCCTGTCGGGCATAGGTGTTCAATTCAATAAAAAATGGCGTACCTGAACCGGTCCCCTGACATGTTTATACATTTTTCTTACTGTTGTGTAGAGGATTTTTTTGTTACGTATTTTTCGATTGAGATTGAATCCGGAGCGTTATTAAAAAAGTTCGTGGCGTAATAATTCTCGCGGTGATTTTTACTCTGTGCTGCGGATTTTTGGCGAATTTTTATTTTGTTTTAAAGCTTATCAAGAACCCGGTCTGACGTTAATTTATGGCACTAAGGATGTTTTTGTACGAGGACCTTTGTTTCAAATGTGATTAAGTAGTATTTTAATTAAATATAAATTAACTACTAAGTACTGAAAAAGAAAAGGGTTTCGGCATTGTATTGTTAAAATGAATTCATAATGTTATTTATGAATATCAAATGTAACATTGTTACATTGTTAGTCGAGTCAAACAAGGCTGCATGAGTTGCTTCAGAATAAAATGGTAGTTTTGACGTTATGAACGACCTAGTTTTTAGGTACCGACATACAATATTCAAAATACATTACTATTGTGAAGCTTTGTTATTTAATAAATAGTTCAGGGATTCCTGGTATTTTTTTGTTATGTATTTTCTGGTGTAAAATAAAGTATTATAAATAAATAAAGGCTCCTACAAACAGGCGCGACACGCGATATCATCGCGCGCGACACAAAGGCACCGCTCGTTGCGCGAATGTCGAATGTCGTGCCTGTTAAAAGGAGCCTTAAGTTTGCTCGAAACATTGGGTTGTTATTATTTCCAGTGTAAATGAACAGATAGTGACTATGTTCGTAGGTAAATAGAGTTGGTTGCTTATCATTTATGAACAGCGGATCGCCTCGTGTTATTTTTTATCATTTAGCTTAGGTAGGTACTTAGGTATTCCTTTTAATAGACCACCACTTGGCGGATAAATGACAGTTTGATAAATTCGCAGACAAGTTTTTATTCAAAACAAACATAGGCACTATGAGTAATCTCTTCAGTACCTAAGTACCTAATAATATAACTACCACTTCTTCGCGAATACCTCACAATAATCATCGTACAGACGCCACCACATCAAGCTACTACAATCTGTCAAATTTATAATTTAATAGATTTTCAACTTTATCGCTAAAGCATAAGGTTCAAAGATGATTGGGAAAATTTGACAGTTGCGGGTAGCTTGATGTGCTGGCGTCTGTACATGTATAATTATACACAAACACCCAAACGCGTAAAGGCTCCTACAAACAGGCGCGACACGCGATATAATCGCGCGTGACACAAAGCACCGCACCGCTCGTTGCGCGACTTGCGGTGGCTTTGTGTCGCGTGTCGCGCATGTTTGCAGGAGCCTTTCAACAAATCTAAATAAGCAACAAACAAGCAATTAACCCGAAAAAAAAATTAGAACAACTTCCAAATATCCCAATAGCAAATGCAATAAAAAGAAATTGTATCCGAACCGAACTCAATCGAATCGTTTGTCTATGCGCGCAGTTTAAAAAAAATAAAAATCCAACATGGCTGGTGCTAGCACTCACAGCTGACTCGGCGCACCTTACGATGGCGTCCGACGACGCTTTGTCCCGCTGCCTTTTGCTAAGCGTAGGTACTACTGCGGAGCGCGGAGCGGTACTGCAGTTTTATCTTTTGGGAAGCATTGGCGACGAGCGGCGACGACGTATTGGAACAGAATTTGAAATAAAAAGTCCTTGTGTCGAATGAAACGTTCGTGATTTGTTCTGGTAAAATTTTTGAGTTTCATCAGCAGTATTCTTATATCACTCTGCCCAGCCTTTTCCCAACTATACTGGTGTCGGCTTTCAGTCTTAACGGATGCAGCTGGAGCTATTGCCTATCTGACTCCCCGTAACGACTGTCAACGATCTCCAAATGACAACCGGGGCCTATGGTACGTGCTTTCCAAGGCACGGAGTGGTCTCGATAATGTAATCGATGGTCACCCACCAAGTACCGACGCCGGCATCATCCATCACCGACAACAGTACTCCTACATGATCAAAATATTTTTTATAGAGAGGTAAAAAAAGAAATAAACCACATGATTCTGTTCACGATGGTCGCGAGCGCGACTGAAGGGTCAGTGCTCGGTAACCTTTACGAAAACATCCCTAAATAATATTTAATAGGGCGTTAAAATAGAAGTCTAATTTTAAAATTAAATTGTAGTATGTATATTGTAACCAACATTATTTCCGTGTTTTAACTACGTAATGGCCAAGTACCGTATCATTTCGTACAGTCAAAGTAAAGATTAACAAAACATGCCAAAAAAAAAACCGCACGGAACCTATAGAGCGCCAAGGTGTTACCATAGACAATTAGTTTCGATGTATGCACTCTGAACAATTGCACAACCGAAAGTATTCTTTTATCTACACAAAGGCCCGGGTTCGATTCTCAGATAAGACATTTTCTGTTCTATTATTATTCTGTTTCGTAATAGACGTTTAAGAGTTGAGTAATCCTCGTTTGAAACATCTTCATTGGAATAATTTGTACAGTTGAACCATAACGTAAAGAATAAGTAGTTGAAGCTTTTTTTTATGTTACCTAACTGCGCGACAGTAAAGATAGGGTTATGTTTTTCATGCGTATCTATCTATCTTTGTATGTGGGATACTTTATACCCTCGAAGCATCCTAACGGCAGATGGATTTTAATATAATTAAGGCTCGTACACACTGGCGCGACGCGACACGCGACACAAAGGCACCGCAAGTCGCGCGACGAGCGGTGCCTTTGTGTCGCGCGCGATTCGCGTCGCGCGTCGCGCCTTTGTGTAGGAGCCGTTATGCAGAGGTGTCTATCGACTCGTCTATGTCGCGGGATGGTTATATAAAAGCTATGTTTTGTTTTTATAAAATCAAAATGGCGGATTTACCGAGCATCACCATCAAGACATCAATAAGGAATGCCTTGGAAACAAAAAATATCTCATGACCATGTGGGCATGAGAAAACGAAAATATGGCACACTACTTAAAACGTTAAACATTTTTTTTTCACTTAATAAAGAATTGCATAATAATCGTCGTGTAAGTGGCGATTAAAATAGTTATTTATTAAATATTTTAATTGAGTTTATCATTGCCTCTCAATCTTTGAAATCCTATTCATAACACATGGCGTTTAATATCTCATAAATTGCTAACATTATTCTTGATTACATTGAACTATGACATTGGTACTTGACTCCTGTTAAGATGGCGATATTATTAAATGTCAAACTCAAATGTCATGCTAAATACGCTAATTTGTCATTATTTGAAATAAAACACATTAAAATACGGTGTAACAAACACTTGGTTTGTAAATGCCTATTTAATACATATTAACTTGCTAAAATGTGCTAAATTTTCTCATTCATTAATGAGATGGCATTATGACTTGGAAGATTCAGCCTAAATAGACAGAATGTGGACGGTGGACTAACGAGTAATATGTCACTATTTTGGATAGACTTGTAAATTTATAGCTGTATTAAATGTGTAGGTAATATATGTAGATATACCTCTACCTTACCTTTCTGAAAATACAGGCGTGATGTTTTTTTATACCCCTTATTAAGGCTCCTTCAAACAGGCGCGACACGACACGCGACACAAAGGCACCGCAAGTCGCGCACGAGCGGTGCCTTTTTGTCGCGCGCGATTATATCGCGTGTCGCGCCTGTTTGTAGGAGCCTTTAATAAAATCGAGGTAAAGTTACACCACCAATTTTGGGATTGAACTTGTATTTTTTGAGGTTTAAGGAATACCTTCATTCCGGGTTTATTTTAAGGCAGAAAGGGTTTCCCATCTTAGCGAAAAAGCCTAGAAACTGTGTAATAGAAACTATATTAAAACAATTGTACTAGAGAAATGAATTTTCAAGTTAAACGGGGTTTATAATCTTGCCCAGAAGGCCAATTCCCGTAATTAAAGACGTCCAACATCTCTAGAAGCAAACTCATCTCAACGAAAAAAAATTTCAAAAACTTGTCAAAAATGTGTAGGAAATTAAAGGTATTTTTGACAGATTGACACAGAGATCAGACTGTGAACATTATCAAACAATATAATAATTAAGAGAATTGCTCCTCAGCAGTGGCAAAAATTCCATATAACTCGATTCCTACCGGCTTCCCTTTAAAAATTGGCACAGTCAGTATTCTATGGACAAATAATATAAGCATATTAAAGGTATCTGCTCCGGCTTACCTCTTACAAAAATTGATCCTTTTCTACTGCTCCTCAGGTAATGGCCATTATTATTTACAAAGCTTCAAGACTAGTAACTAAACGGGGCTCATTTTGCTTACATTGAATAATAAATTGGTATAATAATTTAACTAACCATATAACTAATAATAAAACCGTTATTAAAATATCATGTCCAACGTACTCATCATAGTAAAAACATTATCCTTAATAAATGACGTATCCGAACGACCTTTTAAAAATATACCTACTTATGTAATTATTTCACCTATGAACATTTATTTATAACTCTATCGCGTTACACTTCGAGGCGGCTATATTTAAAGGCTCACCTATATTTTTTAGAGTTCCGTATGCAACTTTTTCTGTCACTGGGGCTGTATCTTTTGTACCGGAAGGCCTATATCTCACTAGGACGCGCTGCCAGTGAAATATACACAGCTTTATGGTAGGTATCTCACCAGGCGTCCGATCGGTTGCGCAACCAACCATACATTTTTTGGCTGTGCGACCATAGTTGCGCCGCCACTGGTGTCCTAGTGAGATAGGGCCCTAATAGGTAGAACATTTGAAATTTTCAGTGTGTACTATTATGGCCGCTGTACCTAAAAATATTCAAAATATGTAGTGTTAAATATGGTACAACCCGCAAGGGTTAACTTGAGACCCGAGCAGCACCTTCCGAGCCCTACGCTGCGCTCTCGCCATAGACGCTTCAGTACCGCGCGCCTACGTCATCCGAGCGAAGTTAACAGTACACTTCCGGGTTGTAAGTACGGTGGTACGAAACCCTTCGCGTGCGAGTCAGTCGCATTTGGCCGCTTATTTTAACACCTATTATTTAAATGCAACATTGTATTTATTATTCTCAAGTACAATGTGCGATTGTTGGTAATATGATGACTCCCCATCCTTTATGTATGCTTATCTAAGTGTCAACTCTAATGTTGACACGTAGATAAGCATACATAAAGGCTCCTGCAAACAGGCGCGACGCGCGATTTTATCGCGTGTCGCGCCGGTTTGTAGGAGCCTTTAAGTCCTTCATTTGTGTCAGTCTTTGTTAAAATTATCGGTATTAGGTCACCTTCAAGAAGTAGTAAGTAATTGTTAGATTAATATTCAAATCAGCTGGCTTGTATTGTAGTAAGTATATATGTGTTACATACAATACAATAAAATAAACGTCCGTCACACAACTGGATAGAATACCTAATGTAACAATTTAAATTACCTAAGGAAAACATAGGGGTTTATTTATAAACGATGATTAAATTTAAGTGACGTTCAAACGTCAAAAATATACGGTTAAAGGCTCCTGCAGACAGGTGGGACGCGTGACGCGAATCGCGTGCGAAACAAAGGCACCGCTCGTTGCGCGTCTTGCGGTGCCTTTGTGTCGCGCGCGATTTTATCGCGTGTCGCGCCTGTTTGAAGGAGCCTTAAACAGTCGCTGATCACTACTTAACTTCAAGCAACGTTTATAAATAAAGGGGATAGTGTGTGGGGGTAGTGTGTGTGTGTGTGTGACCTCTGGTTATTCTCTAGTTGTTATAAATATTTATTTCTATTTACACAAAGAAAAAAAATAATTAAGGGGCGACGTTCATTGGGTACTTCGATCAACAATACCAATTGTTGATAGAAGATTGAGTATCAAAAAAAAATATCCACATCGCTGTCAATAGGAAAAGTGGCCAAAAGGCTGGCAGCATTACCACATTAAATGGCGTTGACAGCACTCTAGATTAGTTTATATTCTTATAAGTAAAATGTATCGTTATTATTTCTTCTTACTCACTACAATACAATTAATCCAATTGCTGGACTGTACGTGCTAGTAATGAGTAATTATCTGATGCTCTAAGATGAGTCACGCGCTAAAGATGAGATCATTCCTAGCACTTCCACTTTACTTGTGGTTGCTCAAGGAAAATATCGAAATTAATGATTGAGTACTTCAGTACAGATTTGTAGTTAAAATGAGTTTATTAAATTATGTGTTTTTTGCAAAAATGTACTGACAAGTAAAGGCTCCTACAAACAGGCGCGACACGCGATATAATCGCGCGCGACACAAAGGCACCGTTCGTTGCGCGATTTGCGGTGCCTTTGTGTCGCGTGTCGTGTCGCGCCTGTTTGAAGGAGCCTTAAGGCATAAATCTATACTAATCTAATAAAGCTGAAGAGTTTGAACGCGCTAATCTCCGGAACTACATGTCGGATTTGAAAATTCTTCTTGCATTTGATAGCCCAATTCTTGAGGAAGGCTATTGGCTATAACATCACACTATGATACTTAGGAGCCAAACAAAAAGTTAATAAAAAAAAATCCAAATACCGTACAAATTTAGTGTGCTGGTTGAATTTTAATGTGGGTAAACCTTTGCTTGGCGTAACTAGGACAAAACATAAAACTTAAATAAACAGGTGTTTTTTATGAGAACCGTTATTGCAAAAATAACGATAGTTTAAATAATCTTACATTTAAACGTGTCCATTAAATTTTTAATATCGGTGGATCTTACTCAATGAAAGCGGATGGATTTAGATTGAAATAAAATCTCGTTCAAATGCAGATGTTCCGAATGTAGGTTAATGCAAAAATTTAATAAGGCCAACCCTATAAAAAATATATAAATTCGAGTAAGATGCTTGGAATTACTTGGAAAGTGAATGTCTTTAAAAGTTTTATGATTTAAAAATGGAACGTGGAAAATTTAAAATATTATCCATGTTTAAAAAAATTAAATAAAACAATTTGCTACAGTTAGGATTGGTCCTCACTTGCTCAAGACAGAGAGGAGTGGAAAGAAAAAGGGAAGGCTTCGCCGTGCAGTGGGACAACATACACAAGTACAAAAGTAAATAAGTTTTCGGCCAGTGTCAAAACACTAAACAGTTATAGGTTACACAAAAGAGATTGTAACACAAAATACCTTCTAACACGCATAAATTCGTATTCGCATACCAAAACTTCCTTATCTACGAGCCACAACAATTATAAACGACTTTAGCTATTTATTGCTACTCTGGTGTGGATTCCATTCCACACCCCGTGAAATTCCTGGAACTTTCACAAAGTTCAAACCAAAGTACTACTAAATAGCGTCTGTCTCGCTCCGTCTTTATTCAACCGCTACGTTTGAAAGAGACGGGTATATGAGCATAATTCACGCAGCTTTTAGTGGTAGAGACATAAATCTTTGTAGTCAATTCGCATTGATCGTTTGCGCCGACGCAAAAAGATACGCCGGTGTCCTTTAGATAAGATACACACGACGTTGTTGAAATCGACGAAGACTAGTGATATGAATCATTCTGTCAAACATTTCACGTTCTAAGTTGGATTTTGTATGAATAAAAGGTTAAGCTAAATGAGCTTATTTTACTTGTTTAAAAGCTGGGCTAAAAGACGCCAAAGTCAAAAATATGCAGGTAAGTATTTAAAAATATGCATGTACCTACTAGGTACGGTTAGCAACAAAAGTCGATTAACACTTCAGTTTTTTAAATCTCAATTATTGAGCAAAATATTTGCTCAAAATTACAGCAGAAGTGCAATGCAATTTTAAACAAATATTTTGCTCAATAACTGAGATTTAAAAAACTGAAGTGTTAATATTTTGCTCAATAACTGAGATTAAAAGAACTGAAGTGTTAATCGACTTTTGTTGCTGACTGTACCTAATTATCTATTTATTTGCTTTAAGGCAAACCCAAAAAGCCCTTAACCCCTTACCATTTTGGGGACATTAAGATATATTTACAGGTATCTTAATAATTAAAAAATGTTAAAATATTAAGTAGCCTGTAAGTAATGCTCACTGTTTAAAGTAAGTACCGGTACGTTTTTAAATAGTCGTCTGCATTCTGAAATAAGCACGCCATTGTAACCGCCTGGCTTACCTGCTGGCCAAACCATATTAAACAAACACCCAGGAGATCGTCCCACTCTCTCCACATAATCCCTTAATACCCTTTCCCCCGTCGCCTCACGGGAAGAGTTGGAAGAGTCCCCCCATTTATCCTGGAGCCACGCTATTACAAATATGTACAGAATCAAATTGGAAGGTGTTGTAATCCAACCTACCGTGGGCAGATTTAGAAATTAGGTCGAGCGTGCTATTTTGCCCAGCCTATCTCGAGTCTACGGATCTGCCAAACACGAGAATAGATCTGATAATAATAACTTGTACTAAGTATTTTACTTAGAAACTTGAAACAAGTTATTGGAACGTTATTTAGTACGATTTCTAAAGCATTTGCATTTGAATAATTTTATTGATTTATTGCATTGAGGTGTGCTTAGACGCTTGTGTTTTCTTAACAGGGTAACCCTTTTCGTGCTGTGGGTTTTGTGAAAGATACTCACGATTTTGACGCATTTATTAGATCACACGATCAGTAATCCGTTTGGCATTCGTGCTGATTATTCTACTACCTAATAAAGTCTATAAATATTATGAAACCCTTTAATGGTATCGTATTTAGTAGTCGACATTCACATGTTAACGTTTGATTGGTAACTTAACTCAGTTCAATTATTTCACCAAACTTTTTAAGCAAGTTAAGCTCTTTGAAAAGCATTTAATGTAAACTACACGCGGTAGTTTCGGTTTATTTAGGCTTCTGTTCTGCCGTCGAAGGTCCCATCCAGAATCCTTGTTCCGAAGCGCTTTGTTCCGAACTAGGTCAAACGGAACATCACGAGACTGACGTCTTAAAATTGCATTGCACACAAATTCCACTACCCAGACAAAGATTAATGACTATGAAGTTAATTATGCAAGTGTATAGAAACTATTTGAGTGTAGAAAGCTAGAGAAACGGTAAAGATGTGTATTGTACTGATCTCGTAATCATGGGGATGTGCAAAAGTTCAGATGTTACGATAAGATTCGAGTTCGTTGCGCAATTGTTAATAGTGAGTGTGTGTGCCGTAGTGTGGTGTAAGTTATGAGCGCTGGGAAACGGATTTATGGGGTTGTCAGCTAGTTGGAAGAATTCCCAATTAGGGTTAGGTGTCAATTACTAAGTAGAACTGTCAAGCATTTCTTATTCGTACCTAAAATGTTTTTCTAATCTATTTTTTCGACATGGTAACTTCGCGTGAAGGAGGATTTTATCCCGCGGTTTTACCCGCATAAGTCTCGATCCCGGGAGAATATCGGGATAAAAATAACCTATGTCCTAATCCAGGTCACGGTCTACCCATGTGCCATATTTCATTGAAACTTGTTCAGCCGTTTTAGCGTTTTCACGCTAAAACAGTTGTTAACGGTTGTAACGCGTTTCGCGTTACTAACAAACATATAATAAATCAAATCTTTTCGCTTCATAATATTGGTTTAAAAAATCACGCTTAGAATATTAATAGTCACATTAAAAAAAACGTGTTAAACTGTTGCATGCGCTGCTATCATTTATTCACAAGCGTAGCTTTTAATCAAATCAATCTTATCGTGCCTTGCACCAAACAAAAAAAGTTGAGCTGGCAACACAGCGCAGTCTCTAGCTCCTCACTGTTTCGAATCATTAATTTGACACTTGAAATAGCTCAGAAGTGTTACAATGGCGGTACGGACCCGCCCACAAAACGTTTACAGGTTAAAGGTTGGCGATCTTTTTAAATGTGGCTCGGAATGGTTGGGCAACCCTGCTTTTGTTAATGGAAATGTAATGAGTAAGAGTGAAGGTTGGTCGAATGGGCCCCGGCGCCCATAATTGGTGTGTTGGATCGTGTCGCGCGGTTCCGGGTTAGAAAATTTAAAATTCGAAGTTAGTGTTCGTGGAGTGAAGATAAATCTTTAAACATACGAGTGGATTTGAAAATAGAACGGGATAGTGGTTTGTATTAGATTATTAGATTGTCTGTGGATTTTACGTATTGTTTATGCTTATGTCACAATAAATTAGATGTTAAGGGAAATAGTTATATTTGACCGCCCAATTCGCTGTGATTTTTCATTTAGATTGGGATTTGTTTTTAAAACTGCTTTGATTATTTCTGTCTGCCCCATCTTGTACCATTAAGACTTTATTCATTGCATTCAGTCTTGTATCTGGCACAATATTGCGACATTTTGTCTATAATATATGACGTATTCCTCATTCGTCAGACCTCATTGTAATTCTGCACCGCACCATGAAACACGATAACCCACTATATTAAACTCTTGTAACGTTTTATATCTTATGGCGTTACTTTACACCGATACCCAATACTGGGTTTATAGTACTATTGTGGTTTATGGGTCGTTTCAGCCTATATCGTGCAGTTATCATAGGACGTAGGATCGTGTTACGTTTTAACAGGTTATGTCCTGGTTTCTGTGTTAAGATTATATTGGTATATTTCGTGTTTCTTCTTAATAAAAAGTTAAGCTTTGCTTGCCGCATTGGTTAGTGGATGGGTGATTGAGAGACGTGAAAACTTACGACTGGAGTCCCGATTATAATGGATGGCCATTATAATCGGGTATACTCGGCTCCAGTTGGTCGGAGACGCTAAATGACGGATACTCTGCGCTGAATCGCGTAAAATCGGCTCCATTCATAAATTTTCACGTCTATCGTGTGGTCATAGTTAGTTACATAGTTTTTTTTACAAATTTCTTTGTAAGTCACCTATTATAATTATTATAGGTACCGACTATAGTAAATGGTTAGGTATCATGTAAGTAAGTAGTAAACACTATACAAGTCGGGTATTACCAACCGTTACTAACAAAGGAGTGACGCAAAGACGTGAGGTTTCCATTGTGTGATTTAAAACCTGTCCACTTTAACAGAAAATAGTTGAATAATGCATGAATGGTAATGACCACATTCTGAATCAGACTGATTAACCTAAATGAAATTAACAAGTGTAGTGTATCTATTAAATATATATGTAAACACTGTCTCATTGTTGTTTTTTTTTTTGGCGGGATTTCTTCGAGTGAAGTCTAGTTGGCTGTTTTAATTATTCGCAAATTGATTCCTAGTGGATATTGTGATGTAAAATTGGTGTAGTTTTGTATCTCAAGTGTCTGCGCAACTGGACAATATGTGTAATCTTTGAAACAGACGCGATCCCGGTAAAATGGAGCTGAGAATTTTTTTGTAGTTTTGGCTACCTCAGCGAAGTTTACCGGGAAACTTGATTCGATACATTTGCTGCCAAATACTCCTAATACATTAGAATGTGTACTCCCATATTCTAATGTCATGTTAGACTCAAGATATAAATAAAATGAAACAAAGACGTGGCTAAAAGGTCTTAGCAACCAGGCCATAAAACTATTATAAAAAAAACACTGTCTCATTCACACAAGCGAAGTTGCTGCTGTCACTAATGTCTTCTGTCATCTGTCACTTCTGTCAGTCTTTAAGAATGGCGGGAAACAAAGTGAAGCAGGCAAAATACGATGGCGCTTGGTGTGGTAGTGAGCCAGTTAAGTAATATATTCAACATTTTATACGGAATCAACAGGATTCTATAACAAGTAATATTATTGCGAAATGTGTGCTTACTCTAGGAGCACCTCTGTCTACTCTAACCTTTCGGGAAATACATGCGTGATGTTATGTTATTTTAAGTAATTATCTTCTTTCGTCCGTTCCGAATGTTAAGGGAGTAGCCGGAGTAGGTATCGGAGCTTAATGCATAGGGTTATCCTGACGTGTTCTTCTTCGGGTCGCTTGGCACGACTGTATTTCAAATCTTGTTTTCTCAAAACTTTGCCACTTCCACGGCGTTGTCGGTGGCAGCGCAGAGGTCACATTGACTGCATGTTTTGGGGCACAGAGGCAAGATAGGAGCGTCGTTTGTGACATAGCTCCACAATCACACCCTGCTGCTGTTCCGTCAAGGTAACCACACTTTACTAGGTTTGTCTTACATCTTCCCACTTGTGTCCGGATACGGTTCAGAGACATCCAAGTGGTTACACCCTGCAGGGAGATGCTCCTTTGGTGGTAGATAGTGAGGGGGGAGAGCATCCTGCCATAGTTTGCAACGGGCGGCGGCCGGCTTTCCTGACAGAGATTAAGAAGTTGTGTCTGCTTTTTAGCCGTTGCGTTGGTAGCTGTATATCCTCACGTAAATACATGTCTTTGTAGAGGCTCTTTTGGCATAATTAGAAGATCCTTGCTTTTCAAATCGAAGACCAAAACAAACTAACGAGGCCACGCATCCTTTCAAATTTAAAACACCACACCAAATCTGGCCACTAATAAAAATAAAAACGAAAGTTTGCCATCGGAGTTGACATGCCCGTCATGGCCCACAGTTACTTATACAATAATGAATCTGTCCCAAAACGGACCTCAAACGCCTAACCCCATGCAAAACTAAGGGTATCGCTTGAAGGACTTGGGAAGTCGATCAAAGTGGGATTTGCGCTGAGATCCGTGCAGAACTCGGCAGGAGAAGGGTTGGTTCGCAAATTGAAATTTTGTTTTTGTTTATTCAGATTGTCAGGTGAGATTTGAAGGGTTGAATTGGATATTGTTAGGGGAATTAATTAAAAATATATCTGCGCTACTTACGGGATTAGATTTCCGCATTTTCATACGGTTTTCACCTAAGGATGGTGTGATTCATGAGGAAGGTTGAGGTGTATAATTAATTATGTTTTGTGTAAATTGGCTGAAATAAGTCATAAATATGACAATGATTGTTGTAGGTGAGAAAAAATCATGCCGACTGAGAGCTTTAGTGTCTTAACACACTATGCCGAAGGTACGCGACCGAAGTTCGGCATGATTACGCCTGCAATGCTATTTGAATTACTGACGACACATTATGCCGAAATTACGTTGCGTTATAGCGTACCTACAGCTGATCTTCCGTCGGGCGTAAGTTCAGCGGCAACGTATTCTGTAGAGCACCATTATATGCGACTGAAGTTCGGTTCGATTGCTGAAGAAGATCCGGGGCGGGGAGCAGCGGGAGGCAGGCATGCCCGCGCCCCGCATGTGCGTCACTGAATTTCTGCTGCGTAAGTTCGGCACTTATGGTGTGTTGTCATATCAGCCGAATACGTCGGAACGTAAAGTCAGCCGCGGAACTCCGGTCGCGTACCTTCGGCATAGTATGTTTGGACACTTACTGGCGTGCACCGAGTAAACCAATAGAGTTAAATGAAAACAATGTATTACGGAATTCATACATCGTTTACCTGGATTAACACGTAGGGTATATTTAATCTCGGTAGTACATTCGCGTGGGATATTTTTCGACATCCACGCGGACGAAGCTACGGGCAAAAGCTAGTAAAGTAAAACTGCGTAGTGCTGCACACCCCTACCCTATTTCAAGTTAAACAAATATCAACTTTATTTCAATGATAATGAAGTTGATTTTAGAGTAACTAGCACTATTGACAAAGTTATAAAAATGTTTGAAGTTGTAGCGTAAACTGAACTTTATTGTGTAGGAATTAAAGGTATTTTTCCATTAATTCATTTGTTTACATTTTTGGTAAATAAATCGCGAATGCACGTATATTATAAGCACATATTTATCACTTAATTGTAAAAAGATCGACGATAGTCGGGTCTCGATATATTCCCGTACGATTCGCAAAATTGACAAGCAACATTCCCGCTTAAAATTTCAATCCCTACCAACCGAACGAACTTACAATTATAAGCAGTAGTACCAACTTAAAACAACACAATGTTTTGGCAACCCAGTCAACTTAATACACCTCATCTTAGAAGTTAAATCCTTGAGATGCAACCCTAATCTTTCACGTCGATGGCTCTACAAGACGGTATAAAGCGGCGTACACATTATCCAGAGTTTAGTCCATTAAATATAAAGTTTAGCGCTAAATTAATGAGTAAATGAGTAATGAGAAAAGTCCTGTGTTGTTTTGTCATCCCTCATTACTCACGGGCGTCGTAAAAAACAACTAAGGGATTTAAAAGATGTTCAACAGCAACGCCTTTCTGCACACTATTGCGTAAAGGCTCCTTCAAACAGGCGCGACACGCGATAAAATCGCGCGCGACACAAAGGCACCGTAAGTCGCACAACGAGCCAACTTGTGTCGCGCGCGATATATCGCATGTCGCGCCTGTTGGAGTCTTAATATGGCGAAGACAGTCAGTTTTTTTCTTTTTTCGCTGCACTACGTAGGTAGGTATAATAAAATAGATTGGGTTTGGATTTGGATTGGATTGTTTGGTATTTTAGTACAGACAAAAAAAAATAACGTAAAAATCCTTCACCAATGCATTGGTGAAGGATTTTTACGTTATTTTTTTTTTTAGTTAGTTAACTGTTAAGTTAATCGTATCAAATCCCATTGCAATGGGATTTGATACGATTAACTTAACAGTTAACTGTCCATTATGATTCATAATGTTATCCTTTTATGATTCTGCCAAAGTGGCTTATTTAGGCCACCTGTTCAGGCTTAATGTGAACACAGCTTTAGCATTTAGCCAGCGTCTGCTTTATTTGCATAAGTATTATGTCTAGTACTGGAAACCAGTACATGAAACTGCTTAGTCCTCTTGTTTTGTCTATGGCATTTAGATTAGATGTTTATTTGTTTTCATATTTAGAAGGGGCTCGTGGCTAAATAATAACAGCTGCACGGTTCGTTAGAAGGTTAAGCTACGCTTGCCGAGGTCAGTACGTAGATGGGTGACCATTACATACCGTGCCTCGGAAAGCACGTTAAGCCGTTGGTTCCGACTGTCTTTCCTAGATCTTTGACAGTCGTTACGGTTAGTTGGAAGCTCGAAAATCTGACAAGCAGTCTGGCCACGGAGGAGTACCGTGTTATCAAGTAACTGGGTTGTGGAGGTCAGATAGGCAGTCGTTCCATGTAAAATACTGATATTCAGCTGCATCTGGTTAGTCTGGACGCCGACTCCAACATAGTTGGGAAAAGGGTAGGCAATTGTAATAGACTACAAACGCCGCGCGGTTTCACCCACATAATTGTCGATTCCGTGGGAATATCGGGACAAAAAGTAGCCTATGTGTTAATCCGGGGTGTCAGCTACCTCCATACCAATTTTTATCAAAATTGGTCCAGCCGTTTGCGCGTGAAACATATAAACACATACTCACTCACAAACTTTCGCCTTTATAATATTAGTAGGATAAAAGTATTCACAATTTCACATTGAAGATAAGCCAGTTGATTATGTAAAAATCTCACCGTGAAAACTTAGGTGAAGTGAGTTTGTTTTTGCTAGAAATTGACACTATTGACAGCTCACTCCACGCTCACTTCACCTAAGTTTTCACGGTGAGATGGTTACAGAATCGCACTGAAGGTCATCAATTTACGTAAAGATGTTTGATTTATGTTGATTGTTTTGTTTGTTTGATGATGATAATTTGAATTTGGAAGCTACATGAAACAAAACACCATCGGTTTCAAATTCGTATACTCGCAATTCAAAGTTACGTCATCGCAGCGTTATATTGCAACAAAACACATTTCGTAAAATCAGCTCCAAGCGACTCGAAATTGCTTTTAGGTGCCCCAGTTTTAGGGCTTCAATTTCGGGAGTCCGGTCTTGAAAGTTTCAGCGGTAGCACCAATAATCCCCGTTCCAAAGTATGCTCTTGTATATTATATTAGAATTGCTTCCTACCGTAGCAATTTAATAGAAATGGAGGAAGGTCATATTATGGTAGCCACTGCTTTTGTGTTAGCTGAATTCGGCTGTTTTCTTATATTTGGTATTTGGAGTAGGACCGACTGTAAACCGACTCAAATTTTAATATTACGGTTTGTGTAAAGGCTCCTGCTAATTATTTATAGGCGTGACGCGCGACGCGAATCGCACGCGACAACAAGGCACCGCTCGTTGCGCGACTTGCGGACTGCGGTGCCTTTGAGTCGCGCGTGATTTTATCGCGTGTCGCGCCTGTTTGAAGGAGCCTTAATGAGGGTTTTCTGAAATGACGTTCGCTAGGTGGCAGCATTGACACGTCTAGTCCAGGCATCTGTCAAAGAGCCTATATTTTCTTTAGTCATGACTGAATGATGAACGAATGAATGAATCGAATGATGAACGTCATCATATTATATTTTATATTCATTGTCAAAATGCAAGACCTCTTGTCAAAATGGTGCCAACTGGTGTCGTAAATTTTCACGAAAACCCCCATTGACCAAGGTTCAGAATGAGATTTGTGTCCAACGTGTCCTGTCGTCTGTCGTCTGCACGTTACAGGAACTGATGGACGCGAATCCGTCGCCAAATTCTGGGCCGACTACATGTAGATTGCCATCGACACGCTAAGAAGAAGAATGAGATATAATCTGATTTATCATCAAGTTAATCTGACGAAATGTGGATATGGTTGTGTGCAGCTGCATCTCTGCCTAACCCTCTAGGCAACAGAGGCGCGATGCTATGTAATGTACAGACGAGCCAGCACATCAAGCATCTACTACAATCTATCCAGTTTCTGTAATAGATTTTCAACTTTATCGCTAAAGCATAAGGTTCAATGTTGATTCTCGTCGACCTACTCAGAACTCACCGCGATTGTCAAAAGGCTATTTACTTCTGAGGGACAGACGGCACTAGACTATTGTGACTTATTCTCGAACCATAATCACACCTCCGAAAATATATTTTACCAAATTAATTACTTAATCGATAGTTTTTTTTTTCCTCGATACGTTTCTTGACTAATTAAGTCCTCATTACAACGACGCCTTAAAAATTTTACACCATAATTGTTGAAGCATTTATGAGAAGTCTTTGTTTTCTAAATTGTATCACGCCATTCTTAATTAAGAATATTTGCTTTAATGTAAACTTTCTTTTTTCAACAGGAAAAAACAGTTTTAATTCGGTCCTAATTTGGAACTTCAGCGTTTAGGAAATGAGAAATAAAATTAGGTGAATTTATAGTCTGGTGGATATCTTAATTGGGACCAATCGTTAGGCTTAAGTTAGTATTATACCAATTACTTAGTAAAGTTTGCTCTTTAGTATGAATAAGACAAAGACAAGATTTCAAGCGAAAGCATCAGAGAAGCCATTGAAATTCGTTTTTTTTAGTTGATTTTAATGATTATAATTCTGTAATTTATATATTTACTAGCGACCCGCCCCGGCTTCGCACGGAAACATTATTATTATTATACATATAAACCTTCCTCTTGAATCACTCTATCTATTAAAAAAAACCGCATCAAAATCCGTTGCGTAGTTTCAAAGATTTAAGCATACAAAGGGACATAGGGACAGAGAAAGCGACTTTGTTTTATACTATGTAGTGATTATGGCCGCGAACCATATTTTGATCAACGCACAACCTGAACCTGATACTGTAAATTGCAAAAGACGTAAGAAACTCGTGATGAGCTAATGCAGCGTATTCCTAAGTGTTTTTAGTGCTGGTGTTTATGTGTAGCTGTGAAACTTGTCAGTGTCTTTTATAAATAGCCGACTTCATGTGACGAGTAGCAGATTTTTGTTAAAGGTTCAACGCATGACCATGTTGGAAGAATTTATATTTTGTGGAATTGGAATTGTTGCTTGCAGTAAACAGTATTTCGAGAAAAGTCGTTTCTCGAAGTACAGTTTAGGTCCTCAGGGTACTCATGACAATCCATTTCATCATTAGATACGAATACTATTTTCCCGTGACAGTTCCTCGTAAAGTCGTAATAATACTTTGTACAAACTAAATCTAATCTAGGAACTCGCACTTCCTAAAATTTCCTCTACATTGGTCAATCTGCACCCTACTTGCGTAACACACTAGATCAATCTATACTATCTATACTTAATATTATAAAGCTGAAGAGTTTGTTTGTTTGTTTGTTTGGTTGAACGCGCTAATCTCTGGAACTACCAGTCGGATTTGAAAAATTCTTTTGCATTTGATAGCCCAATTCTTGAGGAAGGCTATAGGCTATTTTACATCACGCTATGACCTTTAGGAGCCGAGCAAAAAGAAAAAAGTCAGAAAGAACGCTAAGCAAAAACGAAGTAATGGCGCGGGCAGGCGATGCGATGCGACGGGGTGGGTCGGGGGAACAAAAAATTTCACGCGGACGAAGTCGCGGGCAGAAGCTAGTCTGAATATAAATCATTTTGTAGGATATTACTAATCCATTGCTTTATACAGTATGTTAACTAACAGAGGGCGTTCCCGTTAACCCGCAATAGTATAGCATCCATACATGCTAAAAAAATATTACCATTCGAAAATAAAATGTTTTTACTTTTTTTTATATTAAAATATTCACTAAAAATTTTAAATTGATACGTTAAAGAAACACTCTGTACACGCGTACTTGAAGGACAGCAATGTCGGAATTTATTTAATTAAATAAATTAGAATTAATTAAATAAATACAGTATCAATTTACGATTTTTAGTGAATATTTTAATATAAAAAAAAATAAAAACATTTTATTTTCGAATGGTAATATTTTTTTTAGCATGTATGGATGCTATACTATTGCGGGTTAACGGGAACGCCCTCTGTTAGTTAACATACTGTATATTAGAAAATCTGCTCAACAACGTAAATAACGCAATGAATGTTGGTGAACTGTCAAAATTAAAGCTATTGCTACTGATAGTACGATGCGTGCCACGAAAGAAGAGACTTGACCCCGCCTCCCCCGCTCTTTCCGCCGCCCCTATGACGTCCGGTCACGTTCCGCACTCAGACCTCATACCGCTAAAGATACCTAAAATCGTGTTCTGCGCATGTCAAACCACGTGGTGTGTCAAGTCTCTTCTTTCGTGGCACACATTGTACCTATGTTACACAATTACCCCGCTGGTCTAATTTTTATCAGTCCTTACGTAGCTAACTACATTCTTGCACTTGTTAGTGTCAATGCAATATGTAGGATTGGTCTGAGGGTTAGCTAGTACTTATAAGGAAACGTCCGAATGTCGTGCGATCTATTTATTCACTGATTAAACATAATACATATTTCCTATACTACGTAAACTGCTTGCAAGTCATTACTGCAAGCTTGCACATCATATTACATACCACATCATAGGGGTTGTTACAAAAAAAAAATAACATTAAATGTTTTTTTTTTTTTACATTTTATTTGCCTAGAGCAAATAGTTACGATCCTTTTAAAATGCAAAACAAACATTAGCTTAATAGGTAGTTGGTTATTATAGTCTTATTCTAAACACATTAACATTTAATTAACATTAAACATTCAATAATCATTAAACATTCAATAAACATTAAACATTCAATAAACATTAAACATTCGCGAATATTTAAATAAGATTAATATAATTCTAAACAATGTAAATTACTATTAATTTTAGTGTCACTGTCATTACATGATATCACTTAAATGTTAACTTACCGATTAAATATAGCTACTTAAGTTACATATCTCTTTGTTCTATTTTTATGAACTGTCTCTATTTTATCGCCTTTATTTATAACGACATTAGGTTCGTTATCGCTTAACACAGTATAAGGTCCTTTATATAACTTATCTAATTTTGTACCTGTTTCATTTTTTATAAGTATCAAATCACCTGGTTTATACGAAATAGGATTACATTTTCTATCATACACTATTTTCCTTTGAGTTTTTCTTAAAATTAAATTATTCCTAACTTCCTTATGAGCTAACTGTAACCTATATTTGAGTTCTAATACATAGTTGTCTGGGTTGTAAAGCGGTTCTACTACGTCATTGGTAAGATTACTAGGTAAGTTGCATGATTTACCGAAAACTAACTCATACGGTGTGTATTTTGTTTCCGTGTGGACGGTAGTGTTGTACGAAAAGCACCAAAAATTCAACCATTGACTCCATGTTTCTGGATGTCCGTCACACTGAGTACGTAAAAATGCTGCAAGATGCTTATGGGTATTTTCTAAAGCACCTATCGACTGATGATGATATGATGTCGAATTTATTTTATTAATTTGCAGCAACTTACAAACCTCTGACATTGTTTCCGACATGAATTCCGTACCTCGATCGGTAGCGATGATTTTAGGTAAACCATACCTAAGTATAAAGTTGTTTACGAATGATCTAGCTACACTTACCGTATCTTTTCTCTGTAATGGATACGCTTCGATGTACTTACTGAGCTCACATTGTAAGGTTAAAATATAAACGTTACCTTCTAAATCCTTATCTAATGGACCAACTAAATCTAAAAATACCTTTTGAAAAGCACTTGTCGCCGTTGTAGTTACGACCATCGGTTCTACTATATTTCTAGAATACTTACTAGTTTGGCATTTTTTACACTGAGAAACGTAGCGTCGTACGTCGTTCTCCATGCCTGGCCAAAAGTACTTACCTTTGATATTATTTATCATACGTCGTACGCCTGCATGCCCACTTGTTGGCAGCAAATGATAGTCATGTAGTATGTATGTCTTTTCGTCATTTTCTAGGACTCTTTTTATTCCTCTTAGTATATTTATTTGTGGTCCGGACCACTGTGGTCTACTTTTTATTTCATTGATCAATTCTATTATGAATTCGACATTGTTTTTATCTTTTACTATGCATAGTTCTTTTATATTTATTTTTCTACAATTTTCACTCAATAAATCCGCAAATTCGGCTCGCGAGAAATGCGACATATAATTGAGATTGATAAATAGAGTAGATTCATTCTTAACATAAGCAAAACATTTGTTTTCGTAATCTATATTTTTCTTGTTTAGATCTTTTCCTTTTAAAAATTTTAATTCTACTGCTTCATTAGGTTTTCTTAATATCTCTGCTATCCTTGGTTGGCCTAACCTCGGTTTGTCAGCTATATTAAGAGAACCATTGCTACCCGGTTGAGGTATTGCTTTGCACTCCGAGTTCAATTTCGCTCGTTGTGCCCTTGTCATTACCATACTTACAATTTTTTCATTTAAAGACTTTAATTCGTTCGAACTTATGGTAACCCTACTCAATGCATCAGCAACATTATTCTCTGTACCTTTTATGTATTTAATCTCGTAATCGTATTCTTCTAATAGTAATCTAAACTTTAATAGTCGTGTTGATGGATCTTTCATCCCAAATAGATAGATGAGTGGTTTATGATCCGTTAGAATAGTAAATTTTCTTCCATATAAGTATGGTCTAAAATATTTTATACTCCACACTACTGCTAAAAGTTCTTTTTGTATCGTAGGATAATTTAACTCTGCTTTATTTAGTGGTCTACTGGCGTAAGCTACTGGTCTCAGATCGCTGTTACATAAGACTGATCCTATTGCCATATTAGATGCGTCCGTTTGAAGTATGAATTCGTTTTCCTTAGAAAAATCGGGATATTGCAAAATTGGTGGATTAATTAACTTTTCTTTGAGAATGTCAAAACTTTTTTGACACTCACTTGTCCATACAAAAGTTTCGTTCTTTCTACATAATTTATTTAAAGGTACTGTAACTTCTGCAAACGATCGAATGAATTTTCTATAATAGTTGCAAAATGCAACGAATCGCCTAACCTCTTCGGCATTTTTTGGTACTGGGTAATTTTTAACTACAGTTATTTTTTGTGCATCTGGTAATACACCATTAGCTGAAACTTCGTGACCTAAATAGAGTAGTTGAGTTTTCATAAATTCACACTTTGCTGGATTTAGCTTAAGGTTCATTTTTCTTAAACGATCGAAAACATCCATAAGGTTCTTATTATGTATATCTACTGTCCTACCGAATACAATAAGATCGTCACAGTAAACGAAACATTTCTCAAATGTTAGTCCCGACAAAGCAATTGACATGGCTCTAGAAAACGCATTTGGTGATATTTTGAGACCCATAGGAAGGCGCTTCATACGATATTGACCTTCACTAGTCGAAAAACTGGTGATATCCCTACTCTCTGGTTTTAAATTAACTTGATAAAATCCTTGCTGAAGGTCTAAATGACTGAAACAAATACTTCCTGAAAGAGAGTCTAAGATTTCGGTAATGTTTGGTAGTGGAAATTTATCGTCTTGAATACAATCATTAACTTTTCGGTAATCCACTACTAAACGCCATTTCTTTTCTCCATCTGATTTTTTGGGTACTAAAAGAATAGGACTGTTCCACTCACTGCTAGAGGGCTCTATTATGTTGTCCTTTAACATTTTTTTAACTTGCTTATTAATTTCCGATTTCGATGATTGTGGCAAACGATAAGGCTTGGTATACACTGGGATCGTATTTGATTTTATTGTAATTGACTGTTCTACTATATTTGCTGTATCTAGTTTGTCTCCTTGTAGGAAAAATATGTCTGAGTATTTTGCACAAATTATTTCCAATTCTTTTCTATCGCTTGAGTTTAAGTGTGTTAAATTTAGTTCCGATAGTAATTTTTTTACTCGTTCCAGTCCCGTTTCTGATTTATTAAATAAGCAAATATTATAGTTATCTAAATGCTCGAAATCATCGTTGTGTATTAATTTTGATTTCGGTATTTTGATTAAATTTTCATTTGTGTTTAAGATTTTTACTGGAATTTTTCCTCGTTTTGGTTGAAAAATACAACCTGCTATGAATAAGTCGTCATTTATTTGCTTAGGGTGTAAAACGCATTCTTTGTAAACATTTTTGTTTATGTCGATATAGTGGATAGACTCACTTCGACCTGGAATAAGCAAATAATCTTCCGAGTTCGTACGAATAGGTTGACGGTTTTGTATTTCGATGCGATAATGCGGCGCTTTGTCTTTTAATTGTAAGCTGAGTACGTTTGTCGGTAAATCAATGTTTGCATTATAAGTTCTCAGGAAGTCTAAACCGAGTATTCCATCTGATTCACATGGAATATTATCGAACAAATAGAACTTGTAACGAAATTGTACACCCGTTTCTAATTTCAAAGATATATACGCGAAGTTATATGCCTGTATTTTTCCACTGATACCTTTTATGGTTGTTTGATCGCTATATAATTTTGTTTCGCGTGTTACCGAATCTCTGTTGATTAATGAAATAGATGCGCCAGTATCGATTAAAAATTTTAGTTTTTGTTTGCCAGCGTATAAATAGATAAAATCAAGACTTTTACATACTAAACCATAATTAGTTGCTCCGAAAAAACTGAGCTAAATTTTCCTCTTTATCCTTTTCCTCTTTTGGCACAGTGACAACATTTACGTTGTCCTGCTTGGCACCTCTGTAATGACCCCTGTTACTTCTATAGTAACTTTTATTCGGTGGTCTAGAGTATCCACGCTGTTGGTAATGTCTGCCACGGTAACAACCTCGATGTGCGGGCCCCTGACCCCTGTAATGCTGGGCTGCGTTGTTACCTCGGTAGTAGGAAGGATTTCCACGGTATTGAGTATACCCACGATGGTAGTTTCCGCGACTCCGACTGTACCTTGAGTTTCTACCTCGTATGTAAGATAACACGGCATTCTGACCTGAAGTTCCGGCAAGTGACAGCTCCTCATCACCTGCTGCTCGTACAGCATCCTTCAGTTGACTGTAATTTCTAGCTGCTAAAATGGTGCTAAATCGACGATTTCTCAGACCATCTGCAAATCTTTTTACTACTAACCTTTCGTTTATTGGACTTAGTATCTCGGCGGCTGTCTGGTTTCCGTCTGCTTGTGCTATGGTAAGGGAAGTAAACAAATCTCCTAGTTTCTCTCCGTATTCGCTTGTAGTCAAGTTGTTTTGACTTATATTATTTATCTGTGCCATTATTGAATTGGCAGATTTTTTTGTCAGAATATAAGTTTGTATATCTTTTACTAAACCAGAAACTGTTTCGTAACTATTTTTCAGTTTTAATTTCGCTATTTTTGACAGACGAGTCTTTAACACAAATGAAACTAACAATTTCTTACAATCTTCTTCTTTCAAACAACTGTCATACATCTCTATACCTTCGATTATTCTCTCTACTGTTTCTTCCTTTCCGTCCATAACTGGAATCAAAGTACTAGCCGTTTTTAAACTGAAACTCTCCATTTTGTATGTTGTCTTATTTTCCTCTATATCTAAAAATTCGTCGGACGAACTTTCTGAAATATCCGTTACCTCTTTATAACCCAAGATTTTTCTATATATTTTCTCAATTTCGTTAGGTATTGATGGATCTAAATGTAATTCATTTTTTCGTATACGTCCGTATTCAATTAATAAAGTAAACTCATTATACAAATTATCAGCCTCCTGAAACTTTCGCTGTCCTACTTTTTCGCGTCGCCGTTTAGGGCCTAATTTTCTAATAGTAACACATAAATCTAGTAAACTTTCATATATTTCACTAAGTCTTTCCATGAATAATTATAGAGTCTATTTAACACTTCATGAGCACTGCACTCATACCTTACATCGAGTTGGTCCGACTCGATGGCGATGGGCTGCTAGGCTTGTCCTCTGGTAGGGCTGCTTGTACTGCATCCTGGGCTGCTTGGTTTGTCCTCCGAAGTCACTGCTTGGCTCATCCTCAGGAATGGCAGCTTGGGCCGGGCTATACCCTGGACACCACAGGTAACTGAGCCGGGAATACCCTGACTCCTCCAACAATTAATAAATTTTTCTTTCTTCAATCTTCTCTTCTTTTTTTCTTCTGTAATTTTTATTTTTCTTCAATAATTGTTCTTCGTTCTTCTATTATTTTATCTCCTTGCTTCACTTCTTCATTATTTATTTATTTTTCGTTTTATTTACGGCAGGTACAGGAAACGCAGGTAGGTTCCTCTCCGGATCTAGTGGTCACGCGGCGAAAGGACCGTCTCAAGTTTTGTGTCAATACTCCGCTCCTAATCCAATTTTGATGACACTTTTTGTACAAAACGTATAGTCCGTAAAGTCCTGCAATAGACAGTATTGTGCAGATGACGAACATCACGACGCTTATGTTTGAAAGGTGATATTCCGCGCTGCTGTTTGATCCTCCGGAAGCACTCTGAGTGATGAATACTTCGTCCTTCTTGATATCTGAGCGACACATTTTTATGTAGGTACGTTAATTGTCCATGTAGATATTTAAAGAATGCCAAAACGTGGTTGAAATCCTGGCATCTTCTGATCCGCAAATTCGACTGGCAGGGTCGCCATGTAGGATTGGTCTGAGGGTTAGCTAGTACTTATAAGGAAACGTCCGAATGTCGTGCGATCTATTTATTCACTGATTAAACATAATACATATTTCCTATACTACGTAAACTGCTTGCAAGTCATTACTGCAAGCTTGCACATCATATTACATACCACACATCATATTACATACATTTCTTAAAGAGCTCTATGTCTTATTCATTCCCTGACATTTACAATATTAAACTGTAGCGGTATCTACAACGCCACATACAAACAACGCGTCATACTGACGTCACGCAAATCCTGCATCGCGCAAGCAGAGTTTACCGCGCAACTAGCATAGATACAACGGCCCGACATGAATTAACGGGCAGTTGCCCGCCAGACACAACACCCGTCTGGTCGGAGGATCCTCCCTTTTCTATGGAGGATGAGTGAACTTTACACTCTGTTCCTCATACCTCTATAAAACTAAATAACTGCATATATATTTAGTACTTTGTCACGAATTACTGACAGCAGCTAAATTGTTACTTGTTCAAAGGGAGTGTTAACACTTGTATTTAGTTCCCATTAAGTGGTTTTAATATCTACTTGAGTACCTAACTAATTTATTTGCTAATAAACACAGGGTAGGTTCGCACTTTACTTGATTAGACTTTCTAAGAATTTTGACAGGTGTCTTAAAATAAATTAATAATAATTTCTAATTAAGTAGTTATTGGCCTCGGTAACTGAGCTTTTCACATATATACCTAATTATATTTTAAAATTTTGCTGAAATTATTTTTTAGGCTTTCGTACCCAAAGGGTGCCAACGAAACCCTATTACTATCCGTCCGTCTGTCCACTGTCCGTCCGTCTGCCTGTCAGCGGGCTATATCTCATCAACCGTAACAGGTAGATATCGGTCGGAATTTTCACAGAGTATGTATTTCTATTGTCGCTATAACAGCAAATAATAAAAATAAAGGGAGCAGGAAACGTGTTTTTTATATTATATGTAGTGTTAAATATTGTACGATGGTACGGAACCCTTGGTGTGCGATTCCGACTCGCACTTGACCGGTTTTTTTAATACCCATTTGCAGCTACTGCGAAGAATCTTCGTACGCTAGCAATTAATAGCTTCGAGATCCAAAAATATCACCATCTAACGGTCGTCAAGCATCTCTTAAGAAGCCAACTCTCACCATGTCCTCTCACCCTAGTACCATTTAGTCTGAGATACCCTTTCGTCCTCAATTTGTTATAGTTAGTTATCGTGCATCCCGTTTTGAGACAAAACCTCTTAATGTCTATCAACAGGATGTACCATAAACAGTCCTCTTCATATATTTTGTTAACTAGACTACCATGTGGTCGCCATCTTGGATGTTTACGATCAAAATTAACGTTTACGACGTTCCAATAAAGTTTAGAATTGTTTGTTCCTACTTGTCTTGTTGGAATTGTGTTGTTTGGCAAGTTTAAATTTGCAGCTTGTCTGGTGTTCTAAAGTTTGAATTTCTTCTTTATTGCGTTGTTTTAAAGTTGTTAAGATATTTTCGGGGGGTGAAATTTTAATGTTGTAATAGCCCTGTTGTTTGCATACTGACAGACGAGGAACACCCGAACAAAATAGTTGGGGTGTAAGATTTTATTTATATTATTTTTCGTTTGTTATTAATCTATCAGCGGTTTTTGGTAACAAGCTTCTAGTCTGTTATTCTATGTGATCGTTTCAAAATAACTTGAAACGAGGGACTGAATTCAACATGAGATCGGGCATGCTGGCTGTACGGTAAAGTACGTATTTAAATATTAATTAAAAAACGGACTTTAATAAGCTTACCTGGAAACCTGTTTGTCCTGTAGCGCAAGCGCAAAAGCGTGTGAGAATGTTCCTAAAGACCATTATTAAAGCCCCAGTCCACAAACTCCGACGCCATCATTTACCGCCACCATTCCTTTTTATAAATACGACACCTCTTAAAAATACATAATGTACATTTTTACATTTTTTTGGCGAAAAAACTTTATTTCATGACAAAAAGGCACTCGCCCACGAGAGCCACTTGAAAAAAAAAAGTATGAAATAACGCGCGGTATCCTACCGGAAGTCGGGCGGCGGAAGTCGCTAGGCTTCCCGGAAGTGCTAGAGGGCACTCGGGAGCGGCCCAAATTGTATTTAATCACAGTATATTGCAACCTCAGAGGCTGAAAATCGGCACGTACCGCGTGGAGTCGTGGACATGAAATTATTAAAAATTTAAGAGCTACCCTTCATTTAGCTGGTCGATACTTAATGTCGGTTGGTGTAAACGTGGGCCTAATTTCTTATTTATTTATGACCCGTTTTTGGTAATGGTTTTAACGGGAAACGGATGGTATTTTCTGTTGGATTTTTAACACTGCGTAGGCTATATTGGTGAGTAAAGACCTAACTTTACTGTACTACTGTATTTTTTATCTGAGCACCTTGTATAGTCATTACACATACTATATTTGTCACGTGGTCACCAAACATACGGACCAACATATGGACCAAACATACAGCTCTTTATAAAACCAGCTGTTACCCGCAGTTTTACACGCATTGTAGCGAAACTTCTTCAGGTACCTAGATAAAAACTATCCTATATTTTAATTCAGTACAAAGTCTATCGTTGTGCCAAATATCATCAAAATCCGTCAAGCCGTTACTACGTGATGGACGAACAAACACCTCCACAAAAATAAAAAAGACATCATCTGCATCATCAACATCTGCCTAGCCTTTTCCCAACTATGTTGGTGTCGGCTTCCAGTCTAACCGGATGCAGCTGAATACCAGTATTTTACATGGAGCGACTGCCTATCTGACCTCCACAACCCAGTTACCGGGTACTACCCGTAACGACTGTCAAAGATACACGAATGACAGCCAGAAAATAAAAAGTTACAGTATGAATTTAAAATAGTACTTCACATAGAACAGCACAAGCGTCAACTTTGTATACAGTACTCGACTAGTTCAGACATAAATATGAGAGAAACTTATTTACGTTAAACGCTTTCTCCCTTTCTATGACCTTACATAATTACCACTCAGCCGCTACTAGTACTGACCCGACTAACTGAACTACCTACATTAAAGAACTTTTTTCCCTTAGGACTTGGTAAAGTACGCGACACAAGAAAAGCGGAGCGGCTGCTTTTGCAAAAGCGGAGTCGATATTTTTGGACGCTTTTTAAGTCTCCCGCAGACAACTGGGACGCGATATTAGTAGAACAATTTCTATGAAAACTTCATGGAAGTTATTCTACTAGTGGCATCGCGTATGGCTGCGGCATCAAGCCTTTAAATTTTATTCAGCATGGAACTTTTTAAATAAGTTGGAACGAGAATTTTAAAACATGGCAAGATTTAATTAAAAAAAATAGAAAGAAAAACTTGTGTCGCTTTCGCCTCACTAACGTCGTCTCGCTTTAACTCGGACGAGCCCTCAAGGAATACTTCTAAATATTCGTCCAAATAAAGCTGAGTACATAGCGGCGAGATATTAAGTCTTGTAAGTACTTGTCAGAGAACTAAAGTTGTAAATTGCAAACTTTGCGTCGGGACGCTCGATGCGCGTTGAGTTCGCGCTCATAATGTTTTGATGGTGGTGTTTCATTTTAAAAAGTAATTTCTTGGTGTTTTTCACGTTTAGATGCTGTTTTAGGAGTTTGGTTACGGTTTGGCTTAAGTTTTAAGAAGAATTTTTGCTTTATTTTTAATCTGGGGCAAAATTTATTAAATCTTGTTTGAAGCATTTTCACATACTTAAGTTTTTTGTTCATGTTTTACTTAAAACAGATCAAATAAAAAACCAGTTTAACTGCTCCCCAATACAATAATTACGCTGTCAATCTCCGGAGATAGCTTAAAAAAATCACACCAGAAATTGGCAATCAACATAAACGTCGACCCGTTCCCATAAAAACGTCACGTCATTTCTAATCTTACAGTGAATCCAATAAAACTCAAGCTATAACCCAAAACGAAACACGTATATATCAAAACATGTTGTACTGTACGCTTTTTATTTATTATTTTTGTTTACAACATGTCAAATGCAAGGCGACGCGATCTATCACTAGCGCGCCTGGCGGCAAGCCAAGGCAACTATTTCCAACTATTCGGACAGCCCCGCTAATAGTTTTACAGTTGTGGCCCTCGCGTGTGCGCTATGCTTTGTAATTAATATCCCAACAAGGATAATTATGAAGTTCGTTTAGTTGTTGAATTGACGTTCAGGAAAATATTTGGGAAATAAAATTTAATTTAACCCAAGAAAATGTGCGGTAGAACTTATACTCAAAGCATTTATTTCAATTAAACCATTGACAGGCACTTTTGAATTGTCAAGGAATAGGTCAGTCAGAAATATGAAGCTAATGGCACATCAAGATACTACAATCTGTCAAAGGACATGTTAGGTTTTTGTATGGAGGCTGGGCTTTTATTCGAAGCTACTGTGAACAGGGAAGAGATCGTATTTTTATAAAAGTACATAAATTAAGGAGACTTTGTATAATTTTTAATTTTTTTCTGAAAGCACCCTTTCCTTAATTTTTATACATTTTAATAATCATTATTTAAAAAATAAATTGCAACCCACAGTAATTATTGATTTTGGCAACACTTTTCGGTTGGATGTCATTATTGTCATTGTGAATTGTCAACGTCAATCAAGTGTCAAATTCAATTCAATTTTGACCTGTGTACTGACAGCTGACAAGTCAACCTTGCTGGCAGAGGTAATATTTTCATAGATTCCATTAGGAGGCAAAGGAATTAATGCCATACATACAAATCATGGAGTTGGTTTTATTTTAAGCCATCTAATATTATTTTAGAATATTTTAAATAACAATAAGGTGTATAATTTGCTTTAAAAAATGATATTTATCCATTTTTTCTTTGTTTCAATGTGCAAAAATAATATTATGACACCAAAAATATCTGGATTTAAAATGTGTATTTATTCAATAATGGTGCTTTTAATATTTTTTCTGTTTTTGTCAGACCATCCTGAATAAGTTTCCCTATCAGAAAAACCATACATGACAGCTGTTCAAAAAAATTATTATTTTAAGCCCATTTCCTAACATGTCCTTTCTTTAATTGATTTTCAACTTTATCGCTAAAGCATAAAGTTCAAAGTTGATTGGGAAAATTTGACAGTTTCGGGTAGCTTGATGTGCTGGCGTCTGTACCCATGGAGAAGAACGGACAAGAAACTTCATAAAAAAATTCATTCATTTTTTTTTCTCATCTAAATTATAATGTTACAAAATATTAGTTACATCGTTAGTTAGTTACAATATTAGCTGAATATAAAACTAGGTACAGACATCTGAGGGACAATTCTACTAATTTTAACAACGTTCACAGTCTGATCTCAGTCTCAATCTGTCAAAAAATACTTCAAATTTCCCTACATTTTGACAAGTTTTTGACATTTCTTTGTCGCCGAGATGAGACTGCGACTAGATTTTGAACGTTTTAAATTAGTAGAATTGGCCTACTGGTATTTAACCTATCACATCAATCGAACAATATTCTATCCAAATGGCAATTTATTATCAACTGGCTGTGCCCCGCGGTTTTTCCCGCGTAGGTTTCGATCCTGTGGGAATATCTGGATAAAAAGTATCCTATATGTTAATCCAGGGTGTCAGCTACCTCCATACCAAATTTTATCAAAATTGGTCCAGTCGTTTGAGCGTGAAGAAGTAACAAACATATAAACACACACACACACAAACTTTCGCCTTTATAATATGAGTAACTAAATAGTAGATTTGAGAAGGATAATATATGAAGTTAATATATACTGCTCAACGAAAAGCCATCCAACAGAATATCTCCAAATAAACCGTATGTAGAACGATGAACATAAACATTCGAATGTTTTTATAATCCGATCGGCCAGTATAACTTTGCAGTTCACAGTGGCGCTGCTTGCTAAGGAAAACGTCAAACACCTGTCAGATTCAGTATGTTTTTATTTAGTTCCATATTTCGCCGTCTGTCACGACTATTTGGTCAAGATGGATGTCGTAAGCGTTTGGATCTTTTTTTATAGATGGCATGTTTCAACCGTTTGACTACTGATGTTGTTTATGATTTAGTGAGTTTTAAACCGTAATGATGTTTTAGTGTCTCCCGAAAACGTTGGGCTAATTTATAATTCGTCGGGATTATAAATGTTTAAATAAGTTATTGCTTGTAAATCATCAGAAACAAAAATGTTGACTAGATTTTTATTTCCAAACATAAAAACAAAGTATAACTACTGTAGTAATTAATTGGCTTGTGTCAATTCAATTTTTTACGTTTTCGGTTCATAGATAAGGGGCGATGGTAACAGATAGATTGAAACATAATTTATGTGAATTCTTGCTGGACGATTGCACTGTTGTACCCTTAAGTACAGGCGAAAGCGTCAGGGTAGCCCGCGAAATTCATTTTTTTTTACGGTTTTTTGCAATTTTCTGATCAGTATTAAGTTGTACGTTGATTAGAATATAATTCGCGGCCGTAACAAGTATGTATTTACAGAATTATAATATAATCATTAAAGTCATCAACACAACTCTCAAGTAATCCCACAGAATGACATGATGATTTCATGAAATCTTGACATTTTGGGATTATACTAAATTAACAAGTTGTATTCAATTTCAAATGATTATGATTCTGTAAATACATATTTGTTACGGCCGCAAATCATATTTTGATCGATGTACAACTTAATACTGACCAGCAAATTGCAAAAAACGTCAGAAAATTTGAATTTCGCGGGCTACCTTAGCGCTTTAAGGATTGTACGAAAGGTTTTCGAAAACATAACGTGAATAACAACAACATGGTTATCTATGGACTGATAAGTTTCCATAAGTTTCCTTGTGGCTGAAGCTAAGACAAGCTCTATCCTCCATCGTAAGCTATGTGTACTTAACACAAATCTCAGATAGGTACACACAGTCTCCCAAAACTCAGAAGAAATAATTCTAGAAATAAATTAAACTCATTCATGTCCCCAGACTATCAAACTAACACTAAAATACTTTAAAAGACAATATAAATAGAAAAACGTGACATCTATGACGTCACGGCTAACGCCTAATGAGTGGGGGTGAGTGACCTTTGGAGCGGGAATTTTGCAACCGCAGCGAGTTCCAAGTCCTCTTGTATTGAGGGTTGCCAACCTATTTGTTTTTTTTGCTAAGCGGATTTTGTGTAGTACCTAGCTAACCCTGGAGAATAATATTGTTATTTTTGAAGTGAAACTTTAGGAGCGTTGGGCATTTTTTGAGATGGGGAAAAACCCATTGAACTCGCGACACCGTTACCGTAACCGACACCGCGCTACATCTGGATGTGTGCGGCTGTCCTCGAGATGTACTCGGTTTTAATGTATATCCGATATGTCGGTGAGTGATGGCAAAGTATTCTGTTTGTGTTTTGTTTATAAGACGATTCAAAAAATACACACGTAATTGTTCAAGTTTTCACTTTTGTCGGCACTCTAAGAGTGCCACTGTTTTTTTTTTTTTGTAGTGGCAAGTATTAAGCTAAAACGATGTCGGATCTGTTCTTGTGTTTTTTGGACATAATTGAATGAGATGCATGTTTTTGTAATGCAGTTGTGATGTGATCTTACTAAGAAATTGTGACTCACGTGATTCTTGCATTATTTTAACAAACTTTAACTGACCGATGAGATCATCAGCAATTTAGATGTCTTCATGTTTATCCACCTGACCTGGCACTTTCTGCCCTCGTCGCAGAGATTTTGCCGCGTTTACCTATAACAAAAGTAATCACTAACCTGCGGTGCTATTCTGTAAAAATCTCACCGTGAAAACTTAGGTGAAGTGAGCGTGGAGTGAGCTGTCAATAGTGTCAATTCCTAGAAAACAAACTCACATCACCTAAGTTTTCACGGTGAGATTTTTACAGAATCGACCGGCTGCAGTCTAATTACGTAACACGACGTACAATTGCAATGACTTTTATTTGGACAATTCATCTATATTCATTAGGTTATTTGCAGGTTGTTGTCAGCAGACGAATTTTTCGAACACTCGTATTAAGCAATGGATTATGAATTTCGAAGATTGTGATTGAAAGTGTCTTACCTACGCAATTAGGGTGCTGGGGGCCTAAAAAGGCCACTTTGGCAGAATCATAAAAGGATAACATTATGAATCGTAATGGACAGTTAACTGTTAAATTAATCGAATCAAATCCCATTGATGAAGGATTTTTCAATTATTTTTTTTGTCTGTGCTAATATACTAATCAGTCCAATCCAAATCCAATCCCTATCTCTTTGATTATACCTACGTAGTGCAGCGAAAAAAAGAAAAACTCGGACTGTCTTCGCCATATTTGATTCATAACATTATCCTTTTACGATTCTGCCAAGGTGTCCTTTTTAGGCCCCCTGATCTCAACATCTCATTGCAAAGGATAACCTGACATTGTAACATTCGACCCTGTATTTTTGAATGTATGAAACTTCAAGACTCCACAATATGCTTTATCTTATTTGTAAATACTAGCTTCTGCCCGTGACTTCCCGCCCTATTACTTCGTTCTCTTTTTGACTTTTTTCTTTTTGCATTTGATAGCCCAATTCTTGAGGAAGGCTTACGCTAAGACCCTTACAATCCTAATTTTTTCAAAACCGACCGGTAGTTTTAGAAATTAGCGCGTTCAAACAAACAAACACTTTAGCTTTATTATTATTGGTTTAATAGTATTAGTATAGATTATAATTCATTATAACATTCCTATCCCTCAACACTGAACCACAAACTTTAGCAAACCTAAATGAATATCCAACAGAAATAAGGATTGATTAGTTAACAGCCTTGACCTGATTCTGGCGACCCCATGACAGCTCTGTCAGTTAGAATAACGTTTCTGAAGCAGTTCGTGCATTAATATTTGGAAATGTGCTTAGATTTTGCTGCTAAGGTATTATTTTGTGGTGTTGTTCGATTTCCGCGAGAGATTAAACAATTTTAAAATGAGTATTAAAAAATCTTAGCAGGTGGCGTTCTGTAGTTTCTGCCTATCCCCATGGGAAGAAGGCGAGAGTAGGTATGTGTATTAAACAATTTCATAACTGTTTTACGGGTCAAATCTGGTGATCGATTTTACACCCACCCCCGGTAATCCGATTTCGTTGGAATTTCGCATACACGTGTAGTCTTGATGACATTACAATATTCTTGGGTCAAATTATGGAAATAGAAAAAGAACCCATCATTATTAAATGGTTAAATGAAGTTTGATTTTGTAATTCAAGACTAATAACAGTTTTAACACACTTACATGAACGCCTTAAAAAAAATTAAATTACCTAGTTAAATTTTCAACGATCAACTCAGCGCCGAAAGTTGATGGTTTTCCCAGTGCTAGCGAAAACGGGCATAAGCCGTAAAAAGAACCGAAACGCTAGAAAAGCATAAATAACAACTTCACATACCAAACAATTGTAACACAAATCTAATAATCTTTACACCATTGTCTTTCCTGTCGTCCCCTATCACGCACTTTACCCGTGGGAGCAACCACATGGGACCTAATACCTCTCAGAGAATTGAAGGGGGTCATACACCTCTGCACACCCTTCGGAGATCACTGGCTAGACGGTTACCTCTCACAATATAATTTTTGGAACCATACTTTTCGTATTCAACTGAAGACTTGAAGAGCAATAATTTTTTTTTTTCATTATCCTATCTATACTGTCCTAGAACTCTTTTCCCGCGCCACCCCGAATGAGCCTTTGCGGTACGCGTTTTTATATTATTTCTTTATGGTGTCAAATTCCATATATTTTTTTTGTCTTAAGCATCATCCTTGTTAGAGTCACTAAATCCAGCTTCATAGATTTTAAGCCTTCCTGTCTTAAAAACACGATTTAAAATTCATAATCATGACCACATCTCGGTAAGAACCCTCGTGCGGATGTTATAACTTAGCCATACCCCTCTAGAAGAGCAATTATTTCTTTATGGTATCAAATACAGTATTCCTTGTTTTTGTTGTCTTAAATAACATCCTTGTCAGAATCACTGAATCCAGCTTTCCTGACCTTCCTATCTTAAAAGCACGATCTAAAATCCAAAATAATAACCACCAAAAAAACTATCGGTAAGAAATATTTACATCAAAAAATCAAATTTCGCAACCCACGACCCACCTTGCAATTTTCTAAAATAATCCCATGTTTAGTTACCGAACAAAACAAACGTATAAACCCATCAGGACGGATCAAGTGTCAATCAACACGAATAGATTCAATCATCCGTTTTGATCCCTAACAAACCCAAGCGCACACGCACGATAGATAGGAAAAAATCTTCTAATCCGCCACCACTTAGGATCTAAGCTGGTGGGAATAAATTGTGAAGAGAACTGGATATTTTGCTGATGGAAAAACGTAGCTTTAAATTAGTGCTTTAGCTCACAAAAGCATAAAAATTATCAGCCTATAGTGTTCTCCAGCTGGGACACAGACCAGCTCCCTTCGAGAAGCGGGCTCAGAGCGGGTTGGTAGATGTCACATGTCTTCGAATTTTTGGGTCTAGGACATGCCGAGTTCCTTCCGCTTTAGCTTGAATTTTCAACGTCCCAAAAAGTGGTATCGGCACTAAAAACGACATAACTCAACTTTTGTGATTGACAAAAACACTCCTAGTTATCGTTTTGTATGTCTTTTGGAAGAAAATTTCTAAAAATAAGTCATTTATTTGAATGTTGTGCCACCTTCCTTATAAAAACGACCGATATTTACTCCAAGCTATTTCTAAACAGCTAAAAACTCCTATTTGCTCTCCTCACTAAGAAGCTTTTTGTATCACCTTTTTAAGAACCTCATAACTCCGTCCGAAGAAAACGTTCACTTTAATTACGTTCTTATTGGAACTAAAAATAAAATGCCGTTATATCCATTAGGCGCGTTGACAACCCTGTACTCCAATAACTGAAGAGCTTTCATCGGTTCTTACAAATCGCTTACGCCCCTCGCCCCCTCTTTCAAACGTTGAGAACCACTGCCAACACGGGTCCCTTGTTTTAAGGCAAAAATTATGGGTTGTACTGTCGCCCGTCGGTTTTTATTTGGCATCCTGTATGCTACGTTTTTGGCGGCGCACAGACGTTTGGATTGCTCAATTCACTGGCAACATTCACACACAGCCGTTTGCGGAATGTTTATTGTAATTTTTTGAATTTCGAACGGTGGTTTTAACGACAGTATTAAAGTTTAACTTGCTTTTTTTTCTTTTTTTTTATTCGATACGAAAGGTAAAAGATTTATCGCGTTTTTTGCACTTTTCGAACAAAGATGAATTTCCTATAGGTGGTCGAATCCGCGACAGAGCTGAGTATTCTGTAGGGACAAAGTAATTTGCTAAAGTGGTAATGCCTCCCCTTTTACACCCCTGACACCCCCAATAGGAGTATGTCGTCTATCTACTAAAGCTTAGACGCTTAGTGATTATTCTTTCTATCTTTTCATCTTGTTTTCCGTGATAAATATGGTCTTGTGAAAATATGAACTTATGATTTTTATGAAATTAAGTAGGTATGTTATTGAATTATTAGCAAATTGCAATACGAATTTATACTATAACAAATAGCTACGTTTAATTTAACGTCATAACGCAAAAGTTTCCAAATTTTAAAATTATTTTGACAAGCCATTCGCAGACCGTCGCACGTGAAAATTCCTTTAAAATTCTATCACATATTAAACGTCGAAAAGCGTCGTAATTCATCTTTTAGCTTTTAGTAGACGACAGTGGCCTTCGAAATTCGAAAATAAGCTGGTACCTGATGTATGTTTTATGTTACAGCTATTACATGTCAGGTTGTGTACATACGACTTTATTCCCCTAGACTTTGGTTCGCGATCGATCGCTGCGTTAGAGAACGATTGTAGGGAGAATAATGTTTAATCAGTGCGTGATTTGTGGCAGGGTTACATTAAACATAGATTTGTGTTTTTTATGTTTAGATCCTTATGGTTTTATCCAAAAACCGAACACCTTTCAATGTTCATGGATGTTGCAGAAAAGAACATTAATACTCTTGTTACCTATCTCAGATAGATACCAATCCAAGTGTAATTTAGGTGTTTCCATTAGTGGAGCATTTTATTATATTTTATTTTTTTCATTTAGGAGCATTTTAATTTACCCCAATGTCAAGCAGCGCATTTTTATGGGTTTTTGGATGAAATGTTTTTTTTATTATTAGACTATACATATACAGATAAAATGGCTGTTTAAGAGAAAAGAAAACAACTAAAATTACCCTTTACGTTACTACATCAACCTTCATGGTATCACGAAATCCATCTAACCCAGAGTAAAGTTTAGCACCTGCGTTAGAGTAAATAAACAAAACAGTTTGTACTATTTTTTAGTAAACGTAAAAATAACTGTATCTTTGCGGCCGTGACCGATTTGTCTATTTTGGAGTTACACCGTTTTTCGTCGAGTCATAATGTCATTCATCAAAATTGTTTGTTTTATCGCAATTATTTATAATTACTGGCTGTTTTCGATTAACAGGGGAACTGACAGTCGAAATAACCTTTATTATTTGTGTAATATATTATGATTAATGATGCATAATTTACTGCGTATTGGGTAAATAATTATTATCTAGGTTGTTGTTGTCGGTAATAATACGTTTTCTCATGTCATTCCAAATAAAGGCTCCTTCAAACAGGCGCGACACGCGATATAATCGCGCGCGACACAAAGAAACCGCTCGTTGCGCGACTTGCGGTGCCTTTGTGTCGCGTGTCGTGTCACGCCTGTTTGAAGGAGCCTTAATGTGCTAGATAGAAGTTTACAGGATAGCCAGCCACTAAATAAATACTCTTTCCTCTTCAAGGTAAGTAAGTATATGTAACAAAAAAGGTTGGTAGCAACTTTCACAGGTTTAGGAATATTAACCACATTTTCAATAGTTACTTATACTCGTAATAATTACTATTTCATCAATTTCATGAAATCTCAATCAATATCATATAATATTATATGAACTTAGAGAGTTGTATTGATGATTTTAATGATTATAAATCTGTAAATACTTGTTAAGGCTCGTACACACAGGCGCGACGCGACACGCGACACAAAGGCACCGCAAGTCGCGCAACGAGCGGTGCCTTTGTGTCGCGTGCGATTCGCGTCGCGCGTCGCGCCTATTTGCAGGAGCCTTTACGCTCGCGAATCGTATTTTGATAAACATACAACTTGACACCGATCTACAAATTGCAAAAAGCGTAAGAAAATCTAATTTTGCGGGCTACCCTGACCCTTCCCCCCTTAATAAGAAGAATATTTTTATAACAAAAAAATATTCGTTAGATTTTCTTTTTTTTTTCATTATTTTATTGCGTACAGGTCAACACAGTACCCCCAACTTGGGAAGAGCCTCCCGAAATTAAGTTAAGGCTTCCTTCCCGAATTCCGGAACGAATTCTTCATTTGAGTGCTTCGTTAGCCGAAGGGATGGCGAATAATTATGAAAATTTCGTAATACCCCCATAATTACGTTTAAATCGTCGGGTATATCGATACTCGAGTGCTGTGTTGAGTTTCGATCGGGGTGTGTTGTGTCAATGATGAAGTGGGATTCGTTTGAGTAAATGTTTAGTTTATTGTGCAGTATCAATGACAATATATTCCAAAGCAAATCCTCAGTGATTGAATTTCTATTATAAATATCGATTTATGATAGAAATTCAATCACTGAGGATTTGAGGTGTTTTGAAGGGAAACAAGGGTCTTTTAAGAACTGCAAAATAGGAATTCTTGCATCTGATATAACAAACCATAAAGGCTCCTGCAAACAGGTGCGACGCGCGATTATATCACGTGTCGCCCCTGTTTGTGGGAGCCTTTAGTTGTTTCATTGGTACACTTCTGACTATCTTTTATTATAAAGAAGAAGAATGGAAGAGGGGTCGGGTTATGCAGGTCACTCACTAAACATTTTTAAAAGAGTAACCTGGAGTTTTTTGCCGGCTCTTCTTCATAGGAAACGACCAATTGGAACCGTGCTTCTGACATTTCATAAGTGCCCATGTATGTTTGTTGTGAAATGAAATATTTTGATTTCTATTTTGACTGTACGAAGGTACTGTAACAATATTTTGAAACCACATGCAACCAATAACCAATAAAAATTTATTAAATAAAAAAAAACCCAAAACGGTTATTCCGTGTATATTATGAAGTTATCCTTAAAAAAATAAAGGTAGATTTACGTGCGATAAGGTCGGGTAACACCGTAACAGGTAAACGCTGAGTGGTGGGTAAACAATGGTGTTAACCCTCGCGATTGGGGGATTATGGCGCTCCTGCCACGTGGACTCGTGGGGTAGAGGGTAAAGTGGCGCTATCACGCGTTGGGCGTGGGTAGGGAATGTTGGTTTTATGTTTAGCTGTAGTAATTAGGCGGCATAATGAAAACACACCAAGGGAAAAAAAACCCGGTTTACAAACCGATTTGTATGTGAGAACTTCATTTCAAAACTATTCGGTTAAACAGGCTTCAAAAGTGTTTTAGTCCATTTGGACTAAAATGCAAATGGAAAGAGCAAATAAAAATGGAAAATGGTAATTTTGGAAATGTAATAAGCTCATATTAAGCTATTTAGCTTAATTTCAGCTTATTGCATTTCCTCATATTTTATTGCGTCTAGAGTCTAGACTAGTCATAAATAACATAATTAAATGGCATCAAGATTAATTACTGGTCTCTTGTGTAGGAAAATTATCGTGAAGAATCATGGGCTTAAAATACTTTATACACATACAAATAAATAAAATAGAAATGTCTGTTTGTAATGTCAAAATAACAGCTTTTTAGTAAATGCATACGAAAGTATATACGGTACTTACTTATAACAAAAAAAAAACAATTTAGAAAATGTTTGCCCGTCTGTGTCTATCTCTCTGTTTGTTCCAGCTAATCTCCGTAACGGCTGAACCGATTTTGACACGGGACTTTCACTGGCAGATTGCTGATGTTATAAGGAGTAACTTAGGCTAACTTTAGAAAAAGAACGTGTGTGTACAAAGGGCCTAAGTCCATTGGAACTTTATTTCAATTTCAGATAGCCTTTATTAGCAATCTTAAAACTAGTTTAACAATTAATTCAAATTAAAGGAAGAAATCCGAGATCTCCAAATTGCTTTGCTCTTTAGCATAGACCTCCCCTATTCCATCTATGAAATGGTCTTCCTCTTTTCCTCTTTCCTTCTCTGGGATACCATTCTGTCATTGGAACTTTAAATCCAAAACAGTTAAGCCATATTAAGTTCTCAAACCAATCCTTCCTGTATCTTTACCAAGAACTTCAAAATCGATCGTAAGAATATTATATCGAGTTACGATCCATTTTATACTCTGTAATACAATATGGTACTCAATCATTGGAAATATAAATGACATAACTTCTTGGAATGGCAATATATCGGTTGATAACCTGGACTAACATTGCACCTATTTGTCTCTTGATAACGCCATGTTGTTTTCGCTTTAAGGGGGAAACGCCAGGTTTAATATTAGTAGCCACTTAATTTAACCCGCGATTTTTTTTAAATGGCCGTTTCATGAGATTGTCTTTCAATAGGATTATTATGAACTTAAGGGGTTGTATTGATAATTAACATTGCACCTATTTGTCTGTTTATAACGCCATGTTGTTTTTGCTCTAAGGGGGAAACGTCGGGTTTAATATTAGTAGCCACTTAAATCAGCCCGCTAATATTTTTTTTAATGGCTTTTTCATAAAATTGTATTTCAATAGGATTGTTATGAACTTAGGGGGTTGTATTGATAATTATAATTCTGTAAAGTCATATTTGTTAAGCTCGCGAATCATATTTAAAAATCAACATGACACTGACCTGCAAATTGGCAAAACGTAAAAAAAAAATTGCAGGCTACCTAGCTTATCCCCCTTAAGTGACTATTATTAAACATGAGTCTTCCAAGTGACAGGTCCAGTGATCCTTTAAAAGGGGTCAGGAAGAGGTTTTTACACCCACATTTCAACAATGTCCGTTATTGGTATTGAGTACGTCACAAGACATTATGGACAACAAAATTAATTTAATTTTTGGGGGTAGAGAATTTTTTTGAAGGGAAATATACCGTAACTCCTTTCGACGTTATTATTGAGCAGTAGTGGCTCAGTGGCCACGACCGCAACTTACGAAATTTAGGTCTTAGATACGAACCTAGGCAAGCATTTTACTTGTGTAAATTATTTCATCACCACTGCTCTCAAAACGGTGAAGGAACGGCAAACGGCATGTCCTAGAACCAAAAATTCGAAGACATGTGACATCCTAAAGTCAAAAATCGGTCCTCCACTCCACGCTGGGACCAATAAATCAACATTCCATAGAAAGCTTGTCAACGTCTGTCTAAATACCTCTATAAACCATTTGATATGCACCGTGTGTGGGCGCATATAATCCTGCAGTGTCGTGGTATCTTATCTCTGCTCAGAGGACTTCCTGAGGTCTTCGGGTGTGGTCAGAGGTCCCGAATGTGTGTTAAGTAGTGTAGATTGTGTTATTGGATGTGAGTTATGGATTTATGGATTGAACTAGCTGTGCGACTTGGTTCGAAAATAAATTGGATTTCATCGGTTTTCCTTTTGCGCGGAACTCTAATTCTAAAATAAAAGTAGCCTAAATTACGCCTACACTTACAGCTTACAAGCTATATTTCAGTAAAAGTCCCGTCAAAATCGGTGTAGCCGTTTCGGAGATTAGCCGGAACAAACAGAGGGATAGACAAAAATGTTTTTGGATATAAGTACCTACTGTTCATAATTTCATATGCATATAGTAAAAAAAAAAACACTTCAGTTTTATTCATTTGTCTAAATTATTGATTTAACTTTGATTTCATAATTATTTTAAAATAAAATGATTTTCCTCTTTCGAAGCTTTTTAAGTTTCAAGCTACCTCTTATTCTAAGAACTGAAAAGTTTTAAAAGGCTCAAACTTGAAGATTATTGAAAAGTTTCCGTTTGGCGTTGTGTAAAGGCTGGTAGAGCAGGCTCCTGCAAACAGGCGCGACACGCGACCCAAATCGCGCGCGACGTGCGGTGCCTTTGTGTCGCACGCGATTTTATCGCGTGTCGCGCCTGTTTGTAGGAGCCTTTACTCTTTTAAAATGTTTTTCAATATTTTGCATAAGTAGGTACAGTCAGTATATAATTATATTTTAGGGTGTACATAATAAAGAGTATTTCTATTAAATTTTCTTTACCAAAAATCTTTCTCACTCGATTTCCTGCGTTGAATCGAGTAGCCATTATCGATTTAATATCAAGTTGCCGGTCGTGTGAAACTAACCCGTTTAGTCTGAGACCACTCGGCTGATTGTCACTGCATTGTGATGCTGAGTCCGCTATCAATTGATTGGTTGGATTGAGACGTGTGATTGGTGACATACCGATGGAATGTTTAGGGAGCATGCTATGCATGCTTATGGTTTTATTCGTTTATTTTTTAAGGTTCCTACTACCTTGCTCCTCCTTCTTTCTTAGTGTGTCAATCGACTTCCTTGCTAAAATTAGCAAAATGGATTGTTTCACTTCAGTATTTGTCGAGTAGTTCATGCATTTAGATGTAAAAAAACCGCAAATTAAGGTGTTTATTTATGGCATAAAAGACAAAGGAAATAAAAGCTTTTCTAAAACATTGCCTATTTTTGTTTGTGTTATGAGTAAATAACGCAGAATCAGGTTCGGTGTTTTTTACTTATAATGACGTACTTAGTGCAAACAACGTAAAATGTCTTGGGGGAAATTATAACATTAGCATTAGGTAATTCAGGTACATATTATCATTATAATCACACTAATTAAAACCACCAATCCCATCAACAACGCCAATACTTAAACACAGATTGATTAAATCTACTTAAAAGAACTTTTAATTTAAAAAGAACGGGTTTTATATCTTCAAAACTAGGTCAACTGCTAATCATAGTGTTGGTGTAGACGTTGAAAGAATTTTTAATCCTCTACGGAAAATGGATTTGTATGGGATGAGTTCCGAAGCAATGCGATACGGAGGGTAGTAGGAGTTTTATTAATCAGCCGTTTAGAAAATGTTTCCTTTGTTGAGTTAGATATTGAAGTAATCTAGAGCTGCGTGGTGGATTTTTTTCTGTTATGCTGCAATTAAATGTTATTTGTGGGGAGGAGTTGACATTTTGTTTTTAAATATCTGTGAAGAATTGAAGATAGTAATCTATATTTATACTCTATCTATATCTTTACTAATAATAAAGCTGGAGGGTTTGTTTGTTTGTTTGAAATTCAAACAAACAAACAAACTCTTCAGCTTTAACGCTCCTTCAAACAGGCGCGACACGACACGCGACACAAAGGCACCGCGAGTCGCGCAACGAGCGGTGCCTTTATGTCGCGCGCGATTATATCGCGTGTCGCGCCTGTGAGTAGGAGCTTTTAATTGTGCTATCAAATGCAACAAGAATTTTTCAAATCCGACCGGCAGCTCCCAAGATTACTTCCTACATACAAACAGACTAAATTGTACCTCTTTATAATATTAGTATATAAGATGACGGATCTAGAGGGAAATTACAGCTTTTAACCAAACATCAAGTCAGTAAAATAATACAAAAACTTAAATTGAATTTCGCTCATCAATTTGTTAACAGATATTGGCTTCCGTATGTATCACAATTCACTAGTGTTGTTACGTTTAGGGACACTTTGAAGGCTCCTTCAAACAGGCGCGACACGACACGCGACACAAAGGCATCGCAAGTCGTGCAACCAGCGGTGCCTTTCTGTCGCGCGCGATAATCGCCTGTCGCGCCTGTTTGTAGGAGCTTTGAAGGGAATCCTTGATTTTAGCCGTCCCTATGTTCGGACTTAGGGCCTGTTCCCGGTAAATCGGCTTGTCCAATGTTCAGTTATTTATGAGATAAAAGCCCATTTGTTTTCGGGAGTTTTTAAAGTATTTTATTTGCGTTTTAAGCAAAGAAACTGGGTTAAGTCGATTGAAAGCTGTTTTTATGATGAACCGCACTTATTTGTTGTTTGTTTTTTGTTTCAGGTAAATGCTACGAACAGTTCAAAATGTTTTGCAACGTCCACAAAATTTCTTAATTTTGGAGATTAAATTAAGGTAACGACACAAAAAAAAAATGAGTAGTTTTTACTGGATGAACTCTTGCGCACTCTTGTGTCTTAAACACAATTAAACGTTAACAACATCAACAATATGATAATTAACATGTGACAACAAGTAAAAAGAGCTATTCAACGAACAGTCAATGTAATGTGTCTATTAGTGCGCAGGAGTTCACACGAATACCGAATTAAAAACACATCAGAAACGTATTACACTAACTCTTTACCACCCGCGCGGTATTCCTTTGTATCTTAAGCTGCGCCATATTAGACTCAATGTGCCTAATAATACGCACTAAGAATATCTAGGAATAAATCACCAGACAACCAAATTCGAACTTTAAACTTCAAAATATAAAGTACAAATACAAATGGCAAGTGCTCCCGGAAACGTAGGGATGGGAAGGCATCGAAACCGGTTTGGCGTTTGTTTTTTTTTCTGGCGAGTTCAAAAGTGGAATTAAGGTTGTAAAGTAAGCGACGGAGCGATTCCGGAAAGGTTTCTAAAATTCGTGTTTGTATGATAAAAGTTCGTTTCTATTTTTGTGGCATGATGAGGTTTTTAAAGTTTGATTGCCATTTAAAAAAATAAAATAGCTTATTTGAATTCTCAAAGGAAAATCTAACTTTCATTTGGAAATTGTAAAAATATTTTTGTCAAAAATCTGTATCCTCAGTTTTGATCACAAAATAAAAGAAATTCAATTCTTGAAACTTTTTGGTATAACGACCAACGCTCGATATAGCAGGGTTATCTATACTAATATTATAAAGCTGAAGAGTTTGTTTGTTTGTTTGGTTGAACGCGCTAATCTCTGGAACTACCAGTCAGATTTGAAAAATTCTTTTTGCATTTGATAGCCCAATTCTTTAGGAAGGCTATAGGCTATTTAACATCACGCTATGACCTTTAGGAGCCGAGCAAAAAGAAAAAAGTCAGAAAGAACGCTAAGCAAAAATGAAGTAATAGCGCGGGCAGGCGATGCGATGCGACGGGGTGGGTCGGAGTAACAAGAAATTTCACGCGGACGAAGTCGCGGGCAGAAGCTAGTTACTTAATACACTATAAGTAGCAATGGATTTAATTTTGACACTTCAGCAACATTAATTTCGTTATTTACGTTGTTGAGCAGACTAATGTTTCGAATATATACCTATGTATGAAGCATGATTAGCAATATCCTTCAAAACGATTTAAAGCTCCTTCAAACAGGCGCGACACGACACGCGACACAAAGGCACCGCAAGTCGCGCAACGAGCGGTGCCTTTGTGTCGCGTGTCGTGTCGCGCCTGTTTGTAGGAGCTTTAAATCCCCTGTAAAAGTAATAACCCTGCTGTATTGAGCGTTGGTCGTTGTACAGACGCCAGCACGTCAAGTTACTAAAATTGTCAAATTTCTTTAATAGATATTCAACTGTATCGCTAAAGAATAAGTGTGTTACGCAATTAGCATCGATTATTGTGCAGCGTTGAATTCAATTAGCTAGCGGAACCCCGCAGATGTGATAGGTTTCGATATCTAAACATAATAAAACAAAAAATAAATTAATTTGATTATTTATTTTGTGGAGTACCAATATTAAGTCGGCAAAGTTTTGCTAGCTAATCCAATTTGACCCTGTGTAACCCACTGCTCGACAATACGCACAACCTAAGCCCTTAAATCTATTTCCTAGCTTAATAGGTAGGTATTATCAAGTAGGTACAGACGCCAGCACATCAAGCTACTACAATCTGTCAAATTTCTTTAATCGATTTTCAACTTTATCGCTATAACATAAGGTTCAAAGTTGATTGGAGAATTTTGACAGTTTCTAGATGTGCTGGCGTCTGTACAATCACTAAGTGCTGTTCTCACGGTAAGCACTTGATGCAACAACTATCCATGTTACGGGAAGTGACAAGTGATTTAACCAATCGGTGAACGTTGCTGAGCTTAGGAGGCTCCTAATTGGTTGAGTGATGGTCAATAGCTGTGTCTGATTCGTGATTTATGGAAGGGTGATCAAAAAACTTGAGTTTTTCTGTTTATGACTCCATTTCGTCGGGATTCGGCAAGAGTTGGCATCGAGATGCAAGACTGAGATTTTAGTTTTTTTTACTTGATCTCCCAAAATGACCAGACCCAAGCTGAGATCTCATAGATAAAAGACCAATAACTATCAGAAATCAGTCGAAAAATATCCCACTTGGAACTGATTGGCCAATTCCTACAATTTACGAACCGTTTTAAAAAAATTAGTAAACATTAAGACTTGTATCTACCAATGATGAAGCAAATACCTCATAGCATTGCATAGTAGACCCTCCCATATGGAAGTAGCTAGCACAGGTAAAATTAGCATACGAATCTATTTATACGCCCAGTTTGGTAATAAAAAAATGCTACCAAAACGATTCGTTTTTTTAGGGTTCCGTACCTCAAAAGGAAAAAACGGAACCCTTATAGGATCACTTTGTTGTCCGTCTGTCCGTCCGTCCGTCCGTCTGTCAAGACCCTTTTTCTCAGGAACGCGTGGAGGTATGAAGCTGAAATTTATATCAATTACTCAGGTCTACTGTCCCTTGAAGCTGTGAAAAAATCAAACTTCTAAGCCAACGCAATCAAAAGATACAGCCGTTTATGCCGCAAATTTTCGACACTTGCAAGGGAATCAAAACCTACAGGGTGCTTCCCGTGAACTCAGAATCTTGAAATTTGGTACGAAGCAACGTCTTATAGCATAGATAAAGGAAAAATTACGAAAACCATAATTTTTTAGTTACATCACATAATATATTTTTTTTTAATAATGTAGAACCGGCCGGCCGGCCGGCCGGTTATGACTCGATTGTCGTAATGAACGAACTTTGTAAACCTTGCAGGTTTGTACGGAACCCTCGGTGCGCGAGTCCGACTCGCACTTGGCCGGTTTTATTTTTATAGGAACCGAGCATAAACCTCGATCAATCTAAAGTCTACAAGGCCGCCTGACACGGGTAATCCCTGGTAAATTGGCATGCAACTTGTGAAAGATGAAGTGCCGGCAAATATTTGTTTTTGAACCCGACCATCTTTGTCGGGACGACGACACACCGGCGAGTTTGCGCATTGCCTTGTGGCCATAATTTGAGTAGTTTAAGGTGCCACTAAACGATATTTTTTCCATACAAATTTCGGGAGAGTATTACTCCACTGTTTGACCTTGTGCACCCAAAGTTAAACATGATAATCGTTTTGACTTATTATTAATTGTGTCTGTACGGAAACAGAATAGTAAAATAAAAAACCATTAAAAAGTTATGAGCCAACAAAGATTCATGCTATTTTTTTTTAACATAACTTTGGGTGTAAATAAGTAATAAAAGAAATGTAAAATCTTTAAATCCAAGTCCGTACTCCGTACGTTATTTATAATTGATTTATGCAGTGGTTTTTTCATAAAACTCTATTTTCCAAAACACGTTTTGCGTGTAGACTAGCGTCTAACTGCTCATCACTGATACTAGCTCTGTCAGACACGAAGTCAGGTGAGACAGCGTGCTTTTTGGCCATGACCACCAGTGACTTCGAGCTCGCGACTAGTTTACTCATAAGAGACTGACGTGCAGTCAGTGGGCAGGGGCTCGCAGACGAGATGGCCGATGGGGCCGAACGGTTCTGGAGTGGCGACCGCGTACCGGAAGACGCTGCGTTGGAAGGCCTCCCACAAGGTAGTCCGACGACCTTGTGAAGGCCGCAGGAACCCGTTGGATGCGAGAAGCACAGAACCGGTCGAAGTGGAGGTGCTTGGGGGAGGCCTATGTCCAGCAGTGGACGTCTTTCTGCTAAAATGATGATAATGATGATGATGGTGAGTGGGACGGTTACAGGACAATATCAACAGCATAGCATAAGCATATCAGATTATAATTTTCCCACTGCTGGGACACAGGCCTCCTCTCTGTGGGATGGAGTGGGCTGTAATCCCACGCGGGCCCAGTGCGGGTTGGTAGATGTCACAATATGGACAATATTAATAAAATTAGAAAAAATATTTAAGCCATTGCTAATTCTCATGTAAGTGGTCCTCAAAAGCAAATGCCATTTAACTAGTTTCGTAAAAAAAAAAAAACTAATGAAAGCACAAGTTTTCAAAAGCCAAACCAAATATTTTTTGGGGAATATACTGAAAAGTTTTGGCTCAAAAGTTGTTCAGAATTATTAGAATTTTCGTATACGCTTTCAGAGGTCACTGACCTAGTGCGATTTATTTTGGGCTTGTTGAACTGAATTCGGTTAACCGTTTACAATAAGTTTCGTAATTTTAAACCTTATTTAATTAATTATCTATGTCCTTCCTTATCCTTACATAATATAAAACAAAGTCGCCGAAATGTCTGTACGCGCATAACTTCCGAATGATTTCACCAAATTGGATAATCCTTTTTTGTTGTATTCGGTGTTGCCAGGACAAGGTTTGTATGAAAGAAAATTTCAGAAATTCTAAAAAAAAATTGCACCCGTGCGAAACTGCGGCGGGCCGTAAGTTCATGTTTAAAAAGCGTTAGTCTCGATTCAAAAGATTCCGTTTTAAATTTCTAAAACCACTTATACTTAAAAGCATGAATGCGCGTTTTTATTTTAATGATATTGTAATACAATACTTTTAGCCTCGATGTAAATTTAGTGCTACAACAAGAAATCTAAATATATTTTATGGCCGCTAGCCTGTATGCGTGTCTTTGCAAATTTTTTATTTGAATCCTTTTCTAACACATAATAATAAAAAATGACAGGTGTGGTTGACACGGCAGGCCTTTATAGATAAAACTGAAAAGACAAACCTTTTGCTCCCTTATTAAATAAACATTGAACTTTTGTTGTAGGTCTATAAAACTTTTTCATGGTATCTAAACAACGTCATAAAGATAACTAAGTTAAGCATAAATCCTTGCGTATAATTTCCTATACATTTTGCATAAGGGTCTGACATATGGACAGGTGTGGCAGACGTTGCCCCATAGATACGCCAAAACAGATGCCGTGTTGTTCATATTTTCGTGGAATTAGTAACGTGAGTACTACAATTTCTACAAACCCATGCTTTAAAAAGAAAACATTATTATTTAATACTTTACGCATACAAATATACAGAGGCGGCCTTGATGCCATAGGCGTTTTCTACCAGTCAAGCTTTGTGTGATGCAGAGACAAACAGTGATGGATGCAATTACGAAAAATGTAAAAACAAATATTTATTTAAATATAAAGATACACTTAATCCTATTACAAACTGTAAATCCTACTAATATTATAAATGTGAAAGTTTGTGAAGATGTTTGGATGTTTGTTACTCAATCACGCGTAAACCGTTGAACAGATTTGGATGAAAATTGGCACATAGATAGACCATTTCCTGGATTAACACATAGGATACTTTTTATCCCGATACTCCCACCGGATCGAAACATACGCAGGTGAAACCTAGGGGCGCTACTAGTGTAATATAAATACCTATACCCCATTCGCAATAAGATTAGACATTGAAATAAATCTTTTTTACAGTCCGTTCAACCGATTTTGACTTCTATTGCGTTGGTGGCATGACAAATGGCAGCTGCAATAAACAGTTGGTATTATAATCACGTTTTTACTTTTAATGCCGTCCTTATGCCTACGGAATAGAAGTAAAAATCGGTTGAACGGACTGTAAAAAGTTTTGTTTCAATGTCTAATCTTATTGTAAATGGAGTATAATTACATTACATTTAAATAAGTAAACGAATAAACGAAAAAAGAAAAAAAAGTAAGACAATCAATGGGTAGTGATACCATGCTAGCTTCTTACAAATATGATCGCGAGCTTTTAACCTTACACACTTTAAAATTACCTTCATAAATACAGATACGATGTTCTTCACTCGTGAAGTATTGTAACTACAAAACTGACAGTCACCCTACATGTTCAGGCGTACGTGCAAGCAGTGGATACACGACCTTATAGAACTTTGTAAAGATGGCCGATGTCTTTACAAATTCCACGGAGTTACGCTCGTTATTATTTCGTGTTTTATGTACCAGTCTGTTATAGATTGTCGAGTCGTGTGAAACGTTAATGCTTTAGATTTAGTAGCCACTAGCGATGTATGAATCTGGAACGCTGGTTGAATGTGTTAGTGGTTTCGTGCTAGGCGTTTGTCTGGAATAGGATTTATGTCTGGAGGTTTATAATTGCTATTAGATAGTTATATGTTCACTGTCAAATGAGAGGCTTTTGGCTAAGTAATGACAGCCGCACGGGTCTTTTCGACCAGGTTAAGCTGCGCTTACCGCGGTTGGTCCGTGGATGGGTGACCTTCTTCATATACGAAGACCCCTCCGTGCCTCGGAAAGCACGTTAAGCCGTTGGTCCCGGCTGTCAGCCGTGGATCTATGACAATCGCTACTGGTTGTCAGAAGCCCGAAAGCATGACAACCAGTCTATACCAAGGGGTATCGTATTACCCAGTAATTGGGTTATGGAGGATAGGCAGTCGCTCCATGTAAAATAGTGGTATTCAGCTGCATCCGGTTAGACTGGAGGTCGACTCCAATATATTTGGGAAAAGGATAGTCAGATGGATAGAATAACATTTTGTTAACATATCAAACTCTTTTGAAGGTAGGATCAGAAGTCAGATAGTCTATAAGGTATCTCTTAGGAGACCTTTGTCTGGTGAAGTGGGGCTACCTTGAGGGAATGGCAGTAGTAGTGTGCCTCCTGTCCTACCCTCTGAGTCCCAAAACAAGCAGTCAAACGTGAGGCAAAGTTTGGCCCAATAAGATCTAAAATACAGTCGTTACAGCGACACGAAGAAGATGATCTTAAACGTATTTTTCTTTCTTTCTTTTCTTTTATCTTTCAGATTATGGTGTCATGTGATACATTTGAGTACAACTAATTCGACAATGGTATCAATGTCTAGGAATTTTGAACTAATTCTTACTATTTTTAGTTCTAATACCTGTTAATTATCACCACTAAGTTGGCAGGCACGTACGAGTAGTGTAGGTAAATGGCAAAACTTGTTAAAAGTATAATTACTACCTACAATTAGTAACTGACTTCATTACCAAGTGAAAAAGGGAGCATCTAAACATCAGACATTCTAGTATAACTTTGCATACCTCTACATTCGGAAATAAAAAAGACTGCTTTCTTCTATCCCACTCTTGTTTTCTCTGTTAGTACAGGACAGCAATAGTTTGACTTTGTTAGTCAGTTGACAAAAAACCAAGACAGAAATCTTAAAAATCAAAATCATTAATTCATTATATCAGCAAAGGAGATCGACCAAGGAATCCAGTCTTTTTATAAGTCACAAACGAAAAAGGATCATTATGAATTTCAAATCAGGAAACTAAATAAATACTACGGGCAAAATTTGAGCACGCGCAGTGAATGTCATAAGACTTGCATAAGACTGTCTGTTTTTAATTACTACACACTATTGTTTTATATACAGATGGTCGGCTTCCAGTCTTATCAGAATGCAGCTGAATACCAGAATTTTACATGGACCGACTGCCTATCTGACCTCCACACCCCCCCCCCCCTTACTATCCCCGTACTATCCCCCTTGGTAAGACTAGTTGTCAGACTTTTGGACCCGAACGACCGTCAAAGATCCACGAATGACAGCCGGAACCAACAGCTTAACGTGCTTTTGGTGCTTGCAGAGTTATTATTTAGGTAAATTATCGCGGAACATTTTTGAAGGGGTGTCGTTTTACCTGGTGACTGGGTTGTGGACGTCAGATAGGCTGTCGCTTCATGAAAAAATACTGGTATTCAACTGCATCCGGTTAGACTGGAAGCCGACCCTAACATAGTTGGGAAATGGCTAGGCAGATGATGATCGCGGAACACTTTTGAACAAAGCTTTGGTGGCCATTCTGTAAATGATTAAACACAAATAACAATAACTTATTCAAAATTTCAAACATAAACTTAAGTGAGCCTCAAACATATATGCATTACATTTATACACAAATTAGCGAACAGTGACGTAAAGTATTTACATATTTCCGTCATTCTTTATTCGACGCCATTGATACGATTTCCACTTGCCTATAAATAAGACGGCAACTCAGCCTATAAAACGGTTTTTTATGCAAAATCTAGAGGAACTAATTCTGTGCGCGTTCTCTCTTGTATATTTTAACAATGTCTTATTTTGTAACGTTTGTAAACAGATTTTAGCCGAGATACGCACTAGATTTAGGCGCGGTGTCTTGGCGTGTGCGAAATTTTTATGTAGGGCTGTGATACGACAAATTGTTGAAACCTTTAAGGCTCCTTCAAACAGGCGCGACACGCGATAAAATCGCGCGCGACACAAATTATATCGCATGTCGCGCCTGTTTGTAGGAACCTTTAAGGTGAATGCGCAGTGTTAGACCACGAAATTCCATTTTTCTTACGTTTTTTGCAAGTTTCAGGTCAGTGTCAGGTTGTATCTTGATCAAAATATGATCCGCGACTATAACAGTTACGTATTTACAGAATTAGAATCATTAATACATCTTTCTAAGTTAAATTTGTACCATAAAAACAAATCTCTTATGGAAAAGTGCTTAAGGTACAAATCTAACTTAAAGATATATTTTATTGATTTTAATGACTATAATTCTGTAAATATAATCTACTATAGTCGCGAATCATACTTCGATCAAGATACAACCTGACACTGACCTGCAAAGTGCAAAAAGCGTAAGAAAATTAAAATATTTTGCGCTGTACCACTGTGCATTCACCTTAAACCGGTTTGTCTGATGTCAGTCTACGTTGGTGTTAACGTTTTTAGCGCTCGTACTGACTCGTCTTCTACGGGGACTGCCACGACGCCTTCTAACTGTCTCAGCGCTCCACATGGTGGTTCTTTTGGCCCACAGCTCATTGGGCATGCGGCAGACGTGGACAATGTCGTAAGCCCAGTCCCACTTCGACTTTGCCGCTTGGCGGGACAAGTTGGGCAAATCAAAGGACCAGTGGTCCACATTAGCACAGAATCGAAGAATCAGACTTGAAGTCATGGGAAGGGGCTTTTGTCCTGCTGTGGGATTATACAGGCTAACAGTAACAGTGAATGACTCTTATTCATACGATAAAGCAAGTTTACTTCTTGTCGTATTAGCATAATGATTGTATTCCTTGTTTCGTAGTTACAATGATGGGAAAAATAAATACGTTGTGTAAAAAATATGACGGCGCAGCAACTGGCGCCATCTAATTTGTTACGAAGACTAGAAATCACCGAGAAGGTCGGATTAGAGTGACACTGGCTGGTGACAGTCACTCTAGCAAAGCGTCGTCGCATCGATGGTTGTTCAGCGGCTGTCTTCTGATGACAGATGATGTCAAAGGAGCCGCTGTCGTACTACTCGTAATAACGGCTATATTCCGGCACAATCCTGATGATACTGTAGCTGTTGAACCACTAATACGATCACCAATTCTGGTAAAGACTATTCTGCGCCGCTAAATATATTAAGCCAAGTTATAAGCACACCTCTATTCACATATTTACTTTGACCAGCCATTGACTTATATAAGGCATTCGCACACAAAACTATGCATAACAAACTATAACACCGAACTTGAAGAAACGAAATCCATTATATTAAGCACATTATTTATACGTCTTTATCTTACATATTAACATATTATGTAAAGAAATAAAGGAATCCCATTTAAAACTGTCATATTAGCATATAAGTAGGTACCAAAATGTATGTTGTTAGGAGACATGGAGGTGCTAATTTTGTTTTTAATGTTAAGAGGAAAGTGCGTTTTGTGATTTAATTTGGGCGCCATTTTTTTGTGTAGTCATGACCTCTAATGTATTTTTCATGCTTTTGTTAAGCTAATAATTAAACTTTTGAAATTAAACTTGATATAAAAAACGTGTTAGAACACGTCTATTTAACATTAAACTATAAGGTGAGGTAATATTTACCAACAAATTATTTGGAAAGGAGTATGTAGGGATCGTCTGTCCATCTAGCTTTCCCACACTACGCTTGCCGATCGCGGTCTCCACCTCGAGAACCCTAAAGGCTCGTACACACAGGCGCGACGCGACACGCGACACAAAGGCACCGCAAGTCGCGCAACGAGCGGTGCCTTTGTGTCGCGTGTCGCGTCGCGCCTGTGTGTACGAGCCTTAAAGAAGGTAGCTAGGACAGACTAGATGCGGAAGGCGGAGGACAGGGTATTGTGGCGCAGCCTATGTCCAGCAGTGGACTGCAATAGACTGAGTTCATTGATGTATAAATCGTAGAAGAGGCGTTCTGTAGATTCTGCCTAGCTCCTTGGGAAAATAGCGTGAGTTTATGTACTTATGTATGTTGCATAAAATATTTGTATAGTACCCGGCGATAAATATTGCACATCGACCTTTGGAAAGCGACAATCGGCTAATTCCGGCTTCGTAGAGCGTTATCTCTGTCGCACGAAATACAAACAGTCCGGTATCTATTAGGAGCTGTTAAAACAATTATGATTTGCTTCTTTTGATAATTATTTTTATTCTTTGTATAAAATACACAAATTTGAATTAGTCGATGTGCAATATTTATCGCCGGGTACTGTAGAAGATTACTGCTTGCCTTTCGTAGATTAGAGATGAAATTAAAAAAAAAATCACTAATGATGAGTTGATTAACGAAACGAATAAAACAAACGAACTTAGCATTAAAATAATTAGCAACAAAATTGCGTGTCACAGTCACAAACATACTCTTTCATAGAATAGTGATTAAAATAAATGGTTATAGAATTCGATCGCATTTGGGCGTAATATTGACATGTGACCTTCTTCCTTATCTCCGAGATAACCGGTTTTGAATCACATTTAGGTACGATACAAAGTAACTTTTTGTCGAACAAGAGCTTTCTTATACAGTTTTTAAGTAGTTTTGCAACTTTGTAAACTAAGTGCTTGATAAGCTTAATGATTGATTTATTGACTTAGGATCAAGGCTACTTAGTGAAATAAAAAAATTAGTCAACAGTAGGTACCTACCTTTTGTTTTTATTTAAAATCATTTGAGCCAAGTGTGTTAAGATCCACAAGGGAAACTAGACCGTAATAAAAATTTAATAGTAGTAGTATGCAAAGGATATTTGAACCAATTGGTGTGATTTCAGCAGTGGATGCTTCTCATTTATCAAATGCAATTCTAACTTAACAGGCGGCTGTGCTGCTGAGGAGTTTGTTGCACGACATCTTCCCAGCTAAAGCACTAGGAAATGATGAAGGGCGAGAGTTTTGCGGGGCTGTCTTATGTAATTTTGACATTAAAAACGTGCTGATTCTCAGCCTAATTTGAATTAAGTAATGACTTTTGATTTAATTTTGAACGGTGAGGACGCGCCTGTCATAAACATAAATTTGTAGACTTTTAAAAGCTAACAAGTAAGCAAATGTAGGTAGGTACTACAGTAAAACTACTGAACTAAAAAAAAAAACAAAAGACGAAACAAAAGGTAATCTAAGATGGCGGAACAAAACAAAGCAATAGAAAACAAACGGAGTCACCTCCCTTTCCGCGATTTAAATTAATTAAACACCAAAGCTTTTTGCGAGCTTGGATTTCAGCTCACATTCTTTTGAAACAACCTGTATATACCAAAGTGGGTAGTGAGAAGTTCTGTGTTACATTGCAACGATTTAAATGCTACAATGTTGGATGGAATGGCGCTAAAAATCTTTCTGTTATTTCTTTAGCCGAGTTCTACTTTCTTTATTCTAAAAGGTTTTAGGGGTTTATGGTTGAATTTAACTTTCAAATGCGCATTTTATGATTGAATGCAGGCGTCTTCTGAGGTAGGACATTCATGACGTAAACCGTTAGTACGATATTGCAATGTGACTCTTATCTCGGTAATGTAGGGTGTAAATAAGAATGATTGCTGAGTTTTATCAAACTCACGCCAATCATTCTAATTTGAACTGTATAACAATGAGATAAGAGATGGTTTTTTACGTCTTTCAAATTTAAGTTTGTAAATATACCTACCTACTTTTATTTGTGTAGGTATCCCCGGGTCGAATAGCCTCATCAATTTGGTCTGTTGTCACTGTCTTGCCTCGATTTGATTGTATTTTTTTTTCTGCCAATGAATCACAACAGTATCTTTTTAGCAAAAGAGGCTTGATCAATACTTAAAAACCCGCTATAAAACTTCGATAAAAACTAGCAGATTGTGAAAAAGCTGTTTATCTTCGTCTTAACAAAAAATCTCATATGGGATACAAAAAATATTGTTTATCACATCTATTCAAAAAGAGCTAGTGTAATCTTCGTAAACAGGGACTAAAATAGCTTTAATCTATAGGGATTAGAAGTGATTTGAATTTGGAATGTGAATATTGTTAACCCTTAATTACTCGCGTGGGGTATATTTAACCCCACGGCGTATTTGAAGCGTCGTATCTCCACCATTTTTAAAGCTACCTCCATGCCGTTCTTAGTCACGGTTCCCAACTTAGGGGTTTTCCCCCCAGATTTAGGGGGTAAATAAGTGGGATAGGATTTTTTTAGGGGTCTGAAATTTTTAGGGGTATTTTTAGGGATTTTTTTGACTCTTTAATATTTTTAAATTGATAATTAGATACTTAATTAGTATTAATATTTGTTTCTTGACCTAGCGACTTATAGCGACATCTAGTACGTAACTGGCGGTCATTTTATTGTTTGTGCATATGGCGGTTATTGCTGTGTATAATGAAGTCTCTATTTTTTAAACTTGAACGTATCTTTGACATTTAGCTTACGTCAGATAGGATACCGCGCCAAAAAATAGATTAAGAATATTATTTCGATTTTGGTTTGTACTGTGTGTCGACAAGAAATGTGAAATGAAAATAAATATAAAAAAACGTACGTAACGTATTTCTAAATCATTATGAATTTATATTTGTTTATTTTTTTTAGGGGGACAACTAAATAATTTAGGCGTTTTTAGGGATTTTTGACACAGACTTTAGGGATAAATATTTTTGAGAGTTGGTAACACTGTAGTAGCTGCCTAAATACCTCCCCCCGCCGCGAATCAGTCGCGAGCGCCGCTCCGTGTCGTGTGGTTGTGTCAGGAGATCGAGTCTGGGGTATATATTGCCCCACGCGAGTATTCGTGCAACTGCCAGCAAGTTTGTCACGACCATTCCACTATGATATGTGATAAATGTATTGATAAAAAAGTTCCTAAATTTAAAGTTTCATATCTTTAATAGTTTATAACAATGTTGATTAAGGATACTATTACAATTTAGAACAATGTTGTCTTTTTCTAATTTTTATAATAAAAATAAAAGTATGTCATTAAAACTATGTTTTATTGTACCTTTAAAATTGGGGTTATATATTCCCCACGCGAGCGTAAGTGTAACTATATGGACGCGAGTAATTAAGGGTTAATAAAAGTTCCAATCACCAAAGAGATCAATCACGAACATTGTATGAACAAGTAACAGGCTGAATGATAATGAAAAAACGCGCGAGCTGAATTAAAAAAAAAGTTCGTGAAAAAATAAAAAACGTGCGAAAAGCATTCTGCCTTCATTCGTAATTGTTTACTCAAAATTGTATGTAAATAAAAGTACTATTCTTATTCATAAGTTGCACTTAATTATTTTTTCATAGAGGGTGATAAAAAGTAGTCTCCGCCTCGGCAGCAACACTATTTTAATTAACACTCTCGCCTTCAAAATATTTGTTTGCTCCCTTGGAAAAAAATCTACTATATTGACATAAAACAAGTTGTACAAAAATTCATAGATTTTTCTCCGACTCCTGCGCTAGTTATGTGTTGCAGGAGCCGGGTATGTATTTGCACTATCTTAAATATTTAACGTGCTTTCTCCAAGTGGCGTTTATTTCGTCCACCTTGTATCGTTGCACAGTATACAGTGTATACTGTATAACTGAATGCAGTAGCTGTATTTTCTAAAGGTCTGGTGTCATGGCAACTTTGTAGTGTTTTTAAGTTCGCAGTAAGGTGCACGTAAAAGTATTTTATATGTTCCACTTTTGTTACGTTTTTATCACTTGCGATACCGTAACAGAGATGATTGACGTTGATGGAGCGAACATGCGTTTTTAGAAAAGATGGAACGAATATTTTCGGTAAAAACTATGTTAGATTCTGTCTTTTCGTAGAATTAATCATGATCCCACAAAAAACATTTCATGTTAAGTAGGTTGACAAGACTTACGTAACGCTTTCACTGTTAAAAAAATATCAGATCGAATGTAGAGCCAAGCCTCTAAACTCCACAAGGCCTAAAACCCTACAAATCTTACATCTTGGCCAAAATGTACGGCTTGGCCGTTTCGCGGCCGTCGCACAAACACTCAAGTCACTCGTCATTCATGTTGTGTCATGCAGTAGTTCAATGAAACGGCCAAACCATACATTTTGGCCAAGATGTAAGGTTTGTAGAGTGAGGCCTTGTAGAGTTCTCCTAACTCTACATTGTATCCGATAACTTTTTAGCAGTGAAATTGTTATGTAATCTTGGCCTGCCTAGATGTAAACACGTAGCTGCCTATAACTTCGCTCGCATGACTAAAAGTCTTCTCATTTTTTAGCTGATTTGAGTTAGGACAACTATACTATTCTATTCGTGATTCTTTACATTTTGTTGCCTTTCAAAATCGTTATATTTTGAGATCCAAATAACAGAGAGATACGACGGTTAGTGAAAAATGTAATGAATCACAAATAGAAAAATGTAGTTGTCTTAGCTCAAATCAGCTTAAAAATGAGATAGGACTTTACCTTTTGACCGCCACAGTCATGTATAGGTGACAAACCGAAATGAGCCCAGTGCGCCATGTTTCGACTATATGACAGACTTTGACGCCGAGGGCACGTTTTTGATTTTTTGACGTCTGGAGGTCAAAAGGTTAAGTCATTCGAGCAACGATAAGACATCTCATGGTTGCACAATTACATGCTACTGCCTCATCCTTGGTTGTCTGTATCTTTATTTGTAGAAAGAAAATATTAAATAAATATTCGTTTATTTCGATTTATAACAGTTACAATGCAAATATTATCCAAGCACTTGTCTCATTCCTGTTATTATCAATCGTTATGTTAGTTTTCACTTCGCAAAATACATATCAACTTGCAATTTTTAGAGTATTAGCAAATCACAGCAATTCATACTCTAGATTACAAGCTTCTACGAGTAAAATTAGAAATTTGAACAAAAGTTACAACAACAAAATAGTTTCAAGCAAGAAACGAATCAGTTTTGGTTAAGTAACAAAGCAAAATTTACTTCAAAGTTTAAAAACAATAGCACAGTGCTTTCAACTAATGCTTTCTTTGGATGTGTTAAAAACAACTTTTTTACACCATAGCTAGCTTCATGTAAGGGAAAGATTTTTAAGTGTGTGCAAGAAACTCGGGTAAGCAGTAAGTGAGGCTATAAATTGTAAAAGTAGGAAAACATCGTTGAGTATGGCTTCTGTTGCTTGGTTTAATTTTAGTTTCTTTGGCTCGTTTTGGTAGCCGTACCGCGTTTGTTTGTTGTTCTTATGGTTTGGGGTTTTTTTTTTAAATTATGTGCAGTAAGCTATGTTGATTGTGTTTTTAATTTTGTGATGTAGGGAAATATGACTAATAGAGATGAAGTATGGAAGATAAGTACATGTTGCAGTGACTTCAAATAAGTTGGTATAAGGGCAGAAGAAAGATGGATAACTAAAGGATAATTTCCACCAAATGGCTCGCATCGCATTGGATCGGAAAGGATACGAACGGATGCGGCGACAGCCGCTCGCGTCCGGCAGGATGTGGACGCATACGACCGGCTCTGTACGTCCCTTGCGAACGTGTCCGTTTCTGCGCTTAGTCAAATAGTTTCATTCCTACCGTGTTGACGTGTTCTAATTTTTGAAAATGGTTGAAGTTGACGTAGTATTGTTGGCGTAACGCCCATTTTATTATCAAAACAATCTATGTTTGAAATGTGCTGAAAGTTTGCCTCCAGAAAATTCAGTTTTAGTAACTTAAATGATGGATCGACACCGAAATGTCCCGCAAAATCTCATTTCCATTAAGATTATCGACTTCTCAAAGAAATACAGCTACGCATACCAAGTTTATGCTTAATATATAATTGATATATTAAAATTGATGGTCCGCTCATCGCTATTAAACGGTCCCACACTATAAAAATCCTAACATAAAACTCCTCGTAACCTAAGTAGTCAATAAGAACGATATTAAGGCCAGTTCGGACCCTTAACGTAATTGAATTTCAATTTACGACTTATCCGTACCTACATTTAAAAAAAGGCTGTATTAAATCGAGTATTATTTATCTTTATTTTTTTGACACACTCATAATGCTTCAGGAAAGCTGCAAATTGTTTTTAAGTCTTCAAAAAAGCTTGATTAAAGGGGTTTGAAGATTCTTGTATGGAGCCTGCATTAGGTACCAACTGTCGCGCCATTTTGAAAATGGCGGCCACGCATTTAAAAGTTGATGATTGCGTCACCTGAACTTTGAACGTTAAAATCTCGGAAAAGTGACACCTTAAGGGCGGTTTCGCTCTACATCCGATCCGAATCCGAGAAATGCCGGTCCGAAGTGACCATAGTCCTTGTATGAGGGGGTTGCGCACTAGTTCCGAACTCTATCCGTTCGAATTTAGAACATTCCCAATTCGGATTGAAAACGGATCTTTAATTCGGATTCGGATCGGATGTAGTGCAAAACCGCTCTTACGGGGTTTGGTCTTATTATGTTTTCTGTTTGCATTGATATCAGCTATCTATTATAGGTCTCATGCGTGGCCGCCATTTTCAAAATGGCGCGACGTGAATGCAACGTTTCTTCAAAGCTCTTTATACTGCCATTTTAATTGAAATTTCATTGTAGGTTATGTGACTTTAAATACTGCCGTTTAGCGTCGGAGTTCTGTAAATCAGTGTAGCGTTACGTTAGTGGTCAATAAATCTTCAATATCTGAGTCGTAAATACAGTATTATTACCCTAATATCACGCTTTTAGTTTATCTATCAAATCTAGGTAATTACTTGGATATCTAACTTACTATGATATTATTCGAATCAATAAGTTAAGCTTTGTAAAATGGTCGAATTAATAGTTGATTGAAATATTGACATTTACGTATCAAATCCAACCTAATTTGGATATTCTTGAATTCTAAGTTAAGACCAAATATCTTATGTACTTGATTAAAACTTAAACAGAATGATACAATTGTAGGTTAGAATAATATTGTAAATCCATACTATTATTATAAATTCGAAAGTAACGCTGTCTGTCTGTCTGTATGTTACCTTTTCACGCCTAAACCACTGAACGGATTTCGATCAAATTTGGCAGAGAGGTAGATAGAGAAAAGTCTTTCCTCGCGATGCCGATGTTTTCCTTTATCGAAGTTGGTTATGTTACATTGGTACGATGTTATCTGCATTCGCGACTTATTTGCCAAAAATGTTAACATAATATATAATTTTATGGAAAAATAACTTTAATTCCTACATAATAAAGTTCAGTTTACGCTACAACTTCAAACATTTTGATAATTTTTTCAAGAGTGAGTCAACTTAATTACCATTTAAATAAAGTTAATATTTGTTTAACTTGAAATAACATCAATTTGAAACATACATTTTAATATACTTACATATTAGATTTTATGTATGTTGCTTAGAAAAAAAATGTAAATGCGACATGATTGACTATATTTCTATTTGTTACATTACTTAGCTACTAAACGAGTTCGATAAAGGCTCCTTCAAACAGGCGCGACACGGGATAAAATCACGCACGTCGCGCCTGTTTGCAGCAGCCTTAAAAAAGTAGCAAAGATGTAGCTTGCTCTCTGAAAATCACACTTAAACATCCTAAAAATTTTAAACTTCACACGAGTGAAATCGCGGAGCACAGCTAGTACTTTAATAAAACTTGTTCCTCGTGGCGATAGCGTGACTATTGCCAGATGTGGCCAGTCTAGCTCGCCAGTAGCCACTCAATCTTCTTTTATTTTCTTCTCTTTGCTAAAAGAATATGTTTATTCTACAAAAATCTAGGAGATAATCAGAACGATTGCGATGTCTATGACAAAATTACGTCGCTACTGCTGGGCAGATCCTCGGTTCGATTCTCCGGTCGAGTAAAGGCTCGTACACACAGGCGCGACGCGACACAAAGGCACCGCTCGTTGCGCGACTTGCGGTGCCTTTGTGTCGCGTGTCGCGTCGCGCCTGTGTGCACGAGCCTTAATGTGTTTTTGGGTTTTTACAAGGTTTTATTTGCAGCCAGGATTTGTGTTCGGTTGAAGGCAATATGCTCGCCCCCGCCTAGGTCTGTCTAACCCTTCAGGGAAACAAGGCGTGATGTTAAGTCACGTGTAAAATTACGTCATCAAAAAAACCATTGCTCCCAAACGACCCACATTAAAAACGATATATATATTTACATTTTTACGAGTTTAATTTATCAAATTCAATATGAATTATGAATCGGATTTGTCGTGTATCGATTAAATTGCTATTTAATATCGATACGACCTCGTGGGAAATCATTCGTTATCATATTAAATGGAATATATTACCGGAAAAATATTTTATTACGGACGGTTTTGTCCGTGATTGTACTTTTTGTGTCTAATTGCTTTTGTTTTATTAAAATGTTGGTGTTATTTCCATATTTACATGTTATTGTGAAAATTATATTGATTAATTTCATAATTATTCAATACTAGCTTCAGACAGCAGCTTCGCTTTCGTGGATGTCTGAAATTATCCCACGGGACAAAAACTATCCCATGCCCTTCCCCAGGATGCCATCTATCTCCTTGCCAAATTTTATCGAAATCCGTTCGGTGGTTTAGGCGTGATGATAAGGTAACATACATACAGAGTTACTTTCGAATTTAAATATTAGTCTGGATTTAACAGTACCTCTAGATTCTACGGTAGATGACAAAACTTGCGAAATACTAAAAAGGTTTTACGCGAAATGGGTTAAATTTCCGACGAAGAGCAAGTATATTTACCCAAATTACATCAACTTACGAGTGGATATGTCTTTCCGAATGGAAACTCTTTGCATAAGAATCATGGCCCAAACACACTCCTGTGAATAAACACAAGAAAACTAAGCCATTGGTGGAAGGATTTGGATTTCCACACAAAAAGTCGTTTATTGGAAAACTTTTTAGTAAGGAATAATAGTTGCCAGCGCTATGTTGGGCTTCAAAACCAGCGGGAATGAAGAACAACTGAATTTCTGTTCAGTAAAAAAAAATGAAGCCTCTGTTATAGGTAACAGAAGCTTCATTTTTAGGGTTCCGTACCCAAAGGGTAAAAACGGGACCCTATTACTAAGACTCACTGTCTGTCTGTCACCAGGCTGTATCTCATGAACCGTGATAGATAGCTAGACAGTTGAAATTTTCACAGATGATGTATTTCCGTTGCCGCTATAACAACAAATAATAAAGTTAAAATTTAAAGGGGTATAAAAGAAGCGTTTTTTTTCGGCGTTTTATGCCGTGTGGCGCTGAGTAATTTGTAATATTAATTTTAACTTGATAACTCCACGCGTTCCTGGGAAAAAGGGTCGTGACAGATGGACAGACAGACGGACAACGAAGTGATCTTATAAGGGTTCCGTTTTTCCTTTTAAGGTAAGGAATCCTAAAAATAAACAGCTTTTCCTAAAAAAGTGCCTACTACACGGTCAAAATGTATGTTAGGTTGCGTGTCGATGCTGCTACTCTTTAGATAGTATACAGTTCTGTCAAAGCAATTAATGACTGCTAAACTCAAATTCCAATGTCTTGTTTCTGGCTTTCGAATTATGAATGTCTGAATTTTGTTGGCGGACTCTTGGCATTTCAATATGCTAGCAATATTGCTGTCGGGCTAATCATTTAACCATGACAAGAGCTATTTGCGCATAGCTTCCACGATCAATGTAGGAGGACCAACGTGCTAGCGTTGCTCTCCGTCTTTTCTTCGAGAGATTAGAGACATTCTATGTTTCCATGGCATGACCTACATTTTTCTTCTTACCCGCTCCGCTACCTCTTATGACTCGCTGTTTTTCTAGCCCCGCAGTTAGTGAGAAAACATTCAAGCGAGGTAACATCGTCGGGCAAGTTTTACGGCGTCCATTCCCAGTAGTCGCCTTCGACCTACACCCCATATCCGTTTCCGGGCATTTGGCTAATCGTTTATTGTCAACGGAATCTTTTTTGTGATATATAATCACAAAAAAGTTTCCGTGTATAGGTATTTGGTAAAAATTCGTCTTTGTGGTGAAAGTGATGATCGGAATTGGTTGATTTTTGTTATTATTAGACAAGTAAAAAAAAATTGTCCAAATATTGAAAAACTGACCATCTGTTTCGGTAACCACACTCGAGTCAATCTGCCTAGTTTTTTCGCAGCTACAGCTTCCAGTCTTACCAGGTGCAGCTGGATACCAGTATTTTACATGAAGCCACTGCCTGACTGACCTCCACAACCCAGATAGTGTTAATGGCAGTTCAACAGTTACTAGGTAACACAATACCCTTGGTAAGACTGATTGTCAGACTTTCGGGCTTCTGACTACCCGTAACGACTGTCAAAGATGAACAAGTGACAGCCGGGACCAACTGCTTAACGTGCTTCCCGAGCCACGGAGGGGTCTCGGTATGTTTTTGATGGTCACCCATCCATGGACCAACCTTGGCAAGCGTTGCTTAACTTTGAAGATCGAACCGTGCGGCTGTAATTATTGAACCACGACTCACGAGCCCCTAACCTAACCACACTATCCGTGCAGAATTTGGTTTGTTGAGTCTAATTAAAATAAGGTTATCATTAATAGGAGTCAATAGTTTATATAACAAGACACGTTTTATTTTTTAAAGAGCTTATCTATAATGTACTGTTCTTTATTTGAACTTGCTATATTACGTTGCTGTCAAAGGTCACGAATTATCTGGATATATGTACTTTTGAAGGATAATTAGGAAGCCAGCAGAAGGCCAAGTCTTTTAAAACTGGCCAAATGCGAGTCAGACTCGCACACGAAGGGTTCCGTACCACTAGGCAAAATAGCCGAAAAAAAACACGTTTGTTGTATGGGAACCCCCCTTAAGTATTTATTTTATTCTGTTTTTAGTATTTTTTGATATAGCGGCAACAGAAATACATCATCTGTGCAAATTTCAACTGTCTAGCTATCACGGTTCATGAGATACAGCCTGGTGACAGACGGACAGTGGAGCCTTAGTAATAGGGTCCCGTTTTTAGCCTTTGGGTACGGAACCCTAATTAGAAACGTTTAAAATCTAGTCGTAATCTCATCTCAGCGACAATCAGTGTCAAAAATGTAGGGGTTTTAGAGGTATTTTCGACAGATTGAGACAGATCAGACGGTAAACGTTTTTTTTTTTAAATTACGAGAATTGCCTCTCTGGTCTTATCGGTAAATTCTCACCATGAAAACTGAGGTAACGTGAGCTTCAAGTGAGCTGTCACTGCTCCTTATGCTAGGGATTGACAACTATTGACGACTCACTGCAAGCTCACTTCACCATAGTTTTTTGACAGAATAAAGATCCAGTGGCGTCCAAGCTGGGACATCACGTAAAGCCTCGTACACACAGGCGCGACGCGACACAAAGGCACCGCAAGTCGCGCAACGAGCGGTGCCTTTGTGTCGCGCGCGATTCGCGTCGGGCGTCGCGCCTGTTTGCAGGAGCCTTAAAACAGCATCCCAATTGCGCAACATTTTCTTTCGGAATGACTTTGAAAGATATTCCGAATCCATTGTTCCACATGTCTGAAAAACTCGTCTGCCCGACAGCGTAAGCAGCGCAATGGATAATTTCGAACTGTCAAATTAAAGCCATTGCAATTGTTAGGGTCGGGTCAGCGGGATTGTCCGAAAGGGTTACCGCTGGCCCGGAACATAAAGGGCTAAGGAAGGAACACGGGTGGGTTTTAGTCAGTAAGAGTCTGACACTCCCTTCCGCTCCACCCAGAGCGGGAGGGGTCATTTGATGATTTCCCATCCTGAAAAAAAAAGGGTGTTACGCAATTACCCCGTAGGTTTAGCTTAACAGAATCCAGAGTCGCCAATTAAAACTCCTATAAACGATTTTGTGTTTCAAAACGATGCAATTTGCACTTACCACACACATTCATAATTACTAGATATCAAGTACTCGTACGCTAAACATTTGCTCAAAAACCGTACACTCAGCGGTGCAGCCCACACTAGTTGAAAAGCTGTTTACCGCCAGCTACCACCCGACTCGGCAGAAACCCCCGAACTAATCCCCGTGCAACTTTCCAAATGCTCGGCACCGTGTGTAACGAGGCGCTCCTATTTAACTAAAATCACTATTTAGTATTGATTTCGGAGTTCTGTAGTTTGGTTGTTATGCGGTAACGTGGGTATTGTAAATTCGTACTGTTATTACGTGAACTGCTTGTCTATGCGGTTTCCAGGTCAGTTTTGGAGAGCACTGGTAGCATGGCAACATGTGTTCTTCTTACATACTTCTCTAGTCGTCTTTTCAGATGTTCACCCCCTTTCTTTGAGCAGTGGTGGCCCAGTGGTAACGGCCGCGACTTACGAGTTGTAGGACGTAGGTTCGAACACAGATAGCCGCTTCACTTTATGTACATTATTTCATCACCACTACTGTCAAAAACAGTGAAGGATAAAAAACATCGTGAGGAAACCGCGATATTCTTGAGCCAAAAATTCAAAGACGTGTGACATCTACCAACCCGCACTGGGCCTGGGTGGTAGTCCATTCCCCCTCCAAAAAAATACTACAAATACAAAAAAAAAACTACTACTAAAAATACTTTTTCTTTCTTTTCTTTCTCCAAGAGAGGAGGCCTGTGTCCCAGCAGTGGGAACATTATTAGCTAATTATGCTTATACTTACTGATAAAATATAAAAGTCTGTTTGAGACAGCAATATCAAGCAATATGTTTTGACAAGAATTCACAAACAGTGAAAAGTATTACATTTTGGAGACGAAAAGAACCATAAATCCTTCTTAGCAGATTAGAAGAACTATAAATCCTTCTCTAGACTCTAGGCTGCCTTAAAATGTCATTGTCTTTAAAATCAATTCATAGCCTAAACCTAAAAACGTAGAGAGAGTGATATAATCACTTTAATATACATACAGTTGCACCAGAAAAGATATGCGCTTCGACAAAATTCGTATTTCCAAATTAGCACGAACATCGCGTCATAGAGTGGTTTCCAGGTCGGTGCTAAGCTTCTAAGTTTTTTACTGCCACAATTTGTAGTTGTGCACCTATCATTGCGAATATGAATGAAATTTTCTATCTGTCGGAATACCAACTCGCAAGCATAGCTATTCACAAACATTCGATACGCTTACGTTCCGAATCGAAAATCAAACAGTGTTATCGTAGGAGTGCTCTAAACGCTGTTCAAAAGTCCAAAACCCGAAATATTTGTCAGTTTAACTTATATAGACGCCCGCTATTCTTCCGACAGTTGTTTTCAAATCAGTTTACTTATCCAAATGTGTTATTTTCGAAAAGATAGCCTGTCGGATGGTTGTGAATAACTATGCTGTTCGCAGATCTTCATCGAGTTATTAATGTATCAATTATGGTACCAAATAGCTAAGTATTTCAATGGTTGTAGCAGCTCTATATAGATATCATCACAACGCGTTCGTATTTCCGAAGATAGACGATAATTCCCGAAGCGCTTACTTGGGACACCTATAAATAGAAGAAGAAACAAAACACACCGTTGATATTGTCACGGTCAACAAACGATTTAGGGTAACGATCATACGGGCCACTATTTCGTGACCAATCTTGACCCTTGGGTGTCTGTCAACAGTGTCAGTAAAGTTAGGCGCGACGTGACGGTGCGCCGCCGCGAGACTGTTGTAACAATTTCCATTATGTTTTCATAGAAATTGTTCTACTTGAGTCACGTCCAAAAGCGCGCTGGGTTGACGATATCGTCAAAGTCGCATAAGCACCTGGTTGAGAGACGCACGGAGCCGGGAAGTACGTCAGAAGAAAGGTAAGGCATATATATCTAACAGTGGGTGATTCCGGGCTGAAATTATGATGATGATAGTCGCGTCGCGCCAGTCTGTGGTGCCCTAATATTCACAAACACGTGATGTTCTAATGTCCTCAATTTCATAATATTACTAGCAGCGCCCCGCGGTTTTACCCGCATACGTTTCGATCTCGTGGGAATATCGGGTTAAAACATATCCTATTTATTAACATAGGATATTTTTTATACAACCAGGATTAACATCCTGGTTGTAAACTATCTGTATGCCAAATTTCATCCAAATCCGTTCGGTAGTTTGTGCGTGAAGAAGTAACAAACATACAAACACACTCACAAACTTTCGCCTTTATATTAGTGTGATTGTCGATCTTCGTTCTCTAAAAATAAAATGGGAGTCGAACGAAAATAAACTAAGACAAGTCTTACGTTATTGAGAAACTCCTGTCTAAATATTTACGAAATAATAATATCCCTGTTTATTATTGTTTAATTATTTCGTATTAAGTAAAAAAATAATTAAACAGTAGATGTCAAAACAATAATTTTCATTCGTTTGAACGATGTTTCAAAATACATATTTATAGACATGGTAGGTAAATCCTACCATGTGACTAAAACAGTTTTAAAAGACACCGACCGCTAATATCTACAGAGAATTTAACCGTTAAGGCTCCTCCAAAAAGGCGCGACGCGCGACACGAATCGCGCGCGACACAAAGGCACCGCTCGTCGCGCGACTTGCGGTGCCTTTGTGTCGCGCGCGATTTTATCGCGTGTCGCGCCTGTTTGGAGGAGCCTTTATTTAGGCTGTAAACGCGAAGAGATTATTTATTATTCGATTTCTTTAAAACCTTTACTAAAATTCATGGAACAGTACCCTTGTTGCGACAATTAAAAAAAAAACTTTCAATCACAACCTGACGTTTTGAAGGAAATTCCTAATCCATTGCTTCATAAATGTTTGAAAAATTTCCTCTGCTGCGTCAATAACGCAATGGACGTGGCTGAACTGTCAAAATATAAAACGTATTACCATCGATTACCCCGTTGTACGTTTTGGTCGATCGCACCGTAGGTACTACAGTTAACCAATCAATACCATCTTTAGCTCACGTCAAAAGAGAGATTAAGTCAAAAACTTAGCGCGAAATGTTTCCCAGTTTAGCTAGGGCACAGTGAAACGGCAAAAGAGAACGAATGTTTAAACTGAGTTTAACGACTCTTTAATGTTGTACTGCGAAGTTGAGGTTTGTGAAGCGGAATAGATTAGACCTTTTATGAGATCTAAACTCGTTCTGAAAAAGGGAGAGGGAGACAATGTGTTGTTGCTCTTTGTATACGAATTGTCGGTTTTAAACCAAGTGTAATGTTTCGGGGTTTTAAGGATGCACTGTTTCTTCTTCACTTATTAAGTTTAACATGGATTAACTACCCTTTAAAACTATTTGCATGGTCTTTTAGAATCTCATTCTATCTCACCATTGTAACATCACCATATATTTTTCCACTGGATTCGAAGATAGCTATCTGGGGTAAAAACAAAATGGATGCGAGATAGATAAGGCTACTGGCAAGGATGCGATGGACAAAAATGTATTATCTCTTGTTGGATCTTTCATGTATCAATTCAATACCTAGGTAAATAATGATACCAGAAAAATCGAAGATATGTGACATACACCAACCCGCATTGAGCCTGCGTGATGGATTACAGTCCACTTCCAGCGAGAGAAGGCCTGCGTCCCAGCAGTGGGCACATTATAGGGCTGATCATGCCCATCATGATCATAGCCTGTAGCTGGCAGAAGAGCCACTAGAGCATCGCCCTGAACTGCACTTGATTACTCGAAGATGCAGCGGGATCTTCCCTTTATCCTTCTTCTTTCCTGTTACGACACTTTCAGGGGATAGCATATGATTGTGATTAGTTGGGAGTTTACACAGCTCATACATAGGCTTGCTAAAAACTGCAAATAAATACGCCAAAAACACGGCTATGTGCGAGTCTGACTCGCATACGAAAGGTTCCGTATCACAAGGCATAAAACGCCGAAAAAAAGTTTCTTTTATACCCCTTTAAATTTTATCTTTTTTATTTTTATTATTTGCTGTTATTGCGGCAACAGAAATACATCATCTGTGAACATTTCAATCGTCTAGCTATCACGGTTCATGAGATACAGCCTGGTGACAGACAGACAGACATACGGATAGTGGAGTCTTAGTAATAGGGTCCCGTTTTTACCCTTTCGGTACGGAACCCTAAAAAAGACCATTCGTCCAACATTTGATGTCCTCCATAAGAAGACAAGTGAACACATTAACTACATGACCTAATGCGCGGTCACTGTCGGACTGCATAGAAAAGAAAGAGAAGCGCGATGACACAACGCTGGTAATTTATTGCAAAATATGAAGCAATTATTTAAATACAAAAAATCTATTGTTTGGACTAAAAAAAATTAAAATACTAGTGCTAGTATGTTGCTTGTAGAATAATCTGACAAAAAATCAGAATGTATCTAGAAAGTTTTTAGAGGTATCTTCATGGTTTTTTTCTATCATATCAAATTAGTTGTATTATGTTTTCAACACACTATCTACCTAGCATATATCGTGAAGAATATCACTATATTTTTCTGATTTTGTTTACTGTAGTCGATCATAAATATATACTTTAATTGTTTCTAAAACTTGCGTTTTTTGCGTTTATGTCCTATAAGCCCCTTAATTTACTAGTGTAGAACTTAAATCATTTCTAGTCGAAATAAAAAGGATGTCGTAAAAATGAAATATGTATGTCTGTAAGCCGACTGTTAATAAGAATGACGCTGTTATCTGATCTTGTGACAAAGCTGGGGTCGAGATGAATTGAAGGTCTCTCGTGTCTCGTGTTGCCAGAGATTTAACCTTGGATTGTCTTTTGATATTTTGCGGGTTGTGTTTGAATTTTAGGCGGCAAAAGAAAAAATCCATACTAATATTATAAATTCGAAAGTAACTCTGTCTGTCTGTGTGTATGTTACCTTTTCACGCGTAAACCACTGAACGGATTTCGATAAAATTTAGCAGAGAGATAGATTGCATCCCGGGGAAGGACATAGGATAGTTTTTATTCCGATATTCCCACGGCATCGACACTTATGTGGGAGAAACCGCGGGGAGCTGCTAGTTTATATAATATAGGTATTTTTTTTATCCCAAAATGTATTAGAGCTATGTAAATTACAGTCACAGTTCCGCAGTACAGTCAAAACAAACCAAAACGGACGAAGTACCTACTACGCAAGACTCAAACTATCTCTATACCAAATTTCATCTAAATCGGTTCAACGGTTTAAGGGTCGTGCACACAGGCGCGACGCGACACGCGACACAAAGGCACCGCAAGTCGCGCAACGAGCGGTGCCTTTTCGTCTCGTGTCGCGTCGCGCCTATGTGTACGAGCCTTTAAGAGTGAAGGGGTAACAGACATACATGATATTATTAGAAAAGACAGTTTCCCATTATTCTCCTTTAAATTGTATGTAAGCCCGTTAACATGGAAATGCACAAAGCTGTACAATCCGTATTTGTGTTTCTGCGAAAGAATCCTGATGTTAGCCGAGCCTTAGTAACTCGTAATAGGATTTGTTTAAGCTCATTATTTAACAGAGAAATGTACTTGTTTGAAGAGTATTAGATGGTAATTACTGGTATAAAAATAATGTTAAAAAGGGGACGTAAAACGAATTTTGGACAGCCTAAAATATCACTCCAAAAAAACGCCTGGGTCTTATGAATTTTCTTGATTCAACGCCTACATTTTTAGCCTATAAGTGTCTAAACATACTATGCCGAAATTACGCGACCGAAGTTCGGCATGATTACGATTATTAATAATGCTATTTGAATTACTGACGACATATTATGCCGAAATTACGTTGCGTTATAGCGTACAGCCGAAGTTCGGTCGAACGTAAGTTCAGCGGCAATTCGGCGGCAACTTATTCTGTAGAGAGCACACATACGCGACCGAAGTTCGGTTCGATTGCAGAAGAAGATTCGGGGCACGGAGCAGCGGGAGGCAGGCATGCCCGCGCACCGCGTGTGCGCAACTGAATTTCTGCCGCGTAAGTTCGGCACTTATGGTGTTTCATATCAGCCGAATACGTTGGAACGTAAAATCAGCCGCGGAACTTCAGTTGCGTACCTTCGGCATAGTGTGTTTGGACACTAAGACTCTAAGCTTACCATCTGTCGCGGGGTAGGTATAGGTAGGTACTAACTGGCAACTGAAGGAAACTAAAGGTAATAAGAATAGACTCGAGTCTTACCTAAGTTTTAATATGTAAGTAATGAACAACAATGGACAATCATCATCTTCCTAGCTTTTTCCCAACTATGTTGGGGTCGGCTTCCAGTCTAACCGAATGCAGCTGAATACCAGTATTTTAGATGGAGCGACTGCCTATCTGACCGCCACAACCCAGTTACTGGGTAATACGATACCCCTTGGTAAGACTGGTTGTCAAACGTTCGGGCTTCTAACTACCCGTAACGACTGTCAGAGATCCACGAATGACAGCCGGACCAACGGCTTAACGTGCTTTCCGAGGCACGGAGGGGTCTCGATATTTAAAGATGGTCACCCATCCACAGATCAACCGCGGCAAGCGTAGCTTAACCTGATCGATCGACCTGTGCGGCTGTTATTATTTAGCCACGCCCCCCCCCCCTTACAACAACGGACATTAATTCCAAAAATATTCGCTTGCCTAATTACTTCAAGTCTTAGTTCAAAATGTCGGAATTAGGCCCAATTTCCGACCCAAACCTGGTGGTACCTATTCCGCCAGATCATTATAGAAAACACCTCGAAAAATACTCGAGGAAAATTACAATTCCTGAATTCTCCATCAGTTGTATAACCATCAATGTTTAATACACGGAGGTCGGAATTTTGAAGTCTACTTGAAGTCCTTCAAGTTTTCAAGTATCGTAATTTAATTATTCTCTCCGTTTTTCATGTAATTATGCGACTGATTTCGCAATGTGAAATGCTTTAACTAAGGATTTTTATGTTTAATTTTGGTTGTTTTTTGTTTCTTGTTGAAGAGTAAGTACTTTGCTTCTTCTCCTTTTTTTGTGAACCGTAACTTTCTTGTAGGCATTAATAGGGTAGCGCCAAATGTATTTCAAGAGTGCAATACTTTTGGCCCGTTTTCAGGTCTTTGCGGATAGGTGGTGGCTAGCAGTCACATGGTTTTAAACCTATGAAATAGAGCTCTAAATAAGGCTATCGAACAAAAAAATGGTCTACCAACACAGATATGGTTTGGCAGCCATATCTAACACCTTCCAAACCAAAAAAATAACAAAAAAAATAACAACAATTAAATACAACTAATTATTTGTTTCCCTTTCCGATAAACTTAACAATCCACGTTCTATTTAAAACCTGCAGTCCCACTTCACTGACACTTAGAGCTCTGCTCACCCTATATAAGGCATAAGACTGCAAAGATAAAATATCTGTTTGGTACAAAGTACACAGGACGTCAATTAGTTTCTTTCAATGCAAATCAAGTTCTATTCAAATCTTAATGCTTTACTAAAGCATCATTTATGGAACCGACGGCAAAATTATTTATGGTCCGTCGGCTGTCTTCGATATTTAAAAAAAAATAATAATATGTAGTTGTTCTTGTTTCTATCGAATGACTTCTTTTTTTAAAGATTTGATTTTTGATTAAAATGTCGTTTATTTAATTGACGAGTTCGATCAAAGTATGAAATTGTAACTTTTTTTTTTCACTAAAATGCGTGATAAATTATTGATTTGAGAGTTTATCTTGAAATCGACTTTTTGCATGCTGGTTAAAATGCTAAAGTTATCAAAGAAGTGACCTAGTTTTGTTTATTTAATGGTTGTTTCCATGACAGTTGACACCTATTATCTAGAAAAACGTGTTAGATAATGTTGAGCATCTGTTTTCTGTATTCGAAAATCAGGGCTCCAGAAAGTAACGTCTAGAAAAGTCAGTGTATTATTACAAAACTGTGGTAAATGGTGAAATGTGGGTGTAAAAAAAGGTACACTTCTGCTCTGCCTAATCCTTTAAGTAATACAGGTGTGATGATATATGGTATTTCACATATTTCTATTTCTAACTGAGTTAAAAATATGGATAGGTTCTAGATTCCGTCCAAAACTACATAGAAGGAGGACGCGCGGGCTCGCGAAATAGAGGCTAGAAAAAAAACTTAGGTAAATAAATCCCTAATTGAATAATTAAATATATTTTTTCCTTACCTTATTAGCAGTCCAAAATTAACCTAAGTATAATTTGATGTCCCAAGTGAAACCATCTATCTATAAAATTCCCCGAAAACAGCAGAAAATCTATGCTCTCTGGCCTCAGGCCAAAACAGGTGCCAACACACCTAAATAAAAAATAATCTCTCTTCTACAGGTAACATGATCACTATAATAAACCATTAAGTATGAATAAGTTAAAACCTTCGTCCTTCATATTTCGTTATATTTCCTTAGGGTTGTACCTACGTTACTGCATAATAAATATGCTAAATGGATATATGAGAAGGTATGTCTGGGTTATTGTCCGGGTTATTTTTAGAAAATTGCCCGGTACGAACGAGTTATGGAAAGGTTGGAGTGGGTAGGTCTTAATCTAGTTTTAAACTAGAATATGAGGCTAGAATTAGCCTAGCTTCATGTGCGACAGAGCTAGTATCTGCCGAGATGACGACTATAGTCGCCGCCAGATAACAAAAGAATAAAAGCCATTGATCCGACTTGTACCAAAAAGTCCAAACTTTTTCACACTGCCTTTAGATTTTTTTGTATCGTTTTGAAATATTGGTAAACATTGGTAGACGGGTGTTAATGACTTTTATTTTTTTTTTATCTGGCGGCAACTATAATAAAGAAGTATGGAAGAAAAGACACGTTGCGCCGACCCCAAATAAATCGGGATAAGGAGAATGACGATTAAGATGAGATTGTTAATAATATCCTCATGACAGTAGATTACCTAAAGCTGCCTCTCCAACCACACGCCACTGAGCTCCATCTTAGACCCCTCTCAACCATCTATAACCAGTCTCTCTTCTAAGATCATATGCTTCACATTTAATTCAATAAAGGGTCCTTCAAACAGGCGCGACTCGACACGCGACACAAAGGCACCGCAGTTGTGCAACGAACAGTGCCTTTGTGTCGCGCGCGATTATATCTCGTGTCGCGCCTGTCTGTAGGAGCCTTAAGTTCACATTTAATTCAAAATCGGTTAGTTCTTTTACTTATTATTATGAGGTGGTCTAATCTTAGCCGGGATTACACGATCTAAATAAATCAGCTGTTTATCACCCACGCAAATTGGGATAAGTAAGATTTAAGGGAGGGAGGTTACCATGATTACATTTCTTTTCAAGGTAGTTTTTTTTCGTTTTAATGGATGTACCTAAGTTAGATTGGCCATAGACTAAGGACTAGTGACGTAATAGAGGGTGATGACAGCTTTGACTGTCAAATTAGTTGTCATGTAAAACTTAAACAGAAGGTATATTATTTGTGTAATATTGTCATTTAGAGAATTGTGGTCGCTCACAATAGGCCTTATTAGAAGGATAAAAGTCACCCAAAGGGAGAGGGCTTATGCTTGGAGTTTCTACGTGATAGAATCAGAAGATCCGCAGGAGAACCAAGATAGCCGACATAGCCCGAATAACTGCCAAACTTGAGACCACATTGCTCGCAGAATAGATGGCCGATGGGGCCGAAATGTTCTGGAGTGTCGACCGCGTACCGGAAGACGTAGCGTTGGCTAGCCTCCCACAAGGTGGACCTATGACCTTGTGAAGGCCGCAGGAATCCGCTGGATGCAGGAAGCACAGAACCGGTCGAAGTGGCGGTGCTTAGGGACGGCCATTGTCCAGCAGTGGACGTCTTTCGGCTGAAATGATAATTGTTATTTAAATAGCTTCAAGATTGCGCAAAGTCCATTTGTAATATTTTTCTTAAATCTTCAAAACGAAAAATCTGCATGAATCCACACTCTAAACGTAGTGCTTTTAGTATTTCAAACAGTATTGCTCGCAAAATCAAACGGTAAGACCACTTCTGAAACAAAATGGACTCTTCAGCTTAGTCTGATAGGCTTTCCCTCAAGGCTAAGAGGATCGCATCACAAGTCTAGACTTAATGAGTGGCCGTAATGGAAGTTGGCACAAAACTTTTAATGAATAGTTCTTTGACGAAAAAGTGGATGGTACTCTTTTATCTTTGTAGATTCCCTTTGTGCTACACTTTTGTGTTATTATTGAGCATTCTGAAAACGGAATTAATGCAATTTTTTTTTAAATTAAGTAGTCTCATCATAATATGCCTAGCCTTTTCCAAACTATGTTGGGGTAACTATGTTATTTTACATGAAGTGACTGCCTAAGCCTATCGTCAACCTCCACAACCCAGTTACTGGGTAATGCGAGACCCCTTGGTGAGAATGGTTGTCAGACTTTCGGGCTTCTGACTACCCGTAACAACCAACGACCAACAGCTTAACGTGCTTTCCGAAGCACGGGGTCTTGGCGTGTGAAGATGGTCACCCATTCACGATAAATTAATCTATGGCCTAAAAAAAATGTGAATGATAAAGCGGGGTCCATTTGAAACTAGTGTCATGAAATAGCAGATTAAATGTTCTGCTTTGGGCTATACACGCAACTCATTTAAAAAACACACGCAACTCCTTTCAGAAACAGTAATTCATTAGGATTATATGAACTTAGTGGGTTGTATTGACGATTTTAATGATTATAATTCTGTAATTATCTATTTGTTACGATGGCGAATCATATTTTGTTTAACATGCTGATACTTACCTACTAATTGCAAAAAACGTAAGAAAATTTGAATTTCGCGGAAGAAAATTTGAATTACGCTTCCCCCTTTTTTTTTTTTTCTTTTTTTTTTTTTCAGGATGGGAAATCATCAAATGACTCCTCCCGCTCTGGGTGGAGCGGAAGGGAGTGTCAGACTCTTACTGACTAAAACCCACCCGTGTTCCTTCCTTCGCCCTTTATGTTCCGGGCCAGCGGTAACCCTTTCGGACAATCCCGCTGACCCGGCAGGCTTCGGCCCTTACGGGCCCCTTCTTTTAATGCTGACATCTCTTGGAGGCGCGCGTGGAACACGTACGCGCCGTCCGGCACGGGCCTGGTCCTGATCGGACGGTGAGCTACCCATTACTCTCCGCCCGCAGGCCCGCGCCTACGGTGGCCGGGAGTCGTCGCGCGGCTCCCGACGCCCGGAGCGTCTCCCGCGGCGGCTGGGACGGGAGGCTCTCTCCCTCAGCCGTCCCGCCGCCTCCTTCGCTAGCATGACTGCTTCGCAGAAGGAGGCGACTGCCCCCCACTCCCTCTCGCCCCGGACCATGGCTTGAACCAGGCCCGGACGCGAGAGGTCGCCGCCGCTGCCGATCGCCTCTACGAGGACACGGCGGTGCTCCGCCCAAGCGGGGCAGACCTCCACCGTGTCCTCTGGGCGATCCTGGCAATGGTGACACCCGGGCGTTTCCTCCCGCCTGATTATGTGCAGGAACCTCCCGAAACTTCCGTGTCCGGTGAGGACCTGCGTCAGGCGGTAGGAGAGGGCGCCATGACGCCTCTCTAGCCACTCCTCAAAGAGGGGTCTTACCGCCGCTATCGTGGCGTGCCCTTACGCTTCCCCCTTTACATGAGATATGGGAGTGTCTTATTTGAGTTTATCAGTTTTCAAAAACCAGTTAATTTATTCGCATTCTAAAAGTAACAAGAAAGGTTCGTTTCTAAATCATCAGTTTTCTTTAACGTGTTTAAAATACGAAACAACACAGTTCAACTTATGCTAACTCCTCCATAAAACCTAAGTACACTATAAATTCCTTTTGCCAACTGCAATTTGACGTCTATGTCAATTTGAAATCACTAATATTAAAATTTGTTGCACATCAAAATCAGCTTACAATCAAAACTATCAATGAAACCTATTTATACCAAACAGTCCATTGAATGAAGCAATCACAAGAGCTATAATACATCCAATAACATCGTCCGGAGCTATTTCAAAGCATTTGCGGTTAACCGAAACGATTTTCTCTAATTCCGTTTTAATTTCAATAAAAACATGGCGCGCGTGTTTTTTAACAGAATGGCGTCCACCTGTTACAACCAAATTATATGCTTAGGTCACAACGAAAACAGATGAAAAAAAAGTTGGGTTTGGACATAGAGTTTGTTAATGGCCAGTCATGTTGTCATTTTGGCTATTTGCTTTTTAATGTAACATTTCTAAATTATTATTGTTCTATTTATAAATGTAATGAAATTGTTTATTCTGTAAATATAATAATATATCGAAATCACTTTTACATGTCAGATTGTAAAAAAATAAGCTATATTAGGTCGGCGTTTCCAATCTGACTACTTCTAATAAGAAAGGCCGAAACAAACTCTGATGTCACAGTCTCTTTTAACGTCCAGACATATTCTTGGTCAGATCATGCGAAGACCATGTAGGAATGTCTGAAATGGTCTTTTGAGGAAAGTACCACACAAATTTGAGCGGCCCAGTCCACCAGTATTAGGCCTTAAAAGCAGTAACTTCCAAAGCTATACAAAATATTACTCATCGCGCCAGCGTTATTAAAAAGGCAGTATTTAATTCTAGTTCAATAACTTGTTTGCACTTTTTAGAAGGGAAAACGTTGCCAGTGGCCGAATTTATTTACATGTTTGCGCCCAAATTCGGTTTGATCTTTTGGCCGCTTTTTCGCCAGCATGCAGGATCGCCGGATGCAAGGCTTTTTTGTCCCCACTTTAAGTGCAAACCAAACATTGAGCGAATGTGTTTTCACAGCCACTTACTTTTTTACACCAATTTCCTTATTTGTGGATAATTCTGCTGTCACATTTTTGGCCATGTGTTTGGGTAAATAGTCGTAATGATGGTCAATTTGGCTGTGAGAATTTTGGCAAATATGGTTTTGGAAAAATATCACCATTTTTTGGTCGAATAATCAGCCGGTGATAAATGCAATGCAATGCATGTGGTGTAATGCCTGCTTTACCCTTTTTAACATTTATTCCAAAAACGTTTAAACTTTTTTTTTTATCTGCCGCTGCTTTCGTAAAGAGCTAAAATAAAAACTGTCATCACAATTTCATAAAACATTTAAATTCGCCACAGATGATGTAAAAACCTAACAAAAACTACGAAAACTAATCCCAAATGGGCAGAACGACGGTCATCGTAGACAAAAACTAACCACCGTTTTAATGAAAGCCTCTAATGGCAGAAATCGTGTAGCCATTCCATTTCGCCTCAATAGATGTTCTCTGTTGCTAAATTGAGGGTTTTCACGACCTTGTGACATTAAAAAAATGCTTAAGACTAAGTAGATTACTTTCCCTTTCAACTTTTAAGACGTGTCTGTTTCATAACTTGGGAGTTATTTGGATTTGCAATTAAAATTAGAAACTTTTTTTCACGGTGTCCGTTTTAACTTTTCTTTTTAGCGGGATTTTTCTTTTTGAGATGTACTGCTGAAGTTGGAGAAGAATTGATTTGTTTTGCAATTTAATGTAAGAATAATGCGGTGTGTCTTTTTGTCGATTATTGTGCTACTGTATCGAGGCAGCCGCGATCGGCTTATTAGTCGATTCGCACGAATTTACTCGCCCAAAAAGTGCTAATCGTGACTTGTAAATAATATTAAATTCGTCGTGCGAGCCGCCTAAAAAAAATATTAAACTGAAGATTTTCACTTCTCGTTCGAGTAAATTCGTGCGAATCGACTAATAAACCCCGCGTTCTTTTTTTACTTAGATAACTGTACCGTAACAAGAAACATTAACATAACTATCAACTAAAACTCCGACACACAGTGATTCAAATCGAGTCACAATCAATTCGAAACTCGAGCTAAATGCTTCATTATCCCCGAACTAAATACCAAGAGAATAACGGAAAATAATGATCGTCACGTTTTTTTATCTCATTAATGGCTGAGGGCTATTTATCTCTCCATGTCGTCTCTGTAGCCACCATTAATACATGTCAAAACGGACTTTACTGTCGTCGCTCTCAGGGGACTTTCGTATTTCGTTTTGTCTAGTGACGTTTCGATTTCGGCACACCATGCATTGTCTTTTTGTGAAGGTTTGTTTCTGAGCTTTTGAGGGGATTTCGGGTTTATGACAATGTTTTGTGTTCCTGTTTATAATGGATGTTTCTAGTTTATAATTGTTTTGAATAACTATTTGTTTTGTTTTTGTTGCAGGTATGTTTGCATGTTTGGTTGGAGTTTCTTTTCTAAGAGATGGGTAAGTGGTTTGCAAATCGTTTTTAAATCGTTACTTGGACCTAATTTTTTTACTTTAACTTGCCTACTATATGAGTAGCTATCTATTATTTTGCAATTGATGTTGATGTGAATTTTAAGATAGATTCTGAATCATACTTCATCATTCTTCTGCCCTATCTCATTTTATTTGGTATATTAAATTATCTGGCAAAGAACCGGAGTTACCGACATAGCTTGTAGAGTAAGCAAACTGAAGTGGCAGTGGGCTGGCCATGTTTGTTGAAGAACCGATGGCCGATGAAGGAGACGAATCCTTGAGTGGAGACCGCGTATGGACAAGCGCCCCCCAGCTAGCTGGACGGACGACCTAAAGGGGGCTGGGGTAGACTGGATACGGAAGTCGGAGGACAGGGTGTTGTGGCGCAGCCTGGGAGAGACCTATGTCCAGCAGTGGACTGCAATAGACTGAGTTGATTGATTTGGTGTCGGCGTAATATGTCTCTTTTTTCCATATTTCTTTCATATTAAGGCTCCTTCAAACAGGCGCGACACGCGATAAAATCGCGCGCGACAAGGCACCGCAAGCCGCGCAACGAGCGGTGCCTTTGTGTCGCACGCGATTCGCGTCGCGCCTGTTTGTTGGAGCCTTTAGTCGTTATCTCGGTAATCACTCCCTCTCTAGCCATATTACCTTTCACACAGTCCATCCATCGTTTCTTTGGTCTTCCCATACTCTATAAATACCTCCTACTTTTAAGGCTCCTTCAAACAGGCGCGACGCGCGACGCGAATCGCGCGCGACACAAAGGCACCGCTCGTTGCGCGACTTGCGGTGCCTTTATGTCGCGTGTCGTGTCGCGCCTGTTTGAAGGAGCCTTTATGTCTGGACATATTATATAATAATATTTATTTATGTTTTTTTATTGTAATAAATCTTCGACAGAATCATCATGCTTGGCAACTCGACTACTTTATTAGCTCTGGTTTCATCTGACTTTTTGAGATTTTCACAATTACTTCCGAAACAAAAACAACAAAATATTCGCTTTAAATGATGCGGAAGATAACACTATGCAACTCAGGTAACCATGTTCAAATCCGGTTGTAAGAGTGGGCTTAGAAGATCTTCAAGAGAGATAATGGCTGACCGTTATGAGCCCGACACGGCGCCAAACCCACGTACCCACGTTATAAAGACTTCATTGCTTTAATTACTACCCCTAGGCGGTGTAACCAGTTTCAGGCAATTTTATTTAGATGTCGTTTGTAGTAAATATTGCCTACATAATCATTACATTTACTTGTCATGTTTAGATCGGGATTGAGAAACTTATTCTTAAGATCTTTATCAATAAATAGAATTCCATTGATCATGTTATAGTACAGAATTAGAAGCTCTGTTTTTACCCGACGCGAAGCATAAAAGAGGATTATGATTTTGACCGGTATGTATCTATGTATATTCATCTGTCCCCTCATAACTTCAAAAGTACTTATAATAATTTGACAAATGAGGTATCGGTAGAAGCGTTTTGACCGTTCGCTGGTTATAGGCTTTGTGACGTCACACAAAATTCAATATGGCGCCCTCTAGTGGACATAAGGTAATGAATTTTAAAATAAATATTTTGGAATGGTGTCTTGTTGGGTATCAAACTAAAGGGCTTAATTAGCACATTTCAAAAATATAAATATTTCTGAAACAAACCCCAAAATAATTAGATAAAAAATAAGTTTCAAAACCAAAACCCGACTACTGAAAAGGATGAATCAAGAAAGTACCTTCTCGTGGTCACAGGCTGCCATAGCTTATAAGTATTTTAATACAGCGGCATGCGACCACGGGAAGGTACTATCGTGTTTCATCCTTTTCAGTAGTATGGTTTTAGTTCTTAAACTAATTTTTTATCCTTGACAAGCATTATTTTAATTGCCACGAACCCCAAGCTCGTAACATTATATTAAGATGCAAAAGAGGTTTTGATATTCAAAAATGGCCTAAACTTTTATGAATATTCAATTTAATAACCAAAGATAGACGCTTTGTAATCTACCTCTGTATCAATTAAGTTTAAAAGGCCTACCTAAGCCATGATGAATATATTAATTTTAATAATGGCAACTTGGTTTATTTTCGGTAATGAAGACTGTTACTGTGTTGTAATATCATTTAATATTTTATTTATTTATTACAGGCGACACAGGCCCATATATAAATATCTTAACCTAAACATACATATTTTTATTATAAAACAGTACTTCACCAGCTAACTCTTGCGCAGTTCTGTGGTACTTCTCCGCGGAAGCGACGGAACACCAAGTCCTGCGGCCAAAAGTCTTCTTCTATGACAACGGGCATATAGCAATTCGGCACGCGCACCACGAACGCCTTGAAGATGACGTTGCGGTGCGACTCCAGTAACTGCACCCTCGGCGTGTACCTCGTCTACTCCACGATGTCCTCCGCCTTAGGTGGTGTAGTGTAGGTGGGAGATGACACCGGTGTGTTCGACTTTGCGGCACGCAAGCTGACTTCGGGCTTCGTAGGAGCTTTGCCGCAGCGGTTCTTGTTCGTTCGCGATCGGCGCTGATGATGAGATGACATCAGTCCTATTCGGAGCCTTTTTTGGCATAGGCTTCATACTAGAAGCTCCTGGGGCACTCGCGGTGACACTAGCGGATTCCTTTTGTAATGTTCAGTGTTCATACCTAGCTGAGGGAGGTGCTATTCTAGGTTCGATTCTCTGGTCAGACAAAAACTGACCTTTTCGCATTTCAACAGCAAAAAATACGAGGTTGGGTTTCTCTTCTTTGTCTGCCTAGCCTTTTCCCAACTATGTTGGGGTCGGCTTCCAGTCTAACCGGATGCAGCTGAATACCAGTAATTTACTTGGAGCGACTGTCTATCAGGATGTGCCTAGGAGGACCTCCACAACCCAGTTACTGGTTAATACGATACCCCTTGGTAACACTGGTTGTCAGACTTTGGGGACTGTCAAAGATCCATGAATGACAGCCTTCTTAAAAACATGAAATTGTATACATCACAGGTATGATGTTTTAAAATAACCAGAGGTACCGAAGCCTAGACTATAACAATTTGAGATTATTTTTAATAGAAAATAGTCCTTCAGTCTGAATTTCGACCATGGCAGCCGATCACAGCGGAGACTAGCCATCTACACGTTTGTGCGCCGCGATACTGGTGATAGGTTAGGTGATTCTTTTAATACAGTCACGATGATATAGGTACCAAGGCGAGATAAATTCAAGGGAGGTCTACAAAAAAAAAACCAAAAGAAAACCCGCATCTCATTGGACAAGACAATAGTTAAACAATAAACTATAAATAAAACAATAATTAAAACATCTAAAAATCGTTTTTGAGATGAGCACATGCAAATTGACAGACAGGTAAGCAAGCACACGAACGGACGTGGCTCGGAATTTAAAATAAATTGTCATCTGCATACCTTTGAGATAGCTCTTGAATATACACCGTGTCTTTTTTATTGTCTAGCCAATTCATGTATCCATTGCCTACGATGCTTTAAAAAAAAACAGTTAATTTAAAAGTGGAATTAAGTACATCATCTGTGTACAAATGGAGTTGGGCAGTGATGACAGGTGGAGTAAGGCTGTGACAGAGCGGCGTCCAAGGTCTGGAAGACGAGATATTGGTCGACCGGCGGCGAGATGGGCAGACGACCTTGTTGCCATCACAGGCAAAACCTGTATATACAATGGAAGAAAAGAGAGGTCTATCCCCACCTGTGGGTGATGTCGGGCAGTGGATGATGTGTAGGTACATCCGTCACACGACTACATATTATATTATCAAGCTATACATTTCCAGTTTTAGGTGATCTGGCATTGTATAGGTTTTTCGTACAATGAGAAATCAGCTTATACTGGATATTACGAGTATGTCGCCGTGCGTATATTATGTAATGTGTAATTTTACTTTCTGGCGATATTATTCCATAATCAAAACATAAACTTGAGTTATATATTTTTTTTATCGTTATTTTGGCGGCAATCCCGTGTTTTTAAGAATGTTCACATTCTAGTTTCGGGTCTCAATCTGTCAGAAATACCTACATATTTCTCGCGTTTTTGACATTGATTCTCGCTGAGATGAGATTGTGACTAGATTTTGTACGTTTTCCAATACGGGAATTGGTCTTCTGTAGTTTAACTTCTTTCTTGAAATATATTTTGATCGTTGCCTATATATGTACAGACGCCAGCACATCAAGCTACCCAAAACTGTCAAATTTTCCCAATCAACTTTGAACCTTATACTTTAGCGATAAAGTTGAAAATCTATTGAAGAAATTTGACAGATTGTAGTAATTTGATGTGCTGGCGTCTGTACATAAAATTATTCGGATACATTCGTTAGAGGAGGGTAACCACCTTTGTGTGGCGAGTCCCTCTATTAAAGAAAGACGAAAATATGCGTTGTCTATAGCAGTACATAAAAGAAAGACCACGTCGTTTTATTTTCGTGAATAAAATGCACTATAAGCCCTATTGAATTGAGTCGAGTTCATTCTAAGAAAAAACTATAAGGAAGTAAATTTTCAATTCTTATAAATTCCTATGTAACAGACGATAAAAGAGATAGCTATGCTGGCAATATATTTTACTAGCTTCTGCCCGCGACTTCGTCCGCGTGAAATTTCTTGTTACTCCGACCCACCCCGTCGCATCGCATCGCCTGCCCGCGCTATTACTTCGTTTTTGCTTAGCGTTCTTTCTGACTTTTTGTTTTTTTTGCTTTGCTCCTAAAGGTCATAGCGTGATGTTAAAATTTTAGCCTTCCTCATGAATTGGGCTATCAAATGCAAAAAGATTTTTTAAAATCCGACTGGTAGTTCCAGAGATTAGCGCGTTCAACCAACCAAAGAAACAAACTCTTCAGCTTTATAATATCAGTATAGAAGTATAGATAAATCTGAAGAGTTTGTTTGTTTATTTTGCTCGGCTCCTCATAGCGTGATGTTAAATAGCCTATAGCCTTACTCAATAATTGGGCTATCAAATGCAAAAAGAATTTTTCAAATCCGACTGGTTCAACCAAACAAACAAACTCTTCAGCTTTATAATATTAGTATAGATATACTATGTGTGTCTATGCACATCTTCAACAACATGATGGATGGACTCTGTGTGGTATATGGTTAAAAAGGGGGTGACTACAAAGATGACAACTATTAGAGAAGTGTGTAAGAAAAAGACACGTTGCGCCGACCATAAATAAATTGGGATAAGAACAGGAGAATTATGATGTCTATGAGCATTAAAGCTCCTTCAAACAGGCGCGACAAGCGATAAAATCGCGCGCGACACAAAGGCACCGCAAGTCGCGCAACGAGCGGTGCCTTTGTGTCGCGCGCGATTCGCGTCGCGCGTCGCGCCTATTTGTAGCAGCCTTTAACCTCCTGAATCAATATCTTTGTTCAACATGTTGCAATAACAAAAAACCCTAAGTACTTACATATTTTAATGTTGGGGTTCCTACGGAGAGGTATTAGGGAAAGGGCAACGTCCGCCATGCTAAAGTGACTTGCGTATACCATCGACATGGTGTCTTACAATAGACCCCAGAAAAATACGGCCCCAGCCCAGCCTAGCCTCAGAAATACAGTATAATTAGCGTATAAAGGCTCGTACAAACAGGCGCGACACGCGATATAATCGCGCGCGACACAAAGGCACCGCTCGTTGCGCGACTTGTGTTGCCTTTGTTTCGCGTGTCGTGTCGCGCCTGTTTGAAGGAGCCTTAATGTTCCACTGCAGGGACACAGGCCTCCTCTCTGTGAGTGGGAGTGGGCCATAATCTACCACGCGGGCCCAGTGCGGGTTGGTGGATGTCACATGTCTTCGAAATTTTGGTTCTAAGACATCCGGGTTCCTCGCAATGTTTTCCTTCACCATTTTGAGAGCACTGGTGATGAAATTAAATACACAAAATAAAGTGCCTGGCTGGGTTTGAACTCACGGCCTACAACTCGGTAAGTCGGGATCGATACCCCTGAGCTACCACTGCTCTCAGAAATACAACAGGACAAATTCGATTTGCGATAGATAGGGTGATAAACAGTACCTACTTGAGTTATCGACAATCAGTCCACTGTATCGTGACGTGGCTTATCTTGTTATCTACCAGTGTGTGGGGTGGTTGGGCCACTCATCGGCACCATCTACTACATGATAACAAGGCAGTAACCCTAAGTTGCTTATCAATATCTGTTGTATTTTAATCTAGTAAAAAATGCTGGGTTCAGTGACCTTTTCGGGTAGAGCAGATTAATCAACCTTAGTTTTTAAGAATCTATACTATCCTAAAAAATATTATAAATGCGAAATTAAGTTTATTTGTTTGTGTTACCTTTTCACGCCTAAACCACTGAACGGATCATCCTGAATTTTGCATATACGTTGTCAGGTGTACAGAACCCGGACATAGGGTACCTTTCTTCCCGAAAAAAGTGCTGTTCCCGAGGAAAACAACAATAACGTTATTATGATAATAGATGGCGCCATGTGTCTTTCGAATATATCTCACATATTTAGGCTGTATGAAGCTCTCCGGGTCAGCTAGTTAATAATAAAACTGAAGAGTTTTTTCTTTGGACTTTGCTGATCTCTGGAACTACCAGTCGGATTTGATTTGATAAAATTCTTTTTGCATTTGATAGCCCAACATTCTTGAGAAAGGCTATAGGCTATTTATTACATTACGCTAACATCACATTAGGACTCTTAGAAGCCGAGCAAAGATAAATGCAAAAAAACAGCTAAAATACGCGACATAAATCATACTAAGTAAAACACTTTAAAGTTTTTCATCCACTGCAAGCTATGACGTGGAGGAGCGATAAAATATAGCATCATTAAACACAGAACTCGACTATCTATGCACAATGGTTCGCCAGGTGTCACCGCCACCCTCACTGAATCTATCATAACGCTATCAAAGTGCTTCCATTGGTTGTGTAAAAAATTAAGTATGTGCTCCTCTAGTAACGACGTGGTTCCGTATTAATTTAATAGTGATTTAAACGTTTTTTTTGTTTTTATTTTCTTGGAAATGTTAAAAATTGGCAACGTGTTATCTTGTAGTCATATTTTTGGAGTTAAATCGTGTATTTCGATTTGAATACAAAAATGTTCTTTGTGTATTGTATGGTAATATTATTTTGCGAAAAGAATACTTAAATAGACTAACAGTTAACAATGCGCGGCAATGCACAAATGTTTAAGTTTTTCGAGACAATAAGTCTCGACCAAATTGTTTTTTCAATTCAAATAGCAATGATGCCTCAAAAAAATAATATATTTAAAATAATATATGTATTCAAAAATTTTACTTGCTTAAAAACTTACCACATTTTCATTTTTCCCCATTTAAAATTTAGTAGCCCATGAATTATGACGATCACCGCAGGGCAAGACGCTCCCCTCTTTAAACCACCAATAAAAAAGCATAAAGTTTAAACCAGGAAAAAAGCTACACAGTACCATGAAGGGAATTAAAGGTCCTTCCGTAGACGGAACCCTAACGAAAACCCCTCCTGCGCTATTACAGATAAGAAGATGCAAATTACTCCTGGAGGGTGTTAAAACGAATTTGCTGAAGCGTTCCTCTTGAACAAAATTGATGTTTTAGAGGCATGATCGAAGATCAGGCCACTCAGGTGCGCACAGCCGGTTTACCTATCAACGTTTAGTCCAACAAGGACTCAATAAACGCGGCGAAATTGCTTAATTTTTTGCTTGAGTATGTACTCTCCACCAAAGCCTTTATTTCAATTAAGTAAACCATTTACAGGAATTTTTGAATTCTCAAAAGATACGGTCAGTTAGTCAAAAATGTAAAGTTGAAGCTAGTTGCCCATTCCATTTCTTATTTCACATTTGTATGATATGAGCCACGGCGAGATCGTTAAAAGATGCCCATCCATAGATAATAATTACCCATGTCTCCACTAGTCCAATGCTTACTCTAGTATGCATATCCTTCCCTATCCTACAGCCATGTCTTCCCTACCATAACCGCGGCCCCCGGTCTACTCCTCGATATACAATGGTCGCTGTAGCATCATGAACATGAGGCCACATGAGCTAGTGCGAATCTTGGGGTTCATTCTATTAATCGAGTCTGGTTCAACCACGCTGGGATCGGTTCATTTCATTCATTCACATTCAGATATGAGCGAGATTCTGTTACTCTTAATACAATAATAAAGGAAATGGCGCACCAACCCCGTGTTTCTAAATAAATCTGCTTTGTACTTAAAACTGAAGGCCCATTCCCGTATTTTTAAAAGCGTTCAAAATCCAGTTTCTATCTCATTTAATCGACAATCAATAACAGAAATGTAGGCAAAATAGAAGTATTTTTGACAACTTGCGACAGATTATAATGCAACCGTTCTAGTTGATACTGGTATTGCCCCCTGGCGTTAGCAGTAATGACATTATGTAAGTAGGTTGACTATAACAATCTTAACTCGTTTTGAACGTCTAACTGATGTATGTATTTCCAAGAAATAGGCGTGATAATAGTAAACTATATGTCAATTAACGTGTCAAACTACTTTGGCGCGCAAAAGTGTTTACCTATGATGGTTATAGTCTATCTCAATCGTATTGACCAAAAAAGTAAACAAACAGGTCTCTAAACCGACCACAGACAGTTTCAATTTACACAAAGTATCACCAATTTATTATACTGATAATTTACAATCAAAATAGAAATACATGATACCGAATCACTTCACTACACAAACATCTGATCTACAACCCTGACCAAGCATTAGTGTGAACACAGAATAGATAAATACAGAACTCTATGCCACGTGTGAAAACAGCTGCATGCACACATAGACGCGTACGTGGGGCGATCTCAAACAAATGCCAGTCGCGAGTGCACTTGCACTCGCTGTATGTGAAGCGTGTCTATATGTGCGTGCGTTTTCGCTCGTTGTATGAAATGAAATGACATGTTTATTTATGTTATATCTTTTAAGACACTTCAATATTTTGTTGGTCAATTTTATAAAAACTGGATGGCGCTAGCAATTCTAGCTGATTGATCCCTGAAAAGAAATGGCGAAACAAACACAGAGGTCTCTTTTAAAGTCCAAACATAATAATTATTAGGAATTTAGGATTTTATGTCAGTCTAGCAATGCAGGGCCATGTCTGAAAAGGCCCTTCCCTTTTGGAGAAAGAGCCATAACGGCTTTGAGTTGACCTGTGCCGACAGACGGCATGCATGCATCAGTCATCGTGTAGCTCAACCTTATTTTAGGGAGCTCAACTTTATATGTCTGGACTTCTTGAGCTGACGTTCTGCAACTATCTATTCCATGGCGTGAACTAAGCTAGATATAGCAGATATACAAGCCCCACACTTCGCTGTATCAACAATGGGCGCTTGTTCGTTTATCGATTCAACACAGTGGGACACATTGCGCTGGGGTGGACAAAATTGCCGTTTGTGAAAGATGGGATTATTTTATATATATAGATGTGTTGTATTCATGGAGGGTTTTATGGGCTTTGATTTGGTGACAATGAGGGTACGGTAGGAAGTATTTCGATTAGATTATTGACATTTTGAGTAGGAAATGTGAAGAAACGAAACTGTGTAGCAACAGTATGTATGTACAGACGCCAGCACATCAAGCTACTATCTACAATCCGTCAGATTTGTTTAATAGATTTTCAACTTTATCGCTAAAGGGTTAGGTTCTAAGTTGATTGGGAAAATTTGACAGTTTCGGGTAGCTTGATATGCTGACGTCTGTACATACTATTTAAGTACATAACATCACACCTGTACGCCGAAGAGTTCGGCAGAGGTGTACCCATATAGTTCACCCACATTTCGCAACGTATTGTAGCGGTATCTACAACGCCACATGCGAACAACGCGTCATAGAAACGTCACCCAAAATCCTGCATCTCGCAAGCAGAGTTTACCGCGCAACTAGGACAGATACAACGGCCCGACATGAATCATCGGGCAGTTGCCCGCCAGACACAACACCCGTCTGGTCGGAGGATCCTCCCTTTTCTTTGGAGGTTGAGTGAACTTTACACCCTGTTTCTCATACCTCTATAAGTTTATGTCCCACGTAACAGAAGGGACGCGCCTAGGACTGTTACTTGAGAAATTCCAGATGGAAAAACCTAAGAACATTTTGCCTGACTCGGGAATCGAACCTCGGACAGCTCAAGTATAGCAACCACTAGAACAACGAAGGATAGGTACATTTAAGTAATCGTAAAATCATGATAAATCAATTATTTTATTCAATGCTTTTTGACATTATAACTACAACGTGTCTGTTACGTCAACTGTAACAAAAAAAATATAGTTTTAGAACCATTAGGGGCAACAAAATCATTTTCTGTCTGCGCGAGCGTGTCACACAAAAACTATTAAACTGTTTTTAATGGTTCTTTCACTTTCACAAATGGATGTCCGCAAGTTTCAATAAAAACATCCAAGTCGATCGATATCCAATACATTTTGAAATCTAATATAATATAGATTATACAAAAAAATTATAATAACTTTTTACAAACATAATTTTAGTATTAGAATGCCTTCAGCGTAAAGGCTCGTACACACAGGCGCGACGCGACACGCTACACAAAGGCACCGCAATTCGCGCAACGAGCGGTGCCTTTGTGTCGCGCGCGATTCGCGTCGCGTGTCGCGCCTATTTGCAGGAGCCTTAATGAGCCTTTATTGTTCTCACTGCTGGGACTCAGGCCTCCTCTCTGTGAGGGGGAGTGGGCCATAATCCACCACTCGAGCCCAGTGCGGGTTAATAGATGTCACATGTCTTCGAATTATTGGTTCTAAGACATGCCGGTTTCCTCACGATGTTTTCCTTCACCGTTTTGAGACCAGTGGTGATGAAATCAAATACACAAAGTAAAGCTAAAAGCTTTAAGCTTTGAAATCTATCTGAAAACACAATCTTCATTGATACATTTATACAACTACTAGCTACGCCCCGCGGCTTCACCCGCATAAGTTCCGATCCCGTGGCAATATCGGGATAAAAAGTAGCTTATATGTTAATCCAGCGTGTCAGCTACCTCTATACCAAATTTGATCAAAATTGGTCCAGCCGTTTGAGCGTGAAGAAGTAACAAACATATAAACACACACGCAGACACAAACTTTCGCCTTTATAATATTAATGTGATTAAATCGAATTATGAAGTCATTATGTACTGAAATAGGTAATAACATACTGAATACCAACCTTTGTATTATAACTACTAATTTGTATAATTTCCAATATCTAATTTGGCCCGAACGTCTGATATCATTATTGACTCGGGTTTCTATAATTCAATTACACAGTGGTCTCAACCATTAGCCATGTGTAGACAAAATAATTTTGCGTCTGTGTTGAAGGTAATTTGGGGGTCGAACTTGCCCCGCGGCCCACGACAGACACAGGTTGGTTACCTAAGGCACTCTAACTAAATTACTTTGGTTACTCAGTGCGAAATTTATTTGGAAACTTCTACACGTTGCACGGTGAATGATTAAACAAGGGAACAAGTTCCGTTAATAAAACTGCTTGTTTCTGAATTGTTTGGAGTTTCGCTGAAGAAAGTTTCTTAAGAATTTCAGCTTAGTAGATAAAATACACGTTTCACATAAACGTTAACCGTTAATGTACACCGAGAAGTGTCATTTTTTTATTATACAGGGTTATTTTACATTGGCTAGCGAAACTCCTCAGACGCGCTGGGTATCGACAATCGATAATCTAAACACGACAAAACAAAACAATTAAAAGATTTGATGTTTTTTTTTTTTGAGAGATCAATGAACGTTATTAAGAGGGGACACGGCCTGCGAGGGATTCGAAAAATAGGTTTTGAAGAAACTATTGCCGCCGCCTTACCTCAAGTCGGCCCCCGTTGTGTGTGATAGGGACAGCTGCATGCAGCTCAGACCGAAATTATCACAAAAATTTTGACGAGATCGACGTTTCGTATTCCCCTTTTTTTTCTAGAAAACTGAGCTGATTTAATATTTTTTAGATTAACATTTTAAGAAAGAGTATATTTAGGTTACTAACATTATTTTTTATGTTAAAAACTTTTCTAATTTATCTGGTAGTCCTTTAATCACGGCGGTAAAAATAGGGCATTTTTGTAATTTTTAGAAGGCCATATTTTCTTTACTAATTAGTTGCTGAAAAAAAAAAGAAAAGGACAGGGATGTGTTTACGACAGACCTTGATTTTATGAAAAAACAAAAATGCTCTAGAGACATTATTCGGAAAGAAAAAAGGGGAATACATTTGTAAGGAGAATCGCACGCCCTGTTCCCTCTTAAGTGTCGTTACTTTAAGTATGAATTGAGAAAAAGTGTTTTCTCATGTTTTATCGTATTTAGATATTCGATTCGATTCGATATTCATCGCGTCTGCAGAGTTCAGCTAGCAAATTAACCCTGTATACTAAAAAACTGTCACTTTGAGAAGAAATTGCAAGCGCCCGATAAAGTAACAAAGCCGAAGCTGCAGTGGTTCGGGATACCTGATTATTTAACAAAGGGGCTATAGAAATAATTGTACTCAAGTCGCGATTTAATGAACAGGAGGTGAATGGATTCTAGAATAACTTATTGCTCACAGCTAAAATTGAGTATTAAAAAAAAAGCTGAATTTACCTACCCTTGATCTCGATCACGCGATCACGCCTGATTTAAGAAAGAAAATAATGTTTATTTGATCTAAGTAAGGCACACAATATTCACACATCACCATCATCTGCCTAGCCTTTTCCCAACTATGTTGGGTCGGCTTCCAGTCTAACCGGATGCAGCTAAATACCAGTATTTTACTTGGAGCGACGGCCTATCTGACCTCGACAGCCCAGTTACTGGGTTATACGATACCCCTTGGTAAGACTGGTTGTCAGACTTTCGGGCTTTTGACTACCCGTAATGACTGTCAAAGATCCACGAATGACAGCCGGGACCAACGGCTTAACGTGCTTTCCGAGGCACGGAGGGGTCACGTATAAAGATGGTCACCCATCCACAGACCAACCGCGGCAAGCGTAGCTTAACCTGATCGGTTGACCTGTGCGGCTGTTATTATTTAGCCACGGGCCCCCTCTCACAATAGAATAGAATAGAATACTCTTTTTTTTTTCTCTTTTTTTAATATTCACACAAAAAAAAAGAAATTAAAATAGTATTGTCTAAAAGCGATGGATGAGATCTATGATGGACTAAGATGGACTCCTGTTTTGAAGGCAGACGGTTTAAATTTGAAAGATGCGTTTTTTTTTAGCGACGGTAATATTTAACCAAAAATTCAAGTCAATGACGACAAGTGGGACTGTTGGTAAACGCCTATATTATACATGTCTCCGTGCTACCGCGCGCACTGTGGGTGCAAACAGCCGATAGCGCGGACAAAAAGATTCCACCGCATTGTGGCCGCGACACAATGGCACGCCGCGAGAAAGGAGAACTTGTAATTACTATTTTCCTACGGGCGCCTTTTCAGGGGGTTTATATTTCAGAAAAATGGAATATACGTGAGTCACGCCACTTCTTTGTTGAGCCATCTCATATCTTCAGCATACATCACAGCCAAACACGAATGGAAGAGAAAGATACAACTAAAGGCTAATTAATAACACACACGAGACACAAGGCTCCTTTCTCCTTAAATATCATCATTTGTTTTTCTTTTCTCCTGTTTCGTGATTATTATTATATGTACTAACAGCGCCCCAAAATTTTACCCGCATAAGTTTCGATTGTGGGAATAGCGTGATAAAATGTATCCTATGTGCTAATCCTGGTGCTAAACTAACTAATTAACTATCTGTGTGCCAAATCCGTTCAGTTTTTGGTTGAAAGAGTAAAAAAAACATCCATCCATCCTCACAAACATTCGCGTTTATAATATTAGTAAGAAGTAGGATATATGTATAGAGGGTGACAGATTGATTCTAGACCCTCTAGCGTAGATGTATTTATCGGTCATCAAAAAAAATCACTGTTTTATAGAAAAGTAAAATACCTACGTGGTCAAAACGTATGGAACATCTCTAATTAAAAAAAAAATACCCGACGAAACTTTTCAAAGGCTTCGCGTCGATGTCCTGTCACCCTGTATTTATATAGATTTGTGTATACTTTATGTGTGTATTAATTGTATATGTAAATGGTACACCACCGATTTTCTACAGTATTTTCTCTCCTTCCCCTTGTTAATTCATCCAAAAGTAGTATTTAAAGATCGCTTTTAGCGATAAGACCGCCCATTGTGTCACCCTTTGTTAATTTCTACATTTATATCTGTAATTTATATAGTGTACATAAGAATAATGAGCCTATAATGTTCCCCACTGCTGGGAAACAGGTCTCTTCTCTTTTTGAGAAGGAGTGGACCGTAATTCACCACCCGGGCCACTGTGGGTTGGTAGATGTCACATGTCTTGGAGTTTTTGGTTCTAGGACATGCCGGTTTCCTCACGACGTTTTCTTTTACACAAAGTAATCCGCCTGCCTGGGTTAGGACCTACAACCTGGAAACCGTAAGTCGCCATTACCACTGGGTCACCCACCACTGCTCAGAAGGCCAAAACTTGTCAAAATGTAGGGGAAATTAGAAGTATTTTTTGACAGATTGAGACTGAGATCAGACTGTGAACGTTCTTCTTAAAATGAGGAGAATTGCCCCTCTGGTGTACAGACACCAGCACATCAAGCTACTACAATCTGTCAAATTTCTATAATAGATTTTCAACTTTATCGCTAAAGCATAAGGTTTAAAGTTGATTGGGAAAATTTGACAGTTTCGGGTAGCTTTATGTGCTGGCGTCTGTACATAATAAAGGGTATTCTATTCTATTCTGATCCTACATCTTTTCCCCTTGTTACATTAACTTGTGATACAAATATCTGTTTGTTCAAATCCCTAAAATATTTAACGCTGAAATGGCAACAATTTAAAGCGGAAATTCAGATTACAGATGAGACATTACTACCAAATTAGTAAACATAACGAGCTGCCTGACAAATAACTTTGATATGTATCCAATTCATAACGTTTTGTTAAACAAATAATTCTTGATCTCAAGATTTTCTAATCTTTATTTATTAACGGATAAAACTGGATTGGTATGATAAAGACGTAAATGATCGCAAGATCGCTTCGCAAGATCTATCGAAATCTTCAAGATGGCCGTATTATAACAGAAATTGCTAGGTATAAGCTATTAGCATCGAGCATAATGGTCATTGGTTGGTGTAATCTCATAAAAGGATCTACCACAACTGTAGCCGGCGCGACGAGCCCCTCAATATTTACTGGAGTAAAGTGTTCTTCGCAGGGCAAATGACAGGAATGAGGAGCGACTGAGAGGGAACTCAGGCTATTTACCTCGATGGCACATCTGTAATTACTGTATAGCGTATACGAGAGTTAAAATATCCCGTCGCTTACTTGGAATTTTGTCCGCGCAACTCGAGCGTAAGTGCCACTAGGCGGCGAGCGATTATCAACTGTATTCGCCTTAATGAACCGCGTCCGTGCACACTGAGCTCAGTTAAGAAACTTTTCATCGTTACACTAACTACATAGTTTGAGGAGATGATTAAATACGAAGCATTGAGACGAAACCTTTGAGAGTTCCAGCGACCTTTGTTTATATGAATGAGAGAGGTCAACAGACATCGTGTCGGGCCTACTGGCCACGAACAAAAAACGTTGACGTTACTTATTACCAATAAAATTTTGAGCGAGAACTCCTAAGTGGCATTTAAGTGTCAGTCAACTGGTGTTTAGGCCGTTTTGCGTTTGGAAATGTGCGACCGGCCCGAGTCGGACTGGTTTGAACCGAAGCCGGTTGGACAAAGTGTAGCGACTTAGTATGTCGGTGTATGGATACTCCTTTGTGGGCGCATTCCGATAGATACGGACCCCGCCAGACTGAAATGCGGATAATGAAGAGCGCTTATTGTGATTTGTGTGGCATCCGAGTTGGGAACTAGATGCTGTTGGTCCTGTTTAGTATCATGAGATCGGTAGATTTATGCTCTCATACACGTCTTTAGCATCGCTGATGCGAATAAATATTGCTTTGAAGCCTTTAAATTGCAGTTTGTTTCGTAAAAAACGATACAAGTTGCAGAAAAACATTGCGAAAGTAAACCGCTGAGGATTTTTTTGGTGTCTTTTTGAGATGGTGTTGTGGCATGTATCTCAAGTTATTCCGGATTTAAAAAGCCCCGAACACGCGAGGTTACGGCCAAAGTCGGCAGTTTTACGGCACCCAGATAGGGTTATTTATACCGGGAGTCTTATTTAATAACGTTATCGGAATCGCTGTGTCGTTAAATCCATTAATGCTTGTCTTACCTGTATATTTTGGATGTTTTAAAAGATATATGCCTTGGATTTTGTTTTTTATTTCTCTTAAGTTCTTTAATGGTTTAATATAACAACGTTCTGGTATACATTAAGAGAATCTTGTTTTAGTACCAAAGGGAATTGATCACTTAAATAAATCTTCTTAAAACAAGAGCCGAACGAACACACTTTTCTGTAGGAAAAAGACTATGGGCTGATTTTTCCAACGCCAGATAACTTTATCGGAAGACTACTTTTGAATTTTTGACAGTTCTTTCATACAAAAACTGTCAGACGTGTCAGTTTTATTCCACGAACAAAAATTATCGGTCGATTGAAAACTCAGCCATTAGAAATAGTTTATTCAAGAATCATCATCTGCCTAGCTTTTTCCCAACTATGTTGGGGTCGGATTCCAGTCTCACCGGATGCAGCCGAATACCAGTATTTTACATGAAGCTACTGCCTATCTGACCTCCATAAACCAGTTAAGTATATAGGTACTGGGTAATACGAAACCCCTTGGTAAGACTTGTGGTTGGACCTTCGGGCTTCTGGCGACCGGTAACGACTGCCAAATATCCATAAACCGGGACCGGGACCAACGGATTTCCATATGTAGAGATGGTCACCCATCCACGGACCAACCGCGGCAAGCGCAGCTTAACCGGATCGATCGACCCGTGCGACCATTATAAATATACTTTAGCCACAAACACACTGTAAATTCAAGAATATCCATATCTATTTAAACTGAAACTAATATTCTGATTCCAAAGCTCAAAATCACTATTCAACAATATAATTATTATCTTTATTTTTCTCACCACAGACAACTGACAGATACCGCTTTGCTTGTCTGTGGTGAGACCATAGACAAGCAAAGCATTCGACACATCCACAACTGAGTCAGTAGCCACATAAACACATAATATCTCATATCCTGTTATTCCGACTTCCTTCTATGTCGTAATACAATTTACTGTAATCACATTAGCTAGTAATGACATCAACACACTGATCCATTTAGCCATACTTTTGTTTTGTACCCCTATATTCTGGTCGAAAGATTTGTAAGCCAAGATATTTTTGAATACCTGTTTCTGAGCCCCATATTTTGGTATTTGAAACTCAGTTTTTATCTAAACCATACATGCATTTTGAAGAGAAAAAATTTGACATTTTGTATGTTCGTTTGCTATGTTTTTACGCTAAAATGGCCGAATAGATTTGGAAGAAATTTGGCACATTGGTAGGCCATGACCTGTGTGAGGACAATTTTATCCCGATATTCCGACCGGATCGAGACTTACGGCTTGTACACACAGGCGCGACGCGACACGCGACACAAAGGCACCGCTAGTCGCGCGACGAGCGGTGCCTTTGTGTCGCGTGTCGCGTCGCGCCTGTGTGTACGAGCCTTTATGCGGGTGAAACCGCGGGGCGCAGCAGCTAGTACTATAAATAATATATTTGTTAAAGAAATTGCTTCCTGTTTCAGTGGAACAATTTGGCTGTGGCTTATATATAGGTGCCGCCACGAAAGTTTCCAGAATCTAGACTCCAGGAATTGAAGCCTTAAACTGGAACTCCTAAAAGTTCATCGAAGTGCGAGTTAAGGCTCGTGCACATAGGCGCGACGCGACACAAAGGCACCGCAAGTCGCGCAACGAGCGGTGCCTTTGTGTCGCGTGTCGCGTCGCGCCTGTGTGTACGAGCCTTTAATTTTAGCAATTTGATTATGTTAAAACTTTCCTCGAAAAATCTTGATTAATGCTCCTACAACGCCTCTAGCCGTTTCTCTGTAACCAAACGATTTTAAACGAAACATATCGTGCACAAAATCTTAGAAAAGGAATTTGATATGCAACTTAGCTTCAATTTTATCGTAAATCTATGAAAATATCCTTACCAAAAAACTTATCTTGCATCTAAATACTACCAGCTATCTCGAAAAAGCAGGCCAAATCTTCCAAAACACGGGTCAATGACCTCCTTAACATACTCGGTGCGTAACAGCAAATTTTTTTCACCCACTCTTTAGCCATGCCATCATATAGCATGGTATTTAAACTCACTACACGTTGCCACGCAGAACAATTGTGATTATATTTAAAATTCATGAGACGCAATACAATTTTGTCCATAAAATTGTATTTTTGGTGGCATGGCCCACTGTGTATGGTCGATTTGGGTTATTGGTGGGGCGTGGGGCTTACTGTACCTATGTATTAGATGTTATCTTATTTGAAAGAGATTCGTAGTTGACCTTCATAGGATTAGGATAGTACGAGTGTATAATTTAATTTAGTTTTCGCGACGTGATTGATTTACAAACATAGATCAAACAAAAGAAAATTCTAGATGTCGTCGTTGCGCGTGCAAAAGCCGCTATGTGTTATTTAGTTATTTCCGATTCTTTATACAGTTTTAATCGTTATTTCAATACACACATACTGTATAAACAGTTATGTGATAAGTGCAATATTTAAAGAGTTAAGGCTCCTTCAAACAGGCGCGACACGAGACGCGACACAAAGGCACCGCAAGTCGCGCAACGAGCGGTGCCTTTGTGTCGCGCGCGATTCGCGTCGCGCGTCGCGCCCGTTTGCAGGAGCCTTTAAAGAATGTAGCTATGTGATATTCATACATCGAAAGTTCCGTATAAACACGCTAAATGTTATAATTCATATAGCTCATATGAGTTCACTAAAAACACATAGCGACTTTTGCACGCGCAACGACGATGTGTGTTGATCACAAGCTTCGCAGGGTAGCTGGTAGCAGCTGAATGAGAGTAGCCGAGAATCGAGCTGAATGGCGGGCAATAGGAGAGGCCTTTGTTCAGCAGAGGACTGCTATAGGCAGGTGTAGATGATGATGATGAAATAGACTCGTTTCCTATTACATAAAACTTAAAGATAACTGGCGAAATTTCGGTGTACTAGAGGTAGAGCTACACCTCCTAACCCTTCGGATATAACAGGCTAGGCATTGCTTTAGGATTATGTAAAAAAATAATCTTACTTTTTTTTTTATAAACGTTGCCCCACACTAGGAATTACTCCTGTATTGTGGGTGAAGGGACACTATTTTACATAAACATGTCTTTTCATGTCAATCGATTTATCTGTCCTTGATACCGATTCACAAAAATGACTTTTCTAATAGGGTTTCCCAACTCCTTTTTTTTTTTTTTTAAACGTTGCCCCACACTAGGAAATTACTCCTGTATCGTGGGTGCGTTTACAAACATTTAAATTCACATACACAAACAGCCAGACCCGGAACAACTACCTGTAGGCAATACAAATATTTGTTCCGTGCGGGAATCGAAACCGCGACACGCAGCGCAGCAGTCGATCGCTCAGCCACTGCGCCAACCGTGTTGTCTACTGTTATGAGGACGTGGCACATACGTCAGCCATTTTATTACTCCTAAAACAGCTCATTTCACACGCCAGTCCTGCTGACACCAATTTGCCTATTACGATTTAAACTAGGTATAACTGTTCACCCAAATAGGAACGAGGGGCACATAAATAAAACGAGAGAAGTTCAGTTAACAGCACTGTTATCGTATTTTGTTTTAACACAGCGCCATTAAAATTATGAGCTGCATGAACTATAAATAAACTAGTTAACAGCTAATGCCGAATAATGGCCTGTGACAACTGCATATTAGTTTTAATGTGAGTATAAATTGTAATATTGCATTGCTATGTTGTCTGAGATGCTTTTCAGTTGTACGGTTTAGTCAAGAATCGTTCTTTCTTGCTTAAAACAGACGTTTAAATAACAGCGGTGTTATTCTGTAAAAATCTCACTGTGAAAACTTAGGTGAAGTGAGCGTGGAGTGGGCTGTCAATAGTGTCAATTCCTAGCAAAAATAAACTCACTTCATCTAAGTTTTCACGGTGAGATTTTTACAGAATCGACCGGCAGCTCAAGGATCGATCGATCAGAGGGGCAATTCTCGTCAGTTTAAGAACGTTCAGTCTGATTTTAGTCTCTATCTGTCAAAAAATACCTCTAATTTCCCTACATTTTTGACAAGCTTTTGACATTTATCGTCGGTGAGATGAGATTGTGACTACATTTGGAACGTTTTTAATTATGAGCATCGGCCTTCTCGTTAAGGCTCCTGCAAACAGGCGCGACGCGCGACGCGAATCGCGCGCGATACAAAGGCACCGCTCGTTGCGCGACTTACGGTGCCTTTTGCGTCGCGAGTCGCGTCGCGCCTGTGTGAACGAGCCTTTAAGCTACGCTTGCCGTTGTTTATCCGTGGATGGATGACCATCTTTACATACCGAGAGGCACGGAGGGGCGTGCCTCGAAAAACACGTTAATCATTCGTGGATCTTTGACAGTCGACAGAAGCCCGAATGTCTGATTAAGAGGTATCGTATTAGTATTATCCAATAACTGGGTTGTGGAGATCGGATAGGCAGTCGCTCCATGTAAAATACTGTTATTCCGTTGCATCCGGTTAGACTAGAAGCTGACCCCAACCTAGTTGGGAAAAGGCTACGCAGATGATGGATTCCCGTTTAATAAACACCGTAACGGTAAAGCTTACAGATACTTTCCTACCGGTCGATTCTTTAAAAATCTCACCGTGAAATCTTAGGTGAAGTTAGTTTGATTTTGCTAGGAATTGACACTATTGACAGCTCACTCCACGCTCACATCACCTAAGTTTTCACGGTGATATTTTTACAGAATAGCACCGCTGGGTCCTAATTCACCATGACCACTTAATGATTCCTTACTGCGAAACCTCGTCAATTGATTAGTAGAATCACATCTGCTGATAACGTATTCTCTATGACACAATGAACGAAACCGCGCGAAAAAACCCGAAGTTGGCGTGGTTTGAACTGTCAAAATACCACCACGCTTGAGTTTTGACAACCGTACGTGGTTTGCACGTGGTAAGATTACGCGGGGAACAATAATAACCATACATAATTGGGGCCCTGGTTATTTGTGTGATTGGTTTGACTTTGATAACATCACTCTTTTTAAAATAAATAATTTTCATTTTCGACATAACTTATGTTAGTGTCTGTAAAATATCTAACAAAAAGAATCCCATACCCAAATTATTGATCATTTCTATTTTATGTAGCATTGTAGTCAAAAACAATATACAACACCAGAACATGAATAGAATTGTTTTTTCTCCAGCGTCGCGATTAGGACACACTGTGCATTATATTTTATCGTTACCGATTCGCGTAGGGTTTTATTGTACGGCGTCTTGCGATGTTTATCGTCCATTGTTGTTTTCGATCGTAGAAAGGTACAGGGAAAGAGTTTCAAACCAGCTTTGTATGGAATTTGACGACTTTGCATCGATATTTCGAGAGGTGTAAAATAATACATTTTGATCTGTAGAGAAAGATTCACGAAAGGCTATAAATGAGATGTTTTACGTGACTTTAATTCCCAAGTAGCTTGGTTTGATGTTTCTGAAATCGTGAATATTCAGAATCATATTAGATTTGCTAGCGAAACTGCAGGTGTGGTATCTATATCTAAACACTATTAAATAAAACTAAAAAGATTTGAGGTTGTTTTTTGAGGGTCAACGTCCGCTGTTTGTGTTGTTACTTGCAGTAAGTGTTGAGAAAATCTTTTTTACACAAAATAAAAACTGATTTTAAAGAGTAACTACACTACCTGCAGTCACAAAAATGATTATAGATGTATGTAAGTATGTAAGTATATGTATGTATGCATGTTTGTATACGCATTTCTCCGCAACTATTAATGGGATCGTGACCATTTTTTTTACTGGCTTATATTTACTTCAACTTAGGGAACAGTGCAAGTTTCATCAAAATCGTTCCAGTAATTTTCAAGCCAGGCCGTCACGCTTACACGTATTATTACGGACTAAAGGCTCGTACACACAGGCGCGACGCGACACGCGACACAAAGGTACCGCTCGTTGCGCGACTTGCGGTGCCATTGTGTCGCGTGTCGCGTCACGCCTGTGTTAACGAGCCTTAATACGTGTAAGCGTGACGGCTTATTGATACGAGCTACGGGTGTAGTGTCAAAGGGAAAACATCTCAAAACCTTGGTCAAATTCTAGTGCAATATTTACAATAAAACTATTACCTACATTACAAACAAATAATCCAGTTTTTAATTAAACTAAAAATTACCAAATAAAAAAGTAATTTAAAAAAATTAAACTGACGTCAAAAAGAAATTAACTCAAAATTATAAAATTGAAATCTAATTTCGAAAGTCGGTGTCTTGGGATCTGTATTTTAATTTTAGTTTTTTGCCACCGACTTTCGAAATTAAAGTTATTTCATAATTTTTCGAAATTAAAGTTATTTCATAATTTTGAGTTAATTTATTTTTGAAGTCGGTTTAGTTTTTTTTTTTTAATTATTGTGTTTTTTGTTTTATTTATTTATTTATTAAAACTTTATGCACATAATGTACAAAGGCGGACTTAATGCCTTGGGCATTTTCTACCAGTCTACCTTAGGGTGATGCAGAGACAAAACAGGTTTTATCATGTTTAGATACCGACACCCAAAAGGTCTAAGTTTCGCTAGCTAATTTCATTTGACCCTGTCTAATATTACTTAGGATACCTAAAGTTTTATGGAAAACGAGCAACCTGTTGTTACTGTACGTTTTTATTTTATTTGGGTATTTGAAGACACAATATATTTGCTGTTTATCTTGTAATGGTCGATTAGGGTACAATTTAGTGTTCCGATAATTTGCCTTTCATGGCTTTCGAGTGGGTTGGAATTTATTATCTGTGTATTTTTTTTTTACTGATTGTGATTCGAGTACCAACTTACTCAAAATTTACTGAGGAAACACGTACAGGAAGACATTAGTAAAAGCATGATCATCCTATAATGTCAGGTCTCCTCTCGGTGAGAGGGAGTGGGCCGTAATCCACCACGCGCGCCTAAAGGCTCGTACACACAGGCGAGACGCGACACGCGACACAAAGGCACTGCAAGTCGCGCAACGAGCGGTGCCTTTGTGTCGCGTGTCGCGTCGCGCCTGTGTGTACGAGCCTTAATGCGGGTTGGTAGATGTCACACGTCTTTGATTTTTCGGTTCTAGGACATGCCGGTTTCCTCACCATGTTCATCTACACCGTTTTGAGAGCAGTGGTGATTAAATGATCTATACAAAGTAAAACGTCTGCTTCGAATCTATTGGTCAGGATCGTTGCTTCAGGCCCACTACTGCTCGTAAGGTCGGGCTCCGACAAACAGGCGCGACACGCGATATAATCGCACGCGACACAAAGGCACCGCCGCGCTCGTTGCGCGACTTGCGGTGCCTTTGTGTCGCGTGTCGTGTCGCGCCTGTTTGAAGGAGCCTTTATAAATTGATAACATTAAACACCTAAACTATGTAAAAATAACTGGCGTAAAAAATATAATTGTCTAACTCCCAGTCTGCAATATACAGAGTTGATATGACAGAGGGGCATTAAATTACACTACGTATACTATACGTGTATAGTATTAATTCGATACAGTACAAAAATAGAAAGCGCCAAAAATGAGATTTTTTTTTTTTCAAACAAACTAAATAGCTTAAAGTCAGAGTGAAACGCAACCACCCTTTATAAATAAATTTGACTGACCTTAGTTAGATGCCTAGGTAACAAAGTCGCGCAGGAGCGCGTGTGCGTGTGTGTTATCTCTCTTGGCGGGGGCGCGGGGGGCGGGCGGTTTAGACCGCTCGCGCCGTCCGCGCCCGGCTGGTTGTTAAGTACGCGCACACACAAAAACACAAAATTTTTAAATTCTCGATGTGTCCTCGATTCATATTAATGCACAAATTATACCGACGGAGAATATTGTTATTTATTAAATCACTGTCCGTCGCTAAGCACTTTAATTCCCGTAATCTTTGTACTGCCAATTGTATGGTGCCGGCGCGCGGCGTTCCTAGGGCTATTGCGCCGGTCACCATACCTTTCTCGGTATGTTCGCAGAGCTAAATCTGCGTTTCCACGGCATTCACCGTAAATTAAAATCATGTAAGTGTATTCTGACGCCGTGTAAGTTACACGAGGCATTGCTGAACACTTTAATGATTACACACACACACAACCAACGTTTAATTACGTATCCTATCACAATAAAAACAGTCAAACACAAAAAAACACTAACACTAAATAATAATATTCCCAAGTTAAACTTATTTAGTGTCTATCACAATAACAAAACAAAATCACAATTATTGTCAGCGAGTTCGACAAAACATAAAGGCGCGGCGGCGGGGGGCTCCCGTATTACGTAACGTACGTCCCGGATGGATGACGCTTGCGCACTGTCCACTGAAAGAAAGTTTTTTAGCAAATTCCCAAGGATCTAGAATGCAATAGCAACATACTGACCTATTTCTATTCCTTTTACGCGCGGGAAAAAGGCGCGGGGGTTTTGCTATGATTGTCACTCTCATAGTGAAAGTGCAAGTGTGTGTGTATTTATTGCTTCGTGAAATATTTGGTTGTACTTGTGCGGCAACAATGTATCTTATACTCAGATTATCGTTTTAAGGTGCATGACCTATGCGTATGAGATAATCAGCTGTTAGGAAATATACATCGTGTTCAAACGTAGCAAAAACTTCAAAAATCATTTGTGACTAAACTACTGCTCCTATTTAATTGATTTTTGGTACAGAGCTTGAAAATGGTATCTAGTATAGGCAGTTTAAAGAAAAGCCCCTCTGTCGTATCAACTTTGTATAATTGCTACAACCTGAATTTCAAAAAAAAAAACTACGAGAAAAAATACACTTGTTGTTTGTTCCGTATGTATCTTAACTCCATCAGACAAGTGTCTAACGCTACTGACATCGCCATGAACCCACACAAACATACAAACACATTGTTTTCAACAACTGGATTTTATTACTCCACATTGAACACGCCGTAATACAAATCGACATGGGTATTAAAATTGTAAGAAACAATCACAGTGTAGGTACATACATACATCCTTCTCTTTCACTCGTACGCAATAAAAAACAGATTGCAATACTTTATAGCCCGGTGATCGCGAGACAAGATCGGTGCAGTCAAAAAACATTTATTACACGCCATCAATTTTTATAAACCCGTGTAACGTGACACCAGGGAACAAATGAATGTGTTCAAGACAACCGAAATGCGTGTCCGACCGCACAGTGGGCCGAATAGTGATGTTACATGGCCATAACATTTTTTTTTTCTCCACTAACCACAGATTTATTCATCTGTTATACTTTTTATGTGGTATAACATTAAATGTAAAACGATCGTTAAATGAATTACGAGGTATTAATTGAGAATCTTTAATTTTTGTACAAAAAACGTAAAAATAGTCGCGAAAAATAGACGTCGTTTTTCCGCCATTTTACCCCTTCCGTGGCTGTTAATACGAACAATTTAATGAGAAACTATAATAAACTGATATTATAATAGTTCTCTTTAAAAATAATGGCCGCGGGAAAATAAAATGGTCGTAAGGGGTGTGAATGTGCTTCTGCGTTAGTTGAACATAATAGTTTGAGTAATTGTAGCACAAAAGCCAACATGATTTAAAACTACTGACCTACATTTAAAACGTGAGGGGCTCATGGCTAAGTAAAGGCTCGTACAAACTGGCGCGACGCGACACGCGACACAAAGGCACCGCAAGTCGCGCGACGAGCGGTGCCTTTGTGTCGCGCGCGATTCGCGTCGCGCGTCGCGCCTTTGTGTAGGAGCCGTAATCCTCCGTGCCTCGGTGAGCACGTTAAGCCGTTGGTCCCGGCTATCAGTCGTGATTTCGTGAATCTTTGACAGTAGTTACGGATCAGAAGCCCGAAAGTCTGACAGTCAGTCTTACCAAGGTATTGTCTTACCCAGTAACTGGGTTGTGGAGTTCAAACAGGCAGTCGCTCCATGTAAAATACTGGTATTCAACTGCATCCGGATTGACTGGAAGCCGACCCCAACATAATTGGGCAAGGCAGATTGATTGACCTTCAATTGAAACGTAAACATACAAGTACAGTGCGTGCCACGTAAGAAAAGACTTGACCCCGCCTTCCCCGCTCTTTCCGCCGCCCGTATGACGTCCGGTCCCATCCCGCACTCAGACCTCATACCGCTAAAGATACCTTAAATCGTGTTCTGCGCATGTCAGACCACGTGGTGTGTCAAGTCTCTTCTTACGTGGCACGCACTGTACACAGTTTGTTCTTCATTCTCATGTTAACACAAACCTTTCAACATCTGCAGTCGTTTAATAACATGTCGCAATCGTAAACGGCTTCATAGTCGATTCGCACGAATTTATTCGCCCGGAGCGGGCGAGTCATCACTTTTGAATATTATCTATAGGCGACTCGCACGATTTGGCACATTTTGAATTTTGTGCAATAAAGTAGATATAGAAAAAAGGACTAGCGCATAGAAGTGATATGAGTTAAATATTATAAATCCTGCCAATCGATTCTGTAAAAATCTCACCGTGAAATCTTATGTGAAGTGAGTTTGGTTTTGCTAGGAATTGACACTATTGACAGCTCACTCCACGCTCACTTCACCTAAGTTTTCACGGTGAGAATTTTACAGAATAGCGCTGCTGTACTTTTTTCTTAACCATGCATAACATTCAAAATGAGCCAGTTCGTTGGAGTAAGAAAAAAAAATTTAAAATGACGGTTCGCCCGTTTCGGGCTAGGAAATTCGTGCGAATCTACTAATAAGTTTCGTAAACATTCCGATTAACCGTCACAATAATGAAAGAGCCCACTAAACCTTAATCTCTATTCAAAATTTCCCACAAACGCTTTAACATCCTTACGATTCGATGGCAACTAAAGCCGCAACTTGGCCAGTCATAAAACTTGAGCATAAAACCGTAATGGTGCAATTACAGGGTTAATTAGCGAAGCTTGAGGCGTTTGTCAGGCAGAGTTTACGGTATACGTGACTGAATTCGATGGATGCCATGTCGGAACAAGTTGGTCACGTGGTATATTTATTTTTGGGGCGAGGGCACGGAATTAATTACAAAGGGAATAAGGTAGATATTTTTCAGGGAAAATCGGATAAACAGTTGTTTGAGCGCAATGGAGTTTGGTATTTTATTTTTGGGTGCCTGTCTTATTAAAAGTGTTTTTGAGGACATGTCATGTAAACTTGTTTTTCTGTCTAACTTAATCTTAACTTAGCTGTCAGAATTTGGATTTCAACAATAAATACGAAGGGATTAGGTAGATATTTTCTCGGATTTATTTTTACTTAGACTGCTTTGTAACCCAGGACCTCATGCTCAGAAGACCATGCGGTCCTGATCCGCTACTGGCGTTGCGCAGTGTTATAGGGGTTTTTCCATCTGAAATTTCTCAGTAGCAACCCAGGGTCTGGATTTTTCGTCTGGCTCGCCCCCAATAGGGGGCATGTAATAACATGGAACTTAAAAGCATAGCTGGTGAAATGTGGCTGTACCATAGGTGCATCTCTGCCTTACCCTTTGTGGAATACAGGCGTGATGTTATATTGTTGATCTTAACTTAGCTGTGAATTTGGGTTAAAACAATAAACTTAAGTATTCAAAACGTGAAACGTGGTCGCTCACAATGGGAATTATTAGAAGGCTGAAAGTCAACCAAAGGGCAATGGAGAGGGCTATGCTTGGAGTTTCCCCGCGTCATCGAATCAGAAATAAAGAGATCTGCAGGTGAACCAAGGTAACCGACATAGCCCAAAGAATCGCCGAACTTAAGTGGCAGTGGGCAGGGCACATTGCTCGCAGAACAGATGGCCGAAGGAGGTGAAAAGTTCTGGAGTGGCGACCGCGTACAGGTAGACGTAGCGTTGGAAGGCCTCCCACAAGGTGGACCGACAGCCTTGTGATGGCCGCAAGACAGAACCGGTCGAAGTGAAGGTGCTCGGGGGAGGCCTATGTCTAGCAGTGGACGTCTTTTTTTTTTTTTCTTTCGACTGAAATGATGATGATGATGAAGTATTCAAAGGCTAAGCCGATTGTTGTAACTTCATTAACTTTCTAAATCATTTCTTAATTTAGACTAACTTGGATTTTCTTGAACTCCAATTACCATATAAAGCAGACAGAATGGCTTTAATTGACAAAGTTAACAACACAACATTTAAAGTAATGATTAAGCACTGTCAAACTTTACTTAAAGTTAACTTAGCACACGCTAACTTAACCTTCAATCATATTTAATTATACAACTAAACTTTGGGCATTATTTCTCGAAATTACACAAAGTATAGTGTTTTTGCTACCACGTTTAATAATTTCTGTAAAACCGGAGTTCGTAATAAGACTATTTAATTAACTTAAGTAGGTAGAGGGTGGATGTGAGAAGTCATTTCTTGTCGTTATGAGAAGAACGTGGACTCACGTGAAGGACTAGAAAACGCCCTTTTTCTTGCAACACTCGTTAAAATGGAGTTTTAAACGTGTTACCTCGAGTTAATTTGTCGTAGCTTGAGGAAATTTTTGTCGCGAATTTTGCTGAGACATGATTTGTTGCACTGTGCGGAGTGTGATTTAAATTGTGTTTTTAAGAACTTCATAGCTTTTCATGTGTTTTTTTTTATCGCTGATCAAAATTAAAATAAATAAAAATAACACCAGCTCTAAAACAAACTCGCGATCGCACAGGACGCACATCGATTCGACTCGGCGATAAAACGTAGCGCAATTTGCTGCAATCGATTTGCCTCGCTTTAGCAACGCTGTAGGGCACTAGGCTTATGACGATTATATTGCAAGAAACTTTGTTTTGTCCTACATATTGTACTGTGATAATTATGAATTAAGAAATAGACTATCAATGGAAAAAAAAATGAATGCAGGGCAAAGGGCTCCTCCCTCTTTCTTTTCCACACAATGTTGACTTATGAGTGGCTGACCAGTCCTTCGGTAGGAGCCGAGCTCGTCCCACCATCATCGTCTTGGCTTGCTGCAATAAATAAGTATGTACAGACGCCAGCACATCAAGCTACTACAATCTGTCATATTTCTTTAAGGGATTTTCAACTTTATCGCTAAAGCATAAGGTTCAAGTTAAAATGACAGTTTTGGGTAACTTGATGTGCTGGCGTCTGTACTAAAAACAGAACATTTAATTTCGGACAACTAAGAAGATCCATTAAGACTCCTTCAAACAGGCGCGACACGACGCGCGACACAAAGGCACCGCAACTCGCGCAACGAACGGTGCCTTTGTGTCGCGCGTGACGGCGTGATTCGCGTCGCGTATCGCGCCTGTTTGCAGGAACCTTTAACTTTAGTTTTTAGGGTTCCGTACCCAAAGGGTGCCAACTGCCAACGGAACCCTATTACTAAGGCGCCGCTGTCCGTCCGTCCGTCTGACTGTCAGCGGACTGTATGTATGTATCTCATGAACCGTAATAGGTAGAATGTTGAAAGTTTCACAGTGTGCGTATTTCTATTGCCGCTATACCAACAAAAAAGTTAGTAAAAAATTAAAGGTGTAGGCGTTTTTGCCTTGTGTAAGGCCTGGTATCCACCGAAGCGGAGAGAAGAGTAGACCTGGGGCCCTAAAAAGCTTGTGTAAGGCCTGGTATCCACCAAAGCGGAGAGAAGAGTAGACCTGGGGCCCCAAAAAGCTTGTGTAAGGCCTGGTATCCACCAAAGCGGAGAGAAGAGTAGACCTGGGGCCCTAAAAAGGCCACTTTGGCAGAATCATAAAAGGATAACATTATGAATAATAATGAACAGTTAACTGTTAAGTTAATCGTATCATATCCCATTAGTGAAGGATTTTTCAGATATTTTTTTTTGTCTATGCTAAAATACCAATCAATCCAATACAAATCCAATCCCCAATCCAATCCTCTTTGATACGTAAGTGTGCAGCGAAAAAAAGAAAAGCACGGACTGCCTTCGCCACATTATGATTCATTGTGTTAACCTTTTATGATTCTGCCTAAGTGGCCATTTTAGGCCCCCAGAGAAGATGTGCTGGGAAGCTGGCAGGTTATTTCCTCCAAAACGGAGAGGAGATGTGAGCTGTGCGTAGTGAAGATGTGTGATGGGAATGACTCTTTCGGTTGGGCGAGGCGCGGGGAGAAGACAGCTGGAAACGGCGCGGCGCGCGCGAGCCCGGGTGCCGCGCCGCTAGCTCGCTCGCGGCACAAAATTCTATAGAAAAATGAGACGTCTCCTGTCCTCTCCGCTTGATCCATTTCCACCTAAGCTAAGCGGAGAGGAGATGCGAAATAAATCTGATTGGTTATTCAAAACACATCTCTCGTCTCATCTCCGCTTTGGTGGATACCGGGCCTTATTTCCAAACTAGCTGCTTCGCACGGTTTTTACGACTTAACAAAATATAGAGTTTTCTTTATCATAATAAGTTATTATACACAAAAACCTTTGGGAGTAAGGGCTCCTACAAACAGGCGCGACACGCGATATAATCGCGCGTGACACAAAGGCACCGCTCGTTGCGTGACGCGCGTGAGTTAGTCGCGTGTCGCGCCTGTTTGAATGAACCTTTAATTTTCTAAATAATAGTGAAAAAAGTGCATCAAAATCCTTTGCGTAGTTAAAAAAAACAACGCACCACGCGGTCAGACAGACAGTGGAAGAGACTTTATTTTAGATATAGGTTCGCAATAGTTTTTATTGAATTACACGGATGTGAACATTAAGAACCAAGTTCCAAATTATCATTAAGATACAATCTCGAAGTAGATTTTAATTTAACTTTTAATTAACTTCTTACATCGCGTTGTTAGACAATTTAGCTGTAAATAGTTATTTGTTACAAAATGTTTTCGTGTCTGACAACCGTAATCCTTATAAAGTTTGGAGTCAGTCAGTTTTGCATATTCAATTACATTATAATTATTAGATTCAACTGTTGATAAAACAAAGCATAAATTACTGTTTTTGTTTCTTTTATTGTATATTCTTATATTTAAAGAAAACTGAGATCTACTACAGCTTCTCAATGCACAGTGTTGCGAATCAACCGTCGTCGAGGATAAAGTGTCTATACGACGCTTTTCCTTTTTTTTATGTAGGGTGTTTGGACGCTGGATACGAAGCTTTAAGGGAGTGATAGTTGACACCATTTAGAGCATTTTGAGCCATACATGTCTTAGACGAAGTATGTTTTTTTTTTTTCGCAGTGAATGTTATTTTCGACCAAAAGTTGCAGTTAAAAAAAAGATATTTCGTCTAAGACATGTATGGCTCAAAATGCTGTAAATGATTTCAACTATCACTCCCATAAAGCTTTGCACTTAGCTTCCAAACATTCTATATATCACCTTTACAATTTACTAAAGCAATGTCACAACTTGCCAGATTCATCATCAATATTCTCCTGCCTACAATCCAATTTATTTGCGGTCGGTGCAACATGTCATTTTCCATATCGCACATTTAGAATTATAGAGACCAGCGGTGCTATTCTGTAAAAATCTCACCGTGAAAACTTAGGTGAAGTGAGCGTGGAGTGAGCTGTCAATAATGTCAATTCCTAGCAAAAACAAACTCACTTCACCTACTTTTTTACGGTGAGATTTTTACAGAATCGATCGGCTAATTCGAAATTTGAAGATATATTAAAATATATTAAGTTAGGTTAGTCTCTGTTTTATTAAGATTCGATGAAGATGTCGTGCAAGGTAATTTTATGGGCCAAAGTTGAAAGTTAAATCTTCAAATTTCGAACTGAAAGGTGCGATATTTCTCTATTAGTCGTCATCTTAGTAGTCACCCCCTTTCTAACCATATCATCATTCACACAGTCCATCCATCGTTTCTTTAATCTTCCCGTACTCATATAGCCGTCGACATTGCATAATAACTTGCCAGATTATCACGAACATATTAATATCACCAAGATGACACCAACCATTTTGGCCCAGCTATAGCACCAACCTCCAAAATTGGAGCATCTTGAGATAACAGCCTACTATTGTATGCGCCGCATCGGCGCGGCGACGACGTAGGCCTTTGGTCGTCGTATTAATTACTCCTATCTCCCAGCCATGTACAGCCAATTGGAGCCAATTAGACGTAGAACGGCCACCAGTTAAGGAGTACAGGAGTTGGCAGGATTACGGATGGATGAAGGAGCTTCTCGATTTCGCCGGGTTGTGGATCTGAGGACTTAATTTCGAGGTGTTGAGATTAAATTGATCGAGTGGCGAATGAGGGTTAATATTTGGAGCGATTGCAGCGTTTGATAGTGATGGAGCGTCAGTCTTTGTTGGCTTGAATTGTTGGGTATTTTAATATGCTCAGATTGGTAGTGGCTTTGCTAAATAGAGCAGTTTATTTAAAGTATCTTGAATGAACGAAACCGTTTGACTCATCATCAGTTTCGTAGAATGTTCAGTGTGTGACAATTTCAGTTAAGTTGGGAAAAGAGGCACACCTACCTTTTAAGTAAGTAAGTAAGTAAAATTTTATTTGTTTAAACATGGTGTACATGATACATTTACTTAGTAAAAAATACTTCTACTTAAATTCATTCATACATTGACAGACAGCGCACAGCCTACACCGCTAGGTTTAGAAGCAGGAAATTTTGAGCACTAAGGAATGATTTTTGAACACTCAAATAGAGGATGAAAGATGTATAGAAGTTCTCTATTTACGCCAATGGGAAATCCCATCAAGTTCACGGATAAAACTGTTTATGGCCAATAAATCAAGAGTTAGCTAACAATTAAATTTAATATCACGACCATACTTTAATTCATTTAAACTCAGCAAAACAGGTGACCAAAACGTGGTCAGAAACCAATAATGTGGTCTCAACAAAAACACCGCAATACCGACCACAGTTTATACACCCAACAATTGAATTCAAGTCCGGTACGAGAATCCCACGAGATTTATAACAGATAGATACCAGAAAATAGATGGATACAGAAGGCTGGCTCCATGCAACGAACGAAAACGCACGCGCACATAGACGCGTTCTTACGGCGCAGCGCATGTCAAACTCATCATTGTCTTATCCTTATCCCAATTCATTTGGGGTCGGCGAAACAGGTCTTCTTCGTTCATACTTCACTAGTCGTCATTTCAGTAGTTCACCCCCTTTTTTTGAGCAGTGGTGGCCCAGTGGTTATGGCCCCGACTTACGAATTGTAGGTCGTGGGTTCGATCCCAAGCAGGATTACTTTGTGTAAATAATTTCACCGCCACTGCTCTCAAAACGGTGAAGGAAAACATCGTGAGGAAACCGGCATGTCCGAGAACTACAAAATTCTAAGACATGTGGCATCTACCAACCCGCACTGGGCTCGCGTGGTGGATTACGTTACGGCCCACTCCCTCTCACAGAGAGGAGGCCTGTGTCCCAGAAGTGGGAACATTATAGGCTGATTATGACCCCCTTTCTAGCTATATCATCTTTCACACAGTCCATTTATCGTTTTTTCCAACTCTCATAATAGCCATCCACATTCATACCCAAAACTCCTCACGACATTTTCCTTATTACCACAAGACTTCACAGTCACCGATGCATTTTGCGCACCTCAAACAAATGACAGTCACGCTCACACATACGCTTGCACTTACTTGCTGTACGTGAGGCGTGTCTATGTGTGCGTTGCGTTCTCGCTCGCCGTATGGAGCCAACCTTCTGTTTCCTACCTATTCTGTGCTGCTCTGCAAGTGAAGTTACGATGACAACCTGCTAACATGTTCGGACGGGGTCGTCCTGTGACACTAGTTTATACTACAGAAAGAACAATCGGGCTATTTATTATTGTCCAACCGCACTGTGCGATGAACGGTGGACAAAAAATGTGATTTAGATTTAGAGTAAGTTGGAATGGAATTAGATTGGCGGGGTCGGAATGAAATTGTTGGAAAAGTTTTGCTTGATAGACTTGTTTTCGTGTTTTAAAGTGAAAATGACTTTTGCTGTCAGATAAATGTCACAGTGATTTTCAGAAGTGGTTTGGTAAAGGCTTGATTAACCAGCAAAATAGTAAAATTGATTTTAGGTTCCTTTGTGAAGAGTACTGACAGTAACTGACAGAAATAGGTACATTGTTCTTGTCGTAGTCAAAATATTCGTTAAGAAACTTATAATGATATTTTCTAGATTATGACTTGGATACATCTTTAAATTATATAGGATGTTTGAAAGCTGGATACAAAGCCTTATGGGGGTGATAGTTGACACCATTTAGATCATTTTGTAGTATGTTTTTTTTTTATTTTTGTCGCCGTTAAAGTTGGTATGTTATTAACGACTAAAAGTTTGCAGTTAAAAAAAAAGATACTTCGTCTAAGACATGTATGGCTCAAAATGCTGTAAATTGTGTCAACTATAACTAACTCCCTTAAAGCTTTGCACTCAACTTCCAAACACCCTGTATTTCTTCCTTATCTCGGATGGTTTCCAAATATCAGGGTCCAAAAATCGTTTTCGTTACTACTTAGACCATTCGCCCAACAATAGACCAATTACAAATTGATTCCAAACCTTACCATCACAGAATAACAATTTAATTTATATTCAAAACTTCATCCGGAAACATTTAGTGTGTTAAAGCAATTTTTCATTATAATTACTTGTAAAATATTTATGGGGCATTGTGAACAGTTTTTATGTCTCCCGAGGCAAGGCAATGGTTTGAAGAAATAATTGTGTAATTTATGTGTTGTAATTTTGTCCAGAGCACTTTGAGATTTATACCACTGTGCGGTGAACGTATGATTTGTAACAGTGTGTTCGAAGGCTATTAACTCGAGCGTTTGACGGAATCGTGGTGTTGTGTTGTTTAAATGATTTAGTGTTTAATTGTTTGTTTCATACTAATAGATTTTGTTTCGAAATATTTCGCCGTTTACTTAGAAAGGTATTGAATTTAATGGCTATAGTTTATGTGACTATGTTAGACTGGTTCAACATAGCTATCCACAACCATCCCACTGGCTATCGTATCGGAAATGACACATTTCGATAACCTGATTTGCCTTGCCCCCCCCGTCAGCAAACATCTGTCGGAAGGATAGCTGTCGATTATTTGATTTAAGGGCTGATTCTTCAATCATCTGATAACTTTATTCGAGGAATAATTTTGAAATTTTGACAGTTGTTTCATACAAACGTCACTGTCAAACGTCAATTTTATTCGTCGAATAAAAGTTATCTGGCGATGGAGAAACCAGCCCTTGAACTGACAAAATTTTCGGGGTTTGGACTTTTTGAACAACGTTTAGAGGATTCCTACGATAACATTAATTGGTATTCAATACGGTACGGAAGTGTATGGAATGGTTGTCAATAGCTATCCTGGTCTGGTGTTCGCGCCACTGCTAGGATGGCTGCGTGGATCTTCAGTTCAATTCCCTAGTAAAGGCTCCTGCAAACAGGCGCGACGCGCGACGCGAATCGCGCGCAACACAAAGGCACCGTTCGTTGCGCGACTTGCGGTGCCTTTGTGTCGCGCACGACTTTATCATCGCGTGTCGCGCCTGTTTGTAGGTGCCTTAAGGCGAAGATGAATAAGCCAATGTCGACGGCAATCTAAATTGTTGAAGGCCAGAACGTAGCTACGAATTTAGCAATGTCTGTATCGGCCATTACTTCTCGAAACTTACAGACAAGTATGGTCGCTCCGCGAAGCCTGTGAAGCTCCCAGGAAGCTTCTGTGCTTTTGGGCGGAGCTAGGCTGGCTCGGTTAGCCAGAATCCCCACGCACAACGGACCGAATGCGAGTCTAAGTGCGGAAAAGGGAGTCCCATCTTCATCATCATCATCATCACCAGGCTATATCTCATGAACCATGATAGCTAGACAGTTGAAGTTTTCACATATATTGGTTGCCGCTGTAACAACAACTACTAAAAACAGAATAAAATAAATATTTTACGGGGGCTCCCATACAACAAACGTGTTTTTTTTTTTTTGCTTTTTACCTTGTGGTACGGAACCCTTCGTCTGCGAGTCCGACTCGCACTTGGCCAGTTTTTATTATATTTATTGCTTCCTTTATCAATTCTAGTCATGGTCGGTGGTTTTGCATACTTTCGATTCCACGTTGTCTAGTTTTTGTAACGTGATTGTCCATATTTAAATAATGCTTTTAACACGCTTTGTGGGCAGATTCGTTTGGGTTCGAATTTTTCTTTTTTATTGACCATAAATGCCTACATAGTGGCCCTTTTATTACCAATCCATAATTTGTTATTATTAGGATTACGAGTTGTCGAGGCCTATTAGTTGATTTGCACGAATTTACTTGCCCGAATCTGATGAAATGACACTTTTTTTTTCTGTGGTCTACTCGCACGAATTTAATTTTTTTGTGGGCGAGTCGATAACTCCAGATATACAAATAGGCAATTGGCACATTGTTACCTCTCAAGCTCCGCTAATGAGACACAATTGATTTTCAATTGTATCGTATTACATATGATACACGCGGAGCTTGATGGGTTAAATTGTATGAAATACCTAAAGTATAGAAAAAACTGGCCAAGTGCGAGTCGTGATCCGGGTTCCGTACCACAAGGTAAAAACGCCGAAAAAAACACGTTTGTGGTATGGGAAAAAAAAACTGTTTTTAGTATGTGTTGTTATAGCGGCAACAGAAATACATAATCTGTGAAAATTTCAACTGTCTGGATATCACGGTTCATGAGATACAGTCTGGTGACAGACAGACAGACGGACAGTGCAGTCTTAGTATTATGGTTCCGTTTTTTTACCCTTTGGGTACAGAACCCTAAAAAAAAGGACACTAGCGCTCTCAAGTGATCGCGTAATATATTTTGAAAAGTGTACTTTTTCTGAACCATAAAGCCTCCTGCAAACAGGCGCGACGCGCGACGCGAATCGCGCGCGACACAAAGGCGCCGCTCATTGCGCGACTGGCGGTGCCTATGTGTCGCGCACGACTTTATCGCGTGTCGCGCCAGTTTGTAGGAGCCCTAAGGCGAAGATGAATAAGCCAATGTCGACGGCAATCTAAATTGTTGAAGGCCAGAACGTAGCTACGAATTTAGCAATGTCTGTATCGACCATTACTTCTCGAAACTTACAGATATCAGGGCATGAAGGACAAGGTTTTAAGGCTCCTGCAAGCAGGCGCGACGCGCGATTTTATCGCGTGTCGCGCCTGTTTGAAGGAGCCCTTAAGTGTCTTAAATTAATTGCACACAAACAATGAAAATACTGTCCATCTCTTCCAATAAGCCCGTTCTTTTCCTTATGTACCTACTACGCTTTGGAATGGGCAACTAGCTTCATCTTTCTAACTCACCGATTCCTTGGCAATTCAAAATTGGTTTATTTGAAATAGATGCTTTGATTTTGAGTTTGAAAGTGACACATAAACTGCAAACTAACAATCAGAGTGTCAATTGGCGTAATTTTAAGAAAGTTCAAAGTCTGATTTGAGTCTCAATCTGTCAAAAATACCTCTAATATCCCTAAATTTTTGACATTGATTGTCACTGAGATGAGATTGTGACTAGATTTTGAACGTTTTTCATTTCGGGAATTGGAAATTGGAAATATCTATATCTATACTTAATATTATAAAGCTGAAGAGTTTGTTAGTTTGTTTGGTTGAACGCGCTAATCTCTGGAACTACCAGTCGGATTTGTAAAATTCTTTTTGCATTAGATAGCCCAATTCTTGAGGAAGGCTATAGGCTATTTAACATCACGCTATGACCTTTAGGAGACGAGCAAAAAGAAAAAAGTCAGAAGAACGCTAAGAAACAACGAAGTAATAGCGCGGGCAGGCGATGCGATGCGACGGGGTGGGTCGGATTAACAAGAAATTTCACGCAGACGAAGTCGCGGGCAGAAGCTACTCTTTGTATAAGCAAACTAATTGAGCACAATTTAGTTACATAACCTTTAATTAAATACTGGTAAGTATTAATTGGAAAAAACCTAATTGCGTGTGCCGTCATTTATATTTTTGCTATTTTTTCCATACAACGCGGTCGTGCACATACAGGGTGTAAGCTCATTTGTTTAATAAACGTCAAAGATTACCTATTAGCAGTAATAAATAAAGGAATTTCCTGTACATTACTAACAAACCACGCGATTCGAACACGCAATTATTATTAATTGTAGTTATTCTTACTTCCAATCTGTTAAATTATTATTTATTATCAAGATTGAAATAACGTTTGAACTGAAAAAGCGAAATGTCAAACGCCCTGTATTAACTAAGCTGTTTGTTGCGGATTTGTTTACGCTGTATAATTTATAATATTAAATTTGTTTATTTAATTCATCTTATCTGTACCTAATGAAATTATACAGAGGTAAAATTATTATTTGTTGGTAAGAGATGGGCGAAATCCGATGGGATGGAATGGCGATGGGAGGTATCCGCTGGATGCGGAAAGCAAAGAGCCGGTCGAAGTGGCGGTGCTTGGGGGAGGCCTATGTCTAGCAGTGACCGTCTTTCGGCTGAATCAATGAAGATGGCCGGTCAACATTGTTATCATCGTGAATAGAATCTGGAAGAAGCTGGCACAGGAACGTGGAGATTGCCACATGAAAAGAGAGGACTAGTGCTTGGCCAGACTGGCAGCGCGGGGCGCAGAGCGGCCTGGGTGCGGGACCGCGCGCGATCAGCCTGTCCGCACTCGAGCGCGGCTGCGTTCTGAGTGTTGTCGTGTCCAGTGTTCGTCAAAATATAATAAAGAAGACGAAAGAAGACGAACTAGTTTGAGACCTTGGACCCGCGCGTGCCGCCCGCGCACTCACTGCGGCAACTTGTATGAACGAGTTACGGCGTGAGTTGCCCGCGCGCTCCCTGCGCCAAGCAGCCCGCGCAGCTCACCGCGCCCGCGTGTCCACTATGGACGCTCAAATGAAGTTCTTATAATATGTTTGAGTACGCCGCGCCGCGCCCGCCCCGCTCCCGCGTTTGCAGTCTGGCCAAGCACTTATTTGTTACCCCTTAAAACCTCGAATGAATTAAATTATTGTAACAGTACGAAACCTCAATTGTAAATGAAACCGTTCACATAATTACAGTTATTGTTTTACTGTTAAGTATCATGGAAATGCCAGTTAATAATAAATTGGTATTTTGTCAGTAATTATATACCTATATTTTTAACCACATTAGCAGTGATATTTACGGTAGATTTACACAATGAAGCACTAGTTATCTGGTCTTCAGGAGTTTGCTTACTAATGAAAATGTAGGTACGTATTACCGCAGGGTCGATCCAAGGTTAAGCTACGTTTGCCGCGGTAAGATCGTGGTTGGGTGACCATCTATTACATATAGAGACCCTTCAGTGCCTCGTGTCGTCACGGGTGGTCAGAAGCCCAAAGGTCTGACAACCAGTATTACCGAGGGGTATTATGTCACCCAGTAACTGGGTTGTGCAGGTCAGATAGGCAGTCGCTCCATGTAAAATACTGTTATTCAGCTGCATCTGGTTACACTGGAAGCCGACCTCAACATAGTAACATATTTGGGAAAAGGCTAGGCAGATCGATTGGTGAAGAACGTACATTATAATTTTGACGAGATCCGGCCCTTTTTACCATTATTTTTATTTCCTTATTGTTGACACTAGCTTCTGCCCGCGACTTCGTCCGCGTGAAATTTCTTGTTACTTCGACCCACCCCGTCGCATCGCATCGCCTGCCCGCGCTATTACTTCGTTTTTGCTTAGCGTTCTTTCTGACTTTTTTTCTTTTTGCTCGGCTCCTAAAGGTCATAGCGTGATGTTAAATAGCCTTCCTCAAGAATTGGGCTATCAAATGCAAAAAGAATTTTTCAAATCCGACTGGTAGTTCCATAGACTAGCGCGTTCAACCAAAAAAACTCTTCAGCTTTATAATATTAGTATAGTATAAATACCTTCTGCCCACTTCTGCCAACTTCGTCCGCGTCTACTGGCCCCCCGACCCGCCCCGTTGCATCGCATCGCCTGCCCGCGCTATTCCTTAGTTTTCGAAAATGTTCTTTACCAACTTTTTGGACCTTTGTATCCTGCGTATGCGTATGAAGTTTCATTAAAATCGGTTCATTCATTTCGAAAAACAAGTACTTGAAAGTTTGTATGAAAGTACGTCGTAAACCGCTGAACCGATTTAGATCAAATGTGGTATAGAGATAGACGAGGTAACAGACAGACAGACACACTTTCGCGTTTATAATATTAGTATGGATACAAATAACCCTTTTTTCCGTAGTCGGGTAAAGAAAAAAGATTTTACAAAATACCTACATTTTCTTGTCGTGAATAGAGAATGCAATTTAATCTTTAATTCCAAATGCAGGGTTAGATATTCATGAATAATCATATTGATACTTTTGAATATTTAATTTACTACGGGATTTGTATAATTCATAATAATTATGTATACCTAACATAACTTTGCAATGCAAATAAATGCTGTGCTCAGAAGTCTGCATACTAAATATTTTGAAAATATGTAGTGTGGTATTTTGATGCAAAAGCTTGTGATCTAAAGGCATATCTACCATTATTTTGATGTCCCGTGTAACAGGGGAGAGACTACTGCCATCAATCGGGCACAAAGTAATAGTAATAATTAGTAATAATAATAATAGTGTAGTGTAATTATTATTATTATTATAAAATCAGACTCCGGCCTGCCACTGTAAAATTAAAAAAAAAAACTGTAACACTTTACCTGTCCCGGGAATCGTACCCACTAGACCAACGAAGCAGTCGTATTCCTCTTGAATATGGGTGGGATATTTTATTTTTTCTCGAACTTTTCAGTCCCAAATCCTGAACTTTTACAGGGGTACAGCTATACATATACTGTTGCCATAAACATGCTCACCTAAAAACATGTTTTCATGATATCATGTGAAAAGCAACTAAAAATACATTAATTACAGGAGCAAGTCATACATCAACCTGTGATTTCACCCGTATCTAAATTGGTATTATGAGTGGTGGTACAAGTTTGAAGACAGAGCGGGACAGTCAATTGTTTTGGACCAAAGATTTAAATCGTTAGATGCGCGACGACGTCAGAAGATGTTCATGTTTCTGTTTCGTTGACAATGCCATTATAAATTAATTTATTTTTTGTGTTTTCGTGTTTAAATATCGATACACAACGCGTCTGCGGAGTTCAGCTAGCCAATCTATACTAATATTATAAAGCTGAAGAGTTTATTTGTTTGTTTGGTTGAACGCGCTAATCTCTGGAACTACCAGTCGGATTTGAAAAATTCTTTTTGCATTTGTTAGCCCAATTCTTGAGGAAGGCTATAGGCTATTTAAAATCACGCTATGACCTTTAGGAGCCGAGCAAAAAGAAAAAAAGTCAGAAAGGACGCTAAGCTAAAACGAAGTAATACCGCGGGCAGGCGATGCGATGCGACGGGGTGGGTGGGAGTAACAAGAAATTTCACGCGGAGGAAGTCGCGGGCAGAAGCTAGTTAAAATAACCCTGTGTATAATATTATTTATTTCCTAGAGCGCTTTTAATTGATAAAAAAGTCTAGCAATAAGCAAAGTGCATTTTCCTAGAACTGCAATCTATGTACATTGCTTCAAAAGAGATTCTATAACTTAATAAATTTCAAGCGCAAACTGAAATATAAATAGATATTATGAACTGAAGAAATATAATTAATTAGTCGTATTCCTCAGATCCTTATTGGTTCGCGGTAGGAATAAAGTTCTTTATGTTGTGGGTTCAATTTATGGTGTGGGTAATAACCCAGTAAGGGCGCGTATCCACTATGTCGTGACGATTAATTTGTCGTTGGACGACTGTCCTCTCTAGCTGTTCCCATTATTCGACTGTTTATCGTCACTGTGTTGTCGAAATATTTTATCATTGAACGACTGTCGTATCTAGCTGTTCCCATTGGATCGTGACGACATTATTACTGTTCACGGCAGTCGCCTTGTCGTTCGTGTGGTACGTGCTGCGATAGATAGTCGCAATAACGACACATGATTTGTCGTCATCAGAAGTCGTGGACGACAGTTAATCGTGTAGTCCTATATGTGAACACCTCCATTTAAAAGCAAGCCATGACGCTTTAAACGATACGATATTCTGTAGTCACGATATACTGGGAACGGGGTCTAACTGGGTTTTGGAGGTCAGTTAGGCAGTCATCATCATCCACAGCCCGAATTCACCGACTGCTGAACATAGGCCTCTCTTTTCTTCTGCCAATCCCCACGCTCTTGTGCCAGCCTCATCCTGATAGGCAGTCGCTCCATGTAAATTACTGGTATTCTTCTGCATCTGGTTAGACTGGAAGTCGACCCCAACATAGTTGGGAAAAGGCTATACAGATTGCTTGATATAGGTAATAGCAGGCAAATGAGACGTTCCATGCGTTCCATGGGATGGCTCTTGCGATGACGCTCGTATTGCAGGACATCCGAACACTTACTATCATGCCAACCGCCGGTTTGCTTACTGTCTAATAACATAGAAAGCAGGCAGTGGGCAGGGCACATTGCTCGCAGAACAGATGACAGATGGGGCCGAAAAATTCTAGAGTAGATGTATAGATGTAGCATTGGAAGACCTCCCACAAGGTGGACTCTGTGAAGACCGCAGAATCCCGCTGGACGCGAGAAGCACAGGACAGGTCGAAGTGGCAATGCTTCGGGAGGTCTATGTCTAGCAGTGGTCGTCTTTCGCCTGAAATAATGAAGATGATAATGAACGCCAAAAACTTGTAACTTATACCGTAGTTGAGTTGAGCCACGAACAAGGAGTCATCAACATAAATATAATGACATTGGGTAATACGCTATTAATAGCGGTTGCATTACAGAAGCAGGAGTATTTTTATCTATTGACATAATCGTTTATTTTATTTATTTTGGAACAATAACAGAAGGCCAATTCTCGTAATTTAAAACGTTCAAAATTTTGTCACAGTCTCATCTCGGCGACAAACAAATCGCACCCTTAATAATATAAAGACACAATTCAAAAAAGTAGTTTTTTGAATTGCGCCCTTATATTAATTAATATAAGGGCGCAATTCAAAAAACTACTTTTTTGAATTGTGTCTTTATATTATTAAGGGTGCGAAATGTCAAAAACTTGTCAAAACGAAGAGAAATTAGACGTATTTTTGACAGATTGAGACAGATCAGACTGCGAACGTTCTAGAAATGCCTCTCAGATACAATCATATATAGGATTATAAATAGTCTAATTTCTTAGTATGTTGACATGAAAGAGCATATCAGTTGAGAGGATGTCATGCTCATTTAAATGTCTGACTGATCGTGGCGCGTGTTTAGGATCATTCGGTTCCCTACAAAATGATTGAGCTGGATGGTGCTGATCCACGCGTTATGTCGTCAGTTGAGATTGGCGATCCCTTAACTGCCAGGAAGCCCTGGCAATGAAGGGTTCGGAAGGGGAGGAAGGGATAATTTTTAGTCTTATCTTTTGATTTTTTTTACATTGATAGATGCAAGAAGAATATAGTACCCAGGATTTTGTAATATATTGATTTAAAGGAGTGTCCTTGGAATTTCTTGCCAATTCTTCACTATGGAGATCTTCGTTTTGGAATGGGCAAATAGCTTCAACTTTCTGACAAACTGATCGACACTTTGACAGTTCAAAAGTGCCTGTAAATGATTTAATTGAAATTAATGCTTTGAGTTTGTGTTTGACATTCCGTTTGTTTAATTATAACACTAGTAATGTTAAGATTTCAATCAGAGTTTTTAAATGCTTATCACATAGTATTTTTATGTCGACTATGCTCAGTAAAGAAAGGGTAAATATTTATGCACAATTTTACTTAAATAGTCGACAAGGCTAATTCATGCTCAGCCAACTCAAATAACTTTTAAAAGTGACATAGTTTTCCATAATTTTCTTTTTAACATACATTTTATGCAAAATAAAAATACACTAGACTGATTTATATTTTTACTAACCCTGTAATGCGAAAGTAAATTCATAATACGCTTAAAACAATGTGCATTTAGCGTAAAGTGCGTGCAACGGTGAACGACATCAAAGTGAACGAATGGACGAGCTGTGAACGAGTGACCGGGTGAATGATTCCGCACGCTCCGTTGGAAGTGACCGGGATAAGTGCGGTCATTCGAACTTACGATGTTTAAACATTCGATTAGTCGTTCCTGAGTTTATCCGGGACGGACTAAGAGATGGAATTATGACAGGATATCCTTGTATATGACAGGATTTATGTTTCCTGAAGAATAAAAGTCAAAATTAAATCTTCTGTTTAGGTTATTTAAATGGTTAATGTAATTGGCTATTGTAAGAGCCCGTCATTGGTGCTGGGGACTTGATTTATAGGTGTTTACCTCTTCGCGGATGTTTTATTGTTGACTGATTGCTAACCAGTCTACATAAAAGACGATAAATGGCCCGAAGAACAGCTTTACGAAGCAGCGTTCACATGTGCAGTTTTGTTTGTACATACATTCGTTCATTGACAATCAATCCTGCTAGTTTGATAATTCAAGTTGTAGTACTCCACAACTATCCACTTAAGGGCTCCCACACATGCCTGTAATTTGCACAAAAATATGCAAGTAGCTGGCATACTAGGGTATTCACCAATCAGAAGTTGTTATGGCACACGGCATGCAAGCTGATTGGTGAATACCATAAATACATGCAAGCTACTTGCATAATTTTGTGCCAGCTACTGGCATCACATGTCAGTAGCTGCATGAGGCCTTCAGGTAGGGCACGCCACGATAGCGGCGGTAAGACCCCTCTTTGAGGAGTGGCTAGAGAGGCGTCACGGCGCCCTCACCTACCGCCTGACGCAGGTCCTCACCGGACACGGAAGTTTCGGGAGGTTCCTGCATATAATCAGGCGGGAGGAAACGCCCGGGTGTCACCATTGCGAGGATCGCCCAGAAGACACGGTGGAGCATACGGTAGAGGTCTACCCCGCTTGGGCGGAGCACCCCCGTGTCCTCGTAGTGGCGATCGGCAGCGGCGGCGACCTCTCGCGTCCGGCCCTGGTTCAAGCCATGGTCCGGGGCGAGTGGGAGTGGGGGGCAGTCCCCTCCTTCTGCGAAGCAGTCATGCTAGCGAAGGAGGCGGCGGGACGGCTGAGGGAGAGAGCCTCCCGTCCCAGCCGCCGCGGGAGACGCTCCGGGCGTCGGGAGCCGCGCGACGACTCCCGGCCACCGTAGGTGCGGGCCTGCGGGCGGTGAGTAATGGGTAACTCACCGTCCGATCAGGACCAGGCCCGTGCCGGACGGCGCGTACGTGTTCCACGCGCGCCTCAAAGAGATGTCAGGATCAACTGAAGGGGCCCGTCAGGGCCGAAGCCTGCCGGGTCAGCGGGATTGTCCGAAAGGGTTACCGCTGGCCCGGAACATAAAGGGCGAAGGAAGGAACACGGGTGGGTTTTAGTCAGTAAGAGTCTGACACTCCCTTCCGCTCCACCCAGAGCGGGAGGAGTCATTTGATGATTTCCCATACACAAAAAAAAAAAAGTCCTTAAGGTACCCAAGTCGAAAGTCAAACACAGCATTTATTTCTAATAAACCAATTACAGGCACTTTTAAATTATCAAGGGGTCGTCGCTCAGTCAGAAAGATGAAGCTAGTTGCCCATTTCAAAGCATAGTAAGTACCTATGGAGAAGAACGGGCCACCTCCACAGACACTATTTTGAATCATAAAAATGTAACAAAATATTGGTTACACATCATTCATGTTGAAGTTTATTTTCTCTAGACTGTACTTAACTGTCAAAAAGAGTAACCTAGATAAAGTGAATAAGACAGAGATTAATACAGAAGACGAACTTGCAGGGGATCGAGGAAGGGGGGTGGCTGGGGGTATCAGACCGGAATAAATCGAAATTATACATGTGAGAACAATGTAGAAAGACTGCACGTTAAAAGCGTCCGTAATAAAAAGAAAATAAAAGTTATTTTATTACCCAATGGTGACCAATATAGTTACTAAAACACCCTTGACCCTGCACTATACAAAATCCTAAAAATCAACCCAAAAAATCACTTTAAATTCTATCTAATGATAATTTTTAAAATAAACCATGTAACAGGTCAGCGTCCACGGGCCAAGTAATCCGTGAACGAATGAGTGAGTGAGTGAACGAGTGAACGGCTGATTTATTTGCTCGAGCCGATCCCGGCGGAATGGTAGCCAATTGAGGGTAGAACAAAGCTTTGAATGACTACTTATTTGGAATGCTTAAATAGACGTAAAGGGGGCAGTGGATAGTGTTAATTTTTTGTTAAACGGGTTTTTTGGAGTTGATTTTTTAGCGTTTGGTTTTCAGCGGTGGGAGGTTAGTGGGATCCGCTCAGTGTGCTAATATTAACTTTTTAGGTGTAATACGCATGACTGGTTAATCATTATATGGCAACTTAGGCACAAGTTTTTTTTAATGACTTGTAAGTAAGGGAAAAAAGCCAGGTGTTTATAAAGTGATGTAGTTTATACCGAATCAGTTTCATAGTAAACTAACAAATTATTTACTTAGTTCTACTTTCCTTTCAATCAACTCAGCCTATCGGAGTCCAATACTGGACACAGGCCTCTCCCAGCGCCCTAATTGCGTTAAGTCTCCTACAAACAGGCGCGACACGCGATAAAATCGCGCGTGACACAATGGCACCATAAAGGCTCCTACGTTTGGCACCGCTCGTTGCGCGACTTGCAGTGCCTATGTGTCGCGTGTCGTGTCACGCCTGTTTATGTCGCTCGCGATTATATCGCGTGTCGCGCCTGTTTGTAGGAGTCTTAAGTCGCGCAACGAGCGGTGCCTTTGTGTTGCGCGCGATTCGCGTTGCGCGTCGCGTCTGTTTGGAGGAGCCTTTACACATTTTCAATCTCAATCTGAATCATTTTGAAGGATATTGCTAATCAATTGCTTCGTATGTTCGAAAAATGTGTCTGCTCAACAACGTAAATAACGCAATGAATGTTGTTCAACTGTCAAAATGAATCCCATTGCTACTGCGTTACGCAATTACCCCGCAGGCCGCGCCACAACACCCTGTCCTCCGCCTTCCGCATCCAGTCCGTCCCAGCCACCTCTTAAGGTCGTTGGACCATCTAGCTGGGGTCCGTCCCACACTACGCTTGGCATACGCGATATACTTTCCTTTGTACTAAAGAAATTGTAGAAACAACTCTTGCACGAAACATGATACCTATGCATGTATGAGCTCTCACGCAAACAACGGGAAAAGGACCACATATGACGACGTAATTGCCATTAACAACTATCATTGTCTGGGTTAAAAAAAAAACCTTCGTCCATTGACCAATTATCTTCCACCTACTATTAAAAAAAAATGTTTACAACCTCTGATAAAACATAACGGTGTCAAACTTAAACTCACTCGTTAGAAAAAAGTCGAACGCTCACATTAACATGGTGAGATTGTACAGTCGAGTTAATAAAACCTTAGTCAGTTTTCAAATTCATTATTTATCAAGTACTTCCACTTACCTATAACCTTTTTAAATTTGAAACTTCGGATGACTGCTGCATAGAAAACCTTTGACAAATGTGTAGTTGACATCGATTTAAAACTTGGCTTTTTTATAAAAAATAAATATTCATAAAGTATGTTTATTTTTATTTTTAGGGTTGTTTTTTCAATAGTCAGACTCAGATATAATATCACTTAACTGAAAAGTAAATATTGCCGTTTAACAGATTTTGTATAGAAAATATGTCAAACGGTCATATATATTCTTCAGACAAAAGTTATCGGACTATTGAAAAATCATCCCTAATTCTTCAATTAACCGAGTGTCATTCTGTGACATTGACCTATTGGAAACTGAGTCATTAAAGCAGGTCTACTCCCTAAACACGAAATCCGTAGCTTCGGCCAAAGTAACGGGCGTCCTATTCCGTATCACTTACGAGACGAGATTAGTTCGGGGCCCGATCAATGAATGTGAATACGATTTGACACTTGTTTTTACAGATCAACTTCTTTCGGAGGACGGGCCCGTATATTCGTTGTCGTTGTCGGACTTAGAAAGTAGTCCCCCATATTATATCATGTACAGAGTAAAAAAATAGACCCTAAGATGACAAACGTATTTTTCCTGTCACTGTAGTAGGTACGTACCTACGGTGCACAAAAAAGGGTATATTTACCCCGGGAACTCCCGTCTCAATAGTTATTACACTCGAAATGCTCCTTACAAAAGAATCTTTTTCTTCGCCATGTTAAGTAGAGAGGTTTTTAGATATGTACCGTCAGCAGGCAAAGTTTAGATTGCGTTGTTTTATGTTTGTTTTATGGAATGTTTCTTACTTTTGTACTGCTAATGATGTTTTTCTTTTTTGTTACAGGTACGGAATGTCCGTTATATTGAACTGGAGAGATTTAATTCGGGTCAATGGTATTGAACTGTAAGTTCTTTTGGTAAATTGTTTATGAGGCTAACTGCATTTAGGCTCCTACAAATAGGCGCGACACGACACGCGACACAAAGGCACCGCAAGTCGCGCAACGAGCGGTGCCTTTGTGTCGCGCGCGATTATATCGCGTGTCGCGCCTGTTTGTAGGAGCCTTTGTATTATTCATTTACTTGTAATTAATGTCGTCCTAAATTAGGCTAATTCCTCTACCACCAAGGTATGAATATAAATCATACATCATCTTTAGACTCAAACAATTTTTAGGAAACACATTTCTATGCCGAAGCGGGAATCGAATTCACGACCTTTCCGCAGTAAGTGCAAACCTTTACTCCTGTTAACTCCTGATAAGCTATTCTGTAAAAACCTTACCGTGAAAACTTAGATGAAGTGAGTTGTCAATAATGTCGATCCTTCCACCGATCATATCACCTGATGCTAGCATAGACTCGAATAGAATGACAGCTCACTTCCGTTTCGAATGTATTTTTCGTATGAACAATCGCTGGTTCATACGACATTTGACATTTGTCGGGTTAATAAATTAGTACAAACAATTACCCACATTTTAAACCAGTTGATACAAATGCTAAACCCTCATACACACTTCAAAATCAACGGACCCAGTTTATCCTGCTAGCTGTACCCCCATTCGACTCGTCAAGGCAGGGACTTGCTAGTGAACAAAGGTAGCAGAAACCAATTTGTTACGTGATAATATGCCCCCTTCTCCCCTTTGATACGGAATGAGCCCAGCCTACTCTTTGACAATAAAATGTACGTTTACCTGTCTTGTTTTCATAATATGTACGTTTTTTTTTGTCATACGTGTGAATGTCTAAAATTGTCCAAAAGAACGCGAATTGGTCTGAGAATCTATTCCTTTGAAAACAGTTACACCTGTCTCATCATCAGCGTAGCCTTTTCCCAACTGCAGCTGATGCCAGTATTTTATAAAGAGCGGCTGCCTATCTTGCACAACCCAGTTATTTGGTAACACGATACTCCTTCGTAAGACTTCTGACCACCCGTGACGACTGTCAAAGATCTGGCTTCTGACTACCCGTGACGACTATCAAAGATCTGGCTTCTGACTACCCGTGACGACTATCAAAGAACTGGCTTCTGACTACCCGTGACGACTGTCAAAGATCTAGTTTCTGACTTACCCGAGACGACTGTCAAAGATCTGGCTTCTGACTACCCGTGACAACTGTCAACTCTTAAAAGCTATATTTCCAATCATACTGGAAGTTAAACCGATCCAGCCTGTCCCTTGCTGCCCTCCCTCAGCAACGCCCTAAGACGAAGTTCGTTCGTAGGGGGTGCCCTTAGAGTGTAGCCCCGCTTAGTTTTTGTTATTATGACCTAGCTGGAGGCCATAATTTATTGAGGCAACCTTTTAGGTTGATCTGCGAGATGCCACTTACATATATGAGAAAATAACATAAGCACTGGAAAAATGTTAGAACGATGCTTTCCCATCCAGCACATGTATTTTTTTCATTTATCCACGTTGTCGATGATCCATCTCTTGTACGTAGACTATTGGCCATCAGAATATTACATTCTGAAATATTGACAGACAGACACACCTGTGAAACTATCGTACAAATTGATATAACTACATTTTGACTTCTAAGGGACTTGTTATAAATGAAACAACTATTCGCCCAAATGATACCTACATGTAAAAGTAAAAAAAAAATCTGATGAAATCAATACGAGTATTCGGCACTCGATTAAAGAATATCTATCTTCCAATTTTGCAAGGCACTGTCAAATAGATTTATTGCTGAAAATACAGACTTTGTCCCGTAAATATCTCGTAGGAAAAAGGACGATCAGTTTTCCGTAATTTTTTTCCGATTTCTCTTTGCATATAAACCTAATTCGGACTTTATAACATTTATATTTTAAAACAAAACAGCCAAATTAGTCCAGCGGTACTGAAGTGATGCGCTTACCAACGAACAACATTCATTTTTATTTATATAGATTATCATCGTAAAAATATCTCAGCTTAAGCTACGCTTGCCGCGGTTAGTCTGTGGATGGGTGACCATCTTTACATACCGTGACCGCCGTTGGTTCCGGCTGTCATTCATGGATCTTTGACAGTCGTTACGGGTAGTCAGAAGCCCGAAAGTCTGACAACCAGTCTTACCAAGCGGTGTCGTATTACCCAGTGACTGGGTTGTGGTGGTCAGATAGGCAGGCGCTCCAAGTAAAATACTGGTATTCAGCTGCATCCGGTTAGACTGGAAGCCGACCCTAACATAGTTGGGACATGGCTAGGCAGATGATGACGTTCATCGTAAAAATATCCTCTTTATAATCTCAACTCAGCACATAACAGAAACATCAAAACCCCGCGTCCTATCCGAATTCCAATAAAACGCTAAATCCGTCTTACAGCCAATATTACCAATATATACCGGTCTACCAATATTTGTCAAAGGCCAAATCACCTCGGGAAGGCATGTAGGGCGGGGCCGAGTTGAAAGGCGTTCTGGCGTACTTCGGCGTACCGGCGTACTCCGGCGTACCACAAGACGTAAAGGTGTAATTTCAATACGCCGTCTATAGTAAGACGCCAGATTATGCGTGAACTTTGCATAAAATACTTTGATTTTGGTTTAGATGTTCTTTGTCAAAGGGAGTATTAGCATACTGTGTAGATTGATCAGTGGTGGGAGTTAAATTGTATAATACAAAGGGTATTTGTATGAAACATTGGCTAAAATCAGCATGTGTTCGCGGCAAAAGTTGTATAAAAGACACAAAACTGTCCTTGCAAGCGTGCTGTGAATTTTATTAGGTTTTTCCGTCACGAATTTCTGAGTCTGAGTTGTCTAGCTCGTTGGTCAAGTAGCCGCAAGCGCTACTGCTGAGCAGGAGGTCCTGGGTTCAGTTGCCAGGCCAGGCAAAGTGTTATTGAATTGTCCTATCTGGAGTTTTTCAGTAGCAGCTCGGAATCTGGAACTGTGGCCGATTAATGTCAATAGGCTCGGCTCCTATAACATGGACGTAACCATCATTAGCGAAATGTGGGCGTAGTATACTTATACCTCTGTCCAACTTTTCGGGGAAATAAGGCGTGATGTTTTAGTGACAAGAGACTGACTTAAAACGATGCTGACAAAATGAGGGCATACCATAGGCCGTATATAGGCTCCTACAAACAGGCGCGACACGCGATATAATCGCGCGCGACACAAAGGCACCGCTCGTTGCGCGACTTGCGGTGCCTTTGTGTCTCGTGTCGTGTCGCGCCTGTTTGAAGGAGCCTTATCTCTGAATTTCCTGTATAGACGTGGTGTTGTGTTTTGTAAAAAAGGAAATACATATGTTGTTAATAAATAAAAATGTCTAGTTTTGGCTCTCACTGTTTCCACGCTATTTTGACATACCTAAACTTTTTTTTGGCAGCTTACAAACTAGACAATACGATAAAGTCCCTAGAACGCCACCAATCATATTGATTTATATACAACAATACAAATGTATCGTAAAAAATAACGTTCTTACTGTTAAAAAAGAGCTCAAAATTAGATACTTTCGATGGCGTTTATAAATTAAAATATGAATAAACGGCCTATGGTAAAAAAAGAGTCGTATTAAAATGACGAGGGGTTGTCAATAAGTGTGTATACGCCTTTTGCGTACGGAATTTATTTTTTGAAAATGTTGTCGCCTGTCCCAGCCCTATAATCTCTTATGATCGTTGATATTATAAGACTGGAAACGACAGTCAAAATATCATGATTTGTACCTGAATTATGTTGGTTTATTTCTTAAAATTAAACAGGGATTTTTGTTAAATGGATACTTAGGCCGTTTCCTGACTTGTCGGTGCGGTAGCGGCGCGGCATCGGTATGCTCTGTATACGCGGTACAGAAAACTTACCGAGCGTCTATATTTCAATGAACGTTTCCTGATTGGCGCGGTATGTGCGGGAGCGGGGAGGGATCGGTTCGGTTTACCGCGTCTCGGCACGCTCGTCCAGTCGCCGCTCGAGATTCCGCACTCACGCATTCCCTAAATCTTGTATTTTGTTTTGTTATGTTAAAGAAACATCAGCAGCTTTTGAATCATATTGCTCCTGTAAGCAATATGATTCAAAAGCTGCTGATGTTTCTTTTGACATTCTATACATAGATAAAAATTTTGTATCATCATGCGAAAGTTCTTTAGCTAATAGTCGACGGTTAATAGTATTTTCAATATAAGGATGACGCCAGTAGCGCTTTCTTTTTTTACGTAAACGGAGATAAACATAACATGCTAAAATATCATCAACACTCGAAGACGACATTATCTCGCGACGATACAAGCGGTACTGCGGACTTTTATACCGAGAATATACCGATAGGTTCGTAGATGAAAGCGATGCAGTATCGTTTCGGTACAGAGCATACCAATGCCGCGCCGCTACCGCACCGACAAGTCAGGAAACGGCCTAAATCAGACTATAATGTTCCCACTGCTGGGACACAGGCCTCCCCTCTGTAAGAGGAAGTGGGCTGTAATCCTCCACGTGAGCCCAGTGTGGATGTGAGATGTCACGTGTCGTTGAATGTTTGGTTCTTGCCTTGAAATGCCGATTTCCTCACGATATTTTCCTTCGCCGCTTTGAGAGCAGTGGTGAAGAAATAATGATGAGGTAAATGAATAACTTTGTCGAATCAATAGCTATTGTATGTTTGACTAAGGAACTCAGAAATCTGGGGCCTTTGTCTTGGTTTTCATACCGATGGAAAATTATAAAAACAGCTAATTTACAAAGCTAAGTGTTCATTTGATGGCTTTATTTTCGCATGTCAATGAAAAGTAAAAGATACCGAAACAAAACCATGTAAAAGCATTGTGAAAGGCAATGTTTCATACAGGAAACATGCTCTGTTAAGTTAATCTAAGATGCGTATCAGCTATGATGTCTTATTTACCACATCAAAATAATATGATATTATGAAACTTAATTACACCTTTTATGTAATAGACTGAGCTTTGGAAGGCGTTCTTGACGTCTTTATAAGGTTATGGCAATTTGCGAGTTTTGTTCGAGATTATGTTCTTGATTGTATTGTCATTCATTAAGTATTATATTTATCAAACTATACTGTACTATATTTATACTTTGAATAGTTCATTTATGCTTTTATACTGTCTTGATTAAATGAAAGGCTTTCTTTCTCTAGACGCGTATAAAACCGCTGAACACACACAAAAAGTACTTACGTACAAATATGGTATTTATAATTTTCTTCTCACAACACAGCGGTCATTACAAATTGTCATTATATAAATATTAGTTTCGATGGAAAAAACCAGGAAGTTTATTCAGCGTATTTCAATTACAAAAGATTACCAAGATTGTAGGTGCTATTTTATCGACTGTAATCGCATCAAAATGAAACAAAACGAAATGCTCATAAGACAAACTAGTGAGTCTTCTTGATATTTATGAGGTTATCAGGAAAACCCTATATAAATGTTGATTGCACAACGTTATGTGTTATATAACAAAATTATTCTATTGAGAGTAATAGCTATCGAATACATTAAACTCCGATGAAGAGTCTTCAGAAACTGTGGATTTATGATTTAACTCTGCTTAAAAATCTGAAACACAATCTGAATCATTTTGATACTAATCCATTGCTTCATATGTACGGAAAAAAAATCTGCTCAAAAACGTAAATAACGCAATGAATGTTGTTGAGCTGTCAACATGGAAAGAAAGAAAGAAAGAAAAAGTATTCATTGCGACTCGTACAGGAAGATCACATACTAAACACAGTAAAATAAAAATCCAAGTTCTATAAAAAAAGTAACAAAATGAAAATGAAAGAGAATGCTATACGAGGCCAAAAGGCTCCTATCTCAGCATGATGCTGCGATATTTAAAAAATAGATGTCGCAGCGCTATATGAAACGTGTTACCCAGTCACCCCGCTGGTATAATTATGTATACGTATGTCAAACTGTACCAAACATACTGGCAGACAACACTATGCACAGACACTTCCAGTGAATGTTAACATCATCTATGTAGTTAGTATCGGGAAATATATTAAATTCGCCGTGAGTACCGGAGCACCCTTCCGTGTCGTAACGATGTCTGTCCGGCCCTGTCCGGTCCCGTCCGGACTTTACCTAAACTTGTTTGGATTACGTGTCCAATTTAGAGGTATTTATACTTATTTTTTATACTTGTTTCGGAGGGTAGGTAATGGGCAATGGCGGCTTATAGCGAATTTGGCGCGTTGTTGACGTAATTTTTTGGGATTAGGTTTTTTTGTTTTAACTGTTTAGCGTGTGAAATGATGTTGATTCTCAAAATGTCATGAGATGTAGGTATCCGCTGTTTTTCTAAATTAAATACAATTCCGAAAGTCCGCTAAGCATACATCAGCTTATAATATTCCCACTGCTGGGACACAGGCCTCCTCTCTGTGAGAGGGAGGGATGTTATCCTCCACGCGAGCCCAGTGCGGGTTGGTAGATATTGTCGTTGATTTTTTGGATCTAGATCTAAGGTTCCCAAACTTCACAAGTTGTAGCCGAGAGTCGAGAGCTCAGTCGGTGTCTAAGAGTCCTCCTAGCGAGATGAAAATACAAATCACCCCCCGAAGCCTCTACACAACGCCCCCATTTTTTTCTGGGTCTCTTACCCCTTTAGGCCTGCAGCGCCCACAAGGGGGCGTTATCGCCCACTTTGGGAATGGCTGATCTAGATCATGCCGGTTTCCTCACGATGTTTTCCTTCACCGTTTTGAGAGAAGCGGTGATGAAATAATTTACAGAAAGTAAAACGCCTGCCTGGGTTCAAACTTACGACCTATAAACTTTTAAGTCGTGTCCGTTACCACTGGGCCACCATTGCTCAACGTTCTATCGTCGCAGACAAATAAAATTATCCATCGTCTCCTTAGCGCCTAAAATGCTTGTATCTGGTTTTATACAGACGCCAGCACAGCAAGCTACTACAATCTGTAAAATTTCTTTAATAGACTTGCAACTTTATCGCTAAAACATAAGGTTCAAAGTTGATTGGGAAAATTTTAGAAGCAATAAGAGTGAACAGTCTTCTTCTGGGTCTTCTGAGTCTTCTTCTGGGTAAGCTCACTCCATCGTAGACTTTGTCTCTGTGACCTCTGACCTAGACTAGAGTCAAGAGCAAACACATTTCAAATAAAAAAAAAGCAATAACAGTATATGATCGACTACAGTAAACAAAGTCAGAAAAATATATGATATTCTTCACGATGTATGCTAGGTAGATAGTGCGTTGAAAACATAATACAACTAATTTGATACGATAGAAAAACAATCACGAAGATACCTCTAAAAACTTTATTTTTACAATAAAGAACATACTTAATATACATACAATCATTCTGATTTTTTTGTCAGATTATTCTGCAAACAACATACTAAATAAAGCATTAGTATTTTATTTTTTTAGTCCATACAATTTTTTTTGTATATAGATAATTGCTTCATATCTTACAATAAATTACCAGCGTTGTGTCATCGCGCTTCTCTTTCTTTTCTATGTAGTCCGACAGTGACCGCACTTTAAGTCATGTAAGCCCCCTTAAAAACACTACAAATTTAATTAATCCTTCATATATTTTATATTTCATGAGTAACTATCGTCAGGTACATTTATTCTGAAAGCACTTCTGACAGTTCAACAACGATAAATTAAGTCGTTATGAATAACTTTTAAGCTCTTGATGTCTTACCAAAATTTTAAAAGCAGCAAGGCAATATTCTTTTTCAGTCTCCCTAGTATCTCCTCTAAGAATCCTACAAATACTTATATAAATCCTACAAATATTATGAACGCGAAAGTTTGCGAGGATGTATGGATGAAATTTGGCACACAGTTTATAAACAGAATTAACACATAGGATACTTTTTATCCCGATTTTTTCACGGGATATAAACTTATGCGGGAGAAAGCACGGGGCGCTGGTAGTCTGATATAAACGCTCTTTAGGCTCTACCCGTCAATGCGACATCCATTTATTTACTTTTAGATCTTTGTTTCTGACACAAGCAAGAAACCAGTTATTAAGGAAACAATCATCGGTTTGGAAATAAGGCTTATTTCCAATAAGGCTATTTCGGCAACTTGTTGATAATTACAATTCGATTTCAGTTTCTTAATTAACTCTTCGCACGTCGAGTGTACACCATGTGTACCGATAACAATAAAATTTCTATTGTGTCTGCTAATTGGACGCGCGACGAGTTAACTGACATGGGTAATTACTATTGTGTTTGTATTGAGTGTGGTTTATTCTTGTATGTTTAATATGTTTTGATGAAAGTTGCTAATGAGGTTCAGGAGTATTTTATGCCTATTTAACACTTTTTCATACGATCATCATCAACTTACTTTTTCCTATTTTCTCTTCTATTTAGTGGTCGGCTTAAAGTTCGGCCAGACGCGACCAACCACTCAAGCCCTTATGAAAAATTGATCAGGTTTCGTTGTTGCAAAAATGATACTACATCATTATTCACATCAATTTAACATGTGAAAAAATGGCTCGTCAGTTAAATTGTTATCGAAAATGCGTTGAATAATTCTAATTCTTGTTGGTATCAAAACTTCGGGCCTCCAACTCTCACTCCGCCAAAAGCTATGGGCATTAAAGCTGTTTAAATGTGCATAACTTATTACAGCATTCATGTGCAAATACGACCTATTTTCACAACGATAAAATACATATTTATGGATACAACTGTACCTACCCTCAAATATGATTTAACAGACACACTCCAAAAATTAACATAAGCTACTTTTTAATCGACTTCAAAAAGAGGGAGGTTCTCATTTCGATCGTATTTTTTATTTTTTTTTGTATGCGTTATTTCCGGCAATTGTGGACCGATTTCGAAAATTCTTTATTTAATGTAGGTATAGGGTATATACCTCAGAGGTGGTCTCTTAAAAAATTTATTGACTTTGCTTAGATAGTTATTGAGTTATCTTCAATAATAGGTACTTACTTATTTTTTTCACTTAGTGTCTATTATTGACGATGTTATAATAATAATAACTTCCTGTCACTGATATATACATAGTAAGTAGTGTACGGATTTGTGTGGGGTAGGTACAACTAAAAAGTGAAAAATAAAAACATTTTTACAAAAAAAAACAACCGACTTCTAAAAAAGTTTTTTGATATTCATCTTGGTCTTAAAAGTACAAACACATTATGCAACTACATACAATTTTGGAAAAATTATGTCCTAAAAACATTGTACAGACGCCAAGCTACCCGAAACTGTAAAATTTGCCCAATCAACTTTGAACCTTATACTTTAGCGATAAAGTTTAAAATCTATTAAAGCAGTTTGACAGGTTGTAGTAGCTTGATGTGCTGGCGTCTGTACCTACAACTTAAAAAGGTAAGCAGAAAGTAAGTGTTGCCAAGTTACCACTTTACGACAACGCCTCTTAATGAAAATGAAAGTCTTGTCGAGTTTATTTTCATTCTACCCTCGGATTACCCACAGGACGAACCGGGAATCGTAGTAAAGCAAACACTAACCATGTGTGTGCAAATATGGTGCCCTTTTTGCGAGTCCCTACGGGTGTTCTATTGTTTGGCCAAAGAACTGGGGTCTTTTGGTTAAATACTCTGTATTTTTGTATTGCGGTGTCGTTGTTTTAGTTGACTGTACCTATCTATCCTTTAGTATATTTTACCCTTGTGGGATGGAGTGTCTAGTATCTCCCACGTATTTGTTCAGTTCCAAGCTAACTTAGATGTTGGTTTTAATAATTATACTGCCCAAGTTTCTGACGGAAATTATTCTAATATTTCTCAGACATCCCTCGGGTATCGTGAAAGTAGAAAGAGGTTTTATCAGATGGATAGATGACCACCGTTTGTGAAGATAGGTACTATCTTAATAATTTATTAAAGCTAAAAGAATTTACACACTAACTCTATAATAGAAATAAAAATATTTACAAGTATCAAAAAGAGTTACAGGGCGTCGAAAAATTCGTCCACATCGCTGTCAACAGGAAAAGTGCCCAGAAGGCTGGCAGCATTGCCACGTTGGATAGCAATGCCGATTCTTTGGCCAAAAAATAGGCCCGCCCTCTGGTCACGTGAATAGTCGTCACTATCTTAATTATATGTATTTGCAAAAACGTTGAATGCAGTTTTAAATGACGTCACTGTAAATGTCTGTGCTGTATGCAAATTGTAGAATATAAGTAATGACGCTTCTGGGACTAACATTGTACGGTTTAACTAATTTTGAAATACCCTACATTGTGTTGACTTTGTTTAATGTTTCTTTATTGTTATTTGCTGATAGGTCCGTGTTACTAGGATTCGTTTCTACATTTCTATATACAGGGTCAAAAAACTTAGCTAGCGAAACTCCACAGACCTGATGAGGTATGATATCATATTATATGTATGACTAGCTTCTGCCCGCGACTTCGTCCGCGTCAAATTTCTTGTTACTCCGACCCACCCCGTCGCATCGCATCGCCTGCCCGCGCTATTACTTCGTTTTTGCTTAGCGTTCTTTCTGACTTTTTTTTATTTTTGCTCGGCTCCTAAAGGTCATAGCGTGATGTTAAATAGCCTATAGCCTTCCTGAAGAATTGGGCTATCAAATGCAAAAATATTTTTTCAAATCCGACTGGTAGTTCCAGAGATTAGCGCGTTAAACCAAACAAACAAACTCTTCAGCTTTATAATATTAAGTAGTATAGATAAAACAAAAAAATCTATAATTTTATTTAAAAAATTGTGTCATCGATCATAGGTAGGGAGTCATTTGAAGTACTTATTAGTTTTTTTTTTTTTGTGTGAATTCCACAGGCGTGATAGGTGTCGATGTCTCAAAATGATAAAACAAAAGAAAACAGATTTTCTCAACTTACAGTTCAAATAACAGCGGTCGTTGACCCTATAAAACAACATCAAACCTATATTTTTTTTATCCTATCGTGATTAGATATATCGATCCATCACGTCTGCAAAGTTTCACTAGCTAATCCAAATTGACCCTGTTTATAGAACCATTTCCAATTAATATACGCAATTGAATCAATGTATTAGAATAGGGAATATGCATGAATTTTTTTCATGGCATTTATTAACAAAATATGAAAATACCGTAGTAGAGATGACAAAAAGTGAAATTAAAATTAAAATCGGCCTAGAAACACGGCCGATATGAGCATTTAAAACTATTGATTACACACCAATTAGACAGAGAGATCCGACATAGACTGTGACGTCACATGTCACTACGGCCATATAAACTCCGTGTTAAATTTCGTTTTGCGAGAAAGAGATAGAAACAAATCTTCGATGGCTCATATCTTTTTTAATTTCATAGTTATCCGAAAAACAGTTTTACTAAACTGTTTATTACATGAATGAGGATTAATTTTTTAAATAAAAAAAAATCATGCATATTCCCTATTAGTATTACAATTTAGTCTTAGCGATGCCATTCCGACCAACTCAAGCCTAAGGGACTTATTACTCTCTAAGATCCAGGATTCAGAATCCGATTCTAATTTAATCCAAGGATAATAGTAATCGAAATATATTTTCGTAATAACTCTCCTTTCTTCTAATTGAAATATTACTAAGAATCCCGGGAAGTCCTACAAACTCGGGAGATATTTAATATTACTCTGCATTTCATTCTGGAAATGAATTTTCGTATTGTGATTCCATCCAAGTTCTAAAATTTAATCAAAACAATTGGTTTTATTGTTGTCTTTATTATTATTAATAATGGAATTTTTGTGAACATTAAATTTCCTGGGGTCTTTTGTTCTAATTTTATCATGGCCTGACGGGTTTATTAGGTCTCATAAATTGGGTTGACTGTTTTTTTGTTACCGCTTTAACTAATAGCCATTTAGCGAGTAATTATAGAGGTTTATATATGGTGGGTTTTTGAGATGGGGCAGTATGGTACCGTAACCGTTATCGCTACTAGAAAACGGTCTTAGAAGACTGTCCTGTCCTGTCCTTAAATTTTTGAAACATATTGGTTTGGTACACAGATTCTGAAAAAAATTACAGTCAGCAAGAAAATGGGCAGTTTTCACAAAATCATCATTTGATAGTTTTGATACCCTACGATCCTGTTACTTATATGGATCAAAAAAACTGACCAAACGAAGGGTTCCGTACCAGAAGGCAAAAACGCCGAAAAAAACACGTTTGTTGTATGGGAGCCTCGCTTAAATATTTATTTTATTGTGTTTTTAATACCTATTTGTTGTTATAGCGGGAACAGAAATACATCATCTGTGAAAATTTCAACTGTCTAGCTATCACGGTTCATGAGATACAACCTGGCGACAGACGGACAGTGGAGTCTTAGTAATAGGGTCCCGTTTTTACCCTTTGGTTACGGAACTCTAAAAACTATTAGACTAACTGAGTTTTGAATTAGAGAGTTAACTAGAAAAGTCAGAAATTGTAACCATTGCTATTTGATATATCCCTATATTTTGTATTTAACAACCCAGGGTCTGTAACTGACCGCAAGCTGTAAGCTTATGAATGAAAGGTCTGTAATCAGTGATAAGATAACTTTGTAGGTAGGTACTGTTATAATTACCCGATTGCGCCAGAACGAGGGTTATGTTTTTAATATTTATTTATTAAACTTTTCGCACAAAAAGGTACAAAGGCGGACTTAATGCCTAATATTAATTTTTCCTTACTATGCATACACGTACTCCTAGTAATAACTACCTCAGGATCAAGGTAGACTGACATTATTCCTGTGTTGGTAACATCAAAACTTGGGACCCATAACTCAACGAAAACAAAAAAAAAATCTTACAAACAGTCTTACTTGGCTACATAACTCGAAACCCCAACTTTAATCAAAACGGAACAATATCTAGGAAATGCTTTATTTCTTTCGACAATTTTAGATGTCGTCCCCCAAATAGGATGGGTTTGGGGGCCGTAAAGCAAAATAAGTCAGACTTACAGTCAGGTACCGTCGAAACAGCAGAGTTACAAGGGAATCATTTATTGGGAATCTGCATGAGTGATTTAGATATCATCTTCGTTTTGTAAGCCCCCTTCGGAAGGATATTTATTTGACTTCTGAGGGGAGAAACCGGGGTTGCTATCAATGTACTTTGCAGGTTTTAAAGGAGCTTTAACAATACATATTTCAACAGTTTATTTGATCGGATTTTAAGAATGGAGAAAAATAGTTGGTATTTTGTTGTCAGAACTTCGGTAATTGCGAACACACTATTAGTAGCCAATGGCATTCATTTTGACAACATTAATTGCGTTATTTACGTTATTGAGCAGACAAATGCAAACCACTATTGTATTGGCGTCATCCTGTAAGGATACTGGGTAATAAATAATAAAATAATAATTCTTCGTAAAAAACACCACCACACACCCGCTACATTAACTTGACTTGAGCCCGTCAATGTAGCTTAAACTAGCCAAAGAGCTAAGAAACAAAATTCGTTTACCAAAAATAATGGTACAATGCGTGCCACGAAAGATGAGACTTGACCCCGCCTCCCCCGCTCTTTCCGCCGCCCCTATGACATCCGGTTTCGTCCCGCACTCAGACCTCATACCGCTAAAGATACCTAAAATCGTGTACTGCGCATGTCAAATCACGTGGTGTGTCAAGTCTCATATTTCGTGGCACGCATTGTAATAAATTTTTTTGACAGTTCAACAACATTCATTGCGTTATTAACGTTGGTGAGCAGACACATTTTTCGAACATATGAAGCAATGTAGTACCAATATGCTTCGAAATGATTCAGATTGAATTTGATAGTGTTACGCAAAGGGTGCGGGTTTTAAAAATGACGAAAATAGTCGGTCTTTTGTTGCGAGACTTTCTGGTCCTATTGCGATTTTTTGGTCCCGTTACTTTAATATACCACGTCTTTATATAAAATACCTATTTAAAACAAGGACAACTGTAACAAGGGTACAGGCCAACCAATGATTCCGGGATGGGATGCCATGAAAAGTTAAATTGTTTCTCCACCCAACCGCAAAAAACAAGGGTAACAGAAATAATATGCCAAAAATATCCAGGTGGGAGACACAGACACACAATTGCGGAAATATTTTTACGTTTTACGGGGTGGGGTGGAACCCTTAGTAATGCTCGAAATAATGTAGGAGAGAAAACTTTCATGGCATGATTAAGAAGTTTTATTGTCATCACAGTGATTGTTTTTAATGAAGAGCTCCATCAATTTGCACCCTAATCATTTTGAATTACTAATCCATTGCTTCATATGTTCTAAAAAAAATCTGCTTAACAACGTAAATAACGCAATGAATGATGTTCATCCTCATCATCTGCATAGCCTTTTCCCAACTACATATGTTGGGGTCAGCTTCCAGTCTAACCGGATGCAGCTGAATACCAGTATTTTACATGGAGCGACTGTCTATCTGCTGATCTGATGAATGTTGTCAAAATGAAAGACATTCCTACTGACATTGTATTACGCAACTACCCCGCAGGTCTTAGTTAAATAAATTTTACTTTTAATTTTTTTTATAGATATCCATCTCACAAATAGAAAGTATTCGCAAGAGACTTCGAATTTTAGCAAGTAATTACCAATTTACGTCCCTATAATTATAGAACAGCTCTTGGAAAACCCATATCAGTCCGTTACTTAGTCAGCGATCTTGAAGCCACATGTCGCCATGTCGCAGTAAACGCTGAATTCGGATAAATTTGTACACGACCAATTCCGGCTACTGCTTCCCTTTCCAACATTATCTGCAATCAGTGTCACACACGTGGCCAACACGTGTTTACATTATTAGCCACAAGGCTCACAAGCCCTGACCAAACAATAAAGACCCCTAAGCTTTCATAGCATAATGTTTTTTTCTTTTGTTAATTGAACGAAGGAGGGGATGGGAGGACCAGCTATATTGGTCCTTCGGTACCCTATGCTTTTTGGTGTCGGTGCCAATGTCACACTTTTGCACCGCGGTATTGTTAGGAACAACGTGTGATATTATGATCCTAATGAGTTTTCCTACATCCAGGGGATTAACCAAAGGATAGTACTAAAAGGTTTTATCTCCATGGAATCTTCAAAATAATTAGATAATATAAAAGATTAAAAAAAACTTGTTATACCCGAATCGATTTACGGCTCCTACACAAAGGCGCGACGCGCGACGCGAATCGCGCGCGACACAAAGGCAACGCTCGTCGCGCGACTTGCGGTGCCTTTGTGTCGCGTGTCGCGTCGCGCCAGTGTGTAAGAGCCTTTAGCGTGGCAATAGCGGCCATTGCCATTTCCCTAACATCTCTCCGTAAGAACCCAAACAATAAACTATGTAGTTACTTATGGTTTTTCGTTATTGGAACATATTGAAGATCACGATGGATACCTATTAAAGTATTGATCCAGAACGTTAACGAACTTTTGTATCAGTTATTGAAATAAAGAATGCTAGGAAATGTAGGTGACCATATCAATGGCCGCTATGGCCACACTAAAACGATTCGAGTATAGTGCATAACAAACCATGAAATGAGGGGAATCAGACAGTAACGAGTAATCGTGATGTCGTGAGTTCAAACCGGGTGTCTATCAAGTTTTTTTTTACACATTCAATACATCATTCTCCAGAGTGTGAAGTTCAAAACATTGGTAAAAAAAACACTACAACGACATAAAGAAGTCTTTGTTACTTAAACAGGAAAGATTTGTTTGATAGCCTAGAAAGACACGAAGTTTTTACAAGGAATTTAGAAGCTCCCGTAAAAAACAGACTCATTCTATCGTATTTACAAAACAAAACACGAAACAAAAGGAATTCAGGACTATATCGCAGGGCTCTAGATACACTATAACCACTTAATCATTCCGTACTTCGAATTTGGACACCACGTCAATTCCTTAACTTATCACGACGTCTGCTAATAACGTATTCTATATGAGACAATGAACGAAACCGCGCGAAATGAACGCGAAGTTGGCGTCTTCGAACTGTCAAAGTACGTGGTAAGGTAAGATTACGCGGGGAATAATAATTACCTTAACTAATTGGGACACAGGCACAGAAAAAAAAACAGAGTCGACCATACATGAAATTTTTAAATTTATAGTTAGATCATCGCATAAGCTCCAAATTAAAAAATGCCATTTCGGCATTTCACAACTACTCTATTTTCGTCTTCAAAAACAGTCAAAGCTTTGATCCGAAAACTGCAAAAACCTACCAGTTAGGAGTCAGCTACAGAGACCCGTGGGCGTGTCCGATGTGGAAATTGCATTTCACTACCCTTTGTTCGGAGGGTTTTTTGTTTACCCACTCAGGTGTTGATTTGGCGCACAACTCGACTGGGCACGTGTGAGGGTAATCCTAGTTGATTAATTTACTGTCGTCACTAATTAGGCCACTCATTCTATCCAAATGTGTAGAATCAATAGGTTGTTCGTCGTTCAGCAGTCTAAATGAACGAATCATTCCTTTTCAATTTCGACTATACTCGTAGTTTTTGTTCAGGTGGAATATCTAGTTCATATCTGTGACTTTGATTTGTTTGTAGTTTCATTTCAGTCTTATACAGCAGTTTTATCTTTATCACAAAAAATTGAAAAAGAAAAAACCAATCCATCGTCAAAGTCAAAGGTACAACCGATAAACCAAAAACGCAAGCTCACAATCCGTACCGAAATACCAAACAGAAAACAAATACATATCGCTGTGAAAGAAACGCATCCTCTGCAAGATAAAACAAAAACAAAATCATCTACTCCTCTGTACACAGTTCAGTGTGCAATGGAGCGTGGAACGTGGACGCCAATTATATTGGCCGCTGGATTTACGTCGCATCACTTTTCTGGCCGGTGATTGACTGACGGCGGCCATAGTTTTTTTTTCATTTTGTTAAACAACTAGCACTCTCCCTTTAAAGAGGAAAACTAGCTATTATTAAATTGTTAAAAAGGGTTTGTTCGAGTTGTCTTTCTAGAATGATTTGTGGTGCGATTTGTTAGTTTGTTTTAGCGCTTAAGAGCGCTATCACAAGTTTTTCTTGTTTAGAGCGTTTGACTCGAGTTTTGATTTGTGATTATGGTTTAACTAAAGTCACAATAGTAAAAAAAATACATGCCCGAGAAAGTTTAATTCCTTCTTTTGGGAGCGCATTCAATAAATATTTCAGTTTGTTTACATAAATCAGTAAAAAACTTGTTCCTGCAAAGGCTGTTTCATAAAAATTTAATTTCGGGCATCTCGCGATGCTCTGTTACATCGAAGATATAATAGTTTAATAATTTATAAAAATGTCCACGGTACAACTGTATCTTCTACTTTGGAATGCATACATCAATTTATTATGTTTAATACAGTAATAAACCAAAAATAATTCCGTAAAACAGAGAGTTAATGATATTTTTTCAGCCGAAATGATATTTTTTATCTCTGTTTATTTAATAGAAATTCAAACAAAAAGTGTTTAATAACTAAGGTTACTTTGTCACCTTGCTTGAAAAAAAAAAATACTCTATTTTAAAGTAAAATAATATTTTTAAGGAATTGTTTTATGCAATGCTTTTTTATCAATATAAATCTCGGGATGCACGGTCTTAGCTTTAGTCCGCGCCGAGCGCTTTCAGAGGGAGGACGTAGCGCTCACTCGCTGCTGCCGTCACGTGATCTCGTTCGACAATTCGCCACGAATAAAAAGCGACCAACACTTCTTGATACAAGTGAGTTTTTTTTTTTAATTAGTTATGTTCTGATTGTAATGTATATAATATAATTATTTTCCTATGATGTTCCAACGCGAATATAATTATAGAAAAAAAAACATACGTAAATATAGTTGTTGTTTTTAATTTTTCTGACTTTTTTATTTATCTCCAACATTAATTTAATTAATTATTTTCAGACAATAGTTCACAATAATGGGCAAAATAGAACTTTTGGTGCTGTCAAAATAAAAAAAAAGGTTTTGGCCGATAATTTGAAACGCGCAAGAGAAGCTCAGCGGTAAGAATTTTATGAGGAGTGCGTGCTTCCTGAAATCATAGATTCGAGGAAAGCACGGTCTATGCCGCTTCGGAGAATATTATTTTAATTATTTTACAATTATTATACTGGTTTTTTATGGTTCCGTACCTTAAGGGTGCCAACGGGACCCTATTACTAAGGCTCCGATGTCCGACCGTCCGTCTGTCTGCTAGTGTCTCATGAACCGTTACAAGTTCACAGTTGTAATTTTTAATTTTAATAAAACGACTTTTGATTTGTCTTTTTTATTTTCTTTTGACTTTTTTGACGTGACAACGTCTAATAAATCGATGAAGCTGGCTGCACACACGAAAAAAACATGACTCATGTAGCGTTACCTCGCGGCCTTGCTCTGCTGTAGCGTTGTACGCCATGGCGGCTTGAAGTGCAAGCGAGAGCGCGGAACGAGCGATGAGAGACAGATGATGTCGAACGCTGCCGAATCGGCCTCCGCGTTCGGCAATTTCATTAATGTTTTGTTATGACGTTGTCACGTTAAACTATCGTCCGTAAACCGACTTTACAGACAACCGATTTTTATCCAAACTGTAGAAACAACATCACATTGCATTTATTTCTATAAATAAGTACTAAAATGTCTTCCTACCTGCTAAATAAATTACATAATATATTAAACTTCGTAAAAAAAGTAGGTACAAAAAGTATTTATAAAAGTAGCACAAAAGTATTTGTAAGTAATGTTAGAGGCTGGCAACGCGCAAGTAATGCAGCTTCTGGCAATGCAAGCGTCTTTAGGCCAGCGTTGCCAGTATGTTACTTTTGTAACATTTTACGTTACTTTTGACCCTCTCATGTTACCTCCATGTTACACGCCTCAAAATGTTACTTTTAAGACTTAATAAAAAATATTTCACAGAAAACAAAAAATAAACATGAAACGGAACGCATACAAGAAAGGTTTCGTTCGTCATGTTGGCGCACTTGATTGTCTTGATTTTGTGACCAAATTCTGACGCGACGACAGCGCGAAAATTTTTCACTTCGTTTGTCGTATCGCATATTCACTCACTCGCGTGAATTTCTAAATGACCCATCCCGCTTACTTAGGCGAGTGAGCGACAGCCTAGTAGTGGCATCCGTGTTGGTTCAGTTCAGTTTGTTATTACGATTCTTTCGAAGCCTACTAAGGGGACAGCTTTTTTTTATGTAATAAAGTGCCATGTTATTATTAGTCGTTTTCCACAAAAAATAAGGTAATGTTACTTTTCTCGTGAAAATGTTACTTTTTGAGCTCTCTCATGTTACATTTGACTATCTGTCACTGGCAACACTGCTTTAGGCTGCGGTAACTACACACCATCAAGCGGGCCGTATGCTAGTTTGTCACTTTAGTGGTATAAAATAAAAATTAAAAGTGAAGTAAATTTGTATGACCCTATTGTAACTCAAACCGTTGTAGGTAACACTCATCGGTACAAATAACATTTCATGAACTATAATAACAGTAATTTAATTTATTTTGAAAACGAAGGCTCTTGTTGGTTTGATCCTGGCGTCCGACGCATAGCGGTTTGTATGTGTGCATAGCGTTCCTCCCTAGACGCACACGTGCGCATCTGCTGCCGCGCGCCGTCGAATTTACCTAAAACTGAGCACTTCGGTTTTGTAATAACGCTCTTAAGGGGCTTACAGGAGCTAAACACAAAAAACGAAAGTTTTAGATACTTACAATAAAAGTATAATTATGTTCGACTATAGTAAACAAAATCAGAAAAATATATGATATTCTTCAGGATATATTATGCTAGGTAGCTAGTGTGTTGAAAACATAATACAACTAATTTGATACGATAGAAAAAAATCACGAAGATACCTTTAAAAACTTTCTTTTTACAATAAAAACTGTGATACTATACATACAACCATTCTGATTTTTTGTCAGATTATTCTACAAGCAACGTACTAAAACTAGTGTTTTAATTTTTTAGTCCAAACAATAGATTTTTTGTAAATAATTAATTGTGTCATCGCGCTTCTCCTTCTTTTCTATGCAGTCCGACAAAGACCGCGCTTTAGGTCATGTAGTCGCCTTAAGTAAAGTAATTAAAAGACCAAGTATTCTGGTCCTTTGATCCTCAAATGATACAAGTTAATTTAGCTACATTTGTGTCCCTACAAAATAGACTCTATCATCAAAGAAAAAGGACACTATTTTACATAAACATGTCTTTTCATGTCAATCGATTTATCTGTCCTTGATACCGATTCACAAAAATGACTTCTCTAATAGGGTTTCCTAACCCTAAAAGTATACCTATACATTCGACGTTGCCTGTGTAAAGTGCCGTGAATATATTCGATGGCACTATTCCGCAGACACGTCTCAATCCTCGCCGGTAAGACGGAAATCATTTACGCCAATAACGCCCCTCGCCCCCTCCGATCTTGGGTGATTTAAAGAGGGGAGAAGTACTTCAGTAAATATCGATTTTCTTAGGTAAATATTTACGTCGCTTATTCCCTTTTTTGTCGTCGTTATGAAATTGTTATTGAGGCATAAAAGTTAAGTTAAGATGAGGCGTTTAAATGCCTATATAAAATTGAAATTGTGGATGAAGACGTTTTCTGGTGGATTTTTTTAAAACGGTTTTTGTTTTTTATTTCGTGAGTTATGTGTGATATTATAAATAAACACTGTCGTAGAAACTGAGAAGCCAATATTACTTTAAATAAATAGACACCGCTATAAATGATTGCGTACTTAATAAGACAAAAAACCCAACATAAACTAAAAACAAAATCATGTCGGACATTTACACTTAGAGATATATACTAAGATAAAAAAAACTTCTCAAAGGCATGAAAACGGAAATAGACGCACAAAGCGGCGATGTAACGAGTGGACTAGCTGTCATTACTTCTGTTACAAAGATGTACAATTCTGCACGGAAATGACTCTGACGGTTATTGGAACTTTCACCCCTCGTAACTTTAGTAACTTGAAGGGCAAGCAGAACTCAATTTGTTTCAGAGATTGCGATAGTGTCAGTGGCTCTGAGATTTTAATACGTTTTCGTCTAAATAAAACGTTGTGTGTGTTTGACTATTTTATGACTGCGTATGAAGGCATTCATTTAAGTATCCAATATATTTTATACGTATATATAAAAACTGCTAGAACATTTGCTTCATTTTAGCTCTTAGCAATTCAGCGGGCTAATTGCATAACGCACTATCAGTAGCAATGAGTTTCATTTTGACAGTTCATTATCTATTCAGTTTTCTACTATTTTTCAGTTGGCTTGAAAGAGTTTTTATTATATTTAACATAATTTACACACTAACTCTATAATAGAAATAAAAATATTTACAAGTATCAAAAAGAGTTACAGGGCGTCGAAAAATTCGTCCACATCGCTGTCAACAGGAAAAGTGCCCAGAAGGCAATGCAATGCTGCCAGCATTGCCACGTTGGATAGCAATGCTGATTCTTTGGCCAAAAAATAGGCCCGCCCTCTGGTCACGTGAAGAGTCGACCAACCGTTTGGCGATTTCCCGAAATACTAGGTGGGCACTCGGGCCCCATGGTCCTAAAGTTTCAACCCCAAACGGTTCAAATACATAATCGCCAATTAAATTATTGTATTTGCGCCGTTTGAGGTTTTCAGCACCTGCAGCAGCCGCCCCAGCACAGCACACTGTACTAGGAAGATGGGAAGGTGCAAGGGTGTCGACGCAAGTTGCGTCCCACACCAAAGGCCTACCCAACTTCCAGGGCATTATGGTCATACCATCTGGTCTCTTGCCATCGACGCGTGCCAAGCCAGTGGGTTCCAAAACAGCTGGCACCCCGGCGGTGGCAAGAGCACGACGGATGAGATCATTAATGCTAGCGTGCCGCGCTATCCGACCTGCACTCTTACTACAAGAAAGGCCATGGTGTCCGAGGCAGTCGACTGCTTCACCACATTGACAGCGATGTGGAGCAGCACAAGGAGCGCCCAAACGCAAACATGTAGCGAGCCGGAAGGTTGTATCACCTAACATAGTTCCTATATTTGGTGACGGTTGAGCCTGAAGCCAAAGGCCCGACTCCCACTCACCCACAGCAAGCAGGCGGGCACGCTCAGCAGAATTGGTAGACGTATTAATAAGTTTATTCCGTACCAACCTGCAGAGCGGCTCATCCCACTGTCTCTGGGAAAACGGATTCTCGGGCCGATCCGTGTCCGGGCAAGCCACTTTCCAGGCGTCCTCTGCATCGGACAAGCACGGCACTTCCGAGCTAACCAGGGAGAGAGTTAAAATTTTCCTGGTTAGTTTTTCAGTGCTGTGGACAGAAGACAGGAACGCCGGTAAGCTAACACTAGAAATTTTGCGGAAAAACCAGTCAAACGGACAGTTCATTAGGTAACATTACTATACATTGCGTGGTTTACGTTGTTCAGCAGACACATTTTTCGAACATAATTATGAAGTAATGGATTGGCAATATCCTTCAAAATGATTCAGATTTAAATTAATAATGTGTTACGCAATTAGCGTGCTGGACCTCGCGAAACCTAATTTTAGTCTGTGAACTAATATTGACCAGAAGGACCAAATTCCAGTTATAAAGTTTAAAACAGGGTAGCAGGAGGACATTGTCGCGCTAACTAAAACTATGAATTCAGCACATGATTCTAGACCTAGCGTAGAAAACTCCGTAAGTTATCAAAAAAATGCTGTTTCATAGAAAAAAAAAACAGCATGTGTGCAATTCACACGTGGTAGAAGTGAAACCTTCAAAAACATTTAATGCTTCCTATCTCATTTTCTCCCACGTTAAATCTTATATGTCTCTTTTTACTGTTGCTTTTTCGTTTCATAAAATTTCAAATAACAACGATGCTAAAGAAGTTTTCACTTCAAAAATCGTCAAAATATAGTATGGAAAAGCAATTTTTTTTTTAATAACTGATAAATTATGTTAACGCAGGGGAGGTCACAATCATATTGTACTGAATCCAATCGTTACGCATCGATGACCTTACTGCCCTGCATACAAATTATACCCCTTCTCACATGTGAAATAGTCGTCTTAACATTAACACATACACTGACATACATAAACTAGCTCTTAACACAGGTAGTGCCGGGTGTTTAAATATCTTATGATCTTAGTGAACGTATCCAAACGGGCTTGCCAGACGTGACATGGCGCACACCTGTCGCTGCGGCCATTCTCCTTTGGATGCCGATGTTGTAAGTAGGCTTTAATTTATCGGTGATACTAATAACATCTGTTGGTGTAGGATAGTGTTTTGAAATTATGAAATTTAGTATGAAATTTATGCTAGGTATAATGTTCGTAAATTTTTGCTACCTTTCGGATCGAAGGACCAGAAAATTTGCGAAATTCTGAATTGTGTAATGTCTGTTGAGCGGTTTATCGCGCAAGAACAATGCGATGAGCTCCTCATGTTTTGACTTGAGAGCTGCCCGATTACAGACAAATGCGTGAACTGACTGGACTAGTCCACTTCATCTTTGTGGTTCTTTCCGCAAAAGACCACTTCACATGATCTGAACAATGATATGTCTGGATTTTACAAGGTACTTAAGACGTCTGAGTTTTTTTTTCATGGTCTGGCAGTTTCAGTAATTTATGTGCCCTACCAAAATGTCCATTCTTTGGTATTGTTCGTCGAATCGTTGAGCTCATTAAGTCTTGAGTTGAGCTGCACGATTTCTGACAAATGCGTGCACTGCCTGGACATGTCCTCTCAATCTGTGTGGTTCTTTCATCAAAAGACCATCTCAGACCGATGTCTACAATGTAGATCGATATCTACATTGTCTTCATATAATCTAACCAAGATAATGTCTGGACTTTAAAAGAGACTGTGAGCTCTCAGAGTGGTCAGATAGGAAACGCCGAACTCTTCTAATTTTTAAAATATGATTGACGTGTAAAAGTGTTTGTGCAAACCTACATACAGATATAAAATAATTTATTAAACGAATTGCAGTATTTAAGTTGATTTTGTTATTATCACATGAATAATCAGATCAGAATCAAATTGTTGTCAAAAACTACCAGTCTTCAGCCTTCAGGGTATTTTCTTCTAAACGACTTTAACCTATCCAAATCACAATGGATCCAGGGTTTCCGCTTGAATAGACAACGCAATGTAACCCAAAGACATTGTTTCCGAGGGCCGGCGCAAATTGGGGCACAGCTCTCATATTGACTCGTTTTTATTGAGCACTCGTTTAAGGGCAAAAGGACCAAGTATACACGAACGTAATTGACTGAAAATTGGTTATTTAACACTGTTTGTGTTGGTGGTGATTAGAAAATGGTGATTTTGTACTTGAATTACAGGGTGGTATCGACGCTCAAACTGTAACCATGGGATGCGGCACATGACTCTAGACCCCTTAGAGTGGAAATTTTTTCACGGTTATAAAAAAAAAAAACAGTGGCACTCCGGGAGTGCCGACAGAAGTGAAAATAAAACACAAACACAATACTTTGCCATCACTCACTGTCATATCGGATATACATTAAAACCGAGTCCATCCCGAGGACAGCCGAACACATCCAAAGCGGGTATTTTTTGAATCGTCTTATAAACAAAACACGCGCGGTGTCGCTTACGGTAAGTAACAGTGGCGCGAGTTCAAAGGCTTTTCCCCATCACAAAAATGCCCAACGCGCCTCAAGAAGTTTTCACACTTCAAAAATCTTCTGTTTCGTAGAAAAGTGCAATACCTACACGCAAAATACGTATACGCATTGACGTGGAGTTGCGGACACCAGCCCGTATTACCTAATAGCTACACGGTTAAAATGACATGTAACAGGTTGCCCGTCGGTGCCACCCTGTATACTACCAGCTCATAATTGTCTCACTGCATGGCAGAAGTCTCTTCTTATTCAGAGAAGGCACGAGCATTGATCACCACGCCTGCTCAAGACTGGCGGTTTCAGACTTATATTAACTGTTAGGTGTCCTCACGATGGGCCCGTGGCTAAATAATAACAACTGAATACGTCGATCGATCAGGTTAAGCTACGCTTGCCGCGGATGGTCTGTGGATGGGTGAGCATCTTTACATACTGACACCCTTCCGTGCCTCGGAAAGCACGTTCAGCCGTTGGTACCGGATGTCATTCGCGGATCTTTGACAGTCATTACGGGTAGTCAGAAGCCCGAAAGTCTGACAACCAGTCTTACCAAGGGGTATCATGTTACCCGTAACTGGGTTGTGGAGGTCAGGTAGGCAGTCGCTCCATGTAAAATACTGGTATTCAGCTGCATCCGGTTAGACTGGAAGCCGACCCCGACATAGTTGGGAAAAGGCTAGGCAGATGTTGATGTTTCCTCACGATGTTTTTCCTTCGCCGGTGTCAGTAATGTCCAAGATAAACTCAGAAAGTACATAATTATGAATTGAAAAGTCACTTGGTCATTGGTACTTGCCCGGATTTGAACGCACAACCAGGAGTCAAGGCTAACCACTGAGCAATTATATCTTATTATATTTTATTAGCTTCGCGCTACGACCAATAGGAGCGGAGTATTAATGAAAAGTGTTGCAAAAACGGGAGAAATAATTCCTTTTGCGAGCTTCCGTTACGTGCGCTGCGTAGGTAATACGGGTTGGTGTCCGCAACTCCACGTCAATGCGCGTATTTTACGTGCGCTGCGTAAACGGTTAAAGTTACGCAAAAATCATCTATGACAGAATTGTTTCTTCTGAAAAGTCCTAAAAAAAAGTCCGCGACAGCAAATGTCTATCTTTTAAGGTTGACTCCCTATAACCTTATTTATGGTAATCAAATCTGTTCTAAAAAAAATATAAACATGATATTACTCCTTATCAAAATATTTTAATACGTTATTCATCACAAGTATTTAATTTTGAACAAAATTGCCCTTGTCTTCATTTGATTTCAATGAATATCTTAGGAGATATCATAGTTTTAAAACAAATCCGCACGGCCGCGGCGTAGCTCTGCGTGGTTTACTGTAGTTCCTCTCTTACTGATCATAGCGTGATGTACAGACGCCAGCACATCAAGCTGCCCGAAACTGTAAAATTTTCCCAATCAACTTTGAACCTTATGCTTTAGCGACAAAGTTGAAAATCTATTAAAGAAATTTGACAGATTGTAGTAGGTTGATGTGCTGGCGTCTGTACCTAAAATAGCTTCTTAAAGCTCTTAAAGTAATGGAATATATTTTAGTACGTTTTTCTTCAAATTAACGCGGGTGAAACCGCGGGGCACTGCTAGTATGAGTATAAAAAAGGTTGGTTGCTGGTCGTCGTGAGGAAACCGGCATGTAGAACCCAAAAATCGATTACATGATGTGACATCTAACTAACCCGCACTGAGCCCGCCTGGTACGGCCCTCTCCCCCCTCACCGACACTGACCTCTCAGTGGGAATATCATAGGCTGATTATCCTTTATATTTTATTATATCTTTGTCCGTTGCCTAGTACTAGCAGAGAAATCCTCTGAAAGATCTTTTCATTCAGAGGGTAATTGAATTGTGGTTTTCGTGAAAAAGGAAAATTATTGTAACGATGAGTCTATTAATATTTAAGTGAGGCTGTAGATAGACTCAATTGAGGTTGAACAAATAAAATACTAAGAACTAATATTATGTGATGGTATTAGCTTCAGTCCGCGACTTCGTCCACGTGAAACTTTGGCGCCCAACCCACCGCATCGCATTCCATCGCCGTACGCGCTGTTACTTTTTTTTTCAGGATGGGAAATCATCAAATGACCCCTCCCGCTCTGGGTGGAGCGGAAGGGAGTGTCAGACTCTTACTGACTAAAACCCACACGTGTTCCTTCCTTAGCCCTTTATGTTCCGGGCCAGTGGTAACCCTTTCGGACAATCTCGCTGAACGCGCTGTTACTTTGTTCTCGCTTGGCGTTCTTTCTGACCTTTTCTTCTTTTTGCTCGGCTCCTAAAGGTCGCAGCGTGAAGAAGCCTAGAGCCTCAAGAATTGGGCTATCAAATGCAAGAAGAATTTTTCAAAGCCGACTGGCAGTTCTAGAGATTAGCGCTTTCAAGCAAACAAACAAAAAAAGCTTTTTTATTAGTACCTAGTATAGATTATTACATGGTACCTCTCAATAAGATTATTTTTGGCAGCAAGACCGGTATAATTTCTACTTTTTCGAAAAGAAACATAACATCAATTCCAAACTAGAGCGCAGGTAGCTTCGCAATACCTCGAAAACTTTTCTAATGGAATTCGAGAACGAACCCAAAAGTTTATCGAAAAAATTTGACGAACAAAAAGTATTCGCATGTATCATAAAAATTATATATATTATTATAGCAAGATATACATTTATCTTATGCAATAACCTGTGCAGTGATATTGGTATGATAGGTTTTTCATGTAAGCATTTTCTTTTTTTTTTGTTTATAACTATTGAGAAAATATACTTTTGACGTTTGTGAAAATGTGTTATTATTTATTTAGGGATTTCTTTGTCTTGTTATTTTTTTGGCTCGCGTGAGAGTACTTTTTGTCAAAGTTCATTTTCAGTTTAGAAACTTTCACTATTTTTTTTAATATTTTTGCAGACTCGTGTGTGAATTTTGTATTATCTTCAACTTTTCTCACTAAGAGACCCTAAAATTTTATTCGTGAAGCTTCAACAATGATTGGGACCTGACCTTGTACAGACGCCAGCATATCAAGCTACTACAATCTGTCAAATGTCTTTAATAGATTTTCAAATTTATCGCTAAAGCATTAGGTTCAAGGTTGATTAAGAAAATTTGACAGTTTCGGGTAGCTTGATGTGCTGGCGTCTGTACTTAGTATAAGTCTGGAATCGCCAACCCATCTTGAGCAAGCGTGGAGATGAATGTACGTGCCATCTCTGTATGAGGAGAGGTCTTTGCTCCGCAGTGGAACAAATTTCTAGACTGGTATTTTTACCCGACTACCGCAAAGCAAAAAGGAGGGTTGTGATTTTGATTATTCATCATCATCATCTGCCTAGCTTTTTCCCAACTATGTTGGGGTCGGCTTCCAGTCTAACCGGATGCAGCTGAATACCAGTATTTTACATGGAGCGACTGCCTATCTGACCTCCACAACCTAGTTACTGGGTAAAGGCTCGTACACAAAGGCGCGACGCGCGACGCGAATCGCGCGCGACAGAAAGGCACCGCTCGTTGCGCGACTTGCGGTGCCTTTGTGTCGCGTGTCGCGTCGCGCCTGTGTGTACGAGCCTTAATACGATGATACCCTTTGGTAAGACTGGTTGTCAGACTTTCGGGCTCCTGACTATCTGAAACGACTGTCAAGGATCCACGAATGACATCCGGGTCCAACGGCTTAACGTACTTTCCGAGGCACGGAGGGTTCTCGGTATGTATAGATGGTCACCCATCCACAGACCAACCGCGGCAAGAGCAGCTTAACCTGATCGATCGACCTGTGTGGCTGTTATTATTTTGCCACGCCTCCCCCCACGGGTGGTTATGATTATTATAATCAAAAAATTACTTTCATATTCTTTTCTATCCCTTTCACACTTAAGTACGTAAAAAATACAAGGATTTCACTGTAAGTGTTCATTGAACAAAATCATCCTTATAAATTCGACTCAACTACATAGTAAAACATGGTCTTGAACATACATTGAGCTTACTCAGCGTCTCGAAGATGTGACTCGTCCTAGATTTTAATGCAGGGGTGGCACTCCAGTTTTTATTTTTGCCTTTCTGTGGTCTGTCTCGTGTTTAGATTGCTTTCGCGTTTTGAGGAAGATTGGTTACAAAAATGTATATTTATAACGGACTGTTTTGTTAGAGTTCCGTACCTAAAGGGTAAAAACGGGACCCTATTACTAAGACTTCACTGTCCGTCTATCTGTCTGTCACCAGGCTGTATCTCATGAACCGTGATAGCTACACAGATGAAATTTTCACAGATGATGTATTTCTGTTGCCGCTATAACAACAAATAATAAAAATAAAATATAGTGAAAATTTAAAGTGGTATAAAAGAACGTTTTTTTCGGCATTTTATGCTTTATGGTACGGAACCCTTCGTGTGTGTGTCCGACTCGCACTTGGCCGGTTTTTATACATTGATGGCATAGATTGTAAATACCTTTATTAATTAAAACGTGTTATGACGAAATTGATGATATTACTTACTGAATTCATGAAAGTTGTTTATTTTTTATCAGTCTATATCCTGTAATAAGGATAATTTCATCGGATATTTAAAAAAAATATGTGCTGTACCATACATTTTCACCGCGTAGGAATTGCACGTTTCTATGAAGCATCGTTTTTTTTTTACCGCGATATTTTTTTTCTAAACTTTGTCCCAAACTAGGAATTATTCGTGTCGTCAGCGCGTTTACAAACATTTAAATTCACATACATAAACAGCCAGACCCGGAACAACTACCTGTAGGCAATACAAATATTTGTTCCGTGCGGGAATCGAACCCGCGACACGCAGCGCAGCAGTCGATCGCTCAGCGACTGCGCCAACCGAGTCGTCAAAAACAAATATCAAAAAATTCTAAATCAAGTCAAAATTTCTGCGCTTTAAAAACTTGTGCTGAATTCGTGGTTACACTTTGCGCGCCGATGTTCGGATCCCTCCCTGTATATACCATCTGTAACGATATGTAGCATACATATAATTATTTTCTAGAGGGGTTATTTTTTACGTCAAGTTTTTGTAATCGGCGGTCAGGTTTCGCGTTTAAAAAATTCAAGAACTCCGACATATTATTGTATCCTATTTAGGATACTGTGTCTACAAGAACGTATTTCCAATAAGATGTTATTCCTCAAAATTTGAGCCTAAGGAGATAGTAGTAAATACGAAATTTGAGCACATGTCGTGTGCCTGAGGACGTGAGCACGTCTCAGGATTCGAGACGGTCGCCTAGATTGCTAGGGTAAGGCTCAAAATTTTCATTTTTCAAAAATTTCCATTGTGCGACGTCGCACATAATTTTGAGCCTTACCCATATAGGGGTAAGACTCAAAATTTTGTGCGACGTCGCACAACGGAAATTTTTGAAAAATGAAAATTTTGAGCCTTACCCACTTAGGGTTGGCAGTAACGATTTATACGATTGAAATAGATCTATTTCCCGATATACTCTTTAAACAGGGTGCGATGCAGGGACACCGACGCGTAACTTGTTCATGATTTTAGACCCCACTGGTTTTAACAGGTTTTCATTGTGTTATTTGCGTTGTTGAGCAGACAAATTTTTTAAACTTATGAACCAATTAATTAGCAATATCCTACAAAATCATTACACAGGCAGGCAGGGCAGGGCAGGCAGGGCAGGGCAGGCAGGGCTTACACGCACCCGTATATCGGCCGTGGGGCAGGTAATAAAATTGTATCTGACATTTTATTTATTTCTTATATTCAATTCTGACATTTTTATAATTTTATTTATGCATTTTTTTCTTTTTGTCAAATTTAATTATGTATTATTATTATTTTTAATTGATCACAATTTTACTCTGGGTTTTTAACTGTTTTGATATTATATTTTATAAGTAATTTTAATGTATGCTTTTTTTTTAAATTAAGATTGTGGTTGTAAATATGTTACAGAATTAGGGCACTGGACTTAATGGTACCTACACCATCAATGAAGGTGACGTTGTGACGTGCAAAGCTCGTTTTTATCTGCATTTGAAAAGGTTCGTGCCTGCAAACAGACAAAATTATTACTAGGGCTAATAATTTGTAGAAGAGTAAATAAAAAGAAATTCAACTAAAGGATGATTGGGAATCAAAATATTATTATACTGAAAGGTTTTTATATTTATTTGTTGCCATTATATTATCTGTAACAGAATTTATAAAGCAACAAAAACCCGAAACACGTTTCATCACTCTTACACTGAACACATTTGTTATCCCTGTGGTCATGACGGATCCAATATTTATTTTTGTGCGTGGATTTACTACATACATTTTTTTTACGTTTGCTATTGCATTTGAATGATTCAATTTTCAACAGTTTTTTAGATAGTTGTAATTTGTAGCTGGATTACGGGAAATATGATAACTGTTTTTTTTATTGTGAAATAGTTTTTTTTAAATTGCAATTCGGATGTAAAAATATATCTAGTTTTCATACTAGAATTTAATCACGCGTCCGGGTATTGCTATTATTTTACCAAAAAGCTTTTAAATATTTACCGAAATAAATACAAAACACCACGCTAGCCAGAACCTAATATTAATAAAAACAACCCACAAACAATATCAAATACCACGTTCAAATCAACAAAAACTGCAAAAAGGTTTCAACGACAAAAAAAAAAACAATTACAAAAAAAGGTTTTATTTTTTGTTTTGGGACAGCCCTACTGCTGTCTTATCTCGTCGACAGGTACGCTTGACGGGACTGCGTCAATAGACGGGGTCTATAGCCGTCTATAGCCAACTATAGCCTGGTCTGTGTGTGTGTCTATCCGTCTGTGTGATAGTGGATAGGCTGTAATGGTACCTATTTCGGTAATGTATTAAGAGCGTTTACGCCGTACGGCATTTCATACAAACTTTCTAGCCCTTATTTTTCGAAATTAATGAACCGATTTTAATGAAACTTCATACGCATAAGCAGGATACAAAAGTCTAAAAAGTTAGTAGAGAACATTTTCTTCACATTCAAACATAAAGGAGAACGAAAGCTGAAAAGCATTAAGGCTTCCACAGACAGGCGTGCTGCGACTCTAGGAACTATTTTTATGAAAAAAAAGGACCAACTTCCAAAAAAACACTACGAAGTGAAAAATATCACCTCTTTTTTGAAGTCGAATAAAAACTTCATGGATATTGTTCTACTAGAATCGCGACGTACCGTGGCTTCGCGCCTTTCTGAAGGAGCCTTCAAAGCTATGAAAGCTTGCGTCAGCCTTAAATTCAAATGTACAGACTCTATGTGTGTCTAATGATCGCTATTATTATTGAAACACAAATTTTCTAAATAAACCTCAATCCATTTCACCGCTTAGGGCAAGATAAAAATCTGACAAAAACATTTTATCAAACAAACTAGGCCCACTATCAGTTTCACACAGCAATTCCGATACAAAACCATTTACCTCACATCATCAATTCTTCCACCAAACATATTTGACAAAATATTCCATAAGAAAACCTCTGAACACATGATATATTGAAAAATACACCCTTTAGAAGGAAAAGCCTTAACGTTCCACAGAATTTCATACCCTTTATGGTAGCGAATTTATATCTTCAAGTAAAATCGATCCCTGTTCGTGGTATAATACATTATTCAGACTAGATTTTCGAAGCCGGTGAACGACAGTGAGGACCCGACTTTATTGTGCTACTTACTAAACTTTTCATAGACTTGTCGGAAATACGATACGGTTCGTTAAAATTTTGTGGTTACTAGACCAAAATTGTCAGACAATAAAGGTCTTCATTAGCCTCTTTATCAACGCTAATGAGACACAATTGATTATAATCTATTGTAATGGGCCGATAACGGCCCGCGCCGGGACGGAGTGTATTACTAGCTGACCCCAGATGTTGCTCTGTCAAATTTCAATAATTCATAGTAAAACACATAAGCTCACACCTTCTTATGGAGGCAGAAACTACAGAACGCCACCTGCTACGATCCTTTTGCCTCGTTTACGCCAGTTGCGAGTGTAGTATAACGAAATGCTAGGACCCAAAGCGAGCCAGAGCCCCAGCGCTGGTTGTTAGCGACATCGTAATCAATACCTTATCGTAAAGAAAGAATACATTAAAGCGATTATTAATTCCCAAACACCCACATAACATATCTCAATCAATTTACTTGAATACATACACATCCGTCTCAGGATGTATAATGGACATATAATTATATGTATGTATTGTACATCGCCGGATGACGAGCTCAGGTGATTAAGTTCCGTTCTGCCAACGCTGAGATAAATGACAAATACCTAATCAAGTCGACTGTTATATAATGCTTGCTGTTACATTGTTTGTGAGGTGAGCAGAATTTGATATTAGAAATTAACTTTGATAAGTCATCAATTTATTGGTATAAATCGTTTATACTAGTAAATTAATGACTTGTAATTTTTTTTTACTGTCGACTTTTAACCGATTGAATGCTGTAATTACAGAAACAATTTAAAAGCCTTTGTTGTTCGAGATGACGACTCATAGAGAAGTATGGAAGGATATTGCGCCGACCGCAAATAAATTGGTTTAAGAGCAGGAACATAATGATAAATGATGACAAACACCATTTAAGACATACCAGAATTATATAATACTAAATAACATGGCATATATTCCTATAAAAATCTAGAAAAAACTCATCAACTAACCCCGTATAAAAGGACCTATACCTAAACGAAAAAGTAATCTTGCGCAAAAACATTAAAATCTCATGTAAACACAGACTCGCACTTCACTGCCATTAATCTATAATTTAGCAATACAAAAATGGGGTAAATTGCAACGTAGCATGAGAAAGAGACGCTTATACTGAAACCTCCAGTAAAATTGCTCCTAGATAATCATGAGAAAGAATAAAAAAAGGCTTTACAAAAAACCTACCGAAGCATGGTCCCCACTCCAGATTAAACGTACATTCAGCAATATTTTTCACAAAGAATACCTTAATCCCTAACAAGTGGGGGTAAGCCTTTATACCCCGATTTTCATAACCGCTCGCTCTTGGAAAATTGAAATTGCGGCTATATGAAATAGAGGATTAGAAAATAGAAAATAGAAAAATATTTATTGTCCAGGTAATACAGTAAGCAGGTGTTAACAGTAAGTTAAGACGACATGAGTAGCTTAAAATATTACCTACAGCTAGGTTACAATATAGTATTAAGTAGTGAGCCCCAAACTAGACAGTTAGTCTGTATCTTGGGGCTCGAAGTACGAGTTCCAGAGTGGAGACTAGAGAGGTGATTTCAGGTATGGTATGGTATGTGTGTATGTGTGATATTGTGTGGTGTGTGTGTGTATATGTGTGACGTGTAAGTGGTGTGTGTGTGTAAGTGTGCGTGTTTGTTCCATTGTGCTTCGTTTAATTTGGTGTCAGGTGAGGGTCTTTATATTAATTGCTCCGAATCATCATAGCCAATTTTATGCAAAATTTCCTTCACAATTTTTTTGCAGCCGAATGAAGTAGTATTTTTGATTTCGCAGAGTTTGCAGACTTTATTGTACGTATTAATGAGAGAGTAGGCCGGGGAGCGTCTAGCTAGCAAAGAGGTGTTGTCAGGTGTTGGTATTCTGTAATTTCTTTTGCTTATGATAGATGCGTAGTCGGGTCTCCTTTTAATATTTTTGTGCGTTTTTGTGCAGGCAGAAAGAATGAAAAGCTGGCGGACTCTGAGGACTCTCGTTTCGCGGTAGAGTAGATCAGTAGAGAACCGGAAGGGCTTCTTGAAAGTTACTTTAAGAAGCGCCCTCTGTGCTCTTTCAGCTTCCATTAAGTAGGTCTTTCCAGCGCTACCCCACACGCTGATGCAATACTGAATTATCGATTGGCATAGCGCTAGGTAAACTTGTTGTAGTGTGTCTGTGGGCAGACAGTCTCGTAATCTACGCATGGTGTGGATAAGTTTTCTTATTCTGCCAGAAAGGTTGGATATATGTTGTTTAAATGTTAGGTGGTCGTCGATAACAATACCAAGGTATTTAATATAAGAAGTACGTTCAAGAGGAGGACAGTCGCAAGAGGATGTAGAAATATTCGAAGAGCAGTGATGTAGTTTGAGTTTAAGGTGTTCCGGTGGGTTTGAAGCGGCGGTTTTGGAGAAAACAATATATTTCGTTTTACTGCCATTTAGCGTGAGCAGGTTTCTGTCCAGGTTGTTTGCGATTAGTGATAATCCCTCTTCTGCTAGAAAGTGTACATGTTCCCACGATTTTCCGTGAAATATTACGGCAGTGTCATCTGCATAAGTTATAATTTCTGCATTATTTACGGAAAGGTTTAGTATGTCGTTAATATAGACAATGAAAAGCGTGGGACCAAGTACACTACCTTGTGGAACTCCGAAATCAATGGGGAGTTGATCACTAGTGAAAGAGCTTACTTTCGTATACTGCTTCCGGTTTGTCAGGTAGCTTTTAAACCATTCAAGGCAAATTCCTCGTATTCCTATGCATTCTAGTTTCTTAAGGAGAAGGCCAGTCGAAACCGTGTCGAATGCTTTTGCAAGATCAAGGAAGATGGCTAGGCATTTTTCGTTTTTCTCAATATAAGAGGAGACACAGTTGGCAAGAAGAGTTGCAGCATCCTCGGTTGACCTATTCCTTCGGAAACCAAATTGGTTATCAGAGATAAGATGATATTTATCAATGAAAGAAATAACACGGGAGTTAACTATCCTCTCTAATATTTTAGAGACAGAGCTTAGCAATGCTATAGGTCTGTAGTTATCTGGTGCATGTTTGGGACCACTTTTGTAGATGGGGGAAACCGCAGCTATTTTCCAACATTCTGGGAAAGTACCGGTCTCAAGGCTCAGGTTGAAGATGTGCATCATTGGTACTAGTAAGGATTTTAAAGCTCTTTTGATAAGAATAACCGAAATTTTGTCAGGTCCTGGAGCACTATCGACTTTGAGGTCAGATATAATTTTAGTTATTTCGTAAGCATCTGTCGGTTCAAGGAGAAGAGAGTGTGGGTTTGATACATTGGATGTGTAAGTGTTTATTAAAGATTCATGAGATAGGTTATGTTTTTCTAGTATTTTGTCTGCCAGACGGGTTCCTACTGAGGTGAAGTGTGAGTTACAGGAGTTAAGTGTTTCCTTTTCTCTATTGGGACTCAGTAGTTGGGAGGTTTCATTACTTTTAGGAGATATGTGACCTATTGATTTTATTGCTTTCCAGAGGTTTTTTGGATTGTCTTTGTTATCAATAATCTGTTGGTTATTGTAGTTAGATCTGATTCTTGAAAGAAGTTTGGAAAAAAAGTTTCTATATCGAGTGTATATTTTATTTCGAACAGGATCATCAGGGTTAGATTTACAGTCATTATGCAACCTGTCCCGATGGATCATGCATCTTATTAATCCCGGGGTGATCCATGGTTTTATGCATGCCAATTTCCTACCAATTTTTGAGTTTCGCGTGTGCTGGTCTACAGTGGAAGTAACAATGTTCGTAAATTCAGTGGTTGCTGTGTTTACATTTGTGTCATTTGTGATGACAGACCAGTCAACATTGTTTAGGTCAGCAATAACTGCTTCGGTATCTGTTTTGCTTATCCACCTTTTTGCAGTAGTAGTTGGAGGTTTGCGTGAGGAAATATTAGCAATAACTATATCATGATCAGTGATTGAGGACTTGCAAACGACTCCAAGGTTTTGTAGATTCGTAAATTCGAAATTTCAATGAAGGGCTTTCATTTTCGCCTGAATATTGTGGCGGCATATCTTATGACTGCTCTAAAAACGGTGAAGGAAAACATCGTGAGGAAACCGGCATGTCCTAGAATCCATGATTCAAAGACATGTGACATTTACAACCCGCACTGGGCTCGCGTGGTAAATCAGCCCACTCCTTCTCGAAGAGGAGAGGCCTGTGTCCCAGCAGTGGGAAAATTGTAGGCTGATTATGATATGCTAATGACTTCAATGTCTTCAGTATCATTTCCTGTCATGGATTTAAAGTCAAGCACCACTTTCCCACACATCGTATTTCATTCGGAATTTAGGACCAAAAGACCAAAATTCTCAGCAACCTCATATAATCACATCCAATCGTTAATCACTACAACAAACCTACCTATTTCCGTGTTCAAACTACAAATACCAACATCAAATATTTACCTCTAAAACGAGTACAACAAAAACTCGAACCATCTGGGACTGGCTATGATTTCGATACCGCTCGCTATATTTCGCGCGCGCGATAAGATTCCGCCATTCTGACAATAGGCCGCATAAGCTTTCATTCCGATATTAATATTGCCGGGTTTCAACTTGCCGATGGGTAGCCAATGTAGCCATCACTTTTTTTGATTGAAAACTTTTCCTGGCGTCAATGGTGTGTCTGGTCAGTGAACCTCGAATACAATGTTACGGGGAAATTAAAATATGTATGTAGTCGGTTGTTTTCATGCTTTCTGTTGGTGCCGGCTTCTAGGTTTTGAATAGGCTATAGTGCCTACTGTGTTAAGGAGAAAGTATATAGCATAATCAGCGTAAAATGTTCCCACTGCTGGGACACAGGCCTCCTTTCAGTGAGATTCAGTAGGCCCTAATCCACCACCACCTAAAGTTTGCGTAAAGAACTGGGAACAATATTTTGTAATATGACCGAAGTACTAGTTAATCTGTTGAAGGACACTGAACGAAACACAACAGAAGTTCTATTGCTATTACGCCTATGGGCGTCTATAGTTGTTTTTTTTTAATCCCAGAGACTAATCTGATAGATGTAATGTCAAACTTCTATACTAAAAAAGCGAACACAAAAGACTTAAACGTCAGATTAGTCTCTTGTGATAAAATAACGAACTTTAGGCCCAGTAGTCCCTCAATGTGTTAACTTTGTACTTACAAACAAATCGAAAGACTATCGATTTCTTGCACAGACTGCAATCTACATTCATTAAAAGCTTTATTAACAGTACAGATCGTGAATATAAAATCAAAAATTATAACTTTCAACATCATAAAATCTTGGTCTGGAATAATTATGAAGGGCCTCAGAAATATTCAAGCTTCTCCAACAAAAATCTACAAGGATCTAACCGGGAGGGGAAAGACTTATTTTTAGAGTTGAAAACAATGGGCAATTAAGTTTCTTAGGACATTGTTAGTTGTTAGTGTAATGTTAATCTATTGTGACTGGTAATTAGCGAGCCTAAAGTTGTTAAAATTATACTGGGTCAGTACTCAAGACTAAACAAAGCTTGTATTTCAGTAAAATTAGACGCACACCGGCACACGCCCACTAATATCTTGTGTTAAAGTCAACATTTCAAACTTATAATAAACTAGCCTGCCCGCGACTTCGTCCGCGTGAAATTTCTTGTTCCCCCGACCCACCCCGTCGCATCGCATCGCCTGCCCGCGCTTTTACTTCGTTTTCGCTGAGTATTCTTTCTGACTTTTTAGGGTTCTATACTAAAATGGTATAACGGAACCCTTATGGTGAGACTGTCTGTCTTTCTGGCACAGCTGGATATCTCAAGAACTGGATATGCTTTCACCTTGAAATTTGGAATAGTTTTAGATGACGTTTGCCCAACCATTTTGCAAATAAGAAAGAAATAAAATTATATGTATAATTTTGCAACAGGGACTGAAAGGGAGTCTGGAAAATTCGAAGTGAGGCTACTAGAGCATGTGGGGTATCATGTGAAAGAGCGTAGTTTGCACATTCTCAAACATTTTACTGTTTTTTTAAGGCCGCATAGTAACGATTTTTCGAAAAATGTATAAAAAATAACGTTTCCTTTATCTCCGAAGTTTGCAAAGAGACAAATCTGAAATTATTCTATATGATAGAAGTTTATGTGAAGATTACAGATAAAACAAAGTCTCTAAATAGCACACTTTTTCAGAAATCATCAAAAGTTTCATTATTTCCACTATCGTTCAAGAGATGGCGCTGACATAAAACTGCAATATTCTACACCGCAGTGCACAGTGTTAAAATTCTCTAACGAATATAGGCCTCGCCGATGAAATGATGCGTATCATGTGCTGACGCCACTCATCTTCAAACCCACGAAGTGTACAGGTTACCACAAGTAAAGATAAAAATACTGTAACAAGTCAACCCTGTCAGAGGTCAACACACTGATAACCTTGTTTAATATAAAAAAGTAATTAGCGTTTTTAAAATATTACCCAATGACATACAATGAAAAAAAACATAACACAAATAATTTGCCTTTTCACAAGTGTCGGGGGTCGAAAGTGATTACGGCTGAATACCATAATTTAGGACGAAAGTTAGAAAAGATTCCATCCAAAGAATTAAGGACAAAAGACCCTTTTTGGGCGGTTTACATAATAAAACAATGGCCACCAACGGAACCCCGTTCGAAGCTAGGGCTGTCAGGACCATGTTTTGAAAAATGCTTTCGAATTTAAATTAAGGCTAAGCGCTCACTACGAATTTTAATCGTTGCGAATAATAATCGCCAATCTGTGAACAGTACCTACTTACTTATTATTACTACTACTTTAATATTCTAGAGTCCGCGCACTGCGGTAAAAAATCGCTTGAAAAAATATTTGCGTTTGAGATTTTATTTTGCATGAATATGCGGTAAAAAAAATCGCATCGCAGTGCGCACGTAGCCTAAAACAAAACAACCGGTATACATTAGTTTTTTTTTAAGCAAAGACATCGAATACAAGTAGTTATTAGTTTGGTCCTTCGAGCCATTAGGACCCAGCAGGTAGCACATATTTACGACTGCGGATACGCATATTTTGTATCGGAAGATGATCTCAGCCAAATGTGGCCAGCATACATAATTACTGTCACAGATTTAATTAAGGTTTGTGACTGTGAGTCACTGTGGTAATGAGCGAAATAATAAATTTACCTTACGACCAGTTTTTGCTGAATCCGCTGATTTAATTCCGGCGATTTTTGTGCTGATAGAGAAATAAATAAATAACATAAGTTTATTTGGCCGACGTTAAGTAATGCACACAATATTCACACAAATACAAAAAAAAAACTTAAACTAGTATTGTGTGCCTCACGGCTGCGCCAAATGGGCCCAGTTTAGCATAAATGTCAGACAACTAATGCCTGACATTGGATTTCAACTGGGTACTAAGTCGTATTTTAATTCTGACACCCTCGGAATGTTAATCTTTTATTTAGCTAGACAACACATCTAAAACTGCAATTTATTTTAATTGTATCTAAGTACAATGCTAGCAACCCTATCATGTATACCGAATAATAATGCGTTATTTGACATGAATTATGTGAATTATTCGCGTTAAAGCAACTCCAACCGCAAAATTTTAATAATGAATTAAAACATCCTTTCAAAATGTTAATTTTTAATTAGTCCTGCGTCGGTATCCCTTCGGTACTCTAGACGCTTATTGTGTTATGTTTGTTCGTGGTGCTCAGTTTTGTTATCTAGGGACGCTGTAATAGGTACATTTTATCTAATCTGCGTTCGCGATTTATTTGCCAAAAATGTAAAGATATATGAATTAATGGACAAATAACTTTAATACCTACACAATAAAGTTTAATTTACGCTACATCTTCAAACATTTTTATAACTTTTAAATCAACTAAATTGTCATGGAAATAAAGTTGATATTTGTTTAACTTGAAATAGGATGGTTGTGCAGCACTGCGCACTTTTACTATAGATGTATATTTTGTACTAGCTTCTGCCCGCGACTTCGTCCGCGTGAAATTTCTTTTTACTCCGACCCACCCCGTCGCATCGCATCGCCTGCCCGCGCTATTACTTCGTTTTTGCTTAGCGTTCTGTCTCGACTTTTTTTCTTTTTGCTCGGCTCCTAAAGGTCATAGCGTGATGTTAAATAGCCTATAGCCTTCCTCAAGGATTGGGCTATCAAATGCAAAAAGAATTTTTCAAATCCGACTGGCAGTTCCAGAGATTAGCGCGTTCAACCAAACAAACAAACAAACTATTCAGCTTTATAATATTATATATATTAATATTATATATATTATATTATATAGTATAGATGAGAATATCGTCTTTCTCCTGCCCCTATACCAATTTATTTGCGGTCAAAGCAACATGTGTCTTTTTCTTCTATACTTCTTTATTAGTCGTAATCTCGGTTATCACCACTTTTCTAACCATGTCATCATTCACACAGTCCATCCATCGTTCCTTTGGTCTTCACCTACTCTTATAGCCATCGACATTGGGATATTTAAAAAAAAATCGCTTTATGATCGACACAAGTCTGCACAAATAAAAGTCCTGGAAAAGTTTAGACGGTAGGTCAAAATGTCGGTTATGTCTACAAAAAAATCCAAACCCGGGGCTCTGGTTACAAGCGCTACAGCTGGTTGTGAGGTCTTTGATTCCCGAATAGGGAAAAATGTTATTGGGTTTTTCTATCTGGAATTTCTCAGTAGCAGTTCGGAGTCTGGATTTATGCCCGGTTGATAGTAATAGGCTCGCCCCTTATTACACATAACCCTGTTACACACACAAACACACACACAAAGCACACACACACCAAAAACTCAAAACACACACATACAAAAACACACACACAACAAAACTCCATAATTATGGCATTTAAAAAGACACACTGATAGGTAACTTTAAATTTAACGCCATCTGAGGTAACTTTTCAGTTGACGTAAATTTTTTAAGTAGTTTTAACATTTTAAGTAATTTAAACCTAAAACTGTAACAGCTGAAATTCAAGTCAACATTAAATGTGATCTACGTGCAACCCTTAAAATTAACAGTCGTTATTCGCTTGTCCGAAACAGAAGAAAAACGGAGTTTAATTCTATTATTCTATAGGCAGCCAGTTTATTCAGCCAAAAAACACCGGAAATTCAATAAATACCACTAAGTGTCGCTTCAAAACAACTCCCCCAAATCTGTACCCACTCCCCATTAAATAACTCTTTGATCATCTGCACTCCCAATATTAAGAATTTAATAATCGGCCGTCTAAACAACAACATAATGTGTCAACAAACCAAATCCTCAAACAAGTTAAAAGGGAATTTTATTCTCCCCCTTTTCCCCCAATCGGTCCTTTGTCTGAACAGAATCGATCCCCCATCACTTAATAATATTTCTATAAGAAAATCAGAATCACCCTTTTCGAAATTTCTATTCAAAGCGCCATTTTAAGCTCATTGTCCTTTAAAGTAAAGTTAGCGACGAAAATTTTAATTAAATTTTTAATATCGTCTTCCGATTTTTATTTAACACTTAGGAAGTATTTAAATGTCTTGTAAATAAATTAAATTGGACATTTATGGTCTATTATGGTTCTGAATCGGCGAAGTAATATGGATCAAATAGATTTTTGATCATTTAATAATAACCATTTATAACTAATTTGTATTACAAACAAATAACACAAATCACGAATTAGTTATAAGAACGCCTTATATTCTTGTAATGTTCATGTTTGAATAAATTTTCTTGTCTTTTGATATTTTAAGTCTGCATACATTATGTTGAGCTTGTTTGTTCGTAAAATATGCGTGTTTAGCTTTATTTTTGAGCAAAGACATAAAATATAGTAATTCGTAATGAAGATTGAAACAAAACATGTATTTGTATGTGTTGTAACTTTGTGTATACACACATTTATTCAAATGACATATTCGGCTTTGTAAATAAAATTTATGGCCTTGTTCTCATGAATTTTAGTTGTTACAACTTAATGGTTATCTAGAAAACAAATGCTTAAGGTGAATGGGTAGTTGAGACCGCGAAATTCAAATTTTTTTACGTTTTTTGCAATTTGCAGGTCAGTCTCAGGTTGTATCTTGATCAAAATATGATTCGCGACAATAGCAGGTACATATTTAGAGAAGTATAATCATTAGAATCAATAATAGATCTTTCTAAGTTAGATTTCTACCACTAACACTTTTCCATAAGATATTGGTGGTTGGTGGTAGAAATCTAACTTAGAAAGATATATTAATGGTTCTAATGATTATAATTCTCTAAATATGTACCTGTTATTGTCGCGAATCCTATTTTAATCAAGATACAATCTGACACTGACCTGCAAATTGCAAATAACGTAAGAAAATTTGAATTTCGCGGTCTACCACTATCCATTCACCTTAAAGAGCTAAACCAAACTTATCAAAATAACATTTCTTTCTCAATCGTAGAAATGAAACTGGAGAGACAGAGGGACGGTTACAAAATCATTTGGTGCTATTGCGAATGAAACTTGAAACATAAAAAGCAATAATGCCAATCATTTTTCACAAACTCAATAAAAATCTTGTCAAAATTTCAACCGTCAATAAAGTCGTCCCCTACTTACTTATAAGTATAATAATGAAACATTATGACAGAGCCAAAGTTCCCAGATAAGGGGAGAAACACACCGAGCATAAATATATTATTCGAACACTTTAAACTGTCCTCCCGATGGGTAACTTCCTTAAATATTGCAGATTTATGCTAAACGTTAACGTGGACTCAGGGTTTTTTATGGCCGCATAAAAACTTAATTCGAATTAACTCCCGGTGTAAGACGAGTTTTACTTTTACCCTTCTGGGGAAGTCTTGAAAATGTTTTCGAGTTTTATATCATTAATGTAAATCTTTAAAACCTAATTAGAATCTTAAAACTGTACAAAAAAAAAGAAGAAAAAGGGACAATTTATTCTTAAGATGGATGATTTTTTTAATGGCTATCAAGATTGAAACAAAATAAAACGTTCCCCCCTATTTAAATTACATTTATCCTTCGGTCATTTTTCAATCTTATTTCTTCACAAATCGTAGACTGAGTGAGTGAATGAATAGTTATAACAGTATGGTCATTTCTCATAAAAATTAAATCGTTAATTCATTTTCTTCTGGGCAATTGACATCTTAATATACATTATTTTAAGACTAACGCAAAATTTTCATTGCTAAGTGGATTTTCTAGAAATAATATTTTAGTTTCTAGTAGGTACTGAAAATAATAGCCAAGCGCTTGAGTATTTCTTAAAAACTTTTTATAACGTTTGAGACATTAATAAAAAAGTAATTTAAAGAAAGTAATAGAATATTTATGATGATTCAATATCTAAGAAGCTTACACACGGCGGCCGGTTATTACATTCTTCATGTAGTTTGAAGTACATACATACTTACATACAGTAGGTATTATCTTAACATCACCGATCCTCCTCTACGGTCTGAAGACTGATGAAGTCCTTCGGCCCTCCTCTACGGCCTGAAGCGAATGTCCCTCGGCCACTACTGCAGACCAGAGGCCCGCCTTTCTCAGTTCTACCTCGTTCTCATTTTCATTCACCAGCTTCTCTTTTAGTCATCTCCTAGCTCCGAATAGGTAGGCCATAGGCTATAATAATATAATAATACACTCTTATAACTCGTCCTCTATTTCTTTTAACAGTGCTTCCCTCCAGACTGAAAGGTAGGTAGTTGAGTGCTCAGTGTGACCTTACAATTTCTGACTCTATCCAGGAAATTTTAACGTTACAAGGTATACGTAGGAACGGAACGTTATGACAGGATAGTGAATGGAAACGTGAAGACGAATGACAGATGTGAAGCAACGAGTGACAGAGATGAATATAGGAAAGAGTCAAGGAGTGAAAGAGTTAGTGAATGAATCTTTTAAAAACCAGTAGAAGTAGAAAGGAAACGAGGGTGGAAAAACAAATGAAAAAAGGCGTTAGATGAAAAGAAGAAAAAATAAATCAGCAGTTTTATTCCAGAAAAATTGAGCTAGTCCCCCTCCCACATAGTAGGTAAACCATTAAACCGAATCATGATTATTCACAATATCTTTTAGCAGCAAACACTGTTTTCAAAAACCTCTGTAAGTGGTCCTTAAAACCGCACCTAATCTACCAAAATTCGTATTGCACCGAACCCAAACAAAAAAAGTGGGCTAAGTTAATGTAGCAAATACGTATTAAATGTGAGACAGTGACTAACTAAAGTGAAATGTAATCAATTCATTTAAATGCTAACATTTTTATCTGGGATCTAGCTGCCCAAAATCCTCTTAACATTGAGGTTACAGACTAAAAAGATCAAAGGACCATGAAACTACATGACCAAACTTTGTCCCACAAAAACCAATAGTCTACCGTTAAGACCTCGTCTCTATTTAAATGTTCTGATTGAAATCCGAAGATTGAACACTCAGACGAAGTTACCATTCCAAATTGGACTTAATTTTCTACCCGTTAAAGTTGAAAGTTGCTGTTAAAAGTTAAGATTTTCGTCTACCCTCGTCCAATGAATAATTCAAGTGGTTCCTAATAACTAGTACAGTGGTGGGGAATGTATGGATTTTGTCCTTTTCGACTTTTTTTGGATTAGATGAAAGGAATGATTGATGATGGTAGCGTGTCTTTATTTTGACGTACTTATTTATGTTCAGCGAAAATATATTTTACTACTTTCTTTAATCCCTTTGCAATAACAACGTAATACCAATTTTAAATGCTAAGTTTTTTTTGTTGCCCTTTCGGCTATTCTCCGAATAGAATAAAAATATGTACAATAACGGGCCACAAACTCCTTAACAAATATCTTTTCAACATACGCGCCACAGACAGCCCCCTTTGCAGGGGCTGCCTTGACGCCGAGGAATCAGCTGCCGACGTCATCCTGGAATGCGAGGCCGTGGTTTCTCAACGTGCAGAAATCCTCGGAACAATGAGGTCGCTCGGCAAAGCCTGTGAAGCTCCCAGGAAGCTTCTGTGCTTTTGGGCGGAGCTAGGCTGGCTCTGTTAGCCAAATCCCCACGCACAACATACCGAATGGTAGTCTAAGTGTGGAAAAGGGAGTCCTATAATCATCATCATATGCTCTGAAAATTTACAGGATGAAATTAGATTAGCTAGAGAAACTCTGACGTGATGAGTATCGAGATAGAACAAAAAATAAATAAATTTGATTATTTTTTTAACGACCGCAGTTACTGTAGTCACTTGAAATATCAGTAGATGTCACGTCTTCGAAGTTTTTGGTTCTCGGTTCTAATAGGCCAATAATGTTTCCACTACTGGGACACAGACCTCCTCTCACATTGCGGGCAGCCCCGGATCTAAGGGGGGGCCAACCAGGGCACTTGCCCCGGGCGGCAGCTTCATGAGGGGCGCCAAATCCTTGAGACAAGAATTCGAAATATCGAACAAATGAAGCCTCTTTTCCTACAATCTCATAGGTTTTTAACAAGTAATTGAATCTTAATATAATATGTTTGAAAAACAAACTTTTCTATTTCCATACGCGCAGTTAGTTTTTGAACACATACTAAAGTGATTTATGAACGCATCTTAACAGATCAAGTAAATTTTTGAACGCGTGCGTAGTGTCCGTGATCTTCCTGCCAAGGGGAATCCTCGTCACATATCTATACGAGCCGAGCCGAACAAATTCAAACAGTTGAACGTCAAGTGACAACACTGTTTGTTTATGTGGTTGATTGCATTTGCGAGTAATCAGCGTTAATAAAATAAGTAATTTATTAGTGAAATCATATATTATCGTAGTGGAAATCAACAATTTGCACGTTTTTCTCAAACACTGAAGGGAGGGGGCGCTACTATGAAGGTTTTGCCCCGGTTCGAAAAAATCGTAGATCCGGGGCTGATTTGCGGGTTGGTAGATGTCACATGTTTTCGAATTTTTTGGTTCTAAGACATGCCGGTTTACTCACGATTTTCTCCTTTACCGTTTTGGAAGCAGTGGCGATGAAATAATTAACACAAAGTAAAGGCTCCTTCAAACAGGCGCGACACGCGATTAAATCGCGCGCGACACAAAGGTGCCGCAAGTCGCGCAACGAGCGGTGCCTTTGTGTCGCGTGCGATTCGCTTCGCGCGTCGCGCCTGTTTGCAGGAGCCTTAAAGCGCCTGTCTGGGTTAGAACCTACGACCTTCAACTCATAAGTTGCGTCCTTTACCACTTGACAAACATGATTCATCACAAACATGTCACGTTTGTAAATCACATTACCTCCTAGAAAGGATAAGTCGAGCATTATTAGGCGACGATTATCTTGGTAGTCTGATTAAATTAGTGCGAAAACCCTAATTGATACCCAGCTCGTCTTACTAACTGGATGTCCGAATAGTATCAAAGTATGTTATTACAAGCCGTGCCCTGCGGCTTCGCTTGATTGTCAGAAAAGATTATTGTTTCAATATGAAGTATCAAGTAACATCAGTGCATTAACTTTTATTACTAGCGAATTCTCCAACGACGCCTTTTGACGTTAGAAGGGCCTATGGCTAAATAATAGTAGCCGCACAGGTCGATCGATCAGGTTAAGCTACGCTTGCCGCGGTTGGTCTGTGGATGGGTGACCATATTTACATACCGAGACCTGGTCCCGACTGTAATTCGTGGATTTTTGACAGTCAGAAGCCCGAAAGTCTAACAACCAGTCTTGCCAAGGGGTACCGTATTACCCAGTCATTGGGTTGTGGAGGTCAGACAGGCAGTCGCTCCATGTTAAATACTGGTATTCAGCTGCATCCGTTTGACTGGAAGCTCACCTCAACATAGTTAGGAAAAGGCAGATGATGATGAGATAGACAGAATACATTATGCTTTATTGTACACCAATGTTTAACAATGCTCACTTACATAACCATTTATACTTAATCTAGCACGGCGGCCATATCTGGAAAGAGCACAAGGCAGGGCAGTGGTCTAGGCGTCAAATTGACAGACCATATTCGCAACACCACATTGCGCTCTCCAAAACATAACTGACGTTGCTCAAAAAGCCGCTAAGCTGAAGTAGGACTGGGCTGGCCACGTCTGCCGTATGCCCAATGAGCTGTAGGGAAAAAAAAACAGTGGCATTCTGGGAGTGCCGACAGAAGTGAAAACAAAACACAAACAGAATACTTTGCTATCACTCACTGACATATCGGATATACATTAAAACTGAGTACATCCCGAGGACAGTCGAACACATCCGAAGCGGGAATTTTTTTTTTAAATGCCGTATGCGCCTGTAGAAGTTTTCACTTCAATAACCACGTGGATCGCTGACAAAGCTAGTATAAGATGGTGGGACGAGCTGAAGAAAACAAAACCAGTGGTCCACTTGAGCCTTGGATCGAAAGAGCTGGAAGTCATGGGGAGAGGCCTTCGCCCAGCAGGGGGATGATGCAGATTAACACTTACAATAAACTACAGTAAAAGCTCCTTATTCGCGGGGCATATGTTCCAAAAATATGCCGCGAATACAGAAACCGTGAATACGGAATGGTAATTTATATGGGATTATATGGGATACGTTCCTAGGTGACAAAATAAAAAAAAGCAAATGTATAAAAAAATCAACTTAATTCAAGTTTTTGAACATTTTGATTAAATTATCTTATGGTTTGAAGAATTTCGTAATTTTCTCTTGCTTGGCAGTTTTTAAAAGCTCCTTCAATTCAGACTGATACGCAGCAGTCGCATTAGCAATTTGCCTCTTAAAAATAAGACTTCGTTCCATAGATGGATCAATGTTCATAAAGAAATCGCAGAGCTCATTTGCTATTTTACAATAAGATCTATTTTACTGTTTTTATTAGTCCATTTGACGGCATTGACAAAGAATATTGGGTAGTGTCGTTAGCGGGGTGCGGCATTCTTTGACAAGAGGCGGCAGTACTAAAGCGGCAGTGCTAAGGCGGCGCGATCAATTAGATCCGCGAATAAAGAAATTTTTAGCCGCGAATATAGGAATTGGGTCGCATTTTTTTAATCCGCGAATAGTGAAAACGCGAATGAAGGAAGCGCGAATGAGGAGCTTTTACTGTATAAAACTTCACGCTGTTCCCGTGAGCTAGATCTAGCTTAAAAATAACTTTACTTATTGTGCACGTAACTAACTGTAACTTTTTTTTTCAGGTACGTACTCACTCCTCAAGTGCGGTAATCAACAAAGTTCTCCACTCACTCCGCTGCAGTAAATTTAACAGTGGCAACACTGGCAACAAAAGAAGTTCGCAGGCGCCATCTAGCGGTGTATTCTGTAAGTTTACAAGTTAGTACCACGAATTGTGGATTGTAGGAGTCTGTGAAGAAAGTTTAAAGAAAACGTTTAGGTGTACTTTAAATTGAAGATTATGAAACTTGTTCTATGTGGCTTGTGACTGGGAGTATGCCATTGCTTCTCCGCAATATGATGTCGTTAAAAATAAAAGGTGACTTAGGAATTACACCACGCATAACGCAATCCTCATGAAAATCGCTTTCATAGACAAATTAACAAAATCTAATGCAGTGAGTTATGGCTATTGTTAACTTGTTAGAATGAAAGTGATTGTTATAACAACTTCTAATCCGCTTACTTATAAGAAGTCATTTTGGTCGTTGAAACCGAAATACAGTTTCCGATCTATCGTGCTGTATCCTGCGATTTTGGAGTCGTCAGATAAATTACATTTATGTGCAGTTTGAATGTGATTTGAATCGTTGTTACTGTGACATCTGTTAAGGTTTATAACGTCGGTGAAAGATGCTGTCACGGCGAATGAAATATTATAGAAACATTAAACATCTCAATGGTCATTCAAAGAAAAATATTGCCAATGAAAATTTCAAATAAAGCTATCAAAAACAAAAAAAAAATTAAACCCTATTTTCATACACAAACAACACCATAAAGTCTAAAGCAAATTTTACGACTATTCCCTCAAAATTATTGCCCTATAAAACGTAACAAAAATAAATACATATTTTTTGAATGGCAACACCGAGCCGTCAAAGGCATATTCAGTCATAAATCAATGGAAGTACTTGGTGGAACATTGGCATTGTTTTATAAACATGTGGTATATACGTTACAGAAATCCGAACGTGACCAATGTATTAGTTTCTGCTATATTAATGGTAAACAATCTTTGCCTTGGATGGAGGAATGTAAAATCGTGCAAGTGAACTGTGAAGTGATGTGAATACTTATGTTTTTTTTTGTACTTACTGGTGATTGGGTTTTTTTTTTATTATTTGGTACGAAATATGGAAGGTTATGTTACGCGAAAATCTTTAAAGGGGAAGCACCACAGTTCATATAAACCAAGCTTCTGTCGACGCACGACGAGACGTCGTATCGTGCTTATGTGTAAGAGCCCTAAGAATGGGAAAGCTTATGTCTAGCAGTGAACGATTTTCAGCTAAATGATGATGACGTTGATGATTCGAATACGAATTGGATGAAGTAGATACAGTTATCAAGGATTCAGTATATGTATAATTCTGAACCCCAAGCGTTCCAATTGTTCGTAGGTTGTTTAAAAAAAAATGCTTTTCTATTCATTTCGACCGCATACGAATTGCACTTTTTCATTTCTACGCTAGGGAATCTAGAATAATTTGCTGAATTCCTGGTTTCAGTTTGCGGATCGATGTATGCCCTATAATAAAATTCTCACTTGTGAAATAAAGCTTTGCAAATAAACCGCAGAATTCCACGCAACGCTAACTACATTAATGGCACAAGTATTAAATCCTCTATTATTTCACAACGTTAGTAAGGAGAGGTGGGTAATGATATACAATTATATACCGCAGTTTATATTTCATACCTCTAAACATACCGGTGTGTCCATTATGTTAATACTGGTTTAGTTGACGTCACATCCTTAATCCTGCGAAATGCTAGAATATGGAGGATTATAATGGCACTAAAGTATACTCATTAGCTTTTTGAACTAGAAATATAGGTTAAATGGCGCTTTCAAGTTGATAGTTCTTGTGCTCCTTTTAGTTTTGTGCGTTTGCCGTGTCCTTGTAAGTAAATGAATATCTGTGAGAAATAACCTTTTCACAAAGCTGTGCGTCAGGAAATCTATATAAAAATAAATAAAATTGAAGTGTCTATTTACAATGACAAAATAACAGCTTTTTACTAAATAGTAAATACATATGAAAGTATAGACGGTACTTATAACAAAAAAACAATAATTATATTATAATCTCCGAATCGGCTGGACCGATTTTGACGGTACTTTCACTGGCAGATAGCTGATTTTATTGTAGAAAAAGAAACAGAATTAGTAAAGAGACATTATTTTACACAGCTAGTCAGAAATAATCTCTCTCAATCTATCTTGACCTCTTATCTTTTGGTCTAGTTTTAAGAGAGATACTTTACCACTTATATCATTGCTGCTCCTCATTTCGTTGAACAAGATAGTTACGCAGATAAACTAATCAACCATCCAAAACTCGACAGTCATTTGTTTCTGAAACCCTTTCTCATATTTTAATTTTAATCCATACTAATATTATAAATACGAAAGTGTGTATGTCTGTCTGTCTGTTACCTCTTCACGCTTGAACCGCTGAATCGATTTAGATGAAATTTGGTATAGAGATAGTTTGTCCTGGGAAAAGACATAGGATAGTTTTTATCCCGATATTCCCACAGGATCGACACTTTTGCGGGTGAAACCTTGAGGCGGTCCTAGTATTTAAAATTTAAGTCGCTTTTCGTGTCTGTATGTGTCATTGTTCTTCTAAAATATGCAACGGGTTTTGACGCGATTTTCACCATAATTTAGAGAATTTATTCTGGAAGGTTTATGTGTATAATTTAGATAAATAGAAATTAAATATTGTTTGTTGGTAAGCTCATCACAAACAGCTCAAAATGGGCGAATAAGGTTTCTATGGAAAGAAAATATTGAAAAGTTTCCCGGAAAATTTGCAAATTCGGGAAAAACGGAACCTCCCTTTTTCTACGGGATTTTTGTATTGGACAGGACAACGTCTGTCGATTCAACTAGTGCAGTAATATGATTAAACGTATGTATAAAGAAAAAGAAAATATTGAAAAGTTTCCCGGAATATGTGAAAATTCGGGAAAAACGGAACCTCTCTTTTTCTACGGGATTCTTGTAATGGACAGGACAACGTCTGTCGATTCAGTTAGTGCATTAATATGATTAAATTTACATATAAAGAAATCTCTCTCTATTTACTTAACCTGGGTCAAATAAACTTATTTTCTTTCTTTCTTTTCTATGTTTTGTCAATTCGCAAACACCGTGCGAAGCAAGGGCGGCGCTAGTATAAATTAAATTAAACCATCCTCTAACACAAACGCGCTTTCACAAAAAAAGGCAAAGACTAGCACCTAGAAAACTCCATAAAATAAAACTTAATTTCCACAAACAAGAGTGGTAATAAAAACCTTTTTAGTAATGGCTGCGTATTGTTTGGTTCAGTCTCGCATGACGGTTCAGAATTAGGTCATAGTTGGCGCATAGTACATAGATGCAGCTCGGAATACGCTTGTACGAAATTAATGTTAGTAATTGACTTTAGTTCAGTTAACTATTAGATAAATTACATTATAATGTTCTAGTTTAGTATTTTGGGAGTAGAAAGGATACGGGATGGTTCTAACTGGAACGTGGTTTGTTGGTCGAAAAGTGTATTTTTCAGTTGAGTATTTTGTGGATTTTTCATCACCATGCTCTCAAAATGGTGAAGGAAAACATCGTGAGGAAACCGGCATGTCTTAGAACCAAAAATTCGAAAACATGTGATATCTACTTGGAGAGTGTTGCTCTCTAATAGAGGAGGCCTGTGTCCCAGCTGTGGGAACATGTTTGTTATGTGAAGTTTTATACCTTTTCATAATTTGTGTCCTGTCTTAAGGCTCCTTTAAACAGATACCTAAAATCGTGTACTGCGCTTGTCAAGTCTGGTGGTCTGGTGTGTCAAGTCTGGTGGTCTGGTGTGTCAAGTCTCATTTTTCGTGGCACGCATTGTACTGTTAGTGTGTTACGCAGTTGGTCCGCTGATTTTGACTGTGTCCGAATTTCGAAGTGATTTTAAGAGACTAGACTACAGCAGGATTAAAAGGTTATTGAAAGAAAATGTATATTACTAAAAACTCTTTGTGCTTTCGTAGTTTTTAAAACGTATCCCAAATCTAGAATCTTCTTTCTATCCCACTGTTGAGTAATCTCCTTATAAGATTCCCAAAGTCTCGATCGAGCTTTTCACATGCAGCCTTTTTATAGTTGTAACACAATTTGAAAAGCAAACTCATTTGTTTTTAAAAGTAAATCATGGCGGCTTGACACCGTTCGAATTCCAAAATGAGATGTTTGGAGAAGAACATCACTTTAAAAAGGACATTGTGTAAAAAGCGTATGCAATGACACAGCCACTCCAGCAAATATGACTCCAGTGCCACAATGGGTGGAAGGAAACTGGGTCAGGAGCCAGCTACTCGGCACCATGAGAAGGTGCAACTTTGTTTTTATTCACGATTGCTGCAAACTGTTTTTGCCCGCCCCACTTTTTTTTAGGTTAATTGGATTGTATGAGGTGTTTCGTGGAAATGGAGTGCTTCCAGGAGTTTCATATTTTAGTGGTTTTTTGAACTTGATGTGGCAGAGAAGGATAAATGCTTTATTACATTCAGATAAGTTGCATTTGATATTTCAACTGGCTGTGGGTTTTAAGTTGTTTTTTACTACACTATTCAAGGGCAAAAACGGCCATGCTTATCTTATTTATTTCGGAGCTTACACAGAGAGTGTGACTTAAGGCTCGTACACACAGGCGCGACGCGACACAAAGGTACCGCAAGTCGCGCGACGAGCGGTGCCTTTGTGACGCGCGCGATTCGCGTCGCGCGTCGCGCCTGTTTGCAGGAGCCGTTAATTTAAGGATTATTATGTAAAGATAGCTTGAGAAAGGTTGAAATGTAAATTATACAGCGTGTTTCGAATACAATACATTTTTTTACCATGAACTATTTCAACGTAATTTAATTATTTATCTATTTATTTAATACTTAAAGCACATAAATGTACAGAGGCGGACTTAATGCCATAGGCATTTTCTACCAGTCAACCTTATTTTCGTTTTTTTAATCCCAAAGATCAATGCTACGTTTACAAAAGCATAAAGAACTGACAACAAATACATCTAGTAACATATTTACAACTACAAGATGAGATGCAACTTTTTATTTGCTACTTTTATTCGCAACGCAGTGCAACTCCATTTATTTTCCCGTTGTTATGTTCTTTAGCTACAGACACGACACAGCTTTGAAATTGTAGACTACTTCTGATGTAGAATAACATGATTAGTACCTATTGTCCTTTGTAGGAATAGAAGAAGCGGTCTTCTTGAGTTTTTATAGAATTATTGGATTTTTATGTTAAGTTTAGTGTTCAATATGTGTAAAACAAAATTTGAGTCAAATCATATCTGCCTAGCCTTTTCCCATCTACTTCGGGGTCGGCTTCCGGTCTAACCGAATGCAGCTGAATACCAGTATTTTACATGAAGTAACTGTCTATCTGACCTCCACAACTCTGTTACTGTTTAACACAATGTGTTCTGTAACTCAAACTCAAAACATTTGTTTCAATTATACCATTAACAGGCACTTTTGAATTGTCAAGAAATTGGTTAGTCAGAAAATATGAAGCTAGTTGCCCATTCCAAAGCGTAGGTACCTACTACCTATGGAGAAGAACGGGCAAGAAACTCCGTGGACTCTCTTTTCAATTATATTTTACAAAAATATTAGTTACATCATTACTTTGAATTTATAATAATGTGAGAACGATGTAAAAAAGGAGACGTACGCGTTATAAGCGTCCAGAGTACAGCAAATAGTATCAAAACAACAATCCAAAAATAAAATAATTAAAAATAAGCCTAGGCAGCTAAGTGATGACCAGCCCCAACTGATGGCGCCCGTTCGCGAACATGACGCATAGATCAGCAACATTCAACTCAACCATTTTGAAGGAAGCTAAGTGATCTAACACACACGCCACCGTCAGCGAGACATTTGAGTGAGCATGACGTACTATCAGCCGCCAGGGCACATTCAAGCCAATGAAAGACATGTTAGTACCCGGTAAATGGTATAGAGTACATAGACCTCAAATTTAGACCTCAAAATATTTGAGTAAAAAACTGAAATTAGTGTAGGAATTTATGCTTGATTTCTAAACCTTACCAACCGTATAATTTTGCTTACTTAAGTTAATACGTAGACAGTTCTATTAAATGTATACCAAAACAATCTCAGACAATTTTATTAGCAACGTAAAATCTAGTAGGTAAATCCTATTCGGCCCATACCAAGCTTTAAAATCTACGCTTAAAATATTGGAAAACATACTAAAGAGGTCGTTTGACATCAAGAATCGACCATCATTAATAATTAATTAATAATCTAGTAATATATAATTCAATGATCATAATAGTCTGTTAGTCTGTTGTATTTATTACCTGCCATGACTAGTAAAGGAATGGAGTCTAGAATCATCATAAAAATAAAATTACTATGCCCACATACACAACACACACACACACCACACACACACACACAACACACACACACACACACACACAACACATTATTAACACACATTACTAACACATTATTTTGTTGTGTTTTATAGCTAAAGCAAGGTCATTCAGAACAAAAGTACAAACGAAGAACATGAAAATTTACAAAGCTTGGGTAAAACCTCATTATTTTAGACACTAGAATATCATAGAAGCCAATTCTATAAAAGTAGAAACGATACCATTAACCCATATTTTATTTACTACAATAGCATATATGATAGAAGCCAATTCTTTCACAGTCAAGCAAAATATAAATAATCACAATAGATCGTAAATCGCTGTATAGATTTCTTTTGCACTCTTATTATCATTAAATCCGATTATCTCTGATTTTATATATTTTTTTTATTTTTATGATGCGCAAGCCCTTATTCTGCCTCCTACTGTGTCATTAATGGTACTGTGATATTAATCCGTTTAGTCACGAAAGTGGAGCTTTTTAACTAATCGTCGTTGCGCGTGCAAAAGTCGCTATGTGTTATTTAGTTATTTTCGGTTCTTTATGCAGTTTTAATCGTTATTTCAATACACACATACTGTAAAAACAGCTATGTGATAAGTGCAATATTTAAAGTGTTACGGAATGTAGCTATGTGATATTCAAACATCGAAAGTTCCGTAAACACGCTAAGTGTTATAATTCATATTATTATACCTCAAATAAGTTCACTAAAAACACATAGCGACTTTTGCACGCGCAACGACGTAATGCTAGGTCTAGAGGCAATTTGAACGTTGATTCTTTATTTCTTTATTTGAGTGGTGACATGTGACGAGATTTTATTAACTCCGAAATTGTTTTAAATAGGTTGCACACTTTTTAGCGTAGTTTTCCACGTTATTAGGTATCACAAACATGACTGAAACAGGCACATAATCCACCTAGATAATGCCAAAGATGGCGTCATTGAAAATGGCTAAAGGTATGAAATTATTTTCAGCAAGACGCGACAACATAATTTAATAATATAATTTTATACAATCCTTTATTCAATTAAGTAATCAATATAAAACGTTTATTCTTGTCCTTGCATTTAATCGCCGGCTTTACATTTTTGTAGGGCTCTCTGTTTCAATTGTCTCTATGACACTCTTCCCATCCAAAACGAAACTATCCAAACATAATATTTGAACAAGCCACCAAAAAAAAAAGTTGCATAGAAAGTTGCCAGCAGTCGTTAATGGCACAGTGGCGGTAACTGCACGCACGCGACACTCCTTATAATGCTCCCCTCGGATTTATAATAGAGAGAAATAAAATGTTCTATCGATCTGGTAGGGGACTGCGTTAGGGCTGCGCTGAAGGGAAATAGAGAGAAAATAAAGTTTTTTTTTTTAGTTACTAGTTCGTTTAAAGCCGAGAAAGGCCGCCCATTGCATGTGTTGTAGTGTTAAATGTATTTTTTGTTATGTATTTTCTGGTATACAATAAAGTATATATACATATGTATATAAATAAATAAGTCCTAAAGCAGGAGGAGAAATAAATATAGTCAAGAAATCAAAAAGCCATCTTGGTTTAATAAAAATATGAAAATTATTAAAAAAAAACCAATGATTGCAATTCTTTATTATAATGGAGTAAAATGTCAAGTTCGGTAGACATTTTCGATAAAGTATTTAAATTATGTGCTTTAATAGACCAGAGAACTTTTATTACCAATATGAAAATATGCACATCTGCTTAAGCACTATTAAAATATCTTAAATATTACTATAATTTAATTATATTTAGAGGTTAATAGCAGAAAGATACAGACATTTATATCCTTAATTAATATTAATCTATTATGCATAAACAATTACCAATTATTTTAATACGCCTAGTTCGTTTTAAGAAACACATAACTATAATTTTTATTTTATTGTTATTTTTATGTATTAATTGGGAATCGAAATATTATAATAATAGTATAATTTTATGATCCCGTGTGTGTTTGTTTCTTCTAAACTTGTAAACAACAATTTGCCCTTTCTCTTGAATCTTTAACACGATGGTCATTTTTATAAGTGTGTATGTCATGTCCAAGTACTCCATAGTTTTTAAAAGGTCCTATGTCTACGTCCATTAAGGAACCTAATAAAATCGAAACTCGGAGAGCTGTACAAATAAAGATACTTTTCAAACAAGCAATGTATCGGCACCCATAAACCCTACTTTCAAAGTTAACCAAAAAAACAACTAAATCCTAGTTATCCTACTGATATTAGAAACGCGAAAGTTTGTTAGAATGAATGGATGGATGTATGGATGTTTGTTACTCTTTCACGCAAAAACTACTTAACGGATTTGGATGAAATTTGGCACACAGGTGGTTTATAACCAGGATTAACACATAGGATACTATTTATATATATTCCCACGGGATCGATACATAGGCGGGTAAAACCGCTTGGCGAAGCTAGTATAAAAAAAAAATCTATAAAACGCGTGCCAACCCTGCCACGCGACTTATGAACGCGTGGTTCGCACGGACTGTTTATATTACCAACAGCTATTGCCATTTTTTTGGCGTCAGAACCATTGAATCAGAACTTAGCTATAATGCGAGTAATCGTCTATATCCGTTTATTTTCTATTAGATTATATTTTTAGTGATGGCTAGTGAATTATGGGCATTGTCCTTTGAAATGATATGAGATTTGGATCTAGTTCATAATTTGTTGGTTAATGGTTTGAGAATCATATAAAGTTTTTTTAATATGGGTAGGTGAAGGTTGGCAGTAAGGAAATTAAAAGTGTTCTTTAGTATTAGTTTAATTACGTGAGTAATTAAAAAATATTTGCATAGATCTAGGTACAGGAAATAAGATATAACAATAAAATGGGTGATCCTTGATCTACGTTGTATTGTATCCGTTGTTTATTCACATTGTAGGTACCTACAAATGTTAAATGCTTAAGTATTTTTAGTCTATTACGATGAAACCAAAAAATATCTTATAATTAAAAAGGTTATGGCCAATTTGCATTTTACATAACAAAAAGTTTACTTACAAACAAAATCATAATTAAGTTTCAAAAACTAATTTCGTCGTACTCAAACCAAAATCGAATTAACCATGTAAAACAATAACCGAACAGATGCGACTCATACGCGTCCAAGGAACAATCCCACAGGGGGAAAGTCTATACATCCCTTAATAAAGGCCCTATTGTCCTCCCCCTGTATTTATTTCAGAGATAGATAATCTTTTATTATACCTAGTCACAATTTATGGTCGGACGTCGAATTTCATTTGTCATTGACAAGCTTTGTGAGCGATTCTTTTGTGCTCGATTCTCGTAAGGTAATCGATAGTCGACTGTTTGGTCGGGAATCGAATTCGCTAGTTTCGTAATTTTTGTGTTACACTACCTACAAAGGTAGTGTAGACCGTGCCTAATGGGTTGATGTCGACGTATCTTAAGGAGCAACAAGCTGCGAGCTCGAACTCAGAGGTGGGCGTGGCCAAAAAGCACGCCGTCTCATCTGGCATCGTGTCTGACAGAGATAGTATCAGTGATGAGCAGTTAGACGATAGTCTACACGCACAACATCTAATTCACACACACAAACACCGTTCCGAACAGAATGAAACGTCACGTTGGACGATGCACACTTGCACCGCCATTCATAACACTAAACGTAACTTAGCGGAGTAAAAAATATAGCGCGAATTTTGTGATTTATATTTCGGTTCTCGGAAATCTAACGGACATTATAATGCGATCAATATCATCTTTACTGCTAAGTATTTAAAGTCTACATTTTCGAGATTATACGTTGATGTATTTTGGTTTATAGTTCAATGTTTCTTGGAACTAGAAAGAATGTATCATGTACCTAATGTTTGGCTTGGCGCTATGGAAATCAGATTTCTAAAAACGGATTTTGATCTGAAATTAGATAAATATCAGTTTGCGTTCAAAACCAAAAACGCCCATGCCTACTGTTTATGCCGTATTAGACAATAATTGTAATTATTATCATTATAGTTGACTACCTTTATATTATTTTCAAAATTATATGCCTATCCTATTTTTTTTATCAATAGGTACCCAAAAACTTGAGGTAAGTACGTAACTAAATGTAAACAATCTTGACATATTTTTAACTAAAAACAGTTTAAAAATCTAGTGTTTTTTACAAACGAAATAATAGTTTGAGTAAGTTCTAGAGTTTTATGAATCTCAAGACAAGTCATCAAGATTGTTTTCATATAGTATGTAAGTATTTAAAGTTATTGGGTAGGTACAGGTTTGTAGCGCAGCGGACAAAGTACTACCTACATACATACTCACAGATGTACGCTAAGGTCACGGTAATATTACCTATACAGTAATCCAACTTCATGGACGAAGCGCGAGCTATGCCTACGCGCCTTGATTTCGGCAAGCGCTCGGCAGTTCGACAGTCGCGGGTGTGTTGTTTTTTTAAAAATAACCGCGCGATTTTTTCACTAAAAATAAGTTCAAGTAGGTACATATTTAATATGACGAGTAGGATATATTGTGCTGTTTTTGGTTGCATGATTCGTCAATAACTTATCCAGAGATAACTTTTTTAGATTACCTGGAAACTCTGAAAGGTAAGACCATAAAATCATTTTACTTACTAGTAGGTAAGTACAGACGCCAGCACACCAAGCTACCCGAAACTGTCAAATTTCCTCAATCAACTTTGAACCTTATGCTTTAGCGATAAAGTCGAAAATCTATGAAAGAAATTTGACAGATTGTAGTAGCTTGACATGCAGGCGTCTGTACATAATGTGTGTCTTTTTAATAGATAAGTATTTCCTTTATTGTACTGTGTGTATGATGATGAAAAAGTATTTTATTTGTTTATATAAAAAAAGTATATTTACAATCACAAAACTAAATGGAAACACAAAGTAGGCAAATCTCACCGTAAAAAGTTGGGTGAAGTGAACTTTGAATGAGCTGTCAATAGTGTCAGTCCCTAGCATCAGGTGGAATGACAGCTCACTTCATCTTCGTTTTCATGGTGAAATTTTTACAGAATAGACAGGCTGTACTATCTGTATTTTGTGATGTACGTAGGTATCAAGCTCGTAACGTAGAGTGAGTAGCGGTAGATTGCTACAAGGGTTGTCAGTTGCTTACTCAATTATTATAAGGATGCTTTTGTAGTGTGTTAGGGTAGATTTAGGCACCTATACCTATTAATTAAACACTACTATAAAATAAAATATAAATGTTTATTATCACTAATCATAAATAACAATAGATTTAAAACCACTAATAATAGGGATCTCTTTAGATCCTTTATTAGACTCCTGAGATTCGATCTTTTCTATTTTGTTACACAATTTGCATTTGAAAAAAAATTGAGAATAAAACCCAATTCTTTTTTCTTTTATAAATTCTAAATGCTGAAAATTACATTCAAATGGATCATGTCTAATATTTTTCAATTGTTGAAATAGATAAGCAATACTCACTATCCTATTTCCCTCTAAAGTTGCACAATCATTCCTATCACAATTTTATTGTCGGTTCCTAAAGAGAAATTATAGATATCTGAATCGGACTCGGAGTCACTGGATTTGTTATATACATGTGTGGTTGACATCGGTTGTTCCTGTGTGGCCCTGTAAACGCAAAACTCAATCAGAAGACGTAAAAACGAACAAAAATGGATTTTACTGTATTTGCTGATACTGATTCCATACTTACAAAATCGGCGTGTAACGAGCAAAATCAACGTCTGATTCGATGATATCCCAATCAATGTGAGTTGGAATGACTCCGGAGCCAGTCTGTACGCAAGAATCATTTTCTACAGGTACATTTTTCCACCGTGAACTGGTTGTTTCATGTACTTGTGCTTGAACGACGATTTGTTTAAATGACTCTTGAGGTGATCTAAAAACAACATGGGTAACATTAACGGAAATTATATTATACATATAACAAAAAAAGGAAGCGGAATTGTCCTAAAATGTTATACCTAACCTGTGACAACACTTACGATTGGGGTGTGGTCAGTACATAAGGAATATCGAAACTAATCTGTTCATTTCCGCCAGGAAGATTTTGAAACTGTGCAGACATTGCATTATTTACTTCTGCTTGACAGATATTCTGCTCGAATGACTCTCGTGTCGATCTGAAAAAACATGGATTATTACGTGAAGACAATTACAAGACCCATCCAACCACACACCAACCCAGACCGGCTGGGTCACAATAAACTGACCCAGTTATAAAACAACTTCTAAAAATGTTTAATTTTGGTCTACGTGAATTTGAGGGAATGGTAACGACCTAATATGTCATGTATGCACTCAAAATAATACTTACGGTTGGGACGTATCCAGTGCAGGAGGAATATTTTCTTTATTCCCGAAACATCCCCTCAATGTTCTTTTTAACTTCTTTTTGCGATGGGCACTTAGTTTTAGGCGCCCTTTTTTTCCCATACGCCAATTCTCTTTTGGATCTGTTCCATAAAAAACCAACATTATCAGGGTACAACCCACAGACGTGATGGGTATCGATATCTAACCATGATAAAAACAAAAAAAAAAAAAAAATTTGATGACTTTCGTGGAGTCAACGGCCGCACTCAGTGTAGGAGACACTTGTAATATAAGTTTAAAAATACAGTTTTTTTTATGTAAACTTCACGTGATTGGTATTGATTTCTCAATACGACAAAACAAAAGAAAACAGATTTTCTATCTCTAGAAGCGGTCGTTGACCCCCAAAAAATGCATAAAACCTTTTTTATTTTTATTTTATCGTGTTTAGACATCGATACCCATCTCGTCTGCAGAGTTTCGCTAGCTAATTTAATTTGACCCTGTAATAATAAAGTAATATACCTACCTACACATTATTATTTATTTATTTTATAAAAGTAATGTATTTATTCATATACCTACCGTTTCTATTTTTTTTAGGACCTAGGTACTAGCTTCTGCCTACGATTCAGTGGTACTTATATGAGTGATAAAATAAGATAGCACAAAAATGTATTTTCGTCTTTATAATATTTATAAAGTACTAAATAAAGAATTAGTAAACTATCAACAATCACATAATAATAATCTGACAACCCTCGTGATGTCGCGTTCTCACGCCACACGCGCCTCAGACGCGAGCGCGAGGTGCCCTCCAAAGGCAATAGCGAATAGCGATGCGACGCGACGCGGCGCGGCGTAGGTATTTGGCTACCTCATAAGATCAGCTGCTGCCAGTTCGTAAATTTAGTAATCTATAGGTAGACCATAATAATTATATCTATAATGTGATAAGTAGTACTATATTAAAATATAGTAAGTACTACTATAAGTAAGTACCTACCTACTAATAGCTGAAGAGTTTGTTTGAACCAAAGAGATATGAACGCGCTAATTTTACAAACTAGGTAGGTACGGGTACGATGCGTGCCACGAAAGATGAGACTTGACCCCGCCTCCCCAAGTCTTTCCGCTGCCCCTATGACGTCCGGTCCCGTCCCGCAATCAGACCTCATACCGCTAAAGATACCTAAAATCGTGTTCTGCGCAAGTCAAACCACGTGGTGTGTCAAGTCAAGTCTCATCTTTCGTGGCACGCATTGTACCTACTTACCAGTTTAAGTTTTTTTTGTGTTACCTAGGTAGCCTATTTATTGAGAAAGATTATGTTATACTATAACATAATCTCATAACATAATGTTATACTATAACATAATCTCGCAGTGTGATGTTTCACATCATAACCTATAACAGTTATCGGTTATGAAACACACTGCGACTCATGGGAGCGGAGTAGTAGGATAGGTTCCTACGGGAACGCGGGTAAAAGCGTGGGGAAAAGCTAGTACAAATATACCTATATGGGTACCTCGTACGATACTAAACCAGGTAACTATATACCTACATACGTTACCTATCAATAGGGCACCGTTTTCACCCGACTGCCACATTGATTTTACGATAAATTAAATAAACCTCACTTTATACATAGGTAAGTATAATAAATTTTTGTAAGGGATTGTGGTTAGGTTTATGTATGGATACCTACTACTCGAGCACTCTTCCCCTCCTTTCCACGAGCACAAAATGAAAGTCACTAGCGCGCCGCTTCGCTCTTTGAGCGAGTGTCTTGCCTACCCCATCTTGTGTAGCTAACTACCTACCTATAGACATAAAACGCCGCGCCCGCCGGGCCGCCGCGCCGCCCGCGCCGCCGCGCCGCCCGCGCCGCCGCGCCGCCCGCGCCGCCGCGCCGCCGCGCCGCCGGCCGCGCCGGCCGCGCCGGTCGCCAAGGCTACATTCTACCAAATAAATTAATTTGAAGCCCCAAGTCTTAGCTGAGCAATAAGCCACAAAATGTACCTATAAGCTAAAAGATAATTTATTATAAGTAATCTATTACTAATTATTAGTAAGTATTATAAAGCTGAAGAGTTTGTTTGAAAGCTCTAATCTCTGGAAGGATCGGTCGGATTAATAAAAATCATTTTGCATTTGATAGCCCAACTCTGGAGGAAGGCTATAGGCTATTAAACATGACGCTAGGATCCTTAGGAGTCGAGTAGTAATAGCGCAGGCAGGCGATGCGATGCGACTGGATGGGTCGAGGGAACAAAAAGTTTCACGCGGACGAAGTCAAGTCGCGGGCAGAAGCTAGTTATATTATAACAAAAAATATGCTCGAGGAGGTCCCTACCTAAATAGGTTAGTTATAAGAAATTGGATGACTTACCCATTGTTTATTTGCAGTTGTTCACACCAGTCTTCAATCGATCAATAAGTACAACTTCACTGACACAGCGTCCACTCAAACCAACAATTCCAATACCTAATGAAAATACGGAGTCCAAATTGTAGTGCCAAGTCAAACAGATAATGTAGGTAGTATCGAAATCCAAAGTTCAAGTCAGAGGTCAATGTAGTGTTCACGTGCGAATGATAATTTATAGCGCAAAGGAGCAGCAGTTTAGTCTACATACATACGAACGATGGCGGCAGACTGAGTCGAAATATATAAGAAACGTGCGCGTGACATATTGTGCAAGTGTGCGTCTTTCCCCCGCACCACACCGCGCGGGGAAACATTATCGAGTGAAAAGCACGATGATTCCATGGTAAAACGAGCGCGTAAAAATTACGAAACGTCCTTTAGAAAATCGAGTTTTATGAAAAAACCACTGCATAAATCAATTACAAATAAAGTTTATTGAACTTTTCGATAATTAAGCTTTGTCGGTACGGTTTTTGTTTTGAAGATATTATCCATCTTTTATTAGTTATTTACACCCAAAGATTCGTTGAAATTAGCAAGAAAAACGAATCTTTGTTGGCTCATAACTTTTTAATGGCTTTTTATTTTACTATTCTGTTTCCGTACAGACACAATTAATAATAAGACAAAACGATAGAATGTTTAACTTTGGATGTACAATGTCAAACAGTGGAGTAATATTCTCCCGAAGTTTGTATGGAAAAATTTCGGCAAGTGTGCCCTTAAGTGTTTATGAAGTGTGAAATTAGTTGATAACATTGCTTCATGTCTGGCGTAAGCAAATGATTTTGTAAAAAAACTGTGGATTTAAAATAGCGACAAGAAGTAAATCTGCGAAGATTATTGGAACATTTATTAAACTTAAAAATAATTTGGCTCCATTATTTTTTATTTTTTTTATTGGTGAAATTAGTTTTATTTAAAACTATTTGACATCTCAGCTATTCAGAAACCGTAAATCACTAAACCAAACTTGGGAGAAACTTCCTAGGAAACTATGATTCTGAAATTCCCGTTTCATTTGTTTGTTTCGATTAGTCACATATGCATTATTTAACAAAATAAAAATAATACCTTATATGCGTTCGCGATTTAGTTACCAAACATGTAAACAAATGTGTTTTTGAAAACATAACTTTTTCTACACAATAAAGTTCGGATTACGCTACAACTTCAAAACTTTTTCAATAGTGTTAGTCACTCTGAGATCAACTTAATTACTACTAAAATAAAGTTGATATTTGTTTAACTTGAAATAACCACAATTGGAAAAATAAATGTGATTATACCTAACACGTCAGATAAACAAAAAACCGCGTACAAAGGTACAGTCACGAGCATAAGTATGTATACACTTGACTTTATTCAAAGACGATTTTCTCCTTTAGTTTTGAATGAAAGTTTATGTTATTACGTACAAAGTATGTTCGAACCCATATGTAGATTTGTGTAAAGTGTCGTATTTCAACGTTGCAGTCGTTATTTCAGGAAAAAATCGTAATTGAAAGTTGCCATTGCCAAGTGTTGATATATTAGCGCTCGTGACTGAACACAACAACTATTCACGAAATAACAACAACCGGTTAACTCAAAATAACACAACACAGTACCCAGGCGTGAAATTACATCCAATTTCCACACGAGTACCTTCCTACTTAAAAACTATAGGAAGTGTTTCTTCTTAATAGTTACCATCCGTTACCGTCATTTATCGACCATTACCGACTTTCACAGGTAGCTGTCAATGGTAATTTAACTTCGTTAAAAAATCAACGGTCCGTTTCCTAAGTAGTACTGCGTTTAATTCTTAGTTTTTACGACTCGAAATCGTTTTTATCGATAAAAACCTGTTGTTTTCGATGTATCGGTATGGTACAGTTGAGGAGAAAAGTGGTTTGATTGATGTGTGTAATTTATATCTATTCATTTGTCAAAGGCCTTCAGCAAATGTGTTTTTTTTTTTGTTTTTTTTTTTTTGTAATGGTTTATTTATTATTAGCTGCGCCCCGCGGTTTCACCCGCATAAGTTTCGATCCCGTGCGAATATCGAGATAAAAAATAGCCTATATGTTGATCCAGGGTGTCAGCTACCTCCATAGAAAATTTTATCAAAATTGGTCCAGCCGTTTGAGCGTGAAGAAGTAACAAACATATAAATACACACACTCACAAACTTTCGTCTTTATAATATTAGTGTGACTAGTGTGAATAAAGAGAATATGATTGGAACAAAATGAAGGTATGAATCAATATAAATAGAATACATCATTATCATCATATAACACACAGTCACCTTCAAGTAACAAAATATAGTTTACAAAAAAAAAAAGTTGGTCTAACCTTTTTTTTTTTGCATCCGGGGTGGAAATCCTCATGGACTAACCTAACCTAACCCTTTGCGGGACAACAATAAAGCTTCTATTGTGTCTTGTTCAGTGTCCTTTGATGGGTTTAGGTAAGTGACATGTTAGCCAATACCTAAGCTAATATACCTTAATATCCTAAAATTCGCAAACGCTATTAGAAAAAATAAAAACAGTGGCACTCCGGGAGTGCCGACAGAAGTGAAAACAAAACACAAACAGAATACTTTACCATAATAAATAGTAAAATTTATTCAAAAATATAAGGACTAACGTTAAATACAGTTTTTTCTTAAATCTATGTCAAGTTCATCCATGATTTGTGCCTGAACTAGATAATCCTGTGTTTCAGGCGATTGAAGGTAACATTAATTGATTAAATAATCACATCTTAATTATCTTAGTGATACATATGTAAAAAAATCAATAAAGAATTGAGTATTGAGTAAAAAGGTGTATACAATTATTTAATACGAACAATATTTACTTTAGAACAAGTAATAAATTCTCTGTATCTTCATAGGACATAGTTTAAAGAGCCTCCATAAGGATTTTCTTGCAGTTACTATGATTTAAGGAGTAGATATTTCCTCTATCATTTAGCCTATTAGAGTAGTGGTCCCGGGTACATAGATATAAAATTTGGCTGTGAAATCATGTTTTGTACTTTTTTGAGGGCAAACTATATTTTTCCGTCTCCTTTTTGTAAATGCAGTGCTGTGGGGAAACGCTGCGTGTTGTTTTAGTACAGTGCTCATTATAAATAACTGCGTACTGACGCCAGCACATCAAGCTACTACAATCTCTCAAGTTTCTTTAATAGATTTTCAACTTTATCGCTAAAACATAAGGTTCAAAGTTGATTGGGAAAATTTGACATTTTCGGGTAGCTTGATGTGCTGGCGTCTGTACATAAATTATGTGTTGTTACTACAAAACTACACCTAAAAATTAATCGTATTTTACTAACTTTTCTTAACACCAGTACAGTTTTACGATTTTAAAGGCTATAATTGATTTCGCAATCAGTCGTGAGTTATGCACTTATTGTGTTCTGCATAATCAATTTATTTAACTGATAGCCTACTTTTACGAGTTTTTCAACACAAACGCTAGAAAAGTTTGCCGTAATAAGAAAACTTGTTTTTTAATTATTTTTTATGGTGTGTGAAATATGGAAGTAGCTTGACTTGCATAGAGCTTAAAGGCTCCTGCAAACAGGCGCGACACGCGACGCGAATCGCGCGCGACACAAAGGCACCGCTCGTTGCGCGACTTGCGGTGCCTTTGTGTCGCTTGTCGCGTCGCGCCTGTGTGTACGAGCCTTAAAGCTTGTGTAGCTTCCTATTATGGTTTTGCTTTGGCAACGCCTTAGTTTAAATTGAAACTAAGTTTGGCACAGAATCTGTTCGTTCGATTTTGATAAAATTTGTGTCTATTTAATAAACTGTATCTTTACTAGCATTTTTATCAGATTCCTTCCTTTCTGGAGCAGTAGGTATTGGGTTTGAACTTCGAACCCAGCCAGACGCTTTAGGTCTACTACAAACAGGCGCGACACGCGAAATAATCGCGACACAAAAGCACCGCTCGTTGCACGACTTGCGGTGCCTTTGTGTCGCGTGTCGTGTCGCGCCTGTTTGAAGGAGCCTTTACTTTGTCTAATTTATTTCAACACCACTGCTCCCAAAACAGCTTCTTCTTGGGTTTGTTTTTAGTAGTTATTTTTCCACTCTGCAATTGGCAATTTGTTTTTGTTGTGTTGTTATCTGCCAGTGTCGCATTTGTATTGTTAATGTCAATGAATGTGTGTTGTCTTTGGTCCCTTGCCCTAACATCTAGCAATGGACAAAATTGATACCTTTTTATATGCTTGAGTTGAGTAGGAGACTTTTGACTACGTTGCATGTGTATACCAATGTTGTCTTTTTTTTCTAATTAGCGTTTTGGTTGTGCAGAATAAACTATTTTTATTTTTTAGGGTTCCGCACCCAAAGGGTAAAAGCGGGTCCCTATTACTAAGACTCCATTGTCCGTCTGTCTGTCTGTCACCAGGCTGTATCTCATGAACCGTGACAGCTGGACGGTTGAAATTTTCACAGATGATGTATTTCTGTTGCCGCTATAACAACAAATACTAAAAACACAATAAAATAAATATTTAAGAGGGACTCCCATACATTTTTGCCTTGTGGTACGGAACCCTTCGTGTGCGAATCCGCCTCGCACTTGGCCAGTTTTTTCTTAATGACTACACAGTATCTGTTTTGTCTCCACATCGCCCAAGGGTTGACTGGTGGAAAATTCCTATGGCAATTAACCTCTGTATATTTGTGTGCTTGAAGTATAAATTAATTATGGTTTTTTCACTAATCGACCGATACAAAAAATGTCTGTCTAATGAGTTTTTCTAATCAAACCATTCATAATACACTTATTTAGAACTCTTTGATATTATAACATTGTACAGAACAGATACAAAGGCGAAAATCAGAGCTCGTTATTGCGACGTGTCGCACAATTTGTGTCGAAAATACAAAAATATCCGACTACTTTGTGTTATTTTGTTACGTGATCAGAAATTCTAAGTTTGCTTATAAAACTTACATAATTTGACGAAAACTTATTGAAGAAAATGTTTGCCTATTCGTATGAAAATATAAAGTTGCGTCTACGCTAGACGATCCGAGCACGAGCGGAGCACGAGCCGAGCATCGTGTTCGCGGCGTCAAGTGTGGACGTACAACGAACCTAAAACGATCACTTTCCTCGAACGAAATAAATGCCTTTGTGTTCATTGTGTGAAGAGTATAGTTTCAATCACCTCTAACGCAGTTGGTAGTGATTGTGTGAGTCGAAAAATGATACTCCCTGTCCTCGACGAAATCCTTCCTATCTTATGCTATATCCTAAACTACTCTATATCCTATGGTGCCTTTCCATCGATGTGGAAAGAGGCCAAAGTCATTCCTTTACCCAAAAAATCCAATCCTACTTCCTTTTCAGAATACCGTCCTATCTCCATCTTGCCTTTCCTCTCCAAAGTCCTAGAACGCCTTGTCCACAATCAGCTCAGTACTTTTCTTTGTAAGAATAGTCTGCTGAATCCATTCCAATCTGGTTTTCGTCCTGGTCACAGCACCACTACATCTTTAGTTAACATCACTGATGACATACGGTTAGGCATGGAGGGAGGAAATCTGACAGTTCTTTGCTTACTAGATTTTAGTAATGCATTCAATACTGTCGATTTCGATATCCTGCTTGGTATGCTTCGCTCGCTTAACATATCTCCAACGGCGATTGACTGGTTTCTTAGTTACCTGTATGGCCGCCGGCAACGTATATGCATAGAAGAGTCTTGCTCTTCGTGGTGTTATACTTCTGCCGGTGTACCTCAGGGTGGCGTTTTATCTCCTTTACTTTTCGCAATATTTATAAACTCCATTTCCAAAAAACTTCTCTCTTCCTACCACCTTTATGCAGACGATTTGCAAATTTATAAGCAAGCTGACTACTTGAATTTGGCTGATGCCGTTCATGTTATCAACAAGGATTTGGTTTCAATCTGTGAGTGGAGTGAGGCGCATGGTTTGCAGGTTAACCCATCGAAGACTCAACTCATTGTTGTTGGCAGCTCAAGGATGATCCCCAAGATAAACTGGTCGCAGCTTCCCCAGGTTCAATTTAACGGAACTGCGATTCCATTCAGCGAAAAGGTTAAGAACCTTGGTGTTTGGATCGACAAACATCTTTCTTGGGGTCCTCAGCTACAGGACGTAAGTCGCAAAATTTTTGCATCTGGTAAGTCACTGAGACGATTGCGGAACTTTCTTCCAACTGCCACTAAAACTGCGCTTGCACAATCCCTTTTACTTCCCATCCTTGACTACGCTGATGTCAGTTATCCTGATCTCACTGAGGCACAACTAGATAAACTTGAGCGACTTCAAAACTTTTGCATAAGATTTATATTTGGCCTGCGCAAATATGATCACATATCAGAATTTCGTACAAAGCTCAAGTGGCTTCCTATACGTCTTCGCCGGAATTCTCATATCTTGTTTCAGCTCTACAGTATTTTGTTTAATCCTAAAACCCCCACTTATCTTAAAGAACGTTTCAAGTTCCTTCATGACACACATAATAGATATCTGAGGTCATCGGAAAACCTGAGACTAGAGATGCCGATGCATTCCACCAGTTTTTATGACAAATCTTTTACTGTTCAAGCAGTACGGTTATGGAATGACTTGCCCGTGTCGGTAAGGCGTGCTCAATCTTTGTCCACATTTAAAATTATGGTAAAAAAGCACTTCCTCTCTCCTTAAACATCATTATTATATTTTCTCTGCTCCTGTTTCATATTTATTATTATATGGATATATTTATATGTATGTGTATATATTTATTTAGATTAGTATAATATACTATATGTATGTATTTATTGTATTATGTAAATGCTACACCGCGGACTACCTACAGTATTTGTCTGTCCTTCCCCTTTTTAAATCCATCCTAAGGTTGTCTTTAAAAGATCGCTCTTAGCGATAAGACCGCCCATTGTGTCACCCTTTGTACAGTTTCTATATTTATGTCTGTAATTTATATGGTGTACATAATAAAGAGTATTCTATTCTATTCTATTCATCAAAAAACCGACAATTGGCGGAGCACAATGAGCACGAACCAAATGCTCGAAGCGCGCTCGTTCGAGGTTCGTAAAGGCTCCTTCAAACAGGCGCGACACGACACGCGACACGAAGGCACCGCAAGTCGCGCAACGAGCGGTGCCTTTGTGTCGCGCGCGATTTGCGTCGCGCGTCGCGCCTGTTTGTAGGAGCCTTAAGTCGATCCACACTACACGAAGAACTAGCGGAGAAGTGCGAGCCGGACTCTCACACGAGGGTACCTACCGTACAATATTAATTTTAACACTACATATTTCTTTATCACGTTTCCTACATGGGGATGGGGACTTAACATTTTAACTTTATTTGATGTTGTAGCGGCCACACACTCTGAAAATTTCAAGTGTTTACCTGTTTCGGTTCAAAAGATACAGCCCTGTGACGGACTGACGGACAGCGAAGCCTTAGTAATAGGGCCCCGTTCGCATCTTTTTTTTTTGTTAGCCTATTTTGGGTCCCACTGCTAGCCATAGGCGGAAGCCTATAAAAATATCGCACGAAACAGCTCCCCTTTCTTTTTCCTCCCAAACGGGATGTTTTGTGCGATTTCTGGCCATGTTGGTCCTGCAAATGATATTAGATCGTTACACCACCTTCGCTTTGGTCTATCTCTACCTGGGCACCCTTTAGGTACCTACCTACAGAAAACCTTTAGGTACCTTCAAAATTTATAATTAATTGCAAAAATAAAAATGTATTATTTAAATAAAATAGTGCATGCGGTGTTAGGCTGTTAGTCATTGTTGCACTTATTAATGTATATCGTGTAGGTACTTTTAAATGAAATGTAATGTGCAAACAATTGTAAGTTAACCTAAAAAAAAATACAGTAGTAATACTAGAAAAGCCAATGAAATGATCTTCCCTGAAAGTTTTAATTACACCCATTAACGACCTACAATAAAAAACAGGAACAAACCACACTTAATTTTCACGTCGTTTCAAAACAATCTAAAATTTCTAAATCAATCCGAGTCAACAATGGGCCTTTAATCAACTATTGTTAATAGCTATTTATTGCTCATTAAAGGGTCTTATGAAGTATAGGCTATTCGCGGGGCCCATAAATATGGCTACGATAGGCAATTAGACCGAAACGATTTGGTATGGCCATATTGCTTGCCTATGTGTGTGCACGGGAATTGTTTCCCCTCTAGGGTTACCTAACATTTTGAAACTTAAAAAGTCCTATAAAATGTCAAGAGTTTTGATCGATAAGTCTGCAGGAATCAAAAAAGTCCCATAAAAAGTCAAGAGTTTTGATCCATAAGTCTGCACAAATCAAAAAAGTCCTTTTAAAGTAAAGACTTTTGGTCGATAAGTCTGCACGAATCAAAAAAGTCCTTTTAAAGTCAAGACTTTTGGTCGATAGGTCTGCACGAATCAAAAAAAATCCTTTTAAAGTCAAGACTTTGTCGATAAGTCTGCACGAATCAAAAAAGTCCTTTTAAAGTCAAGACTTTTGGTCGATAAGTCTGCACGAATCTAAAGTTCTGGCAGTTTGGGCGGTAGGTCAAAATAATCGGATATATCCGGTCAAATCCGGCACGAACTGACTCGTAACTAACTTGACTGCCACTGGTCTAGTGGTAGCAAGCGGTGCTGCTGAGCACGAGGTCCTGGGTTGGATACCCAGGTCGAACAGTGTTATATGGTTTTTGTCAGAAATTTCTCAGTAGCAGCTCGGAGTCTGAATTTGTGCCCGATTGATAGCAATACTCGCACTTTATTACATGGGACTTGAACATATCTGGCGAAATGTGGGTATAGTAGGTATACCTAGTAGTTAACCTAGTAGGTAAACCTATAGTAGGTAACCTAGCCTAACCGTTCGGGTCATGCAGGCGTGATGATGTTATGCAAATCCGGAAGGATGGTAACCCTACCAAGCATTTTGTAGTGTTAAAATCGTTTTATAGTCTTAGAACCTGTACCTAGTTGGGTATTTAGAAATATGCAACCTTTCTATGTTTAATGGTTAAATGCTAGATTTAATATCGGAGCAGAGGTAACATAAACCTTAGGCGTTAGTCTCGTGAGAGCTGGTTAGTTTTAGGTATGCCTAGACTCTCGGGAGTGGAATATCGAAAGAAAAATATGACTATAACTAATATAATTTGAAGTTAGTATTGGGGTTTAAATTTATTTATTTAAATTAGATAAAAAACTATCCTATGTCCTCTCCCGGGACTCAAACTATCTCTATACCAAATTTCATCTAAATCGGTTCAGCGGTTTAAGCGTGTAGAGGTAACTGACAGACACACTTTCGCATTTATTAGTATGGATATACGTATATTGCTCCCGAAAGAGTTTTTAGTCCTTTTTGCAAGTTCGTTTATTTTTTTATTTTTTTACGATTTTAAAAAGAGACTTTTTTGCCTAATTCTCCCGCCCATATTCCAGTTTATTTAGGGTCAGTGCAACATGTCTTTTTCTTCCATACTTCTCTATTAAGGCTCCTACAAACAGGCGCGACACGCAATATAATCGCGCGCGACACAAAGGCACCGCTCGTTGCGCGACCTGTGATGCCTTTTGTCGCGGGCGATTTTATCGCGTGTCGCGCCTGTTTGAAGGAGCCCTTAGTCGTCATCTCGGTAGTCACACCCTTTCTAACCATACCTATCATCAATTACACAGTCCATCCATCGTTTCTTTGGTCTTCCCCTACTCTTGCCTTTTAAACTCAAAGCTACAAATATTTATAATTTTTTCATGGGAATTTTGTAGACATTTGTTTTTATTTTAAACTCAAAAAAATATTTGTTTGCAAATAAAAAATAAAAAACATATTCAAAGAGCTGTGGATTTTGTGATTAATAAATAAATATGTACTACGAAAAGTCTCAAAGCTTACAAAAGTTGCCAAGTTATAAACATTTTAAAATAACTTCTAGACAAAGACGGCACTACCATGAAAGTGACGACATCACCATGTAGCTTCACACTAGCGCCATACATTGTCAGTACCGCGAGACAAGGACGGGAATAATCACCAACAAAAATTTTTAAAGCGTGTATTTTCTCCCCATTGGTTTTATTTTACTGATTGTTTTTGATTATCCCGTTCTACTATGCCTTCCGTGAAATAACATTACTTGTTCGAACTTTTCTAATATTTAGTCATCATCCATAACAATCTACACAATTATTAGGTATGAAAACGTAACACTAATTAAATTTAGCCCAAATATTCAGTCTAATAGAAGCCTGAATACTAAACCTCCATTGATACAATACCATTACCAAATACACTATTGACTCTATCAGAAATCCGCAACACACGGCATTCTAACACAAACGGCTTATACACGGCTTTATACGAGGTACAGACAGGAGCAAAAGCACATAACATGTTCTGACACATTATGTGCCCAGGGCTTGGAACCGGCACCAATAGTACAGGTTCTGTACCGGTATTTAGCGGTTTTTGCCATTTTGGTACCTGAGTACCGGTACCAAATTCAGGTACCGTTAGCAGGCTGCCTACCACAAATCTCGTATTTGTACCTTGAAGTTATTTTTGTAATGCCTTATTAACTATCCGCAAATAAACGTATTTTCTTTCTTTTCTTTCTATCCTTTTTAATTACTATACCTGTTTTCACACGTAAATATTTGTTTGATACAGGTTTTAGTAGGTACCGATATTGATTAGAAATATCAATGGCACATGTAATATGTCTGGTACCGGTATCACACCAAGGCCAATGGTACCCGTTCACAATAATACCGATATTTCAATAACTTAGGGCCTAGACGAGGGTCGCTTCGCTTTCAAAGCATTTCTTCTACAACGTCTTTCAACAGGATTGACATAGGTTTTACGGTTGCTAAAGTCTATCCAAAACATTTTTGACATCCCATAATCTTTCTTTCATTTTCTTTTTTTCAATTTTGTTTCTTTATTTTTATTAGCCTACGTTGACCCTCTCCTGGGCAAAGGTTTCCCTCCATTCCTTCCATCTTTCACGAGCCCGCGCGTCCTCCTTTCAGTTTTGACGGAACCTACGTGGTCTGCCACGACCCCGCCTCGCTGTCTCAGGGCACCAATTCTGTGCTATTTGGGCTCATAGCCTGTCAGACATGTCCTGCCCAGTCCCATTTAAGCTGGGCAGCCTTTTGAGCCACGTCAACTATCTTTGTTTTGGAGCACAGTATTGTGTTTCCATCACCGTCACCATCCGTTAATGTAACGCCTAGAATACTGCGCTCCATTGCTCTTTGGCAGACCTTTAGTTTGGACTTCTGCTTGTTAGTCAAAGACCAAGAAGAATACACATATCCATGATGAGCCTGCGTTTCAGTGCCATAGGCAACTCACCCTTAAATAGTTCCTTCAAGAGCCAGTAGCTCTTCCAGGCGTTTTCCGTTCGTCTTTTGATTTCTTTATCTTGCCTTTTATTTATCTTTTTGTATGCACGTGTTTCTGTGACACATACATCTATTTTTCTTTCTTTCTTATCGCTGACAGAATGTCACTTTGGCTAGGCCCGCTTATTTGCGTGTCTCTTAGACTGTATGTTTCTTTGTCGGGTCCGGCGTATCGTGTCTTCTTTCATTCATCTCCATCAGCTATCGTCTTTCTATTTACAACCCTTACTAGCCATATCTTCTTTAACACAGTCAATCCATCGTTTCTTTGGTCTTCACATGCACAGAGAGCCATTCACATTCTAAAAATCCGAAATTCTTCCGTCGTTTTAGGCACTAACTATTTGAGAATTTGTCGTGGTTAAATTATAAGCCCATGACTAGAAAGTGCCAGCATCATCATCATCATCATTTCAGGCGACAGACGTCCACTGCTGGACATAGGCCTTCCCCAAATACCTCCACTTAGACCGATTCTGTGCTTCTCGCATCCAACGGATCCCTGCGGCCTTCACAAGGTCGTCGGACCGCCTTGTGGGAGGCCTTCCAACGCTACGTCTTCCGGTACGTGGTCGCCACTCCAGAACCTTTCGGCCCAGTGCCAGCATAGCATAAACTACCTATAATGCTCCCACTTCTGGGACACAACACAGGCCGCCTCTCTCTGAGAGGAAGTGATTATGATCCAACACGCGGGTCCAGTGCGGGTTGCTAGATATGACGTCTTCGAATTTCCGGAATATTGCCTCTCGTGAAGGCTTTATTAATATCGTCGACGTTTGTCGCTGACGGTACCAATCCGTTAGGACAAATACCATTGAAATTGTTGGAATTTCTCCAACGTTTGTAATCTAGGCGCCATGTTTTAATTGTGCGTACCTAATTGATTTCAGTTTGATTGTTTTGCATTTAATTACGTTTATTGAAAAGGATTTTCACTACCGCTAATTCTGTTTCCATTAGCTAGTATTGTTACAACTGTAATTTGATAGTAATTTCTATTTAAACGTCCGTACTTCCAAATGACAATTAATTGAATATTTACAGACAAAATATATAGAAATCTAATATCATAAGCACAAATATTAATACGTAGATCAACGGTTACTATATAGTTTTTTTAATGTAATTTGCGGGAATTGAACCCACGATCTGTAGCAACAAAGCTATTCAATATCTCAGCCACTGCTCTAGTGGTATATTCTTGCAGCGGGTCCATAAATAAAGGAACCGTTACAGTCTTGCAACTTCAAAAGCCAACCGAAAGACAAAAACTGCACACACACACACCGTGTCACTGTAATAGCAATATTTCATAACATTATCGCTAATGTAAGCCGCCCGGGTTCGTTTGCCCTCCTTCGCTTCCTAGCATTGTGTAGACGCCACACTCGACTGCCTTTACTCCTATAAGCTTCTGCGTTACTTTTAGGGCTGGTACGAGAGAAACGAAAGTATTTGTATAAACGCACTGTAATTTGTATTTTTTTTTAAAACGCAAGCATTATTTTAAAAGAAAAAAAAATTTTTAAACACGTTGTTGTATAGTTTTTTTTATACACGCTGTATTTTGCTTGAACTTTATTTTTTACCATCTCGCAATGTCGCATTTTTTTTTCTCTGTTAAAAAACGCGTTGTTATTTACAAATTAATGCACTGGTTGTTTTGTTTCAAGACTAACAATTCTTGATTTCGATTGATAAAGAAGTTCAATATAATGTCTAGTTCATTACCACAGCGCTTCCATTTTCTATAGTTAATTATGTTTTTTGTACCATTCATTAAGCATGTCATGTCTAATTATACAGCCTAGAACTTCGTCATTGCAATTGATTAAGCAGGTTTATTGCTTTTTTACTCTACTTAGATACACTTCTATAATTTCCTTCTAATTACTAATTAAAAATTCTAACTAAGACATTACTTATCAGTAGTAATATACCTTACAAAAAACGCTCGTATTATCAAGTACAGTCACCAAAAGAGATAAATAACCAGGGTCGTTGAGTATAGTTGAAGTTTAGTAAGAAATCGATGTATATTTTCGAATGAAATTTAATTTGATAAATGAACTGTTTGTTTGCTATTAATTAAATTGAATTTTATTCGAAAACTTCCATCGGTTTCTTACTAAACTCCGACTATACCCGACTACCCTGTTACATGTTTCTTTTGGTGACCGTACAAACCCAAAAAATGCGACAAAAAAAAACGGACTTACCAAACACAAAAACACATCTAGGGTACAGAAAAAAGGAAACTGGCAGCCCTGAATACACGTATGTTGTTTCATACATAAATCCAGGGCTACCACGCGGGTCGGCAGAGGTGTTTGATTTAGTACGCCGCGAGAATAATATTGCATTCCCTGGTTCTACCTGTGTTTTGCTTAGATATGATTTATAAAAACGTTTTTTGGGTGTGAATGCCTGCCGTAAATATGATTTTCGGGCTAGACTTTTCTCGAGTTTATGTGCCCTGTATATTAGTGTGCGGTGCCTGCAATGTTGGGTTTGGGTTCGGAGAGTTGGGCCATGTTTAACATAAGTTAGCGTTAGAAATGGGACAGGTTGTGGTGTGAAAAATGTGTGTGTGAAAAATATACATCTTTTTATTAATATAAGTGACAGGCATAATTTTAATACTAGAAATAGGGACAAATTAGATCAACCGCGTTTCAGATTGTCTGAAGTAAAAACTTCTTTTATGGGCTACTGTGTAAAATGTTATGCTAAATGAGAAGAAATTTAAAACGTGCATTAAACGCACACTATGTAGACAAGCATATTACAAGTTGGATGATTATATCGTAGATAAAAATGCTTGGCTTAGTGCTGGTCCTGCGCCACAGGCACTTGGGCTCACTAGTTAAAATTTCAATATTTGGAAGAGGTGCTTCCCTTTTTTTGGTGTTTCTGACATTACGAACATAATGTTTTTTTTTATTTTATTCAATCAAGTTTTACTTACTTAATTGTTGAATACTTCAATATTAAATACCTTTTCCTTTTTGGTAGTAAAATTTTATTAATCTCTTAAATAAATTGCAAACTATAGTTCTGTACAATTTGTAAATGTAAGAACCATGTATCCGTTTTTTATAATTTTTTGATGTTGACTTGAAAGAGCATGGCAGTTGAGATCGTGTCATGCTCACTTAAATGTCTCACTGATGGTGGCGCGTGTGTTGGATCATTCGGTTCCCTACAAAATGGTTGAGCTAGATGGTGCTGATCCACGCGTCATGTTCGTGAACGGGCGCCGTCGGTTGAGACTAGTCATCTCTTAACTGCCAAGGCTTATTTCTAATCTTATATTTTGAATTGTTTCTTCATTTGTGTCTTTTTTTTACATTGTTCTCACATATAAGAAGCATCAAGAATAATGTACCTACCCAGGATTTTGTAATATCTTGATTTAAAATAGTGTCCATGGAGTTTCTTGCCCGTTCTTCTCCAAAGAGATCTACGTTTTGGAATGGGCAACTAGCTTCAACTTTCTGACTAACTGACATACTATTTAATTTTGACAATTCAAAATTGCCTGTACATGGTTTAATTGGAATAAATGCTTTGAGTTTGAGTTTGTGTGATTTGTAGTCGTATAATAGTATTGTGCTTTATATTGATGACATAATTGGATGCTTGGTTAAATGCCAGTCTGCAATCGGCTAAGAATGTAATGAATGGACAATAAAACTCACTTTAATACCTCATCAATTCAGCCGAAAGACGTTCACTTCTGGACATAGTAAACCAACAAGCGCCGCTACTTCGACCTGTTCTGTGCTTCCCGCATTCAGCGGATTCCTGTGGCCTTCACAAGGTCATCGGTTCACCTTGTGGGAGGCCTTCCAACGCTACGTCTTCTGGCACGCGGTCGCCACTCCAGAGCCTTTCGGCCCCATCGGCCATCAGTTCTGCGAGCAATGTGCCCTGCCCACTACCACTGAGTTTGGCAATAATTCTTCTTTCTACTTTAGTACCTACGGTCAGCAACAAAAGTCGACTAACACTTCAGTTTTTTAATCTCAGTTATTGAGCAAAATATTTCGCACCCTTAATAATATAAAGGCACAATTCAAAAAACTACTTTTTTGAATTGCGCCCTTATATTAAGTAATATAAGGGCACAATTCAAAAAACTACTTTTTTGAATTGTGCCTTTATATTATTAAGGGTGCGATTTGTTCAAAATTGCAGCAGAAGTACAGTGCAATTTTAAACAAATATTTTGCTCAATAACTGATATTAAAAAAAAATGATGTGTTAATCAACTTTTGTTGCTGACTGTACCTGTGGATGGGAAAAGTTTGATCATGGCATCGATAGACAGCTTTTTATGATTTGTAGGTAATATATACCTACAGAGTTCCACCAAAGAAAAAGTGGTTTTTGCCTGCCAAGGTTTTACGATTTTATGTTGCCTATCTTGTTTTTTTTACCAACCCCAACATAGTTGGGAAAAGTCTAGGCAGATAATGGTGATGCTTAACACAAGTTTTCAAGAAGAGAAAGAAATACGCAGAAATCTTAGAAATTTAATTGTCAGTAATCCTTGTTTGTTTCGTCGTTTCGTTGCCATTAAGGCTCCTTCAAACAGGCGCGTCACGCGATAAAATCGCGCGCTACACAAAGGCACCGCATGTCGCGCAAGGAGCGGTGACTTTGTGTCGCGCGTCGCGCCTGTTTGCAGGAGCCTTTACGGCTCACAAAATATTTCAACACAAGTCTTACTAAAAAAAAATATGCTGTAACTATTCATGTAATGGCACATTGCTGCATTCATCATCTAAGTCGTCGTGTCCTACTTTGTTTCAACAACTTGCAGACACAAGTGTCCGACACTTAATACACTACATTCAGTCTTAGTTCCACCCTCCAAAGACTCTTCAGACAATAATTGGTGAATATTGCCAAATCCAATACACTTGGCAAGAACGAATGCTGATTGCATTATGAAGTTTCCGGTCACAGGTGGATGGACTTCCCTTTTGTATTCCCCGAGGCTTTTGATGGGGTATCCCTACTCCTTGGAAACGGAAAAAGAGGAAATGGTTAATGGAATGATAGATTCGTCTTTGGGTAATGAGAATCCGTCAGAAAGTTGTGGAGTTGATTGGTGTATCTGTAGGTATATCGAGCGTGGGTTTATTAAAGTCGAGTTTTTCTGTTTTGAATTTTTTCGTCTTTGTCATTATAAAGGCTCCTGCAACAGGCGCGACGCGCGACGCGAATCGCACGCGACATAAAGGCACCGCTCGTTGCGCGACTTGCGGTGCCTTTGTGTTTCGCGCGATTTTATCACGTGTCGCGCCTGTTTGAAGGAGCCTCAAAGGAGGATCTAAGGATCGTAGCAGCACCCTAATTGCGTAACACACTATTAATCATCTGCCTAGCTTTTTCCCAACTATGTTGGGTCGGCTTCCAGTCTAACCGGATGCAGTTGAATACCAGTATTTTACATGGAGCGACTGCCTATCTGACCTCCACAACCCAGTTACTGGGTAATACGATACCCTTGATAAGACTTGTCAGACTTTCGGGCTTCTGGCTACCCGTAACGACTGTCAAAGATCCACGAATGACAGCCGGGACCAACGCCTTACCGTGCTTTCTGAGGTACGGAAGGATCACGCTAGGTAATGATGGTCACCCATCTACCGACCAACCGCGGCAAGCGTAGCTTAACCTGATTGTTCGACCTGTGCGGCTGTTATTATTTAACCACTGGCCCCTCACGTGGTAACACACTATCAATGTCAATCAAAGTCATTTTGAAGGATATTACTAACCTATCTATACTTACTATACTTACTAATAGGTATTATAAAGCTGAAGAGTTTGTTTGTTTGTTTGGTTGAACGCGCTAATCTCTGGAACTACCAGTCGGATTTGAAAAATTCTTTTTGCATTTGATAGCCCAATTCTTGAGGAAGGCTATAGGCTATTTAACATCACGCTATGACCCTTAGGAGCCGAGAAAAAAGAAAAAAAATCAGAAAGAGCGCTAAGCAAAAACGAAGTAATAGCGCGGGCAGGCGATGCGATGCGACGGGGTGGGTCGGAGTAACAAGAAACGGACGCGGACGAAGTCGCGGGCAGAAGCTATTTGATTCATATTTTCGAAAAATTTGTCTGCTCAACAACGTAAATAACGCAATTAATGTTATTAAACTGTCAAAATGCTAAGCAATGGCCTTGATTTTGACATTTGAACAACATTTATTAATTGTTACGCAATTACACCGCAGACGTCGTTTTGTAGTTTCTGCCTGCCCCCATAGGACGAAATCGTGAATTTTTTGTTGTGTACGTATTTTCCAAATATTAAAAAAAATCTAATAGTCAAGCCTAATCACGAGCTCAGACCAAATTAAAAGTCAAGACATAGCGCTTGCCGGACGGCGCGTTGCCTGACGGCGCGTACGTGTTCCACGCGCGCCTCAGAGATGTCAGCATCAGGTGAAGGAGCCCGTCAGGGCCGAAGCCTCCCGGGTGTCACCATTGCCAGGATCGCCCAGAGGACACGGTGGAGCATACGGTGGAGGTCTGCCCCGCTTGGGCGGAGCACCGCCGTGTCCTCGTAGAGGCGATCGGCAGCGGCGGAGACCTCTCGCGTCCGGCCCTGGTTCAAGCCATGGTCCGGGGCGAGAGGGAGTGGGGGGCAGTCGCCTCCTTCTGCGAAGCAGTCATGCTAGCGAAGGAGGCGGCGGGACGGCTGAGGGAGAGAGCCTCCCGTCCCAGCCGCCGCGGGAGACGCTCCGGGCGTCGGGAGCCGCGCGACGACTCCCGGCCACCGTAGGCGCGGGCCTGCGGGCGGAGAGTAATGGGTAACTCACCGTCCGATCAGGACCAGGCCCGTGCCGGACGGCGCGTACGTGTTCCACGCGCGCCTCAAAGAGATGTCAGCATCAATGGAAGGGGCCCGTCAGGGCCGGAGCCTGCTGGGTCAGCGGGATTGTCCGAAAGGGTTACCGCTGGCCCGGAACATAAAGGGCTAAGGAAGGAACACGGGTGGGTTTTAGTCAGTAAGAGTCTGACACTCCCTTCCGCTCCACCCAGAGCGGGAGGAGTCATTTGATGATTTCCCATCCTGAAAAAAAAAAAAAAAAAAAAAAAAAAAAAGGCCGAAGCCTGCCGGGTCAGCGGGATTGTCCGAAAGGGTTACCGCTGGCCCGGAACATAAAGGGCTAAGGAAGGAATACGGGTGGGTTTTAGTCAGTAAGAGTCTGACACTCCCTTCCGCTCCACCCAGAGCGGAAGGGGTCATTTGATGATTTCCCACAATGAAACAAAAAAAAAGGAAAGCGCTGCGAACAATACAGTGAAGCATGCAAAAACTACACCTCCACTCTGTGCATACACGCTTACACGCAGCCATTTACAATCAAACTACACCTCACTATGTGCACATGTGTGCACATAGTGAACAGTAGTAAAGTGAAGCTTTAGTAAACATGTGTTTACTAAAGCTTCACTTTACTATTGACAGCCCTCTGTCTTGGTTTTTTATTTGGTCTGAGATCACGAGAATTAAATAGCTCTGTTGTAACAACAGTGTGTGTTGGTGACTAATTAAATAGTTTACTTTCTTTTATATGGTGCCACTAGAGTATAGATGTACCTTATGATGAATCAAGGCAAAACCCTACCTATATTGTAATCAACTAAAACAAACACATTCACACCCACAAGAAAATCAACACTCATTGCGAATTCCCGCTCATAACACCTCCATGCCTTCATCAAACATTACGAAATCCGATATCATTCATTACTAATACAATGGGTGGTCATTGTTTTTAATTACGAAACGACTAATCATTCTTCGTAACACTGAATCAGTAAGTCCGCGTTCAAAGAAATGGTAAATATCACCATTTTATATACACACGCGGCGAAATCTGGAACTAAAATTGAAATTGTACTGACTTTTGACAGGTGGCGTTGATAGTGGCGCCGCATTCGAAAGTCAAGGTATTTTGGTCGGTCCTGTACATTGGTGTTCCATTTCTTGAGTATGTGAATTCGTTTTGTGATGTTAGTAAACAAGTATTTGGTTGCATTCTTGTTAAAGAGTTTTAAAGCATACGTGACACTTTGGACGATTGTACCCATTGGACGTCACCCTTAAAGACCTCTTTACAGAATTTGAAAAAAAAAAACGAAAAAGTGTTTATTCACAGAAATAAGTTTTTGCAAGATATATATTACCTTTGCCAAACTGTAAAGCAGTTTGTCGGCAGACGTAGCTCCGTAGTTGTGGTAGCGTGCTTGTAGGTATAAGGAAACAGCCTATATCCAGCAGAGATAGGAAAGTCTTAAGTTATTGACAGGATAATTGAACATAATGACGAATAACTATTATTGTGTGGGAGCATTACTCTTCGTTTCCACAGAAATAAATTATACCATAAAGAGAGTCAAGCATTTACCAAACAATAGAAGTTACCAGTTTAAGAATTGTAGGAGTTATCCTCGTATAACGTTAAATTTACTCCATATTATAAATTTTAATAATGATATTCTCTTACTTGATTTATGTGGTGGGCTCCCCGCCTATAACTCGCTACTACACGACATAAATTGAAGCAGACTTTTAGACTATTGCCTGCTTGCACCTCATTTTAGTTGAATTATTGCTTCCTGCACTAATCATAGTTTGTGAATCCATATAATTTAAAGTTATCTGTAAAGAAAGGGCGTAATTCTTGTTTAAAGTAGCTTTTTATTTACATCAGCTGCTTATCAGTAAATGAGGGTTTCGAAATGCAGGATTATCTGTGGTTAATGACGAAGAGTAATAAGTACAGTGCGTGCCACGTAAGAAGAGACTTGACACACCACGTGGTCTGACATGCGCAGAACACGATTTTAGGTATCTTTAGCGGTATGAGGTCTGAGTGCGGGACGGGACCGGACGTCATAGGGGCGGCGGAAAGAGCGGGGGAGGCGGGGTCAAGTCTCTTCTTACGTGGCACGCACTGTACCTATATTAAAATTTAGCCTTCTTGAGTTAATCAATCTATCAACTCAGGCTGTCGCAGTCCACTGCTGGACATAGGTCTCTCCCAGACTGCGTCACAACACCCTGTCCTCCGCTTTCCGCTTCCAGTCTGTCCCAGCCATTTTTTTAAGGTCATCGGTCCATATAGCTGGGGTGCGTCCCACACTTATACGCTTGCCGATACACAGTCTCCACTCCAGGACTCGTCTGTTCCACCGGCCATCGGTCCTTGAGTGATGTGCAAATAGTCCTGTGCAGTCAGAACGGCTAACACCTTGCGTTCTAGCTAATCATTCCTCCACGGTATACCTAAGCTACTCGCATATTGGTTGTTAGCGGATTTGAGAGAAGACTGTCAATTGTAACTTCCTAAATATCCATACTATTATTATAAATGCGAAAATGTGTCTGCCTGTCTATTACCTCTTCACGCTTAAACCGCTGAACCGATTTAGATGAAATTTGGTATAGAGATAGTTTCAGTCCCGGGAAAGGACATAGGACACATATAGGGTTGCCAACTCTCGAAAGGACCAACCCGAGAGAATTTAAAAAAATCGAGAGCAGTTGAAAGAACATGTTAATTATTTATAAATTTATATTTATTTTGCTTTCAAGCAGCATCTAAATTATTTGACGGTTTTTTTTATCACAAGATCATAAAAGTTTCTACATGACAAATCGAAGTTTGTTAGTATTTATAACTCTGCTATTACTAAAGAAATATTCATTCGGTTTCTTTCCTTGCTCCATACTTGTTCCATCATAATTACTGAATACACGCTCGCAAGAAGTACATATTAGAGACAGGAATGGAAAGAACAAACGACCGCGACGAGTAGCGATGTGCGAGCGATGGATTCATATCATTTTAGAAAAACCGGAGAAATTATTGCACCCCGGGAGGTCGGGAGGTTGACCATTTTTACCGGAGTCTCCCGGGCAATCCGGGAGAGTTGGGAACCCTAGACACATAGGACATTTTACCCCGATATTCCCTCGGCATCGAAACTTCTGCGGGTGAAACCGCGGGGCGCAGCTATAATATTATAAATGCAAAAATTACCGACCTCAAAAACTAGTCAATAATAATATTGTGAGGTCTTAAGCTTAAAAAGCCAAAAAACCTCTAATATTTTTTTACCAATAGGTAACCCTGTATTGAAATTAATTCAGGGTTGAATAAACAAAAAAAGTTGAGAGAAAATTGCCTAATCCCACGAGAGGAAGGCGTGAATATATGTATGTATATAAAAATGCCTAACAGATAAGATAAACCTCCACTTACTCCTAAGGATATCAGGGTTGATCCTAATACCACCTTACACGACAAAATCCAAAATGGCGGCTACGAATTAGCCGAACCGTCACGAACACATAAATTAAAACCATACAAATATAATCCTTATTTTAACGAAAGGATTAACACAATAATAATATTTGCAAAGCTTTCATGAAAATAATAGGAACCTGGCTATCATAATAAATTATTATATTTTAGTAATTTAGTAAATAGTCGAAGTTTATAATGGCTCTTTGCTAAATAATAACAGCTGCACTGGTCGATCGAAAGCAAGCCGGTTCGTGGTTGACCATCCATTACATATCGAGAGCCCTCCGTGCCTCAGAAAGCACGTTAAAGGCTCCTTCAAACAGGAGCGACACGCGATAAAATCGCGCGCGACACAAAGACACCGCAAGTCGCGCAACGACCGGTGCCTTTGTGTCGCGCGCGATTATTCGCTTGTCGCGCCTGTTTATAGGAGCCTTTAGCCGTTGGTCCCGACTCTCATTCGTGGATCTTTGACAGTCGTCACGGGTAGTCAGGACCCCAAAAGTCTAAAAACCAGTCTTACCAAGGGGTATTGTGTTACCCAGTATAAGGGTTCTTCTTCTTAAAAAAATAGAAAAAATAAACATAGTTTTTTTTAAATTTCTTTGGGCTAAAATTCAGTAACATTTCGCTGATGCGACCATTAAGTCCTCGCGTATGCAAATGACAGGGCATGCGGTGCAAGATGGGAGATGGGCCATTGTCTGCGGAGAGACACCGCTTACACACCGGAGGTCTCTTGTGGAGGTTGTCCTTGCTGCCGCCTACTTGGGTACGAACTGTATTTAAGGTTTTCCAAGTAGGGAACGGTAACTTGTGCCGTCTGTTCTGCGGGCAAAAAGGAAAAAGGATAGATGATAAAAACTCAGGACATTAGTTAGACCTACAGACTGGACTACGTTCGCGTCAGTAAGACTCTTCCAGACTCTTCTACCCGATCAAGGCCGGAGGAAATTCATTAGGCTTTTCACACGACAAAAAATACTCCTATCACGAAACTTGCCTCGATGGCAAGAGCGGTAACGGCGCGGGGGTCGGATCCGCTCGGGTCTCAAATTAACTCTCGGGGTTGTATAATAGTTACATACGTATCATCATGATCATCATCATTTCAGCAGAAAGACGTCCACTGCTGGACATAGGCCTCCCCCAAGCACCCACTTCGACCGATTCTGTGCTTCTCGCATCCAACGGTACATACCTATGCCTGCTCTAAAATCAAAATCTCTTCCAACAAAAATACTAAAGAATGCATACCCAAATTTGCTTTTCTTCACAATCCCTTCGCATTCATAGTGTACTTAGCAACTTTATTATAACAAAAACACTCACATACCACGTCAAGTTTCTCCATAAAAAACCTATCAAAATCCCATAAATAGAAATATACAAAGGTGCCGTCGATCGAAGCGTCTAAAATATGGGACAACCCTCAGCTGTCGATGTTTATTAATTAAGTTTCATACATTGTTAGCGTCTGGGAAGTGGCGATTTACCTGTGAATTAATTTCGGATCAGCCCCGACGTGTTACGCGTCAGGACCAACCCTAGCTTGTCTTTTGAAGGGCTGTCGCGTAACGTTTGCGTAATTTACTGGTCAAACACATTGCTGGTAAACTACATTGCTGGGTAACTAAATTGGTTAACATATACCTCTTTATTCATAAACGTTCCTTAAATTTAAGTAGTGATATATAGCGACTGTTTAACTTATTATTTATAATCGTTTTTAAATAAACCTCTATGTCTCAGTGGGGCCTATTGTTTTTAGGAATCTTTTTGCAAAAATGTTAGCTTGTTTCGACGAAAATTTAATGTAGGTTGCTATGGAGAAATTATCATCTGCCTAGCCTTTTCCCAACTACATATGTTGGGGACGGCTTCCAGTCTAACCAGATGCAGCTGAGTACCAGTATTTTACATGGAGCGACTGCCTATCTGACTTCCACAACCCAGTGACTGGGTAATACAACACCCGTTGGTAAGACCGGTTACGGGTACGACTGTCAAAGATCCACCAATGACAGCCGGGATCAACGGCTTAACGTGTTTTCCGAGGCACGGAGGGGTCTTGTTATGTAAAGATGGTCACCCATCTACGGACCAACCGCGGCAAGAGTAGCTTAACCTGATCGATCTAACCGTGCGGCTATTAATACTTAACAAGCCCCTTGCCATAGAGAAATATACATGGTAATTATGTGATAAAGGGTGCATAGCTTATATGGTTCAATCAACTTGTCAAATATTTGAATTTCAGCGCTTTGTGGTATCTAGTTTGATGTTACTATTGACAGAGAGACGTTGATAATGTTTAATTAACGTAATTACATTATGTAAGATCTTCTATGTTAACGGATTTGCACGATGAAGAAGCAAGGCTAAGCGTACACTACGAATTTTAATTGTTGCGGATAATAATTGCCCATCTGTAAACAATAACAATATAAAAATCGTTTTAGAATTCGCTTGAAAATTATTTGCGTTTGTGATTTTATTTCGCATGATGTAAATCGCATCGCAGTGCGCGCTTAACCTAAGACTTTTTTTGCTCTACGTAAGTATTCTAAATCCGAATAAAACTTCAAATAAAACGTATTTTTTTTACAAAATCAAAATCTTAACGATTCTAACATGATCAAATAACGTAAAAAAAAATTCACACTACTACAAAAATAAATCCCAACATAAAAACATAACCAAATTAAGCATATCATTTTAAAACTACTTCAGCCAATTAGCGAACACTACTTAATCGAATCGAATTAATTAATTTTTTAATTGTGCAGCCCTGTAACGGTCTGTACGAGTCCCTAGGGCTGCCAACTTCCACAATTTGGTTGGTGCAAGTTGGGTTGGTGTCCAGCGAATAACGTATTTAGTATTTACTGTTGCGAAATATTAATCCGCTTGGTAACGAAGTGGTGATAGTTTGGTGGACTAACGACATAGATTATGTGCTTAGAATAGTTCAGATGCGACATGTCTGTGACCTGGTTAAGGCTCCTTCAAACAGGCGCGACACGACACGCGATAAAATAGCGTGCGACACAAAGGCACCGCAAGTCGCGCAACGAGCGGTGGCTTTGTGTCGCGCGCGATTTTATCACGTGTCGCGCCTGTTTGAAGTAGCCTTTATTAATATCAATTAAGCAATAGGTTCTCGACGTGGGCGATAACGCCCCCTCGTAAGCGTTTGGGACTTTCGGGGGGGCAGCAATACCCAGAGAAAATTGTATGTACTGTTCATTCACGTATATATATATACTTAATCATGGCAATAGCTGTGACTGATTCGTGTCAGATGATGGTAAGTAAAAAATTGGGGGTCTCTAGAAAAAAAATCTCAAAGTGGCAGTGGCCAAATAAGATTAAAAGAACCTATGAATTAGACCATTATAAGGCACTTGCAAATTTAAAAAATCACAAGAAAAAAGAAGAATTGGTTCTAGTTGCCTCTTCCAAAAGATTGTTTCGTATAGAGGAGAATGGGCAAAAAACTCCATAGTTACCTACTCTTCAAGAAAATGGTTTTACAAGTACCTAGTTTAGTGCAGTTACCTAGTTTAGCATTGAAGGGTGGTATGACGATTTTCTCACTAATAAAATGTTGTAGTAAGTTATTTGCTTATTTAAGTTACGATTATAATAAATAACATGTGTTTTTTAAAATTAATTGATGCAATAAAATTTAATTTAATTACTGTTAAATGAATGACTAATTTATTAAAAAATCAAGACTGCATTATTCATGAAACAGAGTACCTACAATAAAAGTGTGTCGTTGTTAATTTATTATACTATAAAGAACAATAAATGAACATCGAAAAGCCACTAAACTAAATAGATATATAAGTAGTCTTCATTGTCATAAAATCACGAGTAAAATGCAAAGTAAGCCATAAATATATATATTGATAGATATTCACACTACGAAAGTGTGAAAATTTCTTAGTGTTTTGCCAAGAGTTGAAATAAAGATATAGAGCTCGTGCTTCGTAATCACCAAAGAGAAAGAAGTTCTCTAAAGGAAATCTTATGTCAAAAATGTGCAAAATTACAATTCCTACAGTCCTTTTATAGTAATTTTACCTCTTACAGCAGCAACTCAACAGCGACCTGACTGTAACGAGAATAAAGATCACTGTGGTTTTGACAGACTTGTCAGTGACAGCAACCTTTTGTAACGAGCATAAAATTCACTGTAATTTTGACAGTGATGCAAAATTAGAGTTAATATAACTCTCATAAAGTGAACGTAAATACGAACACTAGATTGTGTTTTATTAATTAATTTGCAAAACAGTTAATTAAGGTGACAAAATATTGCTCGATAGATTGCTTAAATGCTGTTAAAACAGAAAGGGATGATTTTTATTTTTATTTGATCAGATAAGGAAAGGTCGATAATTTCTACATAAAACTAAATAGCTCCAGATTACTTGTAATTAATTTCTCCACGATACCTATTGATCAATAAATTTCTCTAAAACTAAACCCTCGTTACACACCTTGTCCAATTCTTTCTCGAGGTGCAAATAAATATCTCAGTGTTGCCCTCTTGCTCGCCTCACTAAATTAGTATTTTATTGCCCGCGCTCGTTTTCAATTTTATTGCTCTTTGCCAAATAGAAACGAATAAATCTTGTTGCTTTGATTCCGCGCAATTTTGTTTATTAGTGTGTTGAAAATATAACTGGTTTTATAAGTGTTTTGTTGCTAATAGTAGTTTAAAGTACCTTCATTAGGTTTATACTCGTAGTTGACCTCTCTAACATCTTTTTCATCTTTTTATCATACGTCTTTCAATGGCCAGTGTTAATCAAATTGGTGTTTTACGGCCCACTCCCTGTCACAGAGAGGCAGCCTGTGTTCTAGCAGTGGGAACATTCTAGTCTGATTATGCTTAGCGAAATTCTACCATTTACTCGTATGGGCACCCCGCTGACCCCTGCTGAAAGTATCCAAAACTATGGGGTTTTTCGTGAAAATTTACGACACCAGTTGGCACCACTTTGACAAGAGGTCTTCCATTTCGACAATGAATATAAAATATATGATGACGTTCATCATTCGATTCATTCATTCGTTCATCATTCAGTCATGACTAAAGAAAATATAGGCTCTTTGACAGATGCCTGGACCTGACGTGTCAGTGCTGCCACCTAGCGAACGTCATTTCAGAAGACCCTAATTTTGGGATTATTTTCTCAAACATATGAATATTCAACCACACTTTTCATTTGAATAATCTCTTTCCCTATGACAGTACAGTTTCATCGCAAAAGTTCAGTTTATGCGCTAAAACGTACCCGATTCATTCATCTATTACAGTGAGTGTAAACAGTTGAAAATTTAACGCCTGTACCTAACAATGTGAGTTAAATTTAATTGGATTGACACTAGAAACATCATTTACGAAGATTATGTTGTTAACTGGGGTTAATACTACCTGTTAAAGTTGTTATACAAGCTTTTATTATACTGGGTGGTTTTAATTTTATCCTTTTCAGGGTTCTGTATCCAAAGGGTGCCAACGGAACCCTATTACCGCTGACCGTCCATCCGTCCAACTGTCACAGGGACTACACTGTTATCTTTTGAACCGTAATAAGTACACACTTGAAAATTTTCACCGAGTGTTTCATAATAAAAATAAAATAAACGAAACCCTTCGTGTGCGAATTCGACTCGCACTTGGCTGGTTTTTTATGCACAGAACAGTGAAAAAGAAAGCACACGATAATAATTAGATTAAAGACTTCTCCAAACAGGCGCAACACGACACGCGACACAAAGACACCGCCGCAAGTCGGTCAACGAGCGGTGCCTTTGTGTCGCGCGCGATTATATCGCGTGTCGCGCCTGTGTGTAGGAGCCTTAACTATCATTAATTAATACCGATATTTTATTGCATTGAAACCGGTCCTTCTCATTGTGTGGTCTGAAACCATTAATTAGTTGATTTTCACATGTTTTCTTGCAATGATAAACGATTTCTGTATGTAACTAGTAGATTTTATGACAGTGTTCACATTAGACATAACCACATTTGACAAGACACACAGCATACTTTTGCCTTATCCAACATCGCCAGCAAACCAACTCGCCATACCTTGATTTTACCAATACATTTTCATCCTATTTGTCAAATCACTAAGTCAGCGTACCACCACTTAAAACATCTGCAGAACAATAAACCACTATAACTTCGACCAAAATTAAGAACGTATAAAGAATAGCCTTAAAACCCCATAATTATAGTATTTACCATAAAAGTTTGGCACGAACAAACAATGGGAAAATATACTGCGGAACATCTTTCACACTTCTAACAAGTAAATTCTCTTGCGTTATCCATAATAACGCCACAGAATAATAAATATAAGATGGGTAGTATTTTTATGTTTGGCAACACTGCAATTGTCTGTCAAGAAGTCGGAAAGTGGCAACACTCGCAATTCGTAAATCAAAAAAGTACTTACATTTCTGTAAAAGCGCGTTTGTTTTTATTATTTAACGCATATAATACTTACAAAAATATATATATAAACATCCGAACTGAGAGCCTCCTCCTTTTTTGAAGTCGGTTAAAAAGTAAACAATGAAAGTGCTAAATCCAAAATTAATAAAAATTCACGTCACCAGTTGGCGACACTTTGATAAGAGATCTTCCATTTTGACGAATATAATATATACGTATAATGATGGCGTTCACCATTCGTTCAACATTCAGTCACGACTGAAGAAAATATAGGCGCTTTGACACTTTTGACAGGTGCCCGGACCTGACGTCACAGTGCTGCCATGCCACCTATAGCAGTGTTCATAATCTCAGATAATTAACATTCCATCAGTTTCCTACTTTAGTAAAACGTATTCTAAGTTAATTTTTGCGTGACCATTTGTAACAAAAAGGTCCTAATAAGTTTTTGGTTGCAATGGAATTTGAACTCTTTTAAGTAAAACATTCAATTTGTTGTTCCATAATTTGAAAATTATCTTAAATTCTTAATTCAAATATACATAGTTTATTTGTTAACTTACATTGCATATAATTTACTAAAAGATTGTGCTTATCAGTTGTTTTTAATCTCAGCTATGTTCATTTTCGAGTGAAATTCTCTAACCCCTCAGCCCTAGATCTAAATTCTGATAACTAACAAGTGTCTTCGTTATTCACAGGTACGTCAACAATTCAACATTTTTCGTAGCTTAACTTAAGCAGTACCACACGACAGCTAGCAAAAAAAAAAAAGAAACCAAGTAAGTACGACAAACCATTACAATTTATTTCGTATTAAAGTGACCTATATTTTCTCTATTACGCAACAAGCTAGAAAAACTAGGCATGAAAATACGCAATAGAACAATTTTATTGATTCCGTTACTGATTCAAATTCAATTACGGACTCGTGGCAAAATGACAGCAGCCGCACAGGTCGAAGGTTCAGCTACGCTTCCCGCGGTCGGTCCGTGGATGGGTGACCTTCCATTACATATCGCGACCCCTCCGTGAAGCACGTTAAGCCGTTGGTCCCAGCTGTCATTCGTAGATCTTTGATAGTCGTCAGACGCCAAAAAGTCTGACAACCAGTCTTGCCAAGAGGTGCTACCCAGTAACTGGGTTGTCGATGTAAGATAGTCAGTCGCTCCAAGCAATATATGGGTATTCAGCTGCATGCGGTTAGACTGGAACTGGAAGCCGCCCCCAACATAGTTCAGAAAAGTCTAGGCTAATTGATACAAATTCAATTACAACGTAACTTGACAATTCCTCTGCAACTAATTCGATATTCTAAGTTATTGTTGTAGATGTTTTGCTTCGTCAAGCCAATCTAAGTTGCGTTGACAACAATTATAAGTTCTGCCGCTTCCTGTCATTTTGTGAAAATGTCTGCTTAACTTAGATGTAACTTTGTATTCAGAACTGTTACGGTGTTTTGTATAAATTTTCTCTGTAATAGTCTGCCTCGGAGCAGTGGTAACGGCCGCGACTTACGAGTTGTATGTCGTAGGTTCGAATCCAGACAGGTTCTTTATTTTGTGTAAATTATTTCATCACCACTGCTCTCAAAACGATGAAGGTAAACATCGTAAGGAAACCGGCATGCTCTAGAATTCAATTCAAAAGTGCCTGTACAAGGTTTAATTGAAATAAATGCTTTGAATTTGAGTTCATAAGTGAAACCACGTACCAAAAAAATTAAAGACATGTGAACATCTAGCAACCCGCACTGGACCCGCGTGGTGGATTACGGTCCACTCCCTCTCACCGAGAGGTGGCCTGCGTCCCAGCAGTGGGAACATTATAGTCTGATTATGCCAGTCTGCCTCGTTGGTCAAGTTCGCTACTGCTGAGAATAAAGTCCTGGGTTCGTTTCCCGGATCGGGAAAAACGTTATTGGTTTTTCCTGCGCGAGTTTCGTAATGGCAGCCCGGAATCCCGACCTTGTGAAGGCCGCAGGTACCCAACTACAACACACAAGAAACTGGGAAAGAAAAAGGGATTGTGAAGTAAAGCAACTTTGGGTATTGCATTCTTCAGTATTTTTTTTGACGTGACAACGTCTAATAAATCGATGAAGCTGGCTGCACTCACGAAAAAACATGACTCATGTAGCGTTACCTCGCGGCCTCGCTCTGTAGCGTTCCATGGCGGCTTGAAGTGCAAGCGAATATTAACAAATGCAATGCAACTATTCCATCAGTATTTTCTTATGACGTTGTCACGTTCAACTATCGTCAGTAAACCGACTTTACAGACAACCGATTTTTTTGGAAGAGATTTTGATTTTAGAGCAGGCATAGGTATGTACCGTTGGATGCGAGAAACACAGAACCGGTCGAAGTGGAGGTGCTTGGGGGAGGCCTATGTCCAGCAGTTGACGTCTTTCTGCTGAAATGATAAGACCGGAATCTGAATTTATGCCAGGTTGATGACAATAGTTACATGGGACTTTGGGTGTACAGACGCCAGCACAGCAACCAACTACAATCTGTCAAATTTCTTTAATAGATTTTCAACTTTATCGTTGAAGCGTAAGGTTCAAAGTTGATTGGGGAAATTTGACAGTTTCGGGTAGCTTGATATGCTGGCGTCTGTACTATAGGTACCTACAGCTTTGCCTAACCCTTCGCAGAATACAGGCGTAATGTTATGATAATTTTCTCTGTAATAGCGATGTTACTAATACTATACTTTAACCTACTAGGATTAAAAAAAAAACTAGCTGGTTCTACTATGATCGTCTAATCTAGGTCAGGCATTGTTTCTCTTCCGCATCCATCAACTTTTTTCATTACCTCAAAGTGCACACTGCTCCAACCCACAGGAATCCTTAACACAAAAACTAAATCTAAAATATTCCCATTTAAACGAAAACCAACAACACGTACGTGAAACTGCAAAGTGGTACGAAGGAGTAACGACTCTCGACAAAAGTTCAAACTAAAGAAATCACGTTTCGCGAACCATTGTCACCTGCGTCCACTACCAAAAGTGCATTTTCAAGAAACTGCGCTCAAGGGGCTTGGTTTTTGTTTTATTTGTAACCCAACGCAACGACGAATCGCCATTCTTACAAGCAAATACAAGTCCAACCGTAAAAAAATAAATTAAACTGCTTTTACTTTGTCAAAAACAAAAACATAACATTTGTTCTTGAAAGTTGCAGAACAAAATTGTCTTGCTGTTATTGCTGTTCCAAAAAATGTTCGAATAGAACAATGTTTCAACCTGACAAACGTTTTTATGATTCAACAAGAGCATGCAGCTTAGCTTGCAGTCTCAGCGTTTTCTCCATCGGAAAAACTTGAGCGAGAGGCGGAATTATAAATCGGTGCAGTCGGAGAGAGACAACAGATGTCTGGAATAGAACAAGTTCGGAAATTTACGGGCTGACCGGAGCGTCAGTTTTTTGGCCAACTACTATAGTGCTCCGCCACACTGGGCGTGTAAAATTCATGTAATTTTAAACTTTTGTTGAATTAGCGAGTTTTTGTACACCATTGTGATTAATGTTACCTTTATACCGAAGGTATGGGTTGGGGGTGGGGGGTGAAAACTTTTGCTATTACTTTGAATGGATGTTTAAATTTCTCAATAAAAGTTTGCGTGGAAGTTGTTTGGACTCGTATTGTGTATTTGATATTTTGACAGAGCATTTGGATCGAAGTTTTGTGTTCGGGAAGTTGGTGGAAACCGCTTAATAAACGTCTTTGGGAGAGTCCTTTGAATATGTAGATGTGAGGTTTATATGTGGAAGTTATATAAAGGGAGGCAATGCTTGATTTCCGTTGAAATTTCAGGCTGATATTATACAAGCCACTTTGGCAGAATCATAAAAGGATAACATTATGAATCATAATGGACAGTTAACTGTTAAGTTAATCGTATCAAATCCCATTGGTGAAGGATGTTTCAGTTTTTTTTTTGTCTGTGCTAAAATACCAATCAATCCAATCCCAATCTCTTTGATTATATACCTACGTAGTGCAGCGAAAAAAAGAAAAACACGGGCTGTCTTCGCCATATTATGATTCATAATATCATCCTTTTATGATTCTGCAAAAGTGGCTTTTTTAGAGGCCCTGTTAGTGCTGTTACCATAGATTCACTATATGATTCTGAACCAAAAAAAAAGTAGCGTTCCATACATTTTGACCGCGTAGGTATTGTAAGTACTTTTATGACACAGCAGATTTTTTTTGATGTCCGAAAAAAAAATTCTACACCACTCCACCCAGAGCGGGAGACATTTGATGACATCCCATCCTCAAAAAAAAGGGGGGGTACCCTGCCCCCTTCTTTTTTCTTGAATCATGTGCTGAAATTATGATTACAGATTATTTGTCGATGTTCCTGCAATCATGTATTGTCGTTTGCTTATATGCTTCCCAGTGCCTTAGGCATCTTCCAGTGCCTTAGACCTCATCCATATCTTTCCATCAGGCGTGATTGAGGTCAAGGGTGGGGCCCATTCAATAAAATAAAAAATATGCTTTATTGGATCAAAGGTCTGTGTAAGGAAAGGTCGCGAATATTGTGAAATGTTAATGAAATAAACAATTATTGTGGGTTTGGAACCGATCAAGTTTAAACAGAAACCTAAACAAAATGTAATTAATACGATGGAAATACATTGTTGGTTAGTACGGTAATTCAATATTTTTGTTTGAAACTGGAATTTGCTATTGTTTTTTAGAGTTCCGTATCTGGAAAGCAAAAAACGGAACCCTTATACGATCACTTTGTCGTCTGTCTGTCAAGACCCTTTATCTCGGGAACGCGTGGAGGTACCGAGTTGAAATTAAAACCACATACTCAGGTCTGCGGACCTTTGAAGCTGTAAAAAAAATCAAACTTCTAAGTTAATGTAAAAAAAAGACTTACGCCGTTTATGCCACAAACAACGTATATTTCGATACTGTCAAGGGAATCAAAATGTACAGGGTATTTCCCGTTGACCTACAATCATGAAATTTACCAAGAAGCCAGGTCATGTAGCACAAGTAAAGGAAAAAATCCGAAAACCATAAATTTGTTGTTACATAAGTTACATAAAAAAATCCCGTGTTAAACTATTTACGTACCTACAAATTTGTACGGAACCCTCTTTTTTTTTTTAAATTGAAGCTCCAATATTCTTCTGATTTTTCAAAAGTCAGCTAAGCTAACTCATAATTGAAGAAAGATTTAATATTACCGTTTGACAGCTTTTTAATCAGGTATCCAATGCATTAGCAATGAAGGCCGTGAAATTCGAGACTTCAGAAAAAAAGTGATATTTAGTGACGAATTAAGGCTCCTTCAAACAGGCGCGACACGCGATAGAAACGCGCGCGACACAAAGGCACCGCAAGTCGCACAAATTCGCCTTTATGGGAAATTTTTAAAAACAAGCACTTAAATAAAAATTTCGTTTTCTCGAATCCCGTGAATTTTCGCCTAGGATTTATGGGGTGCTTACTGCTTAATGGTTGCAAATGGATCCCACTATCACGTCATGGAAGGTATACGTCAAATTAGAAAATCCCCCTGTAGACAATTTATCAAAATGTCATAATTATTCTTCAGATGAAAGTTATCTGACTATTGAAAAATCAACCTTTAATTTTATAAAGCGTAGTTAGATAATTACATTGACCAATATCTCTTTAAAATTGCCTTAAGGCTCCTTCAAACTGGCGCGATTCGCGTCGCGCGTCGCGCCTGTTTGCAGGAGCCTTTAAATGATAAAGTAAAAATAACAGTATTTTTTTAGACTTCTTTAATATCTTAAGAAGTTTGTCGTTTGATCTTTTAAATGTCCATCGAAAAAAACATTAGATTCATTCGATTGAATTAACATTATTATCAGTGCTGAAGGATCGCCGTTACTCTTTGACTAGTTCAGTGACTTGTCAAAGAACAAACAAATATAAATTAAATCGAAGTTTAAAACCTTTTTATTTTGTAAAGGTCTCATTTTTTTATTTTACAAATTTTGTGTGGGTGGAAATTAAAAAGAAAAAATCGTAATTTTCACGCAAGACGTAAATGCTAAGGTACATTTTTTAAAGGCATAGAGGTACCTAAGTATCTCTCTAAGGAACTTTCCAAATAGGAAACATGTGAAAGAAATACTTCAATTATATTTCGTCGCTTCAGAACTAAAACAAATGAAGGTTTAACGAGAGTACTTCTCAGTGGCAAAACTTCAAAAAAAAACCCAAAAGTAAAGGTAATTTACTTGCCGAAGATGCCTCACTGCGATCCTTCGCGATCGCAGCTTAGCTGACCTCGATGTCATCTCCATGTAACACATATGCATGCTACATAGACACGCACGCATATGGCCGAATGATGGCTCCTTCAAACAGGCGCGACACGCGATAAAATCGCGCGCGACACAGTCACCGCAAGTCGCGCAACGAGCGGTGCCTTTGTGTCGCGCGCGATTATGTCGCGTGTCGCGCCTGTTTGTAGGAGCCTTGATACCTCACTGCGATACATCGCGGGCTGCTTGGGGGTTTCCCCACCTCGATGCCTGGCTGGCATGAGGTTCCAAGTGAACTTTACAGAATAGGAATGTCAGGTTATAAGTACTTTAAAACATGAGCCTTGTGACTGCCCCGTTGGTCTCGTGGTCGCAAGCGCGACTGCTGTGCATGGGGTCCTGGGTTCGAATCTGAGGTCGGGAAAAGTGTCATTGGATATTTCTTTTTTTTTCAAAGTTGGTGATGTGATACCCTCGTGCCTCGGAAAACTCGTAAATCCGGTGGTCCTGCGCATGATCTCTCCCCGGTCGTGTCGGATTGCCGTCCCATCGGACTATGAGAATAAAGGAACAGACAATGCACCTGTGTTTACGCACACACTTGTGCACTATAATATCTCCTGCGAACCTGGCTAATCTTCGATGAGATTGGCCACCGTGACCGAAATCGGTGAGGGGATTATTATTATTTATTACTAGCTTCTGCCCGCGACTTCGTCCGCGTGAAATACCCACCCCGTCGCATCGCATCGCCTGCCCGCGCTATTACTTCGTTTTTGCTTAGCGTTCTTTCTGACTTCTTTTTTCTTTTTGCTCGGCTCCTAAAGGTCATAGCGTGATGTAAAATAGCCTATAGCCTTCCTCAAGAATTGGGCTATCAAATACAAAAAGAATTTTTCAAATCCGACTGGTAGTTCCAGAGATTAGCGCGTTCAACCAAACAAACTCTTCAGCTTTATAATATTAAGGCTCGTACACACAGACGCGACACGCGACACAAAGGCACCGCAAGTCGCGCAACGAGCGGTGCTTTTTTGTCGCGCGCGATTCGCGTTGCGCGTCGCGCCTGTTTGCAGGAGCCTTTAAAGTATAGATTTAACATGAGCCTTTTATGACATTAATTGCTTAGCTAGGAAACCACAATTTTTTTACCATAATTTTATTTCTGAGTAAACAACACATAGAATCCTGGATTGGTCTTAAAAAACAGCATCAAACTCCAAACACATTTCGAACAATACATCTTACTTGACATCATTTAGGACGAGATAAATGGTAGTATCCGATAGCTATGTACAAGCTGTATTCGCTGTGCTGTCCAGTTTTATCTCAACAACAAAGATGCAGCTTCCCCGGCCATTTGTCAAGCTGACAACCTGGATACGTTGGTGCACGATCATTATGGATACTGGCATGTGTATTTTGCACTGTAGTTTTTGGGAATTGTGACGTTTTTACTATATATTATTTTACTGTTTGTATGTGTTTTTGGGAAGTTTAGATATTACATAACATGACATACATAAACTCACTAGTCTGTCCCATGCAGGCAGAAACAACAACGCCGCCGCCTGCTACGATTCATACATACATACTCCTTTTGTTTCGTTTACGTTCATACATCGGCATCCTAATAGCGTACCACACTATGAATCACAATCTGAATCATTTTGAAGTATATTGCTAATCCATTGCTTCTTGTGGTCGAAAAATTTGTCTGCCCAACAACGTTAATAACGCAATGAATGTTGTTGAACTATCATAATGAAAGCCATTCCTACTGTTAGTCTGTTACGCAGTTACCCCACTGGTCTTACAATGCGTGCCACGAAAGATGAGACTTGACCCCGCCTCCCCCGCCTCTTTCCGCCGCCCCTATGACGTCCGGTCCCGTCCCGCACTCAGACCTCATACCGCTAAAGATACCTAAAATCGTGTACTGCGCATGTCAAACCACGTGGTGTGTCAAGTCTCATCTTTCGTGGCACGCATTGTAGGTATTGTACGCTAGGTTAGCAGTCATACTCCTCTACCAACGTTGCCGTCTTTAAGCCTTTCACCACGAGTTTACTAGTTTCCGCCACGAAAGAAAAAGAATATCTTTTCAGTGTATCTATAGGTTGCCGGGTCAGCGGGATTGTCCGAAAGGGTTACCGCTGGCCCGGAACAAAAAGGGCGAAGGAAGGAACACGGGTGGGTTTTAGTCAGTAAGAGTCTGACACTCCCTTCCGCTCCACCCAGAGCGGGAGGGGTCATTTGATGATTTCCCATATTGAAAAAAAAAAATGTGTATCTATAGGTCATACTTTTATATCTTTGATGAACCTTTCATTGCAAGCATACCTAGAAGCTTTGTAATTAAAAAAAAAAAACTAAAAGGTTGCGAGATCTTTTGCAAGCTTTCAAATTTTTTGTCCAAGACATTTAAAAAGAAATTCCAGACATTACCGGTAATAAATATAAAAATGTCTATTCTTCTAGAAATAAATTACTGAAAATCTTTGTTTTATTCACTAATTACTTACTTAGATTTGAATTAACCTTTGAGGTCAAATTGTAGACTTAGTAATGATTCGCGTAAAATTTAAATAAATTATCTTATTTAATTTCTACTGAACCATGAATGAAAGTAGCATCAGATGTGATACATATTTGAAACTATGTAGCCCATAAACTTTGCAAATCATCCTTAAATGCCATCATCATCTGCCTAGCCTTTTCTCAACTATGTTTGGGTCAGCTTTCAGTCTAACCGGATGCAAACTCAAAGCATTTATTTCAATTAAACCATTTACAGGCACTTTTGGCAATTGTCAAGGGGGCGGTCAGTCAGAAATATGCAGCTCGTTACCCTTTCCAAAGCGTAGTAGGTACCTATGAAGAAGAACGGGCAAGAAACTCCTGTAGTTGAATACCAGTATTCATACTAATATTATAAATTCGAAAGTAACTCTGTCTATCTGTCTGTCTGTATGTTACCTTTTTCACGCCTAAACCACTGAACGGATTTCGATAAAATTTGGTAGAGATATAGATTGCATCCCGGGGAAGGACATAGGATAGTTTTTATCCCGATATCCCCACGGGATCGACACTTCTGTGGGTGAAACCGTAGGGCGCTGTTAGTTTTAAATAAAGGCTCGTACACACAGGCGCGACGCGACACGCGACACAAAGGCACCGCAAGTCGCGCAACGAGCGGTGCCTTTGAGTCGCGCGCGATTCGCGTCGCGCGTCGCGCCTGTTTGTAGGAGCCTTAAAGCGACTGCCTATCTGACCTCTACGACCCATTACTATCACGATGTCTCTTGGTAAGACTGGTTTTCAGATTTTCGGGCGAAACGACTATCAAAGATTGACAAATGACAGTCGGGATCCTTAAATGATACATATAACTATATAAAATATTTCATATAGGAGTTCCACGGGTTTCAGGGACTCAAAATAAGCCAGTGGGTTTTTAAGTTTCCAAAGTCAATGTAAGACCACACCACAAAATTTTTAAGTTTTCCATTTAGCAATAAACAAGTTTTCAAGGTTGTCTGGAGAAACCACACTTATCTATCGAACTTATACTTATTTATAAACTAAGTTACAGCTTATTTAAATTGTAAATGGACTAATAAACGTTTTTAACATGACACATGTAACATTTTTTTGAACACGATCATAAAATCACAGAGACAATTAATTAATTAACCACAAAAATATTACGATTTCAAAAAGGCAGTGCATTGCAGGCAGACGTAAAAACATATAAACACCATATAAAATAAATATTTACATAGTTTGTAATGTGCCTCAATCCTGATAAAATCAGAAGAATCTAGTCTCTCATAACCATTTTTAAACTGTGCAAATGTAAAATGACCTGAACGAAGCCGTTTAATGAAATCCCATCAAAGTTATTGGCATATCTGATTTCATTGCTATTTCACTATACTTCCCACGATAGGATACTACCGTAATTGAACAATTATTGTTGATGATGTTGTTTGGTCGTTTCGGATTGCCGTTCCATCGGATTACGATAGTGAGGGAAGAGGGAGTGCGCCATGTCTGAGCACTCACTTGTATCTTCCGCGCCGAAGGCTAGTCTCCGTTGAGATTGGCCGCCGTGGCCGAAATACGGTCTGGAGGATTTCATTTATTTATTTGAACAAAACAATTTCATATCGACGAGTCCTGGAGTGGAGACCGCGTATCGGCAAGCGTAGTGTGGGACGCCCCCCAGCTAGATGGACGGACGACCTAAAGAAGGTGGCTGGGGTAGACTGGATGCGGAAGGCGGAGGACAAGGTGTTGTGGCGCAGCCTGGGAGAGGCCTATGTCCAGCAGTGGACTGCGGTAAGCTGAGTTGATTGATTGATTGAATTTCATAACTTAAACAGACGTTATAATTAATTAGGTCATCTCTCGCGTCTTGGGTCTTGGGTTTGGTTTGGGTCTTGGGTCTTGGTGACTAAGTAATAACAGCCGCACGGGTCGATCGATCAGGTTAAGGCTACGCTTGCCGCGGTTGGTCCGTGGATGGGTGACCATTTTTACATACCGAGACCCCGCCGTGCCACGGAAAGAACATAAAGCCGTTGGTCCCGGCTGTCATTTTTTTTGACCACTTAACGATTCCTTACTTCGAAACCACGTCAATTCTTTAGCAAATCATAGATGATGTGTCTTAGAGGCCCCTGAGCGAAACCTGGTAAAAATACCGCCCTTGCTAGATTTTGACCTATAGAGGTATGAGGGACACGGTGTAAAGTTCACTCAACCTCCATAGAAAAGGGAAGATCCTCCGACCAGACGGGTGTTGTGTCTCGCGGGCAATTGCCCGATGATTCATGTCGGGCCGTTGTATCTGTCCTAGTTGCGCGGTAAACTCTGCTTGCGCGATGCAGGATTTTGCGATGACGTCATTATGACGCGTAGTTCGCATGTGGCGTTGTAGATACCGCTACAGACCCTTGGTTTTCATGTACTTAGCATCTTCTCCTACCCCCGCTTCTTGTCCTCATATCTTAAGGGGGTGCCTTAAGGCACCCTTTATTCTAACCAGTGTCCAATGACTTATGCCCCAGCGATGGGAAAAAAATACAGGCTGATGTTTTTAACTCCCCATGTTCTAGTCCAAATTCAACACCTACTTCCAAACCTTTACCGGCAAACTTGTCATCCTTTTTACTTAATTCAAGCATGGAGTACATATAAAAGGTATTAGACGATAATACAGGGTGATCTACCCGGCTGTATTAAGTGCGGTCGGGTTTCACCTGGGACCCAGCATCAGGCCAACATTATACATACATGATGGTGCGACGACTTGACAGTTTGGCTTGATACTTTATTATACACGGTTTTAGACTGAAGTGGATGTGACGTTGATAGAGCTATATTCTTGTTCGTAAAATATTACCCTCCAGCTAAAATATTGTAATTTAAAGGAAATAGCGTTTTAATTTATTGCCAAGATATTTTTTTGTTTTCAATGGAAGGAGCTTTTGGATTAAATTTAGGCTCAGCACAAAATTAAATTATTTAGGTAACTTTTCATTTGATGGTCATGGATTGTACATGTGACAATAACATTTAAAGTAGGGATGCCGCGATACGCCTTTTTGCCGATACGATACCGATACCGATACTCTTATAAAAATATCGGCGATACCGATACCGATACCGATACGCTTACTGAATTCAAAGAGGTTCAAAAAACAATTACGATATGTAATTCTTAATCTTATGTGCATGGAAAAATACTACGCGCAACAACATTTAACCTAACGAAATGGGATAGATGTGCGAGTGCGAGGCCAAAGGGGGCGGGCGAAACAAAACTCTGAATAAAGCGCGGGCTTTCCCCGAGCAAACTTAGTTCGTGCCTCGTTTGCAACGAAATAGACGGGACAACACGCGCGTTTACATTACATTTTTAAAGCGCGAAATTTGTTAAGTATCGTTGAATCGGCCATAAAAATATCGCCGATACCGATATATCGGCAAACCTGAAGTATCGCCGATATATCGGTATCGGTATCGGATGCATCCCTAATTTAAAGAAAGAAAGAAAGAGAGAAAGAAAATATTGTTATAGTTGTTTAGTCTGCACAAACAAGAAGACATTAGTGTGCACACACACGAGCGACACGCATCAACAACAAAAGGCTCGTACACACAGGGGCGACGCGACACGCGACACAAAGGCACCGCAAGTCGCGCAACGAGCGGTACCTTAGTGTCGCGCGCGAATCGCGTCGCGTGTCGCGCCTGTTTTCAGGAGCCTAAAGGCAACTGCAACCGTCGCCGCGTGTCGCTCGTGTCTAAGCACTCTTAAATACACACACACTTATACAAAGTAGTCAAAAGCCTCTTACTTATCCATTAAATAAAATAACTGATAATTTACTGATTTTTTTTTATTGGCAACATAAAACCAGCTGAAGAACCCTTTCGTTCATTTTAATTAGGTTTCATTGAATCACCACGCCGGTAAATTGATAAACAACTATTCATCAAACATAGTCAAGGCTAGCCCATACATAAAGTAATGGAAAAGAAACAGCCAAGTGCAAATCGTGCTCGCACACGAAGAGTTCCGTACCACAAGCAAAAAAAAATACGTTTCTTATATGGAGTCCATTTTTTTATTAAATTTATTTTGTAATATGTTGTTATAGCGCCAATAGAAATCCACACTCTGAGAAAATTTCAACTGTCTACCTATTACGGTTCATGAGATAGCCCGCTGACAAACAGACGAACGGGCAGCGGAGGCTTAGTAATTGGGTTCCGTTGGCACCCTTTGGGAACGTAATCCTAAAAACATATTTTGAAACAAAAGAAACACTGCTCTCCGTCTTTCTAACTAAAACAAGAACCTTATTACGTCATTCACTTCCAACCAGACGGGACATAACAACATCATACCCTCTAATACCCATAATTTTTGACCAACACATAAGTACCAACAATAACTGACCAAAATAGTAGGGTAGTTTATTAAATATTCTTATACGTACGTCACGTCTGTAGAGCTTACATTTACATAATTAAGGGCAGCCATCTTATATCATTAGCGCGCTTATAACATCGTGGCTTTATTTTTATGTCTCTCTACAGGGTGCGAGAAGTATGTGTAAATATGGTTAGCTGCATAAGGAAAGGCGGTTCCGGGTAAAATGACTACTAAAAGGATAAGTAATATGATGGGTAAGTGGTATAATGTGAGAAGATATTGTTATTTAGTTATACAAGCCTAGCTTCTTCCCAAATATGTTGAAGTCGGCTTCCAGCCTAACTGGATGCAGCTGAATACCAGTATTTTACATGGAGCGACTGCCTACCTGACCTCCACAACCCAGTTACTGAGTAACACGATGACCCTTGGTAAGACTGGTTGTCAGACTTGAGCTTATATGTCATATTCCATCATCAAATTTCAACCAATTTATATAAAACCTTAATGATTTATACATCTGAACATTCCTCATGAATCACTCAATCCATTGGTGAAAACGGTATCAAAATCCCTTCGATAGTTTTTGAGTTTATCGCGTTCAAACAGACAGATTTTGTTTTGTAATATGTAATCGTAGTGATTATATCAATTAGGATGCAGTTCTATCTTTTGATACAAAATGCAGCACTTACAAAGTAAATATAATAAGCACAGTGCAATAAAATATAATTAAGTGCGTGTTGTCAGTCTCCTCTACTTAACGACAGCCAACCCATTTCCTCGAAGACAGTTACTACGCTCGAGATGATAAATGGGGACAAATAATTATACGTCTGCCATTTATTTATCACAGGCTATTTACAATTGACTTATGTCAAGCAAAGTTTATCTTTGACTCTAATAACTGGGCGACCACTAAACCAACGACATGTCCTCTTTCTTAATTAAAGACACTTTTTCATCATAATACTCTTACAGCTAACCTAACGAATTTTCTAAGTGTTAAATTCTAAATTTCTAGTCCCACATTACTCTGTCAAATTGATACAAGTCATTTATAAAACAGCCGACTCAGAACTATGAATAGACAGTTAATAATTGTCAATTATCCATACTATAGATATCGACGTATAATAAGACATAATTATTATAGATTGTAAGCTCATATTCATAGATGAATCTATGTTATAATTATTATAGGAAATCATTGTGGAATAGTTGTTTAAGGGAGAGGTTTCATTCGAGATTTAAAATTTGCTTCCTAGCGTGTCGTTGGCAAAAATATCGTTTTTTTTTAATTCGTTTGGCCAAAAATTCAGCAGCGTGGACAGCATTCGTTTACGTAGCGATCAGGTCATGTTCACGTGTGCAAGTGACAAGGGCATGCGGTGCAAGATGGGAGGTGAGCCATTGTCTGTTGCTGATTTTCGTGTTGCTTTGCCAAAGTTGCTAACCGGCCCATACTTACAAAAGGCAAAACATTATAAAGGTAAATTGATAGGATATGAACCAACGTTCGTCCAGAAAATAAAAAGCAAAAGTTCAGACTGGAAGTCCAGCCACTGGACTAATAACTACCGAAACTTTTCAACATAGATAAAATCCTAATCTTTTCGACAATCCAAATGATAAAAAAGTGACACTACAAGTAGTACACCAAACAAAATAAGTACCTATAACTTTAGGAAAAGAAAAAAAACTTAAACTAATATGGCGTCACCACCTTGCCTTAACAAATAAAATGCAACGTAACGCATCATTGTGTAGAGAATTAGATATCTTTACATAATGAAAATAAAAAGGCTTATTCTACTAGTTCAGCTTTAGTTAATTTGGTAGTATTCTCACGAAAAGGATCAATAGGCAAATTATGAACTACCTAAGTGTTTTTTTTTTCGAGGCTCGCCTCTATTAAGTACAGACGCCAGCACATCAAGCTACCCGAAACTGTAAAAATTTTTCAATCAACTTTGAACCTTAGGCTTTAGCGGTAAAGTTGAAAATTGACAGATTGTAGTAGCTTGATGTGCTGGCGTCTGTACATGGAAGTTTGTCGAACCTTTCGGGGAAACAAAGCGTGATACAGTACAGTGCAACCTTAATATAACGTACCTCAATATTAACGACTTCCTCGATTTAACAAATTCTTCGTAATCCCCTTCAATTGTCCAATAAGAATCAATATAAAATATACCTCTACATTGCGAACATTTTTTGCGAACAACCTCTTTATAACGAATTTTCAACTATCAAGAAAAAGTATAAATACCTCTAATTAACGAATTTTGTCAACCCAAAACCTTTATATAAAGTTCCCACCAATTTATGACTCTTAATCTCTTATTATGTGATTCATGTCGCGACATGTTTCGACACGCTTTTGTTCGTAAAGGCTCCTTCAAACAGGCGCGACACGAAACGCGACACACACAATGTAAAAAAACATTTTGTTACCTATATGTACCTAATTGTTTTTAAATAGAAAATACAACAATAATTTGATAAAAATGTGTTATCATTTTTTACCTCTTTATAACGAATTTTAGACCAACCTAACCTCAACATAACAAACCTCAGTTCAACGAATTACTTGATATAACGAATATTTTCTTGTTCCCCTCCGATTTGTTATATCGAGGTTGCACTGTATTATGTGTTAGGTAAACTTTTGTAAAAGCCCTTTCCCAGTATTTTATTCTAGAATAAGCAGCGCCCTGCGGTTTAACCCGTATAGCTATCGATCCCGCGGGAATATCGGAATAAAAACTAACCTACGTTCTTTCCTGGGACTCAAACTATCTCTATCACAAATTTCATCTAAATTGGTTCAGCGGTTTAAGCGTGAAGAGGTAACAGACAGACACACTTTCGCATTTATAATATTAGTAAGGATGGTCATAGCCTTCTGACCTAATATCATAGGCTAGTGTCAATACTTTACTTGTGTCTTGTATAGAAAACACTCAGAACACTCTCAAAATCGAATCTTAAAATACATTTTCTACCAAAACATCATTCTCCCAAAATTCCCGCTACTTAATTTGCCAATACTAAATACAGTACAGTCAGCATCATTAATCATGACCTGTACAGTCGGCTGCATCATCAACTAACAAAGGCTATAATCACATGATAATTAAATGTCGACTACGGATGCATGTTAATATAAATCTTACGGAATTACCTTGGTAGCTACGTGAAATGTAGCACTGAAATATGGCTTTGTTTTAAGTTAATTCTGTAATGGTTGAACAGCGTTTTTTGTTGGTATATTGTTCGGACCAGTAGGAAAATGTTCCAATCTGGGTAAGAAATATCTTTTTATCACATTAAAAGAGCTTGGTGTATTCTTCGTAAACAGGGACTAAAATAGCTTTTTAATCCCTAGGGACTAAAAGTGATTTGAATTTGTAATGTGGATATTGTTAGTAAAAGTTTCAATCACCAAAGAGATCCATCACGAACATTGTATGAACAAGTAACAGGCTGTATTATAAAGTAAAACGCGCGCGACCCAAGTTAAAATTAAGTTTGTGAATAAATTAAAAACGCGCGAAAAGCATTCTGCCTTCGTCATAATTGTTTACTCAAAATTGTATGTAAATAAATAAACGTACTATTCTTATTCATAAGTTGCACTTACTTCTTTTTTCATAGAGGGTGATAAACAGTAGAGTGTCCACCTCCTCGGGAGCAACATTATTTTAAGCTCGAGTGTACCTTGAATACCTCGCTGCGCTCTGGGTGCAAAGAAACACTCGCCTTCAAATTAGTTCTTTGCTCCCTTGGCAAACAATCTACTATTTGGTAACCAGCACTTTAATTGCGGAACTGGGAATTATGGCAGAAAAAATGGAACATACTTATGAAGCAATGGATTATGGCTAAAGGCTCGTACACACAGGCGCGACGCGACACGCGACACAAAGGCACCGCTCGTTGCGCGACTTGCGGTGCCTTTGTGTCGCGTGTCGTGTCGCTCCTGTTTGCAGGAGCCTTTATTTAAAAGAAATATTTCAGTTTGTTGTATAAATTATAAGTGCTTTCTCGATTTGTCCTTTGACTTCGTGGTGATTAGTTTGATAAACAAATATGGGTCGAGAAGTCACTAAGTCACAATTAAACACTCACACTTACTTAGTTGTTATCTTAATTTATTAAATTGAGGTCTCTATTTGTAGTCACATAGGACTTGTCTCAGATTTAACATATTGTATGTTAACTCTGAGACAAGACCATCACGCTTGTATTGAATAGTACACCCACATTTCATCACTAGAGGGTCTCAATTTTTGAAATGAACTTCTTTAGGCGCGTTGGACATTTTTTGAGATAAGAAAAACCCATTGAACTCGCGCCACTATTACCGTAAGCGATACCGCGCGTGTTTTGTTTATAAGACGATTCAAAAAATACCCGCTTCGGATGTGTTCGGCTGTACTCGGGATGTACTCGGTTTTAATGTATGTATATCCTATAATTATGTCAGTGAGTGATGGCAAAGTATTCTGGTTGTGTTTTGTTTTCACTTCTGTCGGCACTCCCAGAGTGCCACTGTTTTTTTTTTGTTAGCTTATACCGTCCCACTGCTGTGCAAAGGCCTCCCTGAAATCCTTCCATGAACTCTCCTCTGACTCAGATTTATTCTAATAAAAATGGGAAATATCACGCTTAAACCTCTAAAGGAATTGGTAAAAGTATAATACATATGTGTTATGGTCACGAACACCGAACCCCGTTTCGTCAGTCGCTAGACCAATGTGACGTCAAACTCGACCATTAAAGGATCCTACAAACAGGTGCGACACGCGATATGACACGTGACACAAAGGCACCGCTCGTTGCGCGACTTGCTTTGCCTTTGTGTCGCGTGTCGTGTCGCGCCTGTTTGAAGGAGCCTTAAGTAAACACAACCAGAAAACAAACTCATCACATTAACAAAGCAAAAACAAATCTAAACACCATTTCACACAGCGCAGCAAAGAAAAAAAAATCACACGATTCCACTTCAGTAACTTAGCGTTGAGAAACGTTGTCAATACAACGTACAATGGGAAACGTACCCCATTCCAGCGCATTACCTCCTCCCCCCCTCTGCGATTACGTTCAGGAACCGTACGAATGATGGATAGCCGGAACTTACCGGTGCTCCAACATTGCTGTCTATACCTAGGGATGGCTAAATCATTAGACCGGCACGTGATGTTCGAAAACCCCTTTAATTTCATCCAAACGGGCCGTTTGTGAATTATGTATGTATGATATTCTGTCGGTTTCTGGGTGTGGAGGAGTTATAATAAATGAGGTGATTTATCTAAGTCCTGTGTGAGTTCACGTGTTAAAATAATCAAAAATGTCATGTAAAAAAATTTTTTTATTGTAAAATCTGAAATACCGAACATTATTATCTTCTTTATACCATTTAAAAACTTATAGATTACATTTTTATATATTTTTATAAACAAAAAACATTTAAAAATATAAAAGTAGCCAACCGGTATCGGGGGGTCCAAGCTACGGCGGTCGGGCTCCAGAGAGAGGAACCTCCTAACAATGTGAGTCGTGTCCATACATGCTTATTAAAGGCTCCTACAAACAGGCGCGACACGCGATATAATCGCGCGCGACACAATGGCACCGCTCGTTGCGCGACTTGCGGTGCCTTTGTGCCGCGTGTCGTGTCGCGCTTGTTTGAAGGAGCCTTAAAGTATTCGTCATTTTAGGCAATTTAAATCACAAATTGTGGTAAATCTACCTTGTAGATGGTAACCCTATAAACTCCTAGCTCCCTTTTGTTTGAGCACGTTTAAAATATGACCCGTATCGCGTATTGACGTTTTTCATATCCGTATTTTGTAAATTTGCTTACGGTAATTTGTTTTTTAATGCTGTTTGTTCAATGAAAGTAGTTTTTTATTCCATCAATTCTGTTATTATACGTTGCAGTTTTATTTATTTTTAATGTAGATTATTGGTTAAAACCAATTTTTCGGTTGAATGGATATTTAAACACCTATAAAAAAATGAGCGCTGTCGACATATTTTCATTACTTATTACAGATGTAGGTATAAAATTAATAGCCTATATTTTCAGATTATTACATTTTAGTGAGGATCTAATTAACTAAGCGCTCTCATAAATCAAGACTCTTACTAATTAGTTTAATTAATTACAGAACATTTATCAACAAACGGAATACCTAGAAGCTAGACCTAACTTCGCCAATGAACCACAAAACTTCTTACCTAATTACAACTCAACTCCGATCAGACGCGAGAAAATATTGTCGCCGCACGATCTCTCGCTGTAAAGGCGCCTTCAAACAGGCGCGACACGCAATAAAATCACCGCAAGTCGCGCAACGAGCGGTGCCTTTGTGTCGCGCGCGATTCGCGTCGTGCATCGCACCTGTTTGCAGGAGCCTTAACGAGATATGACTATGCGTAAACATAGAGACATTTTATTAGGACGCGAGATAAAGCAAGGACAACATTTTGTCCCGCGGCGCATGGCCGAAGCCCCAGTTTGTAAGCCACAAGGCATGAAACGCGAACTTTGTCGAATTAAACGTGAAAGCGAAGTTAAGTAAACGTCTTGCGGTGATGGCCGAACTAAGAGGATCATAACGTTACCGAAACCTTGTGGTCTGTTAAATAACTATTGGATGTCAATGGATCCGTGGTTGGAATCCTTATAAGGTTAGGGATGATATGTTCTTTCTTGCGTGTTTTGTGTCTAACCCTTTCAGGTTGAACGGAATTCATCATATTTTTTATTTATCCATTTATTTCAGGCATCAACGCCCATATAAATACACACAATACAATATTATTTTAACTTATAAATACTATAAATACATACAACGTTATAATTACACTAAAAACTAACGCACACGAAGTATCTGCGTCGTGTTTCGCTGACTGGTGTCATGTAATCAGCCACGAAACCGGCGGTACACAACACCCTTCAGCCAGAACTTTTCCTTGAGGAACTTCTCGAGATGATGTGTCGAAACACGCACCACGAACTGGAAGTCCAGGTGGTCTTCACACGCATGTACTCCACGATCTCCTCAACCTTTGTGGAGTAGTGCAGTCTGGACACGTACAGCTGTATCGTCAGGATTGCTGGATGCAGCAGCATGTTGTGTCCTCCCTGCGCGGTGTCGCACTGGTTCCGACAAGGAGGCTTCTTCTTCTCCATCTTGATGTAACCATCGTGGTCGCACGTGTCCTTCTCTCCATCTTGATGTAACCATCGTGGTCGAACGTGTTCTTCTCTGGACCCTGCCTTTTCAAAACCTGGTTTGGTTTCGACCGGCTCCGTTTACCCCCTTTAGGTTTTTCCGCCAGTTTTACCTGCTAGTTTTGCGACTCAGCAGGCTTGTTAGCGGCTACTATTGCTGCGTAGGCTCGTTTGGGGGTCGACGAACCTACACACGTCGTTGTCTCCAGCTGTGTCGAGGCAGGGACGGCCACGGCACGCGGTGCAACGCATGCATTCTCGGCAGTACCATATACCGAGTAAGCCTATGTCTCACTTGAAAAAATGTATTTTGCTTTTTTGACCACACCTGCATAATAAGAGTAGGAGAAGACCAATGACACGATGATGGATGGACTGTGTGAATGATGATATGGTTAGAAAAGAAACGAATGACGACTGATAGAGAAGTATGGAAGAAAAAGATTTGTTGCGCCGATCCCAAATAAATTGAGATCAGGACAGGAAATGATGATGAATTGAAGATGGCTACACCATCAGCAATTTTGCTTTGGGATAAGCAGGAGAAGGATGGTGATAACCATGCTTATCTAGAAGTTTAAACAAATAGCAGATGTACCTATTTGAAAACCTGTAAAAGCATTAATAAATACTAATAAAGGCTCTACAAACAGGCGCGAAAAATTCGCGCGCGAGACAAAGGCACCGCAAGTCGCGCAACGAGTGATGCCTTTGTGTCGCGCGCGATTCGTGTCGCACGTCGCTCCTTTTTGTAGGAGCCTTAAGTCAACTGACGAATATCTCTGTGCTCAATTATTTGAAGAAGAAATAAAAGAAAATAGTCGACGTTCCATCAAGGTATTCAACAAAATATTCATCGGCTGCCTTCATAAGGACGCTTCTAAAAGTAGAGCCGTCGGTACTGAAGACAAGAATGTAACAATTACACATCAAAAAAAGTGCCATCTGTATTGTGCAATTCAAACAATTCCCTTTATCCAGCCGTAAGTCATTACTAATAAGCTGAGTAATTACATAATCGCGGAATGATTACAATGCAGTAGCTCCCAGACAAGGCAGGATCGGAAAAATTGCAACACATTACATTTTAATAACGTAATTGTAGAGGGCTCTGACGCGTACCATACATTTCCTGGTCGCGCGCAATGTTTTATGGGACTTTAGAAATACGCGGTGAGTAGTTTATCTTATATTGAATTGACCAATTGCTTGGTCACTTTCAAAATAAGAATATAATTGGGTTGGACACATCTGCCGCATGTTAGACGACTAATGGACCAACCTCATGACCTGATGGGTCTCTCTTAATGGCAAGCGACATCGCGGCAGGCCCAGACGGAGATGGCTGCATGAACTTTAGCCAGAACTGCGGGATAATTGCGTAACACACTAAAGGCTCCTTCAAACAGGCGCGACCCGACACGCGACACAAAGGCACCGCAAGTCGCGCAACGAGCGGCACCTTTGTGTCGCGCGTGATTATATCGCGTGTCGCGCCTGTTTGTAGGAGCCTAAACATTAGGAATGGCTTTCATTTTGACAGTTCAACAACATTCATTGTGCTATTTACGTTGTTGAGCTGACTGGGCAGATCTAGCTTCATATTTTCTGACTGATCGACTTCTTGACAATTCAAAAGTGCCTGTAAATGATTTAATTGAAATAAATGCTTTGAGTTTGAATAAGAATTGTTTAAGATTTGAATTTGTACTTTTTGCCTTTGGATCTAAACTATAAGCTGTTCTGTAAAATGCAGTATATTGTTGTATGCTAGTAAACTAATGATTGTTTTTTTTTTACAGGTAATTTTTCGACAAATCAACCACAATTTTACACAAAGAAACAGTAAGCAAACAAACCTTTAATTTAAAATTTAATCTATCTACATAATATGTATATAAAATTCAAAGTCCTGACTGACTGATATATCAACGTACAGCCTAAACCGCTGGTCCTAGAGACATGAAATTTGGAGGGTGTTTTCTTTGTAAAGAGTAGGTATCCACTAAGAAAGGGTTTTTCGAAATTCCACCCCTGAGACGGTGAATGGGGGGAAGGTGAAATTTCACGCGGACGAAGTCGCGGGCCGAAGCTAGTCGCATAATATGTACAGACGCCAGCACATCAAGCTACTACAATCTGTCAAATTTCTTTAATAGATTTTCAACTTTATCGGTAAACCATACGGTTTAAAGTCGATTAGAAAAATTTGGCAGTTTCGGGTAGCTTGATGTGCTGGCGTCTGTACTATAAATGCCGCTTGGTCTAGTGGTCGCAAGCGCTATTATTACTGAGCATGAGGTCCTGGATTCGATTTTCAGGTGAGCAAAGTGTTATTGGGTTTTCCATTTGGAATTTCGCATTAGCTGCCCGGAGGCTGCTGGCAATAGCCTGTTCACTCCCTATTAAGGCTCCTTCAAACAGGCGCGACACAACACGCGACACAAAGGCACCGCAAGTCGCTCAACGAGCGGTGCCTTTGTGTCGCGCGTCGCGCCTGTTTGTAGGAGCCTTTAAGGCTCCTTCAAACAGGCGCGACACGACACGCGACACAAAGGCACCGCAATTCGCTCAACGAGCGGTGCCTTTGTGTCGCGCGCGATTATATCGCGTGTCGCGCCTGTTTGTAGGAGCCTTTACATGGGATTTAAACATGGCTGCCGAAAGGTGGGTGTGGAGGTAAGTGCTTAAGGTACACCTCTGCTTAACTCTTTGGGCTATACAGGCATGTCATGTTAGGTATAAATAGCGTTTGTACCAAGACATGTTCAATCATTCATTCTGATAACATTGAATTAAAAACTAAAACCCGACTACTGAAAAGGAGGAAACATGGAAGTACCTTCCCGTAGTCGTATGCCGCTGTACTAACATACATATAGGTAAGCTATGGTAGCATGCGACCACGGGGAGGCACTTTCTTGTTTCATCCTTTTCAGTAGTCGGGTCGGGTCGGGTCGGTCGGGTTTTTAAACTTTTTTTATTTAATTATTTTGGGGCTTATTTCAGTAATATTTATATATATATTATTGAAATGTGCTAATTAAGCCCTTTCATTCGATACCCCACAAGGCACCATCCCATAATATTTATTTATAATTCATTACTTTATATCCTCTAGAGGGCGCCGTATTGAATTTAGTGTGACGTCACATAGTCTGTAACCAGCGGTCGATGAAGACGCTTCTAACGATACCTCATTTGTCAAATTATTATAAGTACTTTTGAAGTTATGAGGGAACAGATGAACATACATACATACATACCGGTCAAAATCATAACCCTCCTTTTTGCTTCGCAGGTTATAGGAGATAGTTTTACTCAAAAAAAATTTAACGAAGATATTTCGTAATAGAGCCTAAAAAAATTGAAGGGCCATCCAAACCTACTGCTGTAGAATCAGAAAATCAATTTCCCATTGAAAATGAATTGTCACATTTCAATGACAGACGAAAAACAATTTTAAAATATCAATGGGCTGGTACAGACTCGGTCGGCAAAATTTATCGGAAATGAAAACGTTTCAGTCTAGGTCCTCCAAAACAGAATGACAGCTTCGAAATTAAACTTTATTATATTAATGTAATGTTCTCTCGACATCAAAAGCATGAGACCATTGTAAATAATTTGGTAAAGGTTGGAAACTGGCCAGTTAAATATATTTTTTTGGTACTTACCTAATATTTTTTTATAAATATGTACAATATTTACTGCTCTCAAAACGAGAAAGGAAAACATCGTGAGGAAACTGACATAGCCTAGAACCAAACATTCGAAGACATGTGACATCCGCCAACCCGTATTGGGCCCGCAAGGTGGATTATGGCCTTACCGAGAGGCGCCTCTGTAAGTTCATAATCCTATTGATTGATATTTCATGAAATGATCATTCAATAGGATTATATAAACTGGATTGATGATTTTAATGATTATAATTCTGTAAAGCTATATAATGTTACGGTCGTGAATCATATTTTATTCAATATATAACCTGACACTGACCTGCAAATTGCAAAAAAACCTTAAAGGCTCCTACAAACAGGCGCGTCACGCGATATAATCGCGCGCGACACAAATGCACCGCTCGTTGCGCGACTTGCGGTACCTTTGTGTCGCGTGTCGTGTCGCACCTGTTTAAAAGAGCCTTACTTAACGCATCTCCCTTAAGGGGATTACAGGACCTAAACGCAAAAAACGCAAGTTTTAGAAACAATAAAAGTATATGATCGACTACAGTAAACAAAATCGGAAAAATATATGATATTCTTCAGGATATATGCTAGGTAGATAGTGGGTTGAAAACATAATACAACTAATTTGATACGATAGAAAAAAATGAAGATACCTCTAAAAACTTTCTTTTTAGAATAAAAACATACTAATATACGTACATACAATCATTCTTTTTTTTTGTCAGATTATTCTACAAGCAACATACTAAAATATTAGTGTTTTTTATATTTTTAGTCCAGACAATAGATTTTTTGTAATTAAATAATTGCTTCATGTTTTGCATTAAATCACCAGAGTTGTGTCCTCGCGCGTCCCTTTCTTTTCTATGCAGTCCGACAGTGACCGCGCTTTAGGTCATGTAAGCCCCTTATAGAGTTTTTTTTTTAACGTTTCAATTTCGATGTAGTTATTCTATAAGTTACATCATATCACACATGACTATTTTCATGCCTACCGAAATCTCAAGGCCAAAAAATATATCTCTTCCACAAATTCTATGGGGCTCTTACCCTAAAAAGCCATGGTGCCATTTGTAACAATTACCATTGATTCGTCTCATGTATGGTGATATTTCTCAATCATGGTCCTATTGAGCTCGTGAAGGTCGATTCTGATACTTTTCTACAAATGGACGTTAATGTAAGTCAGTTTGATTGAAGATTTATGTTATGTTGTATGTTTAGGCTTGTATTTTTCGAGGGTAAGCAGAATTGTAGCTTTGAAGTTAGTACGCTGGACTAGAGCAGTGGTGACCTAGTGGTAACGATCTCCGGCCGCCTTAGGGTGAGGACTGCAGGCAACAGACTTGGGGAGTTTGTTTCCTGGACAGTGAAAGGCCCGAGACGGCGGCGCGCGCCTCTCTTTCGAGGACTGGTGGCCGTATGCGGCCGCTGAGGGTGACGGGGTTCGCATGGATTTATTCGGGTCAACACCTGGCCGAGGGAGCGTGACGAAATGCGCAAGCAGTCCAGCACCCCGGCTAAAGGTAGCAGCAGGACACCGTGTGGTTTTAACCAGTAAGAGTCTGACAGACCCCCTCCACCCACCCCGGGGTGTTGGACATCCATGAGGATTTCCACACGATGGATGGCCGCGACTTACGAGTTGTAGGTCGTTAGCAAGCAGTCAATGTAAGGCTCCTACAAACAGGCTCGACACGCGATATAATCGCGCGACACAAAGGCACCGCTCGTTGCGCGACTTGCGGTGCCTTTGTGTCGCGTGTCGTGTCGCGTCTGTTTGAAGGAGCCTTTACTTTGTGTAAATCATTTCATCACCACTGCTCTCAAAACGGTGATGGAAAACATCTCGAGGAAACCGGGCATGTCCTAGACCAAGCATTCGAAGACATGTGACATCTACCAACCCGCACTGAGCCCGTGTGGTGAATTACAGCCCTCACCCTCCAAAATCAAGAACACATTTAAAATTACCAAAATATTGAAAAGCGAATCAAATTCACCAAACTTAAGTGTCATTGTACAAGACAAGCTGATAGCCGTCTTTAACATTCTCATATCATAATGAAGAGCTATCCAGTTAGTTCTGCCTGAACCCAATTTATACATGGTCGTGAAAACGCACTTTCACGCCCTCATATCAAAATTAATCTTCATCTGGATGACACGGGTTTTTTGAGTTTTAGTGCCCGCATGTTGTCTTTGTCAGTAGTTAATAACGTAATACTCCTTTTATATTTGTCTTGTTGTTTGATTAGCAGTCGGGTAAAAAAGGTCTAAAGTCCAAAAAATCGTGGACGATATTAATAATGTAAGATCTTTGACAGTAATTACGGTCGTCAGAGCCCGAAATTCTGACAACCAATCTTACCAATGGGTGGATGGTTGGTGGGTGGTGGTGGGTGGGTGGTGGTGGGTTGGTCTTGTATTACCCAGTAACTGGGTTGTGTAGGACAGATAGGCAGTCGCTCCATGTAAAATACTGGTATTTAGCTGCATCCGGTTAGACTGGAAGCTGACCCCAACATTGTTTAGAAAAGGCTAAGCAGATGATGATGTTTTCTTTTTGAGATCTGCCGCAGTAGGGTTGTAATTTACAGAAAAATTGGAAATTACAAGTGTTTAATAAAAAATCAGCTAAACTTATAAACACTCACAAACTTTTTCCTTTATAATATTAGTCTGATGTCAGTCATCACGTCTGTGGTGTTTAACTAGTTAATTTAATTTGAACCTGTATAGTCGATGTATCATTAGTTAATGCCGGTCATAACTCCTTCTGATCCCACAAAGCACGTCTTCATTAAACATACAATAAATAACCCCTATCGTACTTACCAACCAAAAAGTTTTATTGTATTCAAACTCCTGCAATCCGTCTTAAAACATTTTATTCCACCTCATTACCCTGGCAGTATATAGATTGCCAGGAAAATGACCACAAAAAAAAAACAGTCCCCCATACGTCAATCTTTTTTGCACAACGGTGAATCAAAAATAAACGCTACACTGGTAAATACAAGGTTGTAAATCCCTTGGTTGAAACATCGATGGTACAAAGCAAGTTTGTGGGTATGTCAGTAGACGTTGCGGCCAATTTAAGAGGCAGGCAAATACAAAAAGAATTAACTTTAATAGCTAAGACATGCGTCCCTTTTAAGACCGTTATTTTTAAACAAAACACATGTAAAAAGAAAACAAAATTGTCCACAGTGATTGTGTTGTTAGTAAATGTGTTGGTGTTCAATTTTAATATTTATGTTCGTAAAGTTAAGTATCATATTTCATTTAGAGTATTTCTTTGTGTTTAATTTTCATGGGAAAGTAAGTATTAAAGTATGTATGTCTTCAGTTATGACCCAATGACTAATCTGGACTAATATGATAAAGATGAAGAGTTTGTTTGTTTGTTTGAACGTGCTAATCTCTGTAACTACCAGTCGGATTTGAAAAACTATTTTTGCATTTAAAAGCCAAAGTAAGACCACAGCTACAGGCTATTTTTAATTAACAACAGCAATAAAAATAAAAGTGGGAAGGAACGCTAAGCGAAAAAAACTATGTAATAGCGCGGGCGGGCGATGCGATGCAAATATTTTACGTTAAAACAAGAACTTTCACGTTGACGAAGTCGTGGTCAGAAGCTAGTATAATATAAGACACACTTAATTACTGCTTCATTTAAGCATTTATTTCTTTTAACTTGTTTTTTTTGCAGTTGAATATATTTCCAGCAGTGGATTTTATACGGAACTTTATAAAATCTACCGCTGCAAATATATTCCCCCATCACCACATTACCCCAACTTTATACTTACTTGCTACCGACAAAATCTAAATAAAAATTCGCTGCTTCATGCAACTTGCTAGTTGATGTCCCTCCAATCAATTGAAAACGAGCAAATAAACGTATTTGAATAAATAACGCATGTGGGGCAGCCCTAGCTCAAGCAATTGGCGTCAAATTCAGCGCTCGGTGAAACATCAAAGCGTGCCGACATGTCGCTAGGGTTGGCCGCGCTATTGATTTGTGCACGATACTTGTGTGTCGATAAAAAATATCTTTATAAATGTTGAAGATGGGTGTGTGTGAGGTTTTTTTTTGGATGTACATATTTTTATAGGGCTCAAGACAACATTTTAGAGTTCGGTTGACTTTTCGTTTAGAATTTTTTAAGTTATACCTACATAAAAACAGTTATGGATAAACATTTTTAAGAATCTTACCCTATCGAGCTCTTTGGTAAAAACGTTTCTTTTTTTTTTTCTTCTAAAGAAGGACACCACTAAAAATATTAGTAATGGACATAAATATTTTAGTTCGTAGAAAAAAAACTACAAACTTTGAAATCAATTTTAAGGTCGACTCTTCACGTGACCAGAGGGCTGGCCTATTTTTTGGCCAACGAATCAGCATTAGGTACCACACAACGTGGCATTGCTGCCAGCTTTTTGGAAACTTTTCCTATTGAGAGCGATGCGGATGAATTGTTTATGCCCTTTGATTATTTCCCCTCCTTTTTATAAACTTGTAAATATTCCCCTTTATTTATAAACTTTGCTTAAAGTTAAGTAATGACCAGCGACTGTTTAACCATAGATTTATGACGTCATAACTTTAAACCCACTTATTATAAGACTGTTAGTTTTTTAAATTATGTAAACTGGATAGATTTTATCTATAGTAACTTAAAGCAAACCAAACTTACTTGATCCTATACAGCCCAGTCATGAGGGGCTCGTGGCTAAATAATAACAGACGCACAGGTCGATCGATCAGGTTAAGCTTCGCTTGCCGCGGTTGGTCTGTGGATGGGTGACCGTCTTTACATACCTTGACCCCTCCGTGCCTCGGAAAGCACGTTAAGCCGTTGGTCCCGGCTGTCATTCGTGGATTTTTGACAGTCGTTACGGATCGTCAGAAGGCGAGTCTGAGAACCAGTCTTACCAAGGGGTATCGTATTTCCAAGTAACTGGATTGTGGAGGTCAGATAGGCAGTCCCTCCATGTAAAATACTGGTATTCATCTGCATCCGGTTAGACTGGAAGCCGACCCCAACATCGTTGGGAAAAGGCTAGACAGATGATGGTACAGCACGGTCATCCCGTATCCTAACTAATATTATAAATGTGAAAGTAAGTTTGTTTTTGTTTGTTTGTTACCTTTTCACGCCTAAACCACTGAACCGATCCTTCTGAAATTTTGCATATACGTTGTCAGGTGTACAGAAACGGACATAGGGTACCTTTTATTCCGAAAAAAGTACTGTTCCCGAGGAAAACAACAATAACGTTATTATGATAATAGATGGCGCCACGTGTCTTTCGAATCATGATTGAATTATATTAGAAATCACGGGTTCTAGGTTTATACGGGTGAAACCGCGGAGCGCAGCTAGTCCTCTATAATCCAGAATATTGGTATGGCCAATGGTTTCACTAAGCAATGATATACCGTACGGTAGCCAGTTCGATGCCCCGAGGGTGCAATTACGTGTATCAGAGGCAAATTTCCTCTCACACTGCCTGACCATAGGTTAATGATAATAACCCTTATGGATACGGCATTGTTTCCCGTTGTATATTATATTAATGCAATCTATTCCTTACTGGTTGAATATAATTTTATATTTGACCTCATTTCGTTCGCTACTGAATTGTATTTCTTTGAGTGGGTTTATTGATTGGATGGGTTTTCAACGCTTATCATGGTTTGTTTGATTAGGAATGGATTCTTTGTTGTTTGCGGAAGAAACTCAGAAAATTACAAGCCGACTGTCCGAAGGGGATTCCCATCGGCAAAAATTACGAACTTTCATACTTTTATTTCTTTTTTTACCCATTTAAATGATAAATTATTTATTTCTTGAGGTAGGTTTCTACAAACACTTTTACACGTCAATGGTGCGGATTCCCTTGTTCACAAACTAAACTAAATTTAAGTTCGGTGCATCTTTTTCTTTCTATTTCATTATGAAAAGGACAGAAGATAACCTTTTGTTTAGTCCTGTCAAATTAATCAGCGCCTTATCCAAGAATTGGGCTATCAAACGCAAAAATAAATTTTCCAGAGATAAATGCGTTTAAACAAACAAATAAACTCACCAAAAGCAGGTATAAATTTTTATTAAGTAGAAGATTGTGTTTTTTAATATTCATCCAATTTCGATCACCCTTGTGTGCTATGTATAATATGCTTGTAACATTACATTTTCATTGCATTGATACTGTGTGTCCTTACTATTACCTAATTTAGTAAGTAGTTATTTTTCCACTCAGCAATTGGCATTTTTGTTTTTGTTTTATTGTTGTTGTTTTTACGTTTTGTTGTCATATTTAAGCAGTGTCGCGGGCGCATCACGAATTGATATGTATTGTCAATGTCAAATAATAATGTGTGTTGTCTTTAGTGCCTGGCCTTGACATCAAGCAATGGACAAAATTGTCAACATTTTCTAAGATTGAATACGAGGCTTTTCACTACGTTATGTGTGTGTATTTTATGTCTTCTTTAAATATTTTTTTAATTTTAATTTGCAGTGTTTTTGATTGTGCAGAATAAACAAATTTCCTTTCTTTCTTCTAATTTCATTGCTCATCTCTGAATGTAGTAGTAATGCGATGTTAGTTGGATGGTAGCATCTCCGTGTATGCTAAACAGCTCCCAATGAAGCTCTCGACTAGAAAATTCAATTGAGCTGTAGCTTTTAATACTACAGCCGGTCGATTCTGTTAAAATCTCACCGTGAAAATTTAGGTGAAGTGAGTTTGTTTTTGCTAGGAATTGACACTAATGACAGCTCACTTCACCTAACTTTTCACGGTGAGATTTTTACAGAATAGCACCGCAGTAGAGGAAGTGACCACATCGGTTTCAAGTTTTCTACAAATTGCATTTCTAACCCTTCAAAGCTACACTAAACACTCCAAAGTACTGCTTTGACCATTCTGTTAACCCGTTAGCGTTCATAAAGGCGATTCTGAATGTTTGTCTTCTTTCACGAGTTGTTAGAATCAATTGAAATAAGCTATTTTACTGCTGTTTCTAGGATTGAACTTACGTTTTATGTTATTTTGTGTTTTATTCAAATTGTTGAACGGGCTTCAGGATGCCGACGGGTTTTGACACTTTTGAACCTTTGTTGAACCGTTAGTTTAGAGTGTTGTAACTAAAAAGTTGAAACTTACTTTGTTATGAATGTTTTCGTGTTTAGTGTCAAAATGGACGTTGAATTAAACGGTTTACTTGAGATTCTTATTTTCAGCCATTTATCTTTCTTAGTTAAACCCAAAATACCTGTTGGTTCAATTGAACCAAAAGGTATTTTGGGTTTATTAGAAGACTCAGTGAGCAAACATGGTGCTGATGAGTCATTATTTGTGACCTGCACCATTGCCTAATTCCGCATGGTATTTCATTGCAAAACAAGCCAGAAATCAGTGTGAATACATACTAATTGAGACCACACGACACTCAGAAATGTTCAAAGGTATTCGACGAGGATTACCGTATCGTAAACGTACTGCATGCATGTAAGCATTCAATCGGGCAACGCGTACCGGGCGGAGGAATTCAGTGAAATATTTTGTGACAGGCCTACTCATGCCAGATGTATCGAATACCTGGGTTCTGCGTACCTGTGTGTGTGTGTTACTCTGTCTATAGTCTTGAGGATAAATACCTAACAAATACACAAAATTAAAAAGCAATTTTAATAAAATATTCGATGTTAGTATCTCCAAATTTGTTGGTTATAATTAGTTAGACAAATTGATCAAATTATGTAAGTAAATAAATATTTTTAGTCTGTGGCAATAATTAACTAATTGGCTAATTAATAAAGCTGCTCTGTTTTGTAAAGTTGTGAAATGATGTAGCATTCAATGAATTTTATAAATTCGGTTCTATTTTAATAACTACTGAAATGCATGTCAAAGGATCTTTCATATCATTTACGAATTTATTTAAAATACTGGCTGCGCCTCGCGGTTTCACCCGCATAAAGGCTCGTACACACAGGCGCGACGCGACACGCGACACAAAGGCACCGCAAGTCGCGCAATGAGCGGTGCCTCTGTGTCGCGCGCGATTCGCGTCGCGCGTCGCGCCTGTTTGCAGGAAGCCTTAAGTCTCGATCCCGTGGGAATATCGGGATAAAAAGTATACTATGTCCTAATCCAGATCATGGCCTACCCATGTGTTAAATTTCATTCAAATCCGTTCAGCCGTTTTGGCGTGAAAGCGTAATAAACAAACATAAAAAAAATATATTCTCTTTTTAATATTAGTTTCTAAAAGGCGATACTTACTTACAAATAAAATGATGTTCATTAGAAATACGTAACAATTTGCATATATTACTAATCAAGAGATATTCAAGATTCTCCCCTGTATAGCTGATTTACAAGTTATAATGTTTCATTCTTCGAAACATGTAAAGGAAAGTTTTTGTGATTCCAAGTATGGCGTTGAATTATAATTTGATGTGTTTAGGTGTCTATAAAAGATTGCTATTACAGTCGTATATGAGTAAAGATTTTGTTTTGGTTCTGTTGAATGAATCGGCATTAACATCTAATTCTTTCTCCAGGGTGCCTCAAAAGGCCACTTTAGCGGAATCATAAAAGGTTAACATTATGAATCATAATATGGCGAAGACAGTCCGTGTCTTTCTTTTTTTCGCTGCATTAGATAGGTGTAATCAAAGAGATTGGGACTGGATTTGGATTGGATTGATTGGTATTTTAGCACAGACAAAAAAAATAACTGAAAAATCCTTCACCCGGCGACTTGCGGTGCCTTTGGGTCGCGCGTGATTTTATCGCGCGTCGCGCCTGTTTGCAGGAGCCTTTAAATGTGGAAGGGAATTTTAATGATGTAATTCCAGTTTAATATAGGGAAGTCTTATCATGTGCTCTTATCAAATACAACCCGGCTCTTATCCAACAAGTACCCACAATACTAATGTTTTAATAACAGGACTAATCAATACAACTATCTCCACAGAATATAATTTTAACACCGATACTAAAACCCCGAAACAATAGCTTCACACCCCTATACAAGGGAGGGGTTCACTGACCTTCCATTGTTAAATTAAACAAGCAATTCTCGACCCTAAACCAACGTGGTAAAGTTTAATTTAACTTGTAAAGGTAATCATTTTGATTATCATTTCAACGGTACTCGTAGGTTAAGGTGTAACTAAAATTTGAAATGTATTGTGCTGATTCTTTAGTTTTCATTTCTGAGGGTCGGGAATGAACCTTGGACCTTTAGTGAAGGTATGATTTATGGTTTACATTGTGTGGTGGACAATAGTGTATTTATTTTGGTTGAAATGAGTTCAAGTATTTTTAAGGGAGGGGGGGGGGGGGGTTGGGGGGGCTCTAAGAAGTCACGAGCTACTTTATTCACATGTGCGATTAGTGGCGCTCGCTGCGATTGAAGAAGAAATCGCGGTGTTTCCAAGTCGCGCCTGTGTGTCCTAAGCCTTAAGAGTTAGCGCAGAGAATCACAAAACTGCGCAACTGTCATTGGTATGCAAAATGTTAAGTCGAGGGTGAGCTCAAGCCCTTTGGGACGAAAGTTTTCATAGTTACGAGTGTACATGTGGCTGCATTCGCCTATGCATATGATTTTAACCCTTGGCCACTTGTAGCCCCCCTGAGAAATGGGGTGGCTCGTACGTGCACGTGGCTCGTTTTATTAAGTGTTTTAAACGGATTTGGATGAATTATAAGGCACTTGATCTGATAGGACGTATGATTTTTTTTAATAGTGTACTCTTTTGTCAGAAGCTGTCAATGTTGAACAGAGAATTTTAAATTCTTTAAGAGTATTCAAATTTTAGAATACATTAAGGCTCCTGCAAACAGGCGCGACACGCGACGCGAATCGTGCGCGACACAAAGGCACCGCTCGTTGCGCGACTTGCGGTGCCTTTGTGTCGCGTGTCGCGTCGCGCCTGTGTGTACGAGCCTTTAATGAAATTATATAAAATGAAATGTTTATTTCTGTACCTATGTAGAGCTTTTCACGTCAATATTTTGTTGGTTCACACTATTTTAAAACTAGATGGTGCTGGCATTTCCTAAGTGACTGATTCGTGACAGTGTTTTTTTTACATTTTTATTTATCGCTCAAACTGTCAGTCAAAGTATTACTTGAAAGACTTGGGAATATGCAGTAAGAGAAACAAAGCAAAAAGTGCAGTGGTCTAAGTCTCGCAAAATAACAAAAAATGTATATTTTGCATCTCCTTACGTTCGACATACATTTTCCCGAACGATTTTTCTAAATTCGTTCTTTATCTCGAGAAAATTTTCTCAAAAATCCTGCTCCAGTGTCCCACGTCCATTTCCTACTCTTATCACTTCAAAATATCTTATCATAAGCCACTAAATCTTAGGAATAATACTTCACTTTGGCTGAATAAAATCCTCGTTTCTCCAACTATTTGCAGCATTCGTTCTAAGTTACGTGTCCGTCTAGCAGTAGTCTGAAAGATTGATCCCGACATTTGCATAGTACTAGGAGATAACACTGTTTTAGTTTGAGCTAGAATTTATAGATTTTTAGTCTGTTTTTGTCGCTTATTAGATTTGTGACTTTCAAGATGGAAAAGAATATGGAATGGTTAGTACGAATTCGAAAACATGTGACATACAATAACCTAACCTACCCTTTTATTTTTTGTTTCCGTGGTGAAAAATCCTCATGGATGTCCGCCGCCCTAGGGCGGGCGGCGGGGTCTGTCAGACTCTTACTGACTATAAACCACCGCGGTGTTTCATCTCACACCTATGCCGGGGGTCGCGGGAACGTACGATCCTTCCGCAACCCCCGACTGGTGCCAGCCCGCCACTGCGGGCCTCCTCGGGTCAGGGGGGGGGAGTGAGGTGTTTGTCTCTCCCCGCTCGACGTCTAAGAGGGGCACGCGTATAACACTACGCGCCGCCACCTCGGGTCCTGATGTGTGGGGGGCGATGGACGTCCCCGAGTCCGTCGCCCCTGGACCCATTTAGGGAGGCTGGAAGAGGGCATTATCCGCCCTCCGCCGACGCCCGGTGCGCCTGATGCGGGCCGGGTGAGTGGACGAGATCTCCCTCTCCCTTTCCGCAGCCTCCTTCTGCGAGACGACCGTTTCGCAGAAGAAACCACCGCGAACCTTTTCTTTTTTTTTTGTTCCCGGGGTGGAAAATCCTCATGGATGTCCGCCGCCCTGGGGCGGGCGGCGGGGTCTGTCAGACTTACTGACTAAAAACCACCCCGGTGTTCCATCTCACACCTACGCCGGGGGTCGCGGGAACGTACGATCTTTAACCCTACCTTACATTGTTGACAGCTGTAAAACTGGTATAGTGTCGAACTGCCTATCTGAATAGGCATTCGTTGCAAGCAAAACACTGTTATTAATTGCATATATAGGTTAGAGCAGTGGTGTCCCAGTGGTATCGGTCATCATTAGTCCGACATACGAGTTTATAGGTCGTGATTTCGATCCCAGACAGGCGCTTGTCTTTGTGTATTTATTTTCATCACCACAAGAAAGAAACGAACGGAAACGAAACGGTGAAGGAACCAAAATTTCAAAATATGTGACATTCATAACCTGCACTGGGCCCGCGTGGTAGATTACGGCCACTCCCTCGCATAGAGAAGAGGGCTGTGCCTCAGCAGTGGGCATATTGTAGGCGGATTGTGCTAGGTTGGACTGGAAGCCAATCCAAATTTAATTCAAAAAAGATTAGGGACAAGATGATATACTTAATAAGGGCTTACTTTCAGTGACTTCTTAGTAATCAGCCCGTTTTCCATCAGCTTTTAAGCTCATCAAAACCAGTCTCCAAATCTAACAAGCCACATCACAATAACTTTGAAATTATTTTCCCAAAATATGCTTCTCCCTACAATTCACAAATCAGCGGACATATTTGCTCACTGAACATAAAAATGGAACCCTTGACAGGTAGCCTGCGCTACCCTGGATGTGCCCTGGAGGGTAGATATCAAATATAATCCGCAGATCTGAAGGTAACTGGCATGTCCGCCATCTTGGCGATAAAAATGTAAGCTCCTCCTCACCTCATACATAAAACTATTACAGTGTAGCGCTTTTTTTGTATTTGACAATAACATTTATTTTTTGGGTCAATGTATTTTGTTTTGTGTAAAAAAAACAATTCAAATATTAAATTAAATTTAAATAAAAGAGGACGCCTGTGCCTCAGCAGTGGGCAGTGGGAATGTCATAGTCTGACTATATAAATATGCAAGTGGTCCAGGATCACAGTATGCGCATACAGGTTTTTTCACACAAAACCTGCCCAAACGAACCAAAAACAAAATCCAATCACAAAACTAATAATGTTTTCGTCACCATCTTACTTGTCAAATTCTGCTATTCGACTGCACAATTTATAACGGTTACACCGTACCGGAAACGGATCCAAGTGAATTCACGTGCGTAGTTTAACGGCTGAAACATGGCATCCGGAAAGGACGGTTACGGATCCGTAAATGTGAACCTACCCTTATACCCTTTGTTCAGTGTAAGGTGGGCCTTATTATGTGCGAATTTCAAAAACGTTGCTTCTACGGGTAGAGGAAATGGATGATGATGTATGGGTTTTGAAGGGTTTTTAATTGTTAGGATAAATGGATATTTTGAGGGATTTTATACTGCTTTTGTGTTTATTGAATGTGAGTTTGAATTTGTTATGAAGATCAACATTTATGAAAACGAGAATGTGTAGGTTTCTGTGAAAAAATCCTCTCCACTTCTATACTTTCTAAAAAGGCGTACGTACCTATATTAAATTCTCAAAGTTGCATTTATTGCAAAAAAAAAGTAGTAAGTTATCAAATAGAGCAAATTTCAAAACAGGCTATTCTCAGGGGTTACTGTTCATCATCCCACTGATGGCCGAGAGCTTTTCCTCACCACTTCAGCTCTTTCCATTCTGGGTTAAAGTGGACCACTGGTCGTTTGTTTTCTCTAGTTCATCGCGCCATCTACATTCTCAGGAGTACCTATAAATAAACTGCAGCTCAACAAATTGATCTTTTATTTAATAGGTACCTGAAGATCATTAGGATTAGATAAACCACCAACCTAATGAGATTTTAATATTAATTATTTCTATTTCCAGCCACTGCAAGCGTGTACATCATAAATATTCACGCTGAATCTTAAAGGGAACGAGCTGTAAACATTTTGGAACCCCGAATGTCACACCGACTGACTTTCTTACTAGCATTATCTAATCTATAGGTATCCTCTCTCTCACTATGCCAGACAAAAATGCACCTTATTTCTTTAAAAATTAGTGGTTTGAGAACTGCAAATGTATTTTGCGATAATTAGTATGCCGTGGCTGTGCGTTTTCGCTGATTGGCTGTTGCAAGAGGGTGAATGAAAAGGGGGGGAGGGGGGATTAAGATTTCCCCTTTATCGTTTCACCCAAATGACTGCCTTCAAACTTGATTTCATAAGATTTTAAATATAAATAAATTGTTTCGGTCCATTGATTGAACCTGGTATGAGAATCGTGCAATGGCTTGGTAGATAATTTTAGGACATTAAAGTATGAAGGGTCTATTAAAATGACACGGCGAGTGATGGTTAGAGTTAATCGACTGTCTATTCTGTCATGACTATTTGATTTAAATTGAAGTTAGTCCTTAAAACGTTCGATCAAAATATACTTATGCTCGATTCCTATAAAACCGAATCGTTTTGCTTAGTAATGGTAGAATTTTATATTGCCCAAATGGGCATATAAATTATAGATTTGTCGTAAGCTAATTTTACCTGTGATAGCTACTTCCATGGGATGGTCTACTTTGCAAAGCTATGAGACTCTCTGACCTTTACCATTATCGATGTAAATACTACTTCGATAATGGTAAAGGTCAGAGTCTTAATTTTAACCGGTTTTAAGGCTCCTAAAACAGACGCGACACGCGATATAATCGCGCGCGACACTAAGGCACCGCTCGTTGCGCGACTTGCGGGGCCTGTGTGTCGCGTGTCGTGTCGCGCCTGTTTGAAGGAGCCGTTATTAAACGGTCCGTAAATTTTAGGATTCGGCTATTAGTGCATTCATGAGAATTAATATTATGGCCATCATTATTAAAAACGACATAAACAGGACAACCAAAAATTAAACTGAAGCAAAAACATTCTTAATTAATGTTTTAAAGAAAATTGTGGCACAGGGTGCCTCCACCAGAATAATACTTCGACTAGACTTACAGACCAACATCACAGTAATATTATAAAGGCCAAAGTTTGTGAGTCTGTTTGTATGTTTGTTACTTCTTCACGCACAAACGGCTGGACCAATTTTGATAAAATTTGGTATGGAGGTAGCTTTTTATCCCGATATTCCCACGGGATCGAAACTTGTGCGGGTGAAACCGCGGGGCGCTGCCAGTGGGCAATAAAAAAAGAGCCAGTGGGCAATAAAAAAAAGCCAGTGGGCAATAAAAAAAAGCCAGTGGGCAATAAAAAAAAAGCCTGTGGGCAATAAAAAAAAGCCAGTGGGCAATAAAAAAAAAGCCAGTCTGCCTTAAAACGCTAAAGGAAAACATCGTGGGGAAACCGGCATGTGTTAAAACAAAAATATCGAGGCCTGTGTCCCGGAATTGTGAACATTATGGGCTGGAGATTAGCTCTATTCTTCCTTGCCGAGGACATACCACGAACCCTTCAAAACTAAGAACATACATAGTTTCAGACGTCCTATAACCACAGGTACACAACAAGAAAACAAATCACAGCCAAGTCTAAGCCCGATTCAAATCAAAACAATTAAATTTCCATTATGGCAGAACCCTTCGTAATACAATCACACATAATCCCTTTGAGAGAACATTAATAGATATATGTTCTAGTATGCTCTAGGTAGGTACTATTAGTTTTAATTAGTTAAACACACTCAGAGGCGAGGCGATAGACAAATACATATGTATAGCAATAGCGCTTATATTAACAGGAGAAGCGAAGCTTTAAGAGCTTTATGAGGAGGCTTTGGTATTGGAAAATGGAGATGTTATTTTTATTAAAGAAAATATGGGAATTTATACAACGTCTAAAGGCTCCTGCAAACAGGCGCGACACGCGATAAAATCGCGCGCGACTCAAACACACCGCATGTCGCGCAACGAGCGGTGCCTTTGTGTCGCGCGCGATTCGCGTCGCGCGGCGCGCCTGTTTGTAGGAGCCTTTAATTATGTTACTCTGTGTCTCAGCAGTGAGAGCAATAGACTGAATATGCTAACTTATGTCAGTGTATTTTTTTATTTGAAATGGGTCTGCTCTTGACTCTAGTCTAGGTCAGAGATGACAGAGACAAAGTCTACGATGGAGTGAGCTTACCCAGAAGACGCCTGTTCACTCTTACTTTGAAGAGATTCGGTTATAATGAATAAAACTTTTATGTTTCAGTCTAGAACATGGCAAAAACATCTAAAGAATTGATGAATCTTTTAATGATAAATAAGGCTTTTATATATGGCTCGAAGAAAAATATTCTGGGGACAGTCTAATAAATTAATAGTAACATAAATATTTATATCATACGGGTATTTATTTCATTAACTATTTAAGAAATTACTTCATCGAATAGAGGTATAATAACTCGAACAAATTGTTGACCCAGAAAACATCGTTGAAGCCAATAAATCATATTTCCAGAACTAGTTTTGAAAAGCCCTCAAATAATCGTGGTTGGTTTTCACACAAATTCAAAGTCAAAGGCTTATCCTATTCATTGATACCCCCTTTACTGTTATTTTGATTAATTAATCTATCCCCTAATTTGAATGCGACAGCCTTGGAGCCCTATGAATAGATACCTACTAGATTTAGATTACTTTGATTAAATTACTTAATTTTGTGAAGCTAGGAAACAAATTAATGTGTCAATGACTTATAGCTTGTAGATATGAGTCATTGACACAGCCGCACGGGTCGATCGAAGGTTAAGCTACATGTGTCGCGGTCAGTTCATGGATGGGTGACCATCCATTACATATCGAGACCCCTACGTGCCTCGGAAAGGACGTTAACACAAAAAACGCAAGTTTTAGAAACAATAAAAGTATATGATCGACTACAGTAAACAAAATCAGAAAAATATATGATATTCTTCAGGATATATGCTAGGTAGATAGTGTGTTGAAAACATAATACAACTAATTTATTTGATACGATAGAAAATAATCATGAAGATACCTCTAAAAATTTTATTTTTGCAATAAAACCCATACTTAATATACACAATCATTCTGATTTTTTGTCAGATTATTCTACAAGCAACATACTAAAATACTAGTGTTTTAATTTTTTAGTCCAAACAATAGTTTTTTTGTAATTAAATAATTACTTCATATTTTGCAATAAATTACCACAGCGTTGTGTCATCGCGCTTCTCTTTCTTTTCTATGCAGTCCGACAGTGACCGCGCTTTAGGTCATGTAAGCCCCTTAAGCCATTGTTCCAGACGAATAATAATTCGTAGATCTTTGACAGCCGCTACCGATAGTCAGAAGCCCGAGAGTCTGATAACCAGTCTTGCCAAGGGGTTATCGTATTACCTAGTAACTATCTTGCAGAGGTAGTGGCTCTATGTACAGTCACGAGCATAAGTATGTATACACTTGACTTTATTCAAAGGCAATTTGCACCTTTATTTTTTAATGAAATTTTATGTTATTACGAACATAGTATTTTCCAACCCATAGGTTTATGTAAAGTGTCGTATTTCAACGTTGCATTCGTCATTTCACGAAAAATTGCAATTGAAAGTTGCCAAGTGTTGACATATTAGTACTCGTGACTGTACTATTCTGCTCCTTCAAACAGCCGCGACACAAAGGCACCGCAAGTCGCGCAACGAGCGCTGCCTTTGTATCGCGCGCGATTACCTATATCGCGTGTCGCGCCTGTTTGTAGGAGCCTTTATAGTTCTGTCATTATTGTTTTCGCTGTTACGCAGTCCGCTTTAATTATAAAATTATGTCTCCAGGCTTCATCGAAATTGTTTATTTAACGAACCTGAATTTCACAGGTATGGCCGCTCATGCGAAATATTTTTTTATTAAAACTGTTGAAGAGAAATAATTCCTCTTTTCATTATGAAAGGTTTTTTATAGTTTACTACGAAAGATTTTATTTAAAATACATCGAATTGGTTCGCGAGAAAGAGCTTAATTTTCCCTTATTTTACTTGAATAATTCTGAACAAAGGGGCTGATTTTGGGTCCAAAAAAAATAGTAAAAGGACTATTTTACAAATTATTTATGTAAAAAGCAGACCTTTTTATTAAACTGTTATGAAAGTTCGTTGAATATGAAATTAAATAATTTACCTGCGTATTTATATTTTAATTATCACAGTTAAATACTTTTTGGTAAGGGTTTCATAATTTTATTCATATTGAAATTGATTTTAAACTTTGCTTAATTACTTAATGAGACAACGTATTTATGTCCAGGTAGGTGTTCGTGCGCACGCACACTGGTTTTACAGGATTCCGACGAATCAGATTAAAACACGGATGCGCTTGCGATGTCCACGCCTGCTCCTTGTGGCGCGAAAACCGATTTAAATTAAAGAAAGTCTCATTGCAAAGATTTTTATCGTTTTCTAGGTAATTTACTACCTTATTCGTTTCTTCGTATGTTAGATTGTTCAGTTACGTAGTCTTGTCTTAAGAATAACCATCCAGCATTCCTAAATCCATATAATCTATACAAATATATAAAACTGAGGCGTCTTTTTGTAAAAAAACAATTCGTAAATGTTTTGTCTGTCTGTTTTGACGGGACTGTCACTAGCAGATAGCTTATGTTATAAGAAGTAAATTAGTCAATTTTTATTTAAAAAAAGAAATAGAATTCCGCGAGAAATCTCATCAATCCAATTTTTTGTCTGACATGCACGCGAAGGAAGTCGCGGGCACAGCTAGTTAAACAATATATCATATCATTCTTTCCCAATAAACACCAACCCAGGTTTCATTTAGTCTCTTCTACCCATTTTCGTATATCTTAAATGGTGTAGAAATAAAAAGTACATTAATAGCTTCGGGACAAGCGTATCTGCAACTGTCAAACTGATCGTCAAATTAATGAATGCCAGGGTGCTGAGGTAATGACATTGTGGGCACTCATTCGGAACTGATAGTAGCCAACAGAATAGAGAGCAGGGTCTGAAAACAGCGGGAGAGATAGCGGGGAGCGATTCGATGAGGAAGTAAGTAAAGTCTGTGAATACTCTTTGACAGAATTTACTTCCTCAACAAATCAAGCAAGGGATAATAATGCCGAAGCTGCAGCAGACAAGAATAACACCAATACATTATCAATAGCATTAAAATGTAGCATAAAATTAGATGGTTCATCAGCAAATCTTATAAAAAATCTTTACTAGTTGAAATTGTATCTTCTGTAAATCGAAAACTTCACTTTTCTCCAAGTTTCGTTTAATATAAAAAGTTTTTTAATTGCATACATATGTAAGGTCCCATTTAAAATAGATGGACAAACTTTTAGTAATCATTCAGACCACCAAAATAAGGACGATGGTAAAAAAATATATAAGAAAAGAGCAATAAATACTTACAAGAAAAATAATCAGCATACGAAAATACACTAATGTGCCGGCAATTTATTATTTTAGCTCAAAATAAAATCACTTTAATCACTGGTTTTTTTTTTGCTTCGTACTGAGCGCTGTGTTAAAATTTGTCTATTTTAATGGGACCCTGTATATTGTGATAAAGTGGTTATTTATTTATTTAATTTAGCCTATGTTGTCCTAATACAAGACAAAGGCCTCCTTGTCTCCATTCCACTCCTCTCTGTCTTGATCTAGTATGGACCATTATAGACCATAAAGTGGTTTTGTTATATCTCTAAGTTTTATTTCGCAAATTTAAGTTTCGTGGTTCCATGAAACTTAAAAGTGGCTTAGATAGAAGCTTAGACTATTAATATTTGAAGCTGTCGTGAAGAAACTGATATTTTTTGAATTAGAACTATCCGCTTGAATCCAAAACCTCTTCTATTGTAGCAATCATTAAAACAATACCTGCATCTCGCTTACCGTTATATTTTGTATCATCTACATTGATATCATTTGAAACAATGACATCAACATTATCATTAACCACACCATCCGCTACCTTCAAAGCTCTACTTCCCACAAAAGCAAATACTACATCTATCTCTTCACAACTAAGTTCACAATCCCTTGCACCATCACCAGGGCTCACAGTGACTTTCAATTGATTTGGCCAGAAGCAATCTCTCCTGATTCTTTGAGAGTACATTTCTTTCCCAGCCAAGTATTTGCATTTACTTGAGTGTATACAAAAGGGGAATTTGCTTACGTTTGTTAGAATTTGAATAAGATAGTCAGTGGGATAGAAACATATTGCTTTCTTTTTTTCTTTTTAATGACTGCTTTGATTCTTTTTGGTGGGTGGCGGAAATTCATTGGAGCGGTGCTAATTAGAAATGGGTGTGCAATTTTGTGTTGTTCCATTGTTTTTTTTTTTTGGCTCTTTTAGTCTTTTCATCATTTGTTTTAGATTTAACATACTGTCAGCAGACTCTAAAAGGTTGCTGGTGATGAAAATATCAGTTTTAATTTTTACATTGCCCTTTGTAATGTTATCTGGACTAATAAATATCATATTTAATCTTGATCTAAACCTGTTGCTACATGCTAGAACAATTTAGATTACCTAAAGGGTTAATAGGATAGGGTGGGGTTTTTTTTTTTTTTTTTAGGATTGGAAATCATCAAATGACCCCTCCCGCTCTGGGTGGAGCGGGAGTGTCAGACTCTTACTGACTAAAACCCACCGTGTTCCTTCCTTAGCCCTTTATGTTCCGGGCCAGCGGTAACCCTTTCGGACAATCCCGCTGAGGGTTAGAGTTATATGGGTCATATATAGGTATTGGTCGGGCTAATTGCTATACATTTCAAAAAACTTTCATTAGTTTATAGAATGATAAATGCCTTTATTATTAATATAATAATATGCATAATTACAGATAATTACCTGTCACATAATTCATGAAAGCAGCCAGGCTTTACATTAACTACAGATGTTGTAATACGATTGTTATGTACTGAACAATGAGCCGTATCGTTATATAAATACCTACGTAGTTACAATACACCTGTAGTTTAACTTTTGTTCTAAACATGCTTAGTATTGAACAAATTTAAGTCACAGTAATCATTTACGAAAAAAAAACCTGACAAAGTCAGACTGTTTTTTAACAACTTTAATTGTGACTAGCTTCTGCCCGCGATTTCGTCCTCTATAAATTTCACCCTCCCCCCATTCACTCTCTTAGGGAGTGGAATTTCGAAAACCCTTTCTTAGTGGATACCTCCTCTTCACATGGAGCACACCTTCCAAATTTCATGTCTCTAGAACTAGCGGTTTAGGCTGTGCGTTGATATATCAGTCTGTCAGGACTTTGAATTTTATATACATATATAGATTACGCCAAATAGAAAGAAAGAAAGAAAATACGTTTATTAAAAAAAAAATCTAAAATCAAAAATCAATCAATCAATAAAAAAATCAATCTTAAATCTTTTTATTTACTTAAGGCTCCTACAAAAAGGCGCGACACGCGATATAATCGCGCGCGACACAAAGGCACCGCTCGTTGCGGTGCCTTTGTGTCGCGTGTCGTGTCGCGCCTGTTTGAAGGAGCCTTTAATCTGTTCACTTTGCGACCTAAAGTGTGATTTTTCTCCTTCTAGACTCTTATATTCAAGTCTTTCTACCGATACATCTTTATACGTGAGTCCACCACATTCGTTTTGGTCAGAGCTTTTAAAGCTTCCATCATCATTTTTTTGTCATCGTCCCACCCTTCACCTTGTTACACTGTAGACTACCTTCAGTATCGTTTCTCCTGCTCCTTTTAAATCCACCTAAAGGTTGTCTTTAAAATATTATTTTTAGCTACAAATCCGCCCATTGTGTCACCCTATGTAACATTTTTCTACGTTTAAAATATCTATAATACCTAGTATGTGTATAGTATGGTGTGCGTACTAAAGACTATTTCATTCTAGTTCTTTTGCCATTTTCTCTCCACCTATAACAAAATCTTCACTCATTTCAAACAAAACTAAATGGACACTTGAATCAAATTGCAGCACCATCAATTAAAACATTCAATTATAAAACCATGGTGATATCAATACACTTGTCATTATTGACATTTCCAAACATTGCCACGTTAGGAGATCGCATCGTGCGTACTAATGAGCCCGTTACTGTTTGTGACGTTTTCATAATTAAATCATAATATGTCATTATTTATAAGCGCGATAAAATCACGCGCGACACAAAGGCACCGCAAGTCGCGCATCGAGCGGTGCCTTTGTGTCACGCGCGATTATATCGCGTGTCGCGCCTGTTTCTAGAAGCCTTAATAGGAGCAGTGGTGGTCCGTGGTAATGGCCCGGACTTAAAGAGTCGTAACTAGTAAGACGTGGTCGGCAGGCACTTTACATTGTATAAATTATATATTTCATCACCACTGCTCTCAAAACGGCAAAGCAAAATATTATGAGGAAACCGGCGTGTCCTAGAACCAAAAATTCGAAGACATGTGACATCTACCAACCCGCACTGGGCCCGCGTGGTAGATTACGGCCCACTCCCTCTCACAGAGAGGAGGCTTGCGTCCCAGCAGTGGGAATGTGATGCTGATTATGTATATGAAATACAGAACTCAAAAAAATTGGGATAATGACGATAGTGATGATGACGACCAGATATTAATTACTGAAATTTATCGCTGGGTAGCTCAACAAGAAGGAATAAAATATGTATGTAGTCAGTAGTCAAAATGACGGACAAAGGCATCGTCTTCATGCTAATAACAACAACATACAACGAGTAAACACATACAATTCTTCTTCAAAGTGCCAAAGCTTGGTGCTACAATATTAGTTTAACGTCTGTAAAAGCTTGAAGTAAACTAAAAACTATAAATAAATTTCCGCAGTGATCTGACAAGTTCTCCTAATTTCCTCTATTTCAGAATTTTCGCTATCTTCCAAAACACAAAGAAAACATATATAAAACCCACATAATAACTCTAAAAACTCAATCTTCCAATAGAATTGTCACAACTTTTCATGTTTACGTTCATCATAAATAGATTGAATTTTATACCGGGGTCGGAACAATAAAAATAAATTGCTTTTCGGTCCGTCAATACGCAGCGAATAAAATTGCAATAACGCCACCCCGTTGAAGCAGACGGATGGATAGATAGATATACTATTGTATGATAATCTGTTACAGAGTAATCCCGATCTCTCAGGGACCAGCCAACCCTGAGTCTGGCAAGCAAGACGTAATCGCACAATAAATAGTTGGCAACACTAACGCATCTGTCACTTAACTAGTAAAATATACAAATGTCATTCAGCAACTCCGTGAAAAATCGCGCCGTTCTGTACCACCCCTAGCGGGTACCGTCGACAAACAAATCGTTTCAAACTTTAAAATAAAGCATTAAAGTCGATTTTTATATGCACGCAACAATGAATAAATTTAAATATTTGTTAACTTAAAATGTAACCCATGTTACCGGAAATACAGTCTAAATTGCACGGGTGAACATTTGTTTCTTCAATTGTGTTTAACGCAAGCTGAAAGCAACTCTGTATTTTCAGTTCTAAAGGTTGAAATTGAATGTGTTTGTTCCCGATTCCCGTCAACCTAACGTAGGGGTTATTTAACTTTGAAGTCGTTCAAAAGACCCACGTTTTGGGATTCTGGTGGATTTCTTTTTGGATTAAAGACCCCATGAATATAATGATAATGCATTCGAGGGTTATTATAGGGCGATTTTGTCACGCGTCAGCGTCTGTATAAACTTTTATTTTTATTTTATAAAAGGAATCATGTACCGTCAGATCAAATAAGAACTCATAATGATGTGATTTTCAATTCTTTTATTGAGTTAAATTGCTGTAGAAGTGAAGTAATCAGTACTTTTATCTAGAAAGCTATGAGAAGACAATTTATGAGTACCTACAATGTCAAGTAGTTTTACAAGCTAAGAAATTTTAAATATTGGGGTAACTGGTAATGGTAAATTTTGGATTGATAGACATCATTATAAATTATGTCTATCAATAATTACAGATAAAAAAATCAAGTATCTTGCTTCTTAGTACACGAGGTTGTCGACATGTGGGACGTGGGTTTGCAATCGTTGTACCGATAATCGTTACGGTTAATGGCGAAAAGGACGACCAACACGGCTTTCATTGCGCGGCTGGTTGAAGGCTTGATTCAGAAAGCAGTACTCCTGAAACATCACGCATAGTAAGGCGGTTCCTCTCTCCAGAGCCCTGACCACCGGCAGCATGGACCACAGTCCTGATGTCGATAGGCTACTATTTTAAATATTTTTTTGTTTTTTTATAAAAATATTAAAAATGTAAATAACATGTATTGAAGGGAAAATATATAATTATTATGCAATATTGCTTTATTATTCCAAAATTACTCTTTTTCTTTGCGCAATTCTAATCGTACCTGTTTGCAAATAAAACCATACTTATATGCCGACAGTACTAAGGGTGCTTCACAAAAATAACCCTTTGAAGTGATAGTTAATGGTGTTTACTTAGCAAAAAACATTTTAAATTATACCCAGTGTGTGTTCAAATGTTTGATAGTTTGGGGCCAATATTTGCGTTTATGGTCGATTGGTGTGTATGCACTGGCGTTTGTTTATTTATACTTGTTTTTTTTTTGTTTCAGGTATTGGCTGAAATCAATTTATGGGCTGAAGCTAAACTGTGTTTGGATTTTTTTTATGGTGAGGTTTAATAGATAGTGATACATAACATCAGGCATGTATTAAGACTCCTACAAACAGGCGCGACGCGCGACGCGAATCTCGCTCGACCCAAAGGCACCGCTCGTTGCGCGACTTGCGGTGCCGTTGTGTCGCGCGCGATTTTATCGCGTGTCGCGCCTGTTTGAAGGAGCCTTTAAACGAATGCCTAGGGTAGGCAGAGGTGCACATACTATATTACACTCTCATTTCGCCAATGAGGACCTAAAACACGTCAACCAGTCTTACCAACGGCTATCGTCTTACCCAGTATCTGGTTTGTGGAGGTCAGATAGGCAGTCGCTCCATGTAAAATAGTGGTATTCAGCTGCATCCGATGATACTGGAAGTCGACCCCAACATATTTTGGAATAGGATTTATGCAGATTGAAGAGCTCATTTTGATAAGATCTACGAACTTATACCATTTTTCTCAATTGCTATTGCAAAACACGAAATTCTATTTAGCCTAACCTTTCGAATATGCCATCAAACTTAGCTATACACCCAGTGATGGATCAGCAAAATCTTAATACCCACAATTTCTCAGCAACACGTACTTTGGTTCAACTATTTTGCCACAGCGAGAGAATTTCCGTGGATAATTTAAATGTAAAATTTATGTTAATCACGTTCACACCTTGAGTGTTTTGTGAACCACGGTGGCTGTTCTGTTTTCTGTACATCGACATAGAATAAAAATGTAGAAGAGAAACACTTCCGAACGCATTCTAAATAAATGCCTTCTGTTTAAAGGCTCCTTCAAACAGGCGCGACGCGCGATAAAATCGCGCGCGACACAAAGGCACCGCAAGTCGCGCAACGAGCGGTGCCTTTGTGTCGCGCGTGATTATATCGCGTGTCGCGTCTGTTTGTAGGAGCCTTAAAGCGAACAATCGGGAGTCAAACTATTGATACTTGAATTGAACTATAACTTAGCATAATTTACTTCAAACGCAACCGAATCCAATACCGTAAGTCCAACCCCGGGAAAACCGTGAGTTAGATAACATATTTAAGAACACCTTTCCGAGCTAAAACTCTAGATAAGTGCCCATTGTGCCACGATAATCTTATCTGGGCATATTTATGGTAACCTAGGTCCTAGTTCTAGGTAAGCTTGGTTACCTAGATTTTAGACCGAGAAAGGTTTTCGTTGTATATTGTAGTATATGGGTCCCAGTAGTGCGTTATGTTCAAATGTTGGTAGTTTTATGTAGATGAATGTTGTGTTTAGAGCCTTGTAAGACTACGTCAGGGTTTTAGTTTAGACAAGATTGCAGGCTTCTTGTCTTTGAAGGCTTAACATTAAGTTTTTGGGAAATAGTCTTTACTCTTACCGAGATTTTATGATTGTAGCTTTCTTGTGACGAGCGCCTCGTTACTTTGGAGAGTATGCTAAGATAAGCCGCGAAATTTAAATTTTCTTAAGTTTTTTGCCATTTTTGCCATAGACTGAAACCGATATGACTTTACGGAATTATAATCTTTAGAATTAGCAATGCAACTCCTTGAGTTAGAATTGGCTTCATCAGAATCATCATTTCAGCAGAAAGACGTCCACTGCTGGACATAGGCCTCCCCCAAGCACCTCCACTTCGACCGGTTCTGTGATTCTCGCATCCAACGGGTTTTCACAAGGTCGTCGGTCCACCTTGTGGGAGGCCTTCCAACGCTACGTCTTCCGGTACGCGGTCGCCACTCCAGAACCTTTCGGCCCCATCAGCCATCTGTTCTGCGAGCAATGTGCCCTGCCCTGGTTCTCCTGCGGATCTCCTCATTTCTGATTACATCGCACAGGGAAACTCCAAGCATAGCCCTTTCCATTGCCCTTTTTTTTTTGGGATGGGAAATCATCAAATGACCCCTCCCGCTCTGGGGGGAACGGAAGGGAGTGTCAGACTCTTACTGACTAAAACCCACCCGTGTTCGTTCCTTAGCCCTTTATGTTCCGAGCCAGCGGTAACTCTTTCAGACAATCCCGCTGACCCGGCAGCTTTTCCGGCATTTCCATTGACCTTTGGGTGACTTTTAGCCTTCTAATAAGGCCCATTGTGAGCGACCACATTTCAGTGCCATATGTCATCACTGGCAACACGCACTGGTCAAAGACTTTCGTCTTGAGACACTGCGATATGTGGGACGAGAAGATATTGCGTAGCTTCCCGAACGCTGCCCAGCCAGAACCCAGAATTGGCTTCAAATGTCATGATTTCATGAAATAGTTGTTCAATACGGTAATATGAACTTATTACTATTTGTTTTTTTCCTTAGCACGAAGTTACAACTAAAGTAGGAAATAACAATCCTTACACTGAAATAACAAAATCAGTTGGTGGTATTCAAAGTTGTAGGATCACTTTGTGCACACCTACAGCCATTTAGGCTCCTGCAAACAGGCACGACGCGCGACGCGAATCGCGCGCGACACAAAAGCACCGCTCGTTGTGTTTGTAGGAGCCTTTTAGCGTGGAAAAAACAAAAGACATTCGATCTTCTTAAACCTTCTGCAAGCACATGCCTAGAGCAACCCTATCCACACCTACCCATAACCGTAACGCCAACTAACTTAAACTCTAACCCTTCTACCCACGATTGCAACTAAGTTATTTCAGTCAAATAGTCTGTAATATCGCTGATATAAACTTAAACTTCCCATCAACACGAAGGGCTAAGTAAATCTTATATGCAAATGTAGTAACTTAGACTTCGGTAGAAGGCACAGGAGGTTAGCGAGGTTAGAACTACTCAAGTTTAGTAACATTTAGATCTGGGTAGATTTGAATAGGGATTGGAGGATAGATGATAACTTTGATAGTGTTAATACTGCACCTGTAACTCCAGCCAGAATCCCTACGCACAACGGACCGAATGGGAGTCTAATGGCCGTTTTCACCATCGTTCCCTCAACCAATCCTTATCTAAGGGTCACTTAACATAAGAGACTCCTTAAATCAGCCCCTTACCTAAGTTTGTTTTCACCAGATTAGGGGATACTTATGTAAGGGCTACTTACTTAAGTGACAGTTTTTTTTTTTTATCAGGGAATCCGAAAATCGTACTTTTTCATGAAATTACCGATTTTGTATTCCATTGATAAATCATGTAGATTTAATGTAAAATAAAACGACTAAATACAAAGACGACATAAAATAAAGATGATTACATTTAAAATACATAAAATATCACCAATTTTTATATTAAATTACTGACTAATGCGGAATGCTATTGCCATCTAAAAAAAGATGTGTTAAAATAATGACAACTTGACAGATGACAGCGCGCCTGCGCATTTGTATGTTATTGTTCGCGTGTGATTATTTCATCGTATTTTAATAAATTCATTATATATTACATCTCCACGTTTATTAGTTATACTCTTTGGATTATTTATCGTGTATTTGTGTTGTCTTGTCGTGTATTTTACTATTTTATGCAAAAAAGTGGCAGAAAAACGGAAAAGGGGGCAACATTACAACAGTGACGAAAAAGAAAGGTTAATAAAATTGGTCATAGACGATAAAGACACAATATTAAATAAAAAAACAGACGGGACAACGAACGAGGCAAAATCTCACGCTTGGGTCGCTCTGACCGACTCTTTCAATACAGCAGGAACAATATACAGGTTTGTTATTTAATTGTAATACTTGTTAATCATTTTCATTCTTATTTAAACTGTACGTGCTTATTTATTTACAGTATCTAAACCTATGTCTTTTTACATTTTCTAGATCAAAAGATTCTCTAATGAAGATGTGGGAAAAACTCAAAAGTGACAGCAAGGTGTACTACACTGCATCACGAAGAGATGCAACACAAACAGGTGGAGGACCATCTGTGATAAAGATTGATCCGATTTTGGAGCAGGTGTGTGCTGTACTTGGCAGGGGCTGTACAGGCATTATAGGCGTCCCGGACAGTGATTATGTGGAAGAAATTACTGTTTCGGATTCACCGGCCAAAGTCATCTGCATTGAAAAAGAAAATGTACCTATAGAAATACATAACTTTGAATTGCAAGAGGCAGAGTCAAATATAAATGTAAGTATGTGTACCTATTTACTACCAGTTCATCCCCTTGACCAGTTTTGCTTATACTGAAACTTAAAAATTCAATTTTCATTATAATAATAATAATAATTTAAAAAAAAAAACCATTTTTTTATATTTTTAAATGTTTTTTTTTACTTATTTTTATATTTTAAGAAATATTTAAAAATGTAATAAAATAAGAAAACTAAATAAATAAATGAATAATAATTTATTTATTTGTTAACATATACTATTTACATTAACTATTTGCCTACAAAACTTATTATAATAATAGGCATAGGCAATAGATTGATCTCGTATATTGTCAAACAAACATTAAATATAAACAAAGACTTGTTCCTGTTGACTCAGACCTTAGCTTTGATTGGTGAATTATTTCTGATGAGCAGTATACTTTGTGTTTGTACCCTAACTACCCTATTAGTCTCATGTTATTCCATATTTTTTCCTTTATTTTTTAGATTGAAATTGAAGGTAAAAACATTAGCAAAACACCTTTGTGGTCCAGAAGACGTCCTCGTCTATTCCAGCCTAATGAAAGGTCAGAAGCTGTGTCTACACTATGCAATAGCTTCAAAGATATTAATATAAAAAAAAACAAAATATTGAAGACCTAAAGCTGCAGCTATTGCAAGAGGAGATAGAATTTAAGAGAAAATTATATAACCTTCAACTAAGGTCAGCTACAATAGAAGTGGAAATTAAAAATGAAGTACTTTGTCAAGTAAAAGGTAACATATTTTTATTAGAATTAAGTAATAAACATCATTTAGGTACTATACATATCTTCAAAATATTGTGTTACTCGATCTCTTACAGATCCATAAGTGTTGTCATCATTGTTACCCGTTATTCTGGGGATTTGTCCGCTGGTAATTAATTCTTCCAAATTGGGAATAGACCCATCATTACCTGGTTCACTTTCCTTCCTAAGAATGCAAATATTGTGTAAAACACAGCAGGCTACAATAACATTTACTGTAGTCTGGAGTTTCAACCGTATTCCAAGAGCTAGCACGGGAAATCTTCTTTTGAGAACTCCATACTGGCGTTCCACCATGTTTCTAGTTTTTATGTGGGATTCATTGTATTTTCGTTGTCCCAATGTAACTGGATTTAAATATGGTGTAAGAAGATGACTGAAATAAGAAATTTTGTCTTTTGCAGGTGGTGTTTTACCCTTACAAAACTTATTTGGAGTACAAAAAAAGACTGAATAGAATTGGAGTATGAAAAAAGACAATTGATATTTTTATAAATAAATTACTTATTTCTTTTAATATTGTTTTTGTTCTTACCTTTAGGGGATATCCACTATCACCTAATAAATATGCACCTGCATAGTCACCTCTCTCAAATCTGGCATACCTCATACTATTTTGGTAAATAGCCGAGTCGTGTGTTGATCCAGGCCAACGTGCAACAACATCAGATATCAATAAATTAGGTAAACTTATTGTTTGGACGTTGATTGACATGTAGGACTTTCGGTTACGAAAGATTTCAGCATCATCTCCACCTGTAAAAATTAAACTATTTCAGTAAGAACTTTTAAAACATAGGTAATGTAAAAAAAGTAAATTCAATTAAGTATACCTACCTGGTGATTGTATTTTAATATGTGTACAATCTATACAACCTAAAATATTTGGAAAGCGAGCAATTTTGTAGAAATCTTCTTTTACTATAGACTTGCTCTTCGGTGTCTGGAAACTTTATAAATTCACTTCGTAGTGTTACAATAGCTTGAGAAACCCTTTTTACTATTCTACTACAAGTAGCTACGCTGATTCCTCCCATATCAGCCGCTGCGAGTAGATGATTTCCAGTTGCAAAAAACCTCAGAGTACATAACAACTGATTAATTGGAGGTACTGACTTATTCCTGCAAATATTAAAAAAAAATTAGGCAAGTACTATAGTAGTACTATAGTAGTAGGTATATTCTTTGACAGTTCCCAGATAACTATTGGTGTATAGGTACCTAATCAGCAGTGTAGTAGGTACTTACCTAATTAGACAAGTGACTAGGGTTAAAACACAAAATAAGAAAATCAAAATAAATAAGTTTAAAAAATCATACCTGTCATCTGTATATTCTATAAAGTGTTCTATTCTTTCTAACAAAAATAACACACTGTCCTTGGATAACCTAAATCTTTTGAAGAAGTCCTGATTATCATATTTCGTGAAAAAATCCGGTCTCTCACGATAAATATGTGGCCGTCTGAATAAACTTTGATTCGTAACTAAATCCACAGTTTCGATAGCTTCTAAACTCTCGATAAAATCTTCCATTTCGTAGGAATTATGAACGTTCAACAACAAAACAAACTGTCACTTAGCGCTAAGATGCCGAATATCGGGTCCCTATAATTAAAGGATCCCTTAGAACCATAAGTGTCCCTTAAGTGATGGTGAAAACGAAACTAACACTTAAAATTTCTTAAGGGCCTCCCTAAATTTAGGGAACGATGGTGAAAACGGGCATGAGTGCGGAAAAGGGAGTCCTATCATCATCATCATCATCATGCACCTGTAACTAAAAGATCAATTATTTCGTACATAGCTCGATTGTTTGATCCACTAGGCTGGTTAGCTCCTAGTGTGGTTTTAGCAAAAACATTCATCCAAAAATTATGGCTTGCAGGGGTTAGTTGGGATGAAGAACTAAGCACTCAATGAATAAAGGAATGTAATGTTTACCGTGATGAGTTGTCACAACTTAGTAAGGTACGGATACCTCGTTGGCTTGGCACTAAGTCAAACGATGATCTTGAGCTGCATGGCTTCAGTGATGCCTCCAAAAAAGCATACTCAACCGTTATTTACCTGCGGATAAGTAGATGAAGTCAAAATTCAAGTCATCGACACGCAAACTGTAATCACGAATTCAGCACATGATTCTAGACCCTGTTTACCTCCAGAAGCCTCTGCCAGTCCACTTGATCTTCTTTCACGCCAGTAACACAGCTCTGGCGAAGCTTTGCAACAAATTTTTTATGTTAAGTAAGTTTCCGTCCGCGTGGTACGTCGATAAAAATTAGCCTTGGTAGGTAAGCAGCCAAAAATGTGTGTCCTTTCCCGGGATTCAAAGTATCCCCATACCAAATTTCACAAAAATCGGTCCAGCCGTTTCGGAGATTAGCAGGAACAAACAAGACAAACAAAATTTTTTTAAATCGTTTTTTTTTCTAAGTACCGTATATCATATGCATTTACTAAAAAACTGGCCTTTGACATTACAAACAGACACTTCAATTTGATTTATTTGTATAGAGAATAGATGAACTATCTTAAAAAAAAACGCTTCTGTCCGCACCTTGACCGCTCCCTATCTCATCCGCGGACTGATGATATTGCGTAATAGTTGTCAAGTGTGGCCTGCCCCCAGATGGCGACTCAAGCGTTTTAGGGAAACGCAAATATGCTGCGCTTCTGACCGTTAAATAAATGTTTGGATAAAACTAGGCATGTGTTATGAGTTTAGGAATAACTTTATTAGCATTTTCGTAAGAATTCGTATGGGAAAAGCACACCTCACCTAGTGAGTGTGTGTCCTGTCTATATGATTTTGATTACTATTCGGTTCGTCAAGCGTGGTTTTGAAGACCATCATCTGCCTAGCCTTTTCCCAACTCTACTGTAGTTGGCTTCCAGTCTAACCAGATGCAGCTGAATATCAGTATTTTACATAGAACGACTGCCTATCAGATTTCTAAAACTCAGTTACTAGGTAATACGATAACCTTTGTAAGACTGGTTGTCAGACTTTCGGGCTTCTGACGACCTGTAACGACTGTCAAAGATCCACGATTAACAGCCGGAACCAACGGCTTAACGTGCTTTCCGAGGCACAAAGGGATGTCGGTATGTAAAGATCACCCATCCACGGACCGGCCGCGGCAAGTGCAGCTTACCGACCGATCTGTGAGACTGATATTACTTAGCCGCGAGCGGACCATGACCACAATAATTAATTGTGCTGCTCAAATCAACTTGAAATATATTGACCTTAAAGCAAATTGCCCGGAAAACGATATAAGGCACATTTTGTTGTGGGAAATTAAAAACACACAGATAATATTAATCCATGGGAAAAGCTAATACACTATTCACTCCTTTCGCAGTCCACTTCATCATCAAGTTCTTCTAGCTGTGCTGCTGGGGCGTTTGTTGCGTTCTTCCCAGCTAAAGCACTAAGAAGTGATAAGGGCGGGAGTTTTAGGAGACTGTCTTATGTAATGGTGACGTTCAAAATCTGCTGATCAGTTTCAATAAAAATGACTTATGATTTTGCACTCCCAAATTCAACAGAAAGTGTCAAATGTTCCGTAAGTGAGTACCACATCTAAGAATAATCGCGTTCAATCAATCATAATTGTCTAAATCAAAACTTTGACCCAAATAATAAGCAGATCAAAAGTTAAAAGTCAAATCAATCAAAATTTTATACCAATTAGGTATTAATTTGCTTAAGTTTCACATTGGCTCCTCCTTTAACTCTTTCAAATAACAACCCCTAAATAATTTAATGGCAGTTTAAAATGTAACTTTCCACTTTAACTTAGTTTTGGACATCGTTAATTACTTATGTCGTGTAGCGGAGGCCTTATTATTATTTTTGAAATAACCATACTTTTCTTGCTAAATTGTATTGAAGAGTTTTTTTTTAATTTTTTTGTTAGGGAAATCAAACAGTAGTATATAAAGTAAATGGAAGAAACTTTACAGTAAGCTTAACAAAATATACTAATCACTACATTTCTCACAGATTACAATATATATATACATTTACTAACTGAAGGCAAACGAAACTAGTCAGAACAAAACAAAAGAAAATAAACGTATCAAAACAAATCCCGTGTTTGTATGTTGTATCCTACGGGTCCTACAGTAACAATAATAATTTGCTTAAGCATACGGAGTGTACTGCTGATCCCTCAGAATTTTAGCTATACATATTACTTTTAAAAGAAACGATGGATGGACTGTGTGAATGATGATATGGTTAGAAAGGAGGTAACTACCGGGATATCGACTAATATAGAAGTATGGAAGGCCAAGAACCTGGACATCCTTAATAGGGTGAAGCGATACTTTACGCCTGGACAGCTTTTAATCCTTTACAAAGCACAAGTCCAATCCTGCATGGAGAATTGCAGCCACCTTTGGGATGACTCAGCGAAATACCAACTTGCCGCGCTTGACTCGGTGGAACGCAGAGCTAAGAGGCTCATTGGCGACGTAAACCATCCAGATGCACTGCAAGTTACCATCCCTGCCTAGTTGCTATTCCACCAATTCGCACTAAGCGTTTGCAAATGTCCTTTATAATGCGCACAGCAAAAGAGTGTTCTCTCTACCTGCGCGTGCGTTTGTGTTTCCGAATGCATACAACCCGAATCTCTTCAGAGTAAGAGTGAACAGTAACTCTTCTGAGTAATCCCACTCCATCGTAGACTTTGTCTCTGTCATCTCTGACCTAGACTAGAGTCAAGAACCTATTTCAAATAAAAAAACTGGCACTCCGGTAGTGCCGACAGAAGTGAAAACTTGAACAATTACGAGTGTATTTTGTGAATCGTCTTATAAACAAAACAGGCGTGTTGTGTTCCTTATTTTATAGGGTTTTTTGCAAATCAGGTATGATGACCAAAGTGACTGGTTTATTCTTCTCGTGAAAGGAATTTATTCAGATTTACAAATAAGCACACAGGATAGACTTCAGTTCGTGGTGTTGGTCGCGGCAGTGGTAAGAGAAGCAAGCCCATGGAGCTCGTCGTCAGTTATATATCCGTGGTTCAGCGCCATCTCGTCGTTGTTGGATGAACTACGTAGTTAGTACGCGAGGCCCTCGTAGTTCTTCCCGATGTACATAGATGGCGCTGTCCTCAACAACGCGCGTCTTTCGTTTTACGTCTTACGAATCTTACGATCAGGGTCACGTGACCTGACGCGAATTTAGAAGTTTTTACCCATTCCAAAAAAAGTACACAGCGCCGCTAAAGAAGTTTTCACTTCAAAAAAAAATGTCAAATAAAAAAGTTGTTCTAACAATATTTTCTTGTATTATATATTTCTAAAAGCAAAGTAAATCTTAACTGGTAAAAAGCCACTACTGGCCATGAGTCCCAAAATAACTTCGTTTTTCCAAATACTGCCTTTAATATATCGATAACCTTTGCAGTCCAAATACCTATGCCATTTACAGCTCACAGAAGGACCTATAAATTACTAGTAATAGCTGAGTATGAAACACACAGTGGAATTAAACCTACCTGGCCAAATGTTTACAAAACACACCCACACAAGTCTCCCAAATATCTTGTGACTACATTTTAATTAGCACACCCACAAACACAACCCAGGCGACCAATCTGCTGAACACCCCGATTACCCAGGTTGTTGATATATTTATGTATAGCAGTAAATCTATGTTAAATGTTAGCATGAACTTTTTTGCTTGAATTTTATGTTGTTGGTTTAATGCACGTTTTGGTGTATACTGTAATGAATTTTACACGGAGCGACTGCCTCGATACCCCTTGGTAAGACTTTTAGAATTTTGACTGTCAAAGATACGATCTACGTGTAAGAGCAGCAAACAATTGTGTAATAAATAAATAAGTAATTACTTAAACCCACAACAAATCAAACGCCAACCTTTTGGAATAATGAAACATTTCATTATTAAAAAACCTCTTGTAACAGGAATGGAAACGAATTCAATATCGTAATGTTTTTATTCAAATAGGTCTTTTTAAGTACTCTTAAATCGCCAGGAGCTATGGTTCGATGCAGTGATTTTGCCGAAACCCGAAATTAAATCAGGACGCGAGGTATTCGTTTGCATTTTACTCTGAAATTAAAAGGTTTTGGGTTGATGGTTGACAGAAGGTACCTACAGGTTATGTTTTACCCATATATATAACTTGATATGACTATAATATGGATACTAGCTTGTTGCCTGCGGTTTCATTAATATTCTAGGGAAGCGTTTCAAGACTCCTACAAACAGGCGCGACACGCGATATAATCGCGCGCGACACAAAGGCACCGCTCGTTGCGCGACATGCGGTGCCTTTGTGTCGCGTGTCGTGTCGCGCCTGTTTGAAAGAGCATTTACTTGGGGTAAATTATTTCATCACCACTGCTCTCAAAACGGTCAAGGTAAAAATCGTGATGAAACGGGCATGTCCTAGAACCAAAATTCGAAGACGTGACATCTACCAGCCCGCATTGGATCCGCGTAGTGGATTATAGCCCACTCTCCCTCACCGAGAGGAGCCCTATGTCCCAACAATGGGAATATTATAGGCTCATTATGCTATCATTATCATCACCTTTCACAATCCATCCATCATTTCTGTAGTCTTCCCCTTTTCTTTAAGATTTCCACATTCGTACATTAGCTTTGAGCTTGGCCATATCAAACAACCGATAAAAAACCTCAAGGGAAATAAATCCAAGTCAGCTAATAATACACCAACAATACTACTGTAAGCAGTTATTCTGAACCATTCGTTATATAGTCCTAATTTTCTTCTTTGATTCTTTCATCGTCTACTTTCACCCTTGACCCATCATTCGTTACTATTAGCTTAAAGAACCTCTATTATCCAACAAACATCTTTTATCACATCCACGTTCAGTCCATATTCAACCCTAGGGTGAGGGGAGTAAGTCCTGTTTCGACAGATCCTTCGTGTGAATATAGGATGTTTCGTTTTCTGTAGCAGTGTTCCTAGCCTTATATAAATGCTAACAAAATGTCGGGTTCGCGTGATATACACTACTTATCGTACATTTGCTATTTTGCATATATTACCTTGGTATGCATATTCTGTTGTCGGTGACTTTACCAATTTTATGTTTCCGCTTCGTTCGCTAATGTAATCAATGCTAGGTCTTTCATCCATGGAAGATAATGTTTTTTATGCTAGATAATTTTGGGTGCAATAACGTACAGATCTTTTATGGACTAAAATGTGAGGTATATGAAGCTTTTGTAGTATAACGATTAAGACGAAATCCTGGGCTATGTACTTTAGGATAGGTTTATATATAAGGGATTGGGGAGTGAAAAACACGGTACCTGCTCGCCAAGTTGTAAAACTTTTCGGAGGGGAGCTGTTGCTATGGGGCGAACAGGTTTTTGCTTGACTACCTGTCAACAATTGGATTTCTACAGGATTTCTTACATGTGTTTGTGTGGAGTTTACAGTTAAATATGCGTCTTTCTATATCAGATCTAAATGTTTGTTCCTACTATAAGCATACCACAATTGCTTGTATGTCATAATATTGAATTTGATTCTTATATAGTTTCTTCTAATAAAATATCTTCATCTAATGAAATATGAACATATGACTGGTTACGAAAGACGGAGAGGCCAGGCTGTTGTGATGCAGCATGGGAGAGGCCTAGTAAGCTGAGTTGATTGAATGAAATAATCTCCTAATAGTTTTCGTTTAATCGTTTGTTTTTGCCTATAAACAATCAAACTGGAAAATAGTACAGTACCCGGCGATAAATATTGCACATCGACCTTTGGAAAGAAACAATCGGCTAATTTCGGCTTCGTAGAGCGTTATCTCTGTCGCACGAAATACAAACAGTCCGGTATCTATTAGGAGCTGTTAAAACAATTATGATTTGCTTCTTTTGATAATTATTTTTATTCTTTGTATAAAATGGTATTGTGTAAAAAGGTCGATGTCGATGTCGATTTATCGCCGGGTACTGTAACTGCTTTTAATCAGAATATTGTAATTCTTAAGGTTTTTTAGTAAACCGAATGGTAACGCTGCAATATGAATACGTTACGAGTAGGCACGATTTATTTTCAACACACCATAAACTCACAACTTCCCAAAACATTTCTCTCACATTTACAACTTAATCAAGTTCACGGAAAACACTTCAAACTTAAACTTACAACTTTACCTGGATTCAGCAAATCCTGGATCCGCTTAAAGCTGCGTAAAGCTTCCAAGGGTTCACATTATCATAACTTTGAGTTGCCTGAGCCCTTGATCCCAGGTATAATCCTTGATCAACGCCATCCCCTCAGTTTAGAATGGGCCATGATGGGCCACTAGGGCGTTATTTCAATAATGCGATCGATCTTCAAGTTAACAAGTTACGGGTAACATTTACTTAATTCTTTTTCGCATTTGTTAAAAGTTTCCTGTTTTAAGTGTTTCTTTGCCTGTTGTTTTTTCAAGATGGTTTGTTTACTGTTTGTTTGTGATTCGTTCGTTTTGCTTATTCGTATCCATCGAAAGGACATATTGTTTTGTGTTTTATTGCTGTTGGTATAAACGGCTGTATCCTTTGTTTATTCACTTTGCATGGCAGCAGTAATTCCTTCAATATTCCAAAAGATATCTTAAAATACTTGACGCCTTCCGAAATATTTTCACGCCGGAATGGCCAAAAAATATTTCAACACTTTTCTTAAAATATCTTCGAATTCTTCGCAAATCTTTAAGGAGTTCATGCTTCAAAATTCAGAATAAAGTCAAGAAAGCGCCGTTGTTCAAGCACCAGTATCTGAATCTATTTACTAGAGACTTGGAGGCATCCAATGCAATCACTTTGGACCTCCTCTAGGACCTACCGAGATCCCCCCGCGAAGGGATGCGACATTAGCATTTTTATCGATAAAGAAAATTTTGACTGATCATTGTTTATACTGCGATTATATTTAAAGGCAATTGTTGAGTCTTATAGTGTCTTTTTTGTGTGTAGAAAATATTTTGGAAAGTTGCTTTTGCCTTTGTGTTCATAAAATTTTAATAGTAATTAATGCCACAAGTTAAAAATACTCGCGCTTAGAGCAAAACTTTTACATTAAAAGACTTCGTTAGTTAAACAAATTCATAGATCAGTGAACTTAAAATTCCTATCAAAACTTTTGTAATTTAAAAATATACATCAATAGATGCTATAAAAACATTTTAACTATAATTAAAAAAGCAATACTTACAACGATACGATCCATTCTCGATTGATGGCTAGAGTTGGCACCTAAACTATCGATGTCCATCCCGGGATCCGTCTAAACGCACCCGGTGCGCCGAATTTCCATACGTACACAGAGTCAAATCCAGCTGAAGTTATTGGCCATCCCGCGGGACTTCAATATATTCGACTATTTTTATTTACTTGAAAGGAAAAGCTTTCGCGCGTTCACTACGCCCTACCGTCTCGCGGACGTAAAACGACCGTGGAATACGTTATTTTGCGTCACATCTATATTCTTTAACGTTCTTTTTTAGAAAATTTTAAGAACGCACCAGACATGAAAAAAATTGCGCATATTTAAAAAACGGAACGTTACTAAGAGGAAATGTTCGATATTTAAAATGTTATTACAATGGAATGCTTTTCTTATGTGGAATGTAAAAATGCCATGGTTTTTATGTCATTTGAAGTGCTTTTGTCAGAGAAATGATGCACTCAAAAACTTATGTTCAATATAAATCGCCAACATTAATTGGACAAAGAAACTCATCTCCCAAGTTTTAAGCGTTCTCTTTAGAAGTTTATTTTATACTACAATAACGAACATAATGCTATTTAGACCACCCACGACTATTATCGTTCCCACAATATTACAACATGAACTCGCAATAAAAAAAAATCGTTAACAGTTGTGAAGATTTAAAAGATTTTGTAAATTATTACAAAATCTTTTAAACCTTCTTAACTGTTAACAATATTTTTAACTAAGTCGTCATGTAGTAATTATGGTATTTGAGAAAACTTCATATTTCTCACACGAAAGTGTGGAAAAAGGTCATTTGACTTTTCTGAAGCAAGTGGGTACTGACCAATGTTTCAACACACGTCATTTTACACCACAAAGGATAAATTCGCGATGTGAACAATGTTTGTTATAAAATACAGCAAATATTCACCTGTCTTTGTCGTTATTCTTGCTCCAATATTACTAACATAACACCTCAATACCACCTCGAATATCATTAAACCACCCCTTAAAATCTACGCAGTAAACATTAAGATAACTTCACAAACAATAATTATTGTGGCAAGAGAAAAAACGCGGGAGATTTTAATTAATAAAATGGCGGCTGGAATTTCTGCAATTCAAACATGGCGGCCCGCGGCCCAGCCAATGAGCGACTCTTTATGTACATATGCTAATGAGTGACAGCCCTGCGCGAATGGAATTGTCATGTAAGGGCTGTCATTACGTTATACTGTGAGGTTACAGGGATGAGACGAGAATGTTATTTTTGCATTTGAATGTGTCTTGTCAGCTTTGTAACGTCATTTTTCGTTATGTCTTTGTTTTGTTGGGGAGAGAGACATGGTTTTAAGTGAATAATCCAATTGGGATCCAGTATTTTGTAGCCTTTGATATTTTCATAGTGATATTGTATATTCAAAAAGTGTCTAGGTTTTGTGTCTTGACATAAATCCATCTCCACGTTAAATGTCCATTACGTTTCATCCATTTGAATTCAGAAATAACTTTAGTGATGTGACTTCAATTGTTTTTAGTCGATTACAAAACAGAAAATTGTACGGACTAGAACTGCTGTTACCTACATTCGTTTAAGTGTATTAGTAGTTAGAATAAATCTTTAACAAAGTGTTTATCTACTTAATAAAAAAGTTGACCCATAGTCGTCATCTTGGTAGTAATTTCCTTTCTAGCCATATTTTTTCTGGCCATATCATCTTTCACACACTATCTATCGTTTCTTTGGTCTTCCCCTTCTTGTACAACATATTCCTCATTCCTCCGCATCACTTGCCGTAAAGTATAAAATAATAATTAGGTAATTGTTTCAACTAAAACAATATTTGACATGTCGATCCCGCCAAATGAACTCGTCAAACTCAAGAAACGTTCAACAGATTTCGGAGGAAGTTTAAATAATAATAATTACAAAGTTTATTTTGTAAGTAAAGTTGGAAGCGATAAAACTGCACGTTACGTTATTAAACGACCTGTACGTAAAAGTTTGCCATCCCTCGGGAACGCTTTATGAAACATTTCAAAGAATTAATGAATTTTGCAAATTTTTAAGTAGTGAGGTACGGTGGGTCTTATACACAAGAAGTATAATAGAAATTGGGGTCGTTGTTAAATAGCAACCACGTGTTTGTTAAATCGAGGGTAAGCTGAACTCGCTGCGGACAGTTTGTGGTTCTATCACCGTTCTTTTTGTCAAAACATAGCCGAAAGACATCGGTATTACCTAGAAATTATTGATGCTGGTCTGGTGTATGCTTCTCCCAAAATACTGATTCATAGCTTATTTCAATCTGGCTAGGAAAGGCTTGACTGACACAGCGTTTCAGAAAAGAAACGTTTTTATTGAAGTAAATATTGGTATAGGCACCTTATGAAGTTTCATAATTTAAATTCGCGCCCGTTCATGATAAATATCACAAAAAAATATGCAGCGACTATTTGCTAACTACATGATAAAACAAAAATTACGACATTTAAACTACTTCACAATTCGACTAACTGACAATAGTCAGCCATCCTAATCGACTAACAAGCACAACACTCATTCACCGAATGATTACATAAAGAGTACTATTCAAAGGTGAATAGCGTTTGCATTAAAACGTCCTATTCACAACACAAAATGTTTTTACGCAAGATAACGAGTGAACTTTATATTCGCGTAAAAATTTTCGAAGACGCTCGAGGGTGTAGCAAATCGTTTATTTTTTCTTCTATAAAGCAACCGTTTCTTACGTTGAACGTGAGACGTTAAAGCAGAATTTTATTTATTGCCCTACGTTGGCTCTTAAAGGTGAGTTTTGCTTGAAAACTAAATCGGTTTTGTTGGTACTTACCTTTCTAATTTACACGGGGTTGCGAGGTACTTTGTTCCTTATTTGACTTGGGATTGGGACAGTCGTGAACAGAAGTGTTGGATCGTGACGTGTGGAGATTGCCTATTACTTATAGAGTTTCTTACTGTTCAAGTAACTCTTTATTCCTTAAATTGCATTATTTCTGTAGTACTTAAGATTGCTATAATACTTCTTACGAGCAACAAACAACTGATATTCGCAAAATGTATGTTTTGTGTTCTATTTCCACAACTAAGACGTTTGTGCTCGTATCAAGTTAGAATAAAGCACTTGTGCACGAATATGTACTATGTGCTGACCAATGTAAAAAATTCTGTTTCATAACTCGAAACTTAGCTGCCTGGCACCCAGAATAAACACTCTGGATGCTAGGACGAAGAAACGCTGACTAGTAGAAGAGTAAGAATAACAATAATTTTGTTAAAAATACAGATTTTACCAGATGTGAAAATTGTGGTTTATACACAGTCGATATTTAGTCTGTTTAGGGCATTAAAACTAGTTTTACATTAATAATCCTTAGATACTTATTTTAGTAAAACAAGCTTCTGCTCGCGACTTCGTCCGCGGTGGGGTTAGGGGTGGAATTTCGAAAAACCCTTTCTCAGTGGATACCTAATCTTCACAAAAAATACACCATCCACTACGCTTGCCGATACGCGGTCTCCACTCCAGGACTCATCTGCAAAACTATAAAACTTATGTTCTAGTATAAAAGATTTGTCCTAGGTATGTCGGACTAAAAATCTACAATCAATTTGCGAATACTGGGAACACGATCAAGAAACAACGATGTAGAATTGTAGAGGATTATTCATTTCGCACAAAGAATAAACAGTCCTAATTGTGTAGGTGGGTATAACAGTGTAGGTGGTGGAAATAGAAACAAAAATCGCAACGACGATGTTAGAAACTGGTCCTCCGGTACAAATTAAAATCAACTCAAAAGCCAAGCTACTGAAACAAAGCGGCATAATTTACACAGCGTAACAAGAAAATCGTAGTAGCATCGTAATGAATCCTGCACGTAAATTACTTAGCTCGCAAATTCCAACATTAGAAACAGTGTTACCTGCAAACGGTTCTCAATAAATAAAAGTAAACGAAATAAATTCCTTTTGCAACTGGGATGCGCATATATTACACTTAGATAACGTAGATGTGTTCAGTTTTCAAGGAATACTGGAAAAGTTTTGCGAGGGAATTTCAATTGTGCCTTTTAAATAAGAGTGCTGGTGGAATTTTGAAATAGTGATTTGTGGATCTTATTGAAATGGTTTACAAAAGTGGTGGCTAAAAGACTTTTCAGTTTGGAGTTTGGGACTAAAATGTTGGAAAGAATTGTGGTAACAAAGGATTCTTGCATAGTATTTTCTTGGCTGCTCATACAGGTCCCTTCGTAAGGTTTCAAATCTGTGTTTTTGGTGTCCTCATGTCCTTAAAGCATCTCCTAATATGTGTCTACAAGTGGGAAGATGTAACTTTAACCTGGTAAAGTGGGGCTACCTCGACGGAACAGCAGCAACATTCAGCAGCATTGAGCTATGTCGCAAACTATGCTCCACCTCCCATCCTGCCCTCTGTGTCCCAAAACTTGCAGTCAAAGTGACCTCTGCGCTGCCACAAACGACGCCGTGGAAATGCTGAAGTTATGGACCAACAAGATCTGAGAAAAGTCCTGCCAGCGACACGTAGAGGAAGAAGGTGTTCTCATTCTTAACAACAAAAATATTGTTACTTTCTTACTCTACCAATTAAGAAACAAATATATCGTTTCGGTATTCCGAAACGATATATTTGTTTGTTTTGTTTGTTTGTTTTTTTTTGTTTGTTTTGTGCGAAGAAATTATTTTCCACAGGAAGATGGATGGCATAGAAAAGTATCTCGTGTATTATATACCATACTAGCACCGCCCCGCATATGTGTCGATCCCGTGGGAATATCGGGATGATAAAGTATCCTATGTCCTTTCCCAGGACTCAAACTATCTCTATACCAAATTTCATCTAAATCGGTTCAGCGGTTTGAGCGTGAAGAGGTAACAGACAGACAGAGCTTTCGCATTTATAATATTAGTATGGATTGGGTCAGTTTCTGCTTCATTTAATAGTAAAAGACTATTCAGTAAAAGGTCATTTAGTATTAATAACATTTTTTTATTACTCTGTCTGCCGTCGTAGCGCCCTAAGATCCAAATTACTATTACCATTTTTTATTCCAAAATCGCGTTTTTCGTTTGCTTTCCGTTTGGATTAGAACCTAGACAAGCGCTTTTTTTTTGTGTAAATGTTTTCATCACCACTGCTCCCAAAACGCTGAAGGAAAACATCGTGAGGAAACCAAAATTTTGAAGACAATCTAACAACCCATACTGGGCCCGCGTGGTAGATTACACCCACTCCCCCCCGAAGTGAGGTGGTCTGTGTCCCAGCGGTGGGAACGTTGTAGGCTGATTATGTTATCTAGCCATAGCTACTTCAATCATGTGATGTAGAACATCCAAGTCTGATTATCTGAAATACTCAAGTTAAGCCTCCTGCATAAAGGCTCCTTCAAACAGGCGCGACACGCGATAAAATCGCGCGCGACACAAAGGCATCGCAAGTCGCGCAACGAGCGGTGCCTTTGTGTCGCGCCTGTTTGCAGGATCTTTAATGCAGCCCGCATTGCAGTCACTTTTAAAACGCTAGAGTTAATCCTAAAATAAAGATGTAGGATTAATATGCACGCCATGTTTATTTTTATCGACGCAGTCTTTAGACTTAGACCGTTAAGGTTAAACTTTCGTACTTTAGAACAATTTTTTTACTACCGAATTATTTTTGACAAATATAAAAACGTGTTTCAGAGTTCAAATTAGATAGTGAGACTTAAATATCTTTAGTTTTTCGACTTACATTGAACTTAATCGTTTAAAGGCCGTCTTTAATTTGGTCATTGGTCCTTGTTAAAAAAACAGCGTACTCGTAGGAGTAGAAAAATCTGTTGACATAATTTTGTGTCAAATAAATCATTATTAGTCTTGTAACTTTGAAAAATCTTTCTGAAATAATACTAATTTCGTAATTAGTTGATCAAAGATTTCCTTCCAAGACCTATATACACCTTTTTTTTTTTGTTGTTGTCGGGGGGAAACCTTCAAAAGGTACCCGACCTCCGGGGAGGGAGGTCGGGGAGTGTGGGATTTTTACCTCACTAAAACCGCCCCGGTGATCACTATTAGCACATAGGGGTGGTCCTGGTTCCTCTTAAAAGACCAATTCCGGAACCCCCCGTGCAACGCCTGTATGGCACATCCCTGGGGAGACTGTAAAGGTGCCTCCCCTGAGCCTCGCTATGCACGGCAGCACGTGATCACTGTGCCACCGTCTTCCCTGGGGTCACTTGGTGGGCGGACAAAGTCCCCACTCTGTGCGCCCGCGACCCCAAAGGTCCACCTACCTGCTTTGGTAAGCGGGTTTCGGCGTATTAGGCGCCAAGGCGGTTGCCACCCCGACGCCTCCTTCTCAAGACCTATATACACCTACGATTAACAAACAAAAATGCTGTTTCTAAAACCCTCATGTGTAACTTATTTAACCATACGCTCTCATATGCAATGATTTTATTAACATTGCTAGGTAAACATGACCAAGCGACGAATACTGTCTAAGCGAACAAATATAAACTTAATATACATATGTTGGCAGCCGGGACGCATTCAATTCTTCATGTTTGTCGCCAAAAGCGCAAACAGCCGTGTTTTTTCAATATAAAACACACATACCTCCAGTTTACTTGGCGTTTCGAGGAATTGTTTGATTTTACCTTTGCTGAATCGTTTTTACGCTGTTTGTGTAATGTTGTAGTGTGCTGTACTGGTTTTTCTGTGTGGTCTTTTCATACGAAAATGACAGCTAAACTTTTTAACTTCGTTAGAAGAGGCGATGATGGATGGAGTGTCAACATTAAATTATAACAAAGAAATCTCGTTTCTTTACTAAATATGGAACCGTTACAAGTGAAACCAATATTGAATAAAAAACTGATTACACGACCCTTACATCGCCCATTTATAAGTTCCTTACAACAACCAAACAAGGCTCTGCTTAGGCATTTCTCTGAACATTTCCCTATAAAACCAATAAACGGAAGAAAGTATTACTCGACATTTTGTCCGTAAGAAAAAAATAATGTACCTAAATTATTTCTTTTATCCTCTGCCAATAGAAGGGAATTGTTCCCGAATTCGTCGTTTCGTTCGAAATCCCTTTGATGACGACATGAGCTTATTTGCCTATAGGGCTTACGATAGAAGTTGGTCTTTGTCCCATCCATGAATATTGATTGGTTGATTGCTAAACTTCGTGATTGACTTATAAGTTTGCATTTAATGGAAGGTCATGTTTTTGGTTGACTTTGAGCCGATTTTTGAACCGAACATTGTAGTTTTGCTACGGACATTACCAAATTTGCACTTACACCGATTGAGCTTCTGGGATCTTGGCTAGTAATCTAGCCTGGATAAAAACCTGAAAATTGTGTACCAGTAATAGTTAAATTGAACTATAATCGTGACATTTATGTACCAGTCACTCATACATTAGACTGTAAACGTGACACTTGTGTACCGGTCACGCTAAAATTAGAATGTTTACAGTCTTATTTAAGTTTTTCTTCTTCTTTTTAAACAGTAATTTAATTGTTACTAGTACACAAGTAACACAATTTTATCCAGGCTATTCCTTACTAGTCAAGATCCCAGGAGCTTTAAAAGAACTACTAGGGTCTTGTACAATAAACTATCGCAAAACGCACAGATCTTCAGAACTTATGCATAATTTATAAAATGAGCCTTCGGTACAAAAAACATACCACAACAGACAACCCAGAAAAAAATCCTTTTCTAAAATGAAAATGATTTACAAGAACGTCCCATAGTCCACAAAATATCGTCTTTAGCCCCATAATACCTTCGATCCTCGAGAAAATGATATCCGTTTGATGTGGCAGCTTTATACATATTTAAATGACTCAAATATTTCTCTACTGCCGAGTTCCAATGTTTTTTTGTTTGTGTATATTTTTTCTTTTGCACACGTAGATGTTTTATGATGTAAGGAGATTTGTGGTCCTTTTTCCGTGATGTTATTAAGTTTTTGGGTAGTTTGTTACTATATGGGATTTGGTGATAGTTTGGCGGTGCATTTTGACTTCTGTGCTGTTTAAAAGCTTTGTCTTCTTCGTCGTAATAATGGTTTTTAAATAAGCTTCGACCAGAGTTCAGCCGATTCGACAGTGTTATCGTTGTCCTCACCTCACCCCACATACTAAACTATGTCACCGTCTAAGATTATGACGTCGCAGCATACCGCTTTTTTAGGGATCCGTACCCAAAAGGTGCAAACAGGACCATACTTCTGAGGCTCTGCTGTCCCTCCATCTGTCACAGGGCTGTATCTTTTGAACCGTAATAGGTAGACACTTGAAATTTTCGCAGCGTGTACTACTTTGGTCGTTATAACTGCAAATAATAAAGATAAAATAAAGTCAAATTAAAGGGGGTATAAGAAATGAGTTTAGTATTAAAAAAAATTGTAGTGACATATTATATATTGTACGGTTGCATCAGCCATTCATGGCACACCAAATCTGGGAAATAAGAATTAATGATGAACGTTTTACACCTAAGGTTTCATAAAGATAAGGCCTTGACTAACCTTGGAGCCTAGCTGTCTCTGACTCTTTCATTAAGAAATTACACTGATTAATGAGCTTACAAAATTAGGAGCGGTAGGTTCTAGACAGGCTGGGTTTGTTAAAACGAAAATATATTGTGCTAAAGAGAGAATTGTTTGGCTTGACAGCAGCTTGCTTGCTTGTTTATACAACTATTTGTAATGTGTATTTATTTTATTTCTTATTTTGATTGTTGTTTTTTATTTATATCTAATCGTATGCTGCACTGGTTGACGTCATCATGTCAACGCCGGCTGTCACTGAAAACCAGCGTTGGGGCTCTGTCTTGTATAGGGTTTATGCTGAGCGATGGCCGTTTTGCATGGATGTGACGCATGTTTTCTCCCAACTTGATATTTTGCTTGGTGTTTGTGTTCTTTTTATGCTTCATCTATGTATTTTCTTTCATTCAACTGTTTTTATATGTAAGATGTTTTACTAAATAAATGATGCCATTTATAATATAGTAAGTAGTAACGGCCCCAACTTACGAGAGGTCGTAGGTTCAAACCCAGACAGCCGCTTTAAGGCTCCTACAAACAGGCGCGACACGCGATATAATCGTGCGCGACACAAAGGCACCGCTCGTTGCGCGACTTGCGGTGCCTTTGTGTCGCGTGTCGTGTCGCGCCTGTTTGAAGGAGCCTTTACTTTGTGTAAATTATTTCATCACCACTGCTCCCAAAACAGTGAAGGAAAATGTCGTGAAGAACCAGTATGTACTAGAACAAAAAATTCGAAGACGTGACATCTACCGACCCGCACTGGGCCCGCGTGGTGGATGGCGGCCCACACCCTCTCACCGAGAGGAGGCCTTAGTCCCAGCAGTGGGACCATTATAGTCAGATTACGCTATTTAAATTAGCTGTAGGCCATAAAAAATTTAGTCTGGGCCCCGCAACATCAAAGGTAGACAATCATTGTCTAAAAGGGATACTTGGCCACCGTAGGCGCGGGCCTGTGGGCGGAGAGTAATGGGTAGCTCACCGTCCGATCAGGACCAGGCCCGTGCCGGACGGCGCATACGTGCTCCACGCGCGCCTCAAAGAGATGTCAGCATCAACCGAAGGGGCCCGTCAGGGCCGAAGCCTGCCGGGTCAGCGGGATTGTCCGAAAGGGTTACCGCTGGCCCGGAACATAAAGGGCTAAGGAAGGAACACGGGGGTGGGTTTTAGTCAGTAAGAGTCTGACACTCCCTTCCGCTCCACCCAGAGCTGGAGGGGTCATTTGATGATTTCCCATCCTGAAAAAAAAAGGGATACTTATACCAGACACTGTTCCTTTGTATGAATCTTTGTCTTCTTTACATAGTATAAAACAAAGTCGCTCCCACTATCTCTAAGCTTAGATCTTTTAAACCTCGCAACAGACTTTACTGCAGTTTTCAGCAATTGATGGAGTGATTCAAGAGGAAGGTTTATATGAATAATACATGCATATTATAGTAGAGTATAGCCGAGAAATTCGAAGATTTGTAATGTGATGTTGTTTGAACAAACATATTTTTGTGCGCTTACATTGCAAACGTTGGCTAAACCTCGATAGAACAAATTAATGTACTACGGAATTGTATATCTTAAAAAGATTGATGGAAAGGTCCGCGATGGTAAATGTTTATCTCCTAAGGATAACCCCAGTAACCATTTTAATCTTTTACATGTTACAAAAAAAAATTGGTTTTATTTACCAAGCTATTTTAAACAATACAGTATTATTCCTTATCCAATTAAATACATTAGATACGTTATGCATTTTATGGAGACCAAAATTGCCCTTTACAGCATATAATTAAAATGAATATCTTAGAAGATACCAGAGTTTTAAAAAGCGGGGGCAGAGTGGCTGGCGGGGCGGTCCGAAGTTCGCCGGGTCAGCCAGTTTGTAATAAAATGTTCATGAATATCCGTCCAAACACCAAAATAATTGACACGGAATGTCTTAAGTGAGAAAATAATACAATTTTCCACTCACATAAACGTAACAAAAAACAAGGGTAAAAGTCCCATTTGTCGTCCAACTAAATACGTCGATTATATTTTCACAATCCCATTTCCGTCAACGTCCCCGCAAATGACCAAGAACGCTAAGGTAAACGGCACAATTGTTGTCCGGCGGGCCCCCAGGTGTCTCACCCGTATACCGCATTTCTCCACGTCATACCAATCCAGTTTTTACTATACAACGTACAATTTATGTGTTTATGTTCCTGAGCATAAAGTTTTAGTACAACTGCGGTTTAGTGTGATGCAGAAATATGAATTTTAGTTTTTATCACAACGATATGAAATTTTTCGTGGTTTATGCTCTGCGGCGGAATGTAGGTATGCATTTTTTAGTTTCTTTTATGTTTTGTTTTATGCAACGCTTTGTTGCTTAATCTGGATACCTAAACGTGTGAAAGAGTATTGTTTATTTAGAATTTAGAACGAAACATTTTTATTATTTTATCATTCTATAAGTCCGCGTGATAAAAACTTCTGCTACTGAAAGTAAAATATTATTTCCTTTTTGCACTTCGTCTTCGTCATCCAACGGCTTGCTCGTGTAATTGTATTTCCTCGGATATCGTCAAGGTCGCGTTTAAAGAAACTGATCTTGTAATCACTAAAGCTTTTTGCTTTTATACTTTACGACGACCATCTACTTACGTATAAGATGTTTAAACTAAACGGGCAATTTCTGTATTTTTAAGAATGTTTGCATTCTAATATCAGTCTCAATCAGCCAAAAGAACCCCTAATTTTCGTACGTTTTTAACAGTTTTTTGACATTGAATATCGCTGAATTGCGATGGCAATTTGAATTTGGACATTTTTTAAGTACGGGAATAAGCCATCTAGGGGTTTATTCATAAACGATTATTAAAGATAACTGACGCTTAAACGTCAAAAATATATGGGTAAACCCGTCGCTAATCAATACTTAACCATAAAGCAACGGTAATATGAATAAAGGGGTAAATCATCACCAGGAAATAGATGTACAGCTACACCATTCACCATCCCCGATTTTCTTAATTATCATAAAATAAAAAGAATTAACACCATTAAACACAAAGAAAAAGAAAGCCCCTCCATCAAAAACTTCATTTTCATTCCCTATTCAATATGCAAAACAAAAAATTAATCATCAATTGTCATCAACAGAGTCAGGTGTGTTTCATTTTACAATTCACTCGCTCTCATACAGAGGGAGCCACTATAAATCATGCTTAACCGTGCCTCCGGGGATTGTTCGCGTTTTTGCTCGCCTTCCCATCAAATCCCATTAGTTTACCAGTGGTTAATGAGTCTAGCTTTTCTTTTATTTTCCCTACGTTTGTGGTAATTAATGTTGAATTTGTTAATGTGCATCAAGTAGGTTTTTGTTGGTAATGTTATTATGGATGGTAGTGTTTTAAAGGGCGATGTTTTTTTATATGTCAATATATTGCTTTAAAACTCCTTTTCGGCCAATAAATAAGCCCAAGCTACATATTTACAGACTTGATCGTAGACTTATCTAAAATGAATTCTGTCTGTTCGTCGCGCCAGATGCAACTGTCTGTCGAGAGCCCATTATAAATTAACCTACATCTTAAACTTAATTTTAATGATACAAATAAAACATGGGTCAAACACAATAAAGATAAGAACTACTTTAAATCGGTCTAAAATTAGATTGATGAATACACTACCGATAATATTTCAAAGGAGGATATAAATCAAGCATATACACATACTGGCGGTATTATAAAAATGAGAAAGTATTCTATCTAACACTTATGTTATCTTTAACGCTTAGGTAGAAGGCTCATTTTCCAATGACATAGGTTAAAAGAAAGGTCATAAAACAATTATGAATGCGATGAAATCTGAGCTATATGTTAATAGAATTAAGGGTTGTAATCCTAGAGCATGGTAAATTGAATTTTAAAGTGGCTGAAGTATAATGCTTATCATCGGACGTAACTGTAAACTGAGAACCTTACACTTGGGCTGTCATTAATCTACCCGGTCCGATTCATTTTGTTTTAATCTCGATAACGTCCCGGTAAAATTCATTCCTGTGAGAAAAATAATTTATTGCACCGTTTTAATTTGATATTCGGTTTTAATGGCACTCCCACAAATTATAATATTTTGTTTCATTTGGCTGAATCGTTTTCATATTGATATTCAGTCACATCTGGTTGGACTAGGAGCTGATCTTGAAAAAGTTAGGAAAAAGCTAGATGATAACAATGAAAAGGAACCGTACTTTACAGCTGTACGACACACTTAAGAGGCCCAAATCAAAATGCGTCTAGACGGAAAAATATATCTAGATTCCAAAAATAACCCTCCCGAGACCGTCATAAACGAGATAACTCCAGAATAAGATTATCTGAATGTGCTCAGAAGGCAGACATATTGTCTATTTGTGTAATACCAGAAACACAAGCTAGGATGAATCAACTGGTTCTGTACATGCTAATGAGACAAGAACCGGATACTAAACAAGTCGAATTGTAGCAAAGGCAAAACTTGGAATATTCGGATGAAGCAGAACTCTTGGGACATCAGATAGAAATAGCTTTTATTACAGAACTGTGAATTTGTCATCTTTGCACAAATTAATCTGCGAGTAAAAATAGCTAATTCATTTTTGACTTCTCTATTTTCAACTACGAAAACCAAACTAGCAAGCATGTGATATACCTTTTTTAATAATCTATAAATGTCACGAGTACGTAAACCCATATCAAAAAGATCGTAAGCTTAACAGTTAACACTTAAGACCGGTAACAATCAATAATGTGAAAACTTTATACACCACTCCATCGAAACTTATGACCTTTTATACTAAGAGGGATTTGAGGCTAACATGAGGTGGAGTATTTCCTTAACGAGACACCACTCGAATAGGCACTTAGCGTATGAAATTTTCACAGCGCCTTCAATACTTGAACGGCGATTTAGTGGGGGAATGCATTCGCCAAATTGTAGCCGACATGAAGTTATGATGCCGACAACTGGGGGTCTCACCTCACTGAATAGTTGAATGAAGTTTTATTCACTAAGTTTTATTTAGGTATTGAATTTTTGTGGTAAAAGTTTTGTGAATTATTTTTTTAATTGTAGTGGAAAATCACTGATTTCTACCCATTTCATTTTGTTTATCTTTACCTTTTACATTGACCGCAATAAAACGACCTAGAATACCGAGTGCTGCGATCCTATTGATTTAACAAATTAACTTTTAAGAGTTTCTTGTATAGCGTGGGAAATTAATTGTTGAGCAAACTGACTAACAATAAGTTGTTTGTCAGTTTGCTCAAAACTTCATTACAGTTATGATTTAAATATACGGACAAGTTAAGACTTGTCCGTATATTTAAATCATAACTGTCATTCTTTGACAGTTGTTTGAAATGGCTATAACACAACGAATTTAGGTAGGGAGTCAATTTGCTTGTACAGTCAACATTAATAAATCTTACACTAAACACAATACTGTATATCATCTGAGACTTAGATCCTAGGTTTGTCATTAATATAACTAGGATATTAATACCAAACACATAAACACTATATCATATGTATAACCGAATAGTGTAGGCAAACCACAGTACGTACTCCATTTCCTTCGTAGCTCCTGCTTTAGTCTAGAATGGACGGGAAATGGTCTAGATTCTAGATCCTTATCGCACTTAGGGAAATCGGTACTGTGCCACAGAACGCTTAATATTATGGGCTTGAATATGCCAATATTTCGAACGAAATTGTTACATTACTATTCTATTTTGTAGATACCTTGTTTAATATAAATATAATGGCTTTGGAATTCAGGAAATCAAATGCTAGAGTTAATGTAAAGTATTATTCTGATCTGAAAATCTAAATAGATTTAGATATAAGTACCTGATTTTGTGAGTGTTATGGTTGGTACTAACTGTAAAGATACTAATGATACTGGAGTTAGTAACGATAATGTTATCATTCAAAACCATGAAATCATAGAAATAAATACTAAACATGACAACAACAACAAAAAAAGCGACAGCCATCTACAAGTCGCTCCAATCCAACAAAACATTGATACTCATAAATATTCTCTTGAAAGTATCGAACAAGTCATTTCTCCAGGGTTGATGCAAAAACGACTTCCTAAGCACTAAGTGGAAAAATTCTTTAAGTGCAGCACTTGGTCCTTCTGCCTGTAAACAGGGTAGGGCCAGGCCCGACCTGTTTAAGGCCATGAAATTTTAACCCCGCCTGCGACGCAACACTGGTTAGATGGGGTGTGGTGTAAAGGCTTAGCCGATGCGATCTTGGTAATTGATTGCATTGAAGAAGTAGGCTCTTGAAAGGGTTTCTTGTGTTAAGTGAGAATTGATGATGGCCATATCATGAATATTGTGGTTAATGTTGATTTAGAAATTGGTGACAGTGCTAAAGGTAAAGAATATGTGAAAAATCCATGGCAAAAATGAGTGATGAAGTTGGTAGTGACAAAAATTGCTGGGACGGAAAATACAAAATCTTGCTCATAACTGTCTCGGTATAGAAACATCCACAAAGTAACTATCAAAGTTTTAACTCCACTCAGTGACTATCCCAACTCCGTTATTAGCTTCAAGTTTCCCAACTTCACATTTCACTTCGTTTTATTTCCAAAGCCTTTCAAAACACTAATTATTATTATTTAATTATCCCGCGCTCCTCTACAAACTTTGCCCATATCCACTAGAATGCACTGACCATTCCGCTCAGGCCATTTCTAAATTTAGATCGGACATAACCAACGTTCCTTTTAAAGAATAACTGACCATCTTGGTTGTTATTACGAACGTTTAATTGCGTACGTGAAAAATGAGCAGCCATTTTCTTTTTGTCGTGTTCAATATTCATTTTTATGACAGGATCTTTTTCTAATGCTGCGTTTTTAGTTTTGTGTCATTTATTCTGTTTTATGTCTTTGGCTGATTTGTTTTGCTAATGAGTTTATTGAGCATCAATTGTATTTATTCTTGCGTTTTATAGGATTCGGTACCCAAAAGGTACTAACGGGAACCTATTACTAAGGCTCCATTGTTCGTCCATCTGTCACATCTTTTGAAGCGTAATATCTACGACGACACTTGAAATTTTCTGTCTTTGGCCGTAATAACTACAAAAAAGAAACCTAAAAAATAAAGGGCGATAGATCACCTTTAATTTTTAGGTTTGTTTTCATATATGTATTTTCATGCAAGAAACGTGTTTTTTTCATCAAATTTTGTACGGTGATACGGAACCCTTCATGTGCGAGTCCGACTTGCACTTGGCCGTTTTTGTAATGATTTGTATCCATCTCGTCAGGTCGTACAAATGTCTAAACATTCTTGTTACTTACTCAAATCCAGCCACTTAGCGCCGGTAACGAGCAAAACACTACCAGACACGAACACAGTTGTTCTAACCACTACTCAACGATTTCCACAATCCTTAACAGAGACATCTTAGCAACACTTACACCAAAATTGATGACCCGTTGAGTTTTTAGTCCGACTCCGCTGCAACTGCAAATTCCTTTGCAAAACAAACTGTGAAACAGGGAATGGCAAAACAAACAATCAGTCAAGAGGGGGGAGCGTTCACTCCCCGCAGTCCCGCACCTGAGCTCGACCTCCCTCCAGAGGGCTAAAGAGGAATGGACCTCAGGATTGTTACGATAAATGACTGTTTATATTTCTTCTCAGCGCTTCAGACCTGTCTGAAGCCACTTATTCAAATTTAATTCGATCAGCAACAAGCTCGTTTTACCGGATTTAAAATTTTTGCATTGTTTTTTTAATTTAATTAAAGTTGGGGAACAAAATTGTGATGATTTTAAATTTAAACGAGCTAACAAACCCAGATGTGGAGTACAGAATCATGAAAAAATATTTTAGCAACTTTATTGGATGGAGTGAGAAAGTTCATGTTCATGATATGGGTTTTATTAAAATATTTATTTATTTTTTATTTATTTATTAATAACCAACTTATATTAACAGTTTGCACCACACATACAAGTTATTAGTCAATATTTCATCATAAAATTAGGTTAAATCACATAATAAAAACTGGACAAAAGATGAAAATAAATTAAATGTAACAAAATTTATAAAACTGCGTAATGCACAACCATAAAATAATATGGCAGTAAGTTGCGAGTATGGTTAACACTAATGTCGAATAAAACAGTATAAGGAACCACTAAAAATATATATAGCCAAGTGATACACTTCCTGTAACTCCCCAAGAGCATTGAAGAAAACTCTTACGAAAACCAATAAAATTCTCCTTTCTAATAAAACGTGTACAATAACTCATGATAGCACCTGTGAAAGATCTCAGGGTGGGTAGTCCACCTGAACTTCAGCATGTCCCGGGGGGCTAAAACAATTTTCAGTTACGATCTACGGACCCGGGGTGTCGGACAAGTCCGAACGAATTTCCTACCGTCGTTAAGCATAGAAATATCGTCGAGACGTGAGAATTATTCTCATCGCTGGCTCATTGATCCCGTGATCGGCAATTCCCTTATTTTTCTGTAATGGTGTGTAATGTTGACATTTACTCTGTTACAACCCTTTTTATGTTTACCTTTTTTTAATAAACGTTTTTCTATTGTTGCATTTGGAGCTTGTTTATGTCGAATCCTTACTGACTTTTGTTTAATTTGCTCATTACTAAGAAGAATATTTGATCATAGATTAAGATCTGCTGTCATTATTATCACGCTCGTTGTATTTACTGAATGAACAGCATTGCCTGCGGCGTTAGGGTTGGCAATATCTTAAATAGCACAGCGATAATTTGTTGGGTTTCAATTCTGCAACTTTGAAAGCAATGATAATAACTTCGCTTAGGGGCACTATAGTTTCACTTATCATCATAACTTATGCAGGATATTAAGAGTCCGATTCTGAATATATGGCCGACAAATCAGCTATATGTACTATATCATTTGAATTAGATTCATTTTCTTTACCAGATTTATTATGAACAGTGCAGTGGCTTCAAATAAATTGTTAATATCGATGCTTTTTAACCTGTAATGTACCACTACTGGCACATATACAAGGCATATATCTCCCCCATAGACATTCAGATCTCTCTGCTCCCTTCACTGTTCAATCCGTCATGAATGAATATCGCCGTTACTGGTTTCAAATATTTCCACAACTAATGATACCTATAGATTCCAAAATTCGCAAATATCTTGCATCGAACCCGAAGTATTCCACTATCCGTTCGCCGACAAACTGCCTATATTATCTCTACTTCATCATTTGAAATAGATTCATGTTTTTCACTAAATTTATTAACTATTAAAAATAAATTGTCAATAATTCGTCAAAATTTTCGAAATGAAATTGTTTATTCTGTAAGTAGAATATTCGAATCACTTTTACATGTCATATTAAAAAATATATAAGCTAGATGGAGTGATTTCCTGCCTGACTACCAACACCAATTCCAATGTTAAAGTCAAAGGTCAAATAATTTATTTCAAATAGGCACATTAAAGGCACTTTTGAACATCAAAACTTACAGTAAAATTGAATTGATTCTAGTCGCCCCTTCCAAAAGGTAGTTTTCATATGGAGAAGAATGGGCAAGAAACTCCACCGTTACTCTTTTAAAATGTTTTACAAGGTATTGTATACATAATAGGATATAGTTATACATATATAGTTTCCAAAATTCGCAAATACCGTCTGAACCGAAATATTTCATTACTCGTTACCACGGTGGACCAGCAGGAGTTGGGAAGATTAATGAGCTAGCTTTGAGCCCGGATTGGCACACCTGAACCGGCCAGTTCTGCTGTGTATTGTTTTGTGTGTAAACAGTTCGGAATTTCACGTTTTACGGTGCTAAAGATATATGGGGAGTAGTTATTTAACTATTGGTGGAAAGGAGCTGTTTGTTTTGTTGTTAGTTTAGAAATTGCTATGTGCTGCTGTAAAATATTGTAAGATAAGTGGACGTAGGAAGTAACAACATATTTGCTAGTAAAATAACAGACGCATTAGACATTAACCTCTTTATTCATAAAAGTTGCTTAAAGTTAAGTAATGAGTAGCTACTGTTTAACAACTTAACGTTTATAAATAAACCTCTAAAAGTTTATATAGTTCAAAATATTGTCTACGGTATAACAGCTTTTAACAGGATAACAGTTCAGTCTACTTTCATTATTTTGTTGTTGGTCATCAATTCTTTAAATAACATTAAACTTCCAACTATGCTATGTACAGACGCCAGCACATCAAGCTACTACAATCTGTCAAATTTCTTTAATAGACTTTAAAGAAATTTGACAGATTTAATTTTTAATAGACTTTAATCTTTAATAGACAACTTTATCGCTAAAGTATAAGGTTCAAAGTTGATTGGGAAAATTTTAATGTTTCGGGTAGCTTGATGTGCGTCTGTACATCAGGAATGTTAATAAATCTAACCTGTAGAAAAATTAGCAAAAGTACTAAAAATAAAAAGTGACAATCCACATTTACGAAGATGCCCAGACATAAATCCTCAGACCAGTAAAGTTAGCACGCCGTAAAAACTAAGCAATAACAAATTCTTATCCAATTTAACACCTTTCTGCTCAAACGTGCTCAAGATTTTGGCGAAGAATAATATTAAAAAAACACCCTTCGTTATCGAAAACTTGACGAAGAACGAACAAAACCGACTCATTAGGAGGGAAGACTAGACTTGTTCGGTCTTTAATCCGGCTTTAAGAAACAAGTTCATCTTACTCAGTCTTTATCTTCGTCATTGGGCCGCAGGTGGCTGCAATGCATACACCCCCCCCCCCCCCTCCCGCACCACGGCTTACGTCGCACGATAACACATACTGTCACATCCCTTGATGAATTGCTTATTAGATTGTCGGCAGCATACCCGTTTTGTGCTTACTTTCGTCCCAATAATCCCGTCCTGTTTTTATTTCGTGTAAGAAATTTATTGGCGGCCGATTGTTGGTGCGTTTACCCTATTAAGTTGTTAGTGTTTTTGTTTGGTGTTGGTGAACTGGTGTTTGTGTGTGTACGGTGTTGCTTGGCACAAGCAATAAAAAAATAATGGATTGCCAATCATCGCGCCTAGGTTTAATAATCTTACAGGCAATATTTTATGGGCTTTACCATAATGGTGTTATATTGAACATAAAAATGTGCTGCATTTTACACAGTAAAGAATTTATAATATAACGATCGTCTCGTGTGAGCGTAGATGCGGCTGCTTTTATTGATGAACGTACATTAAATGTTAAATTAACACTTTAATAAAACTTTCAACACATATTTTTGCAAGTCATCTTTGCACACGTGTGGAATGTATTGCCTCATGGTAATTACCGGACATTGTATGTTACTACAAAATTTAATCTAAATTGTAATTCTAGGGAGGCAGCGGAAGTCTTGCGACTGAATGATGATCTGAAATCTTCCGATTAAGAGATTTCAATCTGTTGGTCTCGTGGTCGCAAGCGCGATGGCTAAGCGTGGGGTCCAGGGTTCGATTCCCAGATCGTGCAAAGTGTCATTGGGTTTTTCCATTAGGAATTTCTTAGTGACAGCTCAGACTTTGGAAGTATTGGAGGAACTTACGTTAAGCAGTTGGTCCACTTTCCATTCGTGTCGGATTGCCGTCCCATCGGACTGTGAGAGTGAGGGAAGAGAGAGTGCGCGCGCACACTTGTGCACTATGATATCTCCCGCGCCGATGGCTAGTTCCCATTGAGTAGCCGAATTACGCCCTGGAGGACTATTATTAGCAGCCTTTGATAAATAAATTTTCATTATTATCTTTACTAACGACATTTTCTCCTTGTTACAGATGCAAACCCAAGATGAACCCGGAATTTGACCACAATCAACCACTACACCTCTAGCAAGACCCTACCACCACCAACCATGTCTGGCCACCCAAACCTAGACCCGGTTCTAGAACCTTCTGGAAACCCAATAACGACAAAAAAGAAGAGTCTACAAGACCTCAAATATCTTCTAGAAGATAGAGGGTATAAAAGAAGAGGATATAAAGAAAGAATTAGCAGTAATAGTTATGACAATAAATGTAAAGAAAATAGTGTAGTGAATGAGAGGGTTAGTAAAGGATTCTGGTGCTTTAGTAGTTTTAAAACTATCATGTTTTTGTTATTAGTGTTTCAAGTGATTGTTGATAATGTACACGCCAGGAGTTCAGGTGAGTGTCTCTTTTAACTATTTATTTAGTTGTATATAGCACTAGCTGCGCCCCGCGGTTTTACCCGCATAAGTGTCGATCCAGTGGGAATATCGGGATAAAAATAAATATCCTATGTGTTAATCCTTGTTATAAACTATCTGCATGCCAAATTTCATCCAAATCCGTTCACGCGTTTGTGCGTGAAGAAGTAACAAACATACGAACACACTCACAAAGTTTCGCCTTTATAATATTAGTGTGATTAGCATAATGAGCCTATTACGTTCTGCTTGGACAGGCCTCCTCTAAGTTCCTATAATCGTATTGATTGATATTTCATGAAATAGTCATTTAATAGGACTATATAAACTTAGAGTGTTGTATTGATGATTTTAATGATTATAATTCTGTAAAGTTATACGCTTGCGAATCATATCGCCTCTTTACTTTGTCCGACATGAATCAACGGGCAGTTGCCCGCCAGACACAACACCCGTCTGGTCGGAGGATCCTCCCTTTTCTATAGAGTATGAGTGAACTTTACACCCTGTTCCTCATACCTCTATAACTTCAATAATGTGTTATCTTGAATATTGAAATGCTCAGACTTATCACGTTATTGAAGTAAAGAGGCGATATTTTGTTCAACATACAACCTGACACGACCTGCAAATTGTAAAAAGTGTAAGAAAACTTGAATTTTGCGGGCTACGTAACGTATCCCCCTTAAATAATGATGAAGAGATTTGCATCTTCTTTTTTTTTACACCAACAAGAACTTAGGAGTCCGAGGACACCAACAGCTCGCCGTCCGGTAAGGACCAGGCCCGGGTCGACGGCGCGTTGTGTTCCACGCGCGCCTCAAAGAGATGTCAGCACTAACTGAGGGGGTCCGCTAGGGCCGATGCCTGGGTCGCGGGTTCTTCGAAAGAGATACCGTGGCTCCTAGCACAGGCAACTGAAGGAACACGGGTGGGTTTTAGTCACGCCCCCTCCTGCTCCGCCCAGAGAAGTTATTTAATTTCGCACCCAAAAAAAAAAGGATTGAACACCAAGTCACAGTCAGTTTTCACTGGTCATTACAAACTCAATTAATTAATTTCAAGCCTTCTTCGTGTCGCTGGCACGACTGTATTTTATATCTTGTTGGTCCAAAACTTTGCCACTTCCACGGCGTTGTTTTGGGACACAGAAGGCAGAGTAGAAGGTGGAGCATGGTTTGTGACATAACTCCACAATCACACCCTACTGCCGTTTCGTTAAGGTAGCCCCATTTTACCAGGTTGGAATAACATCTTCCCACTTGTGTCCGAAGACGGTTTAGGGACTTCCAAGTGGACCACGGAAGCTTACACTCTGCAGCGAGATGCTCCTTTGGTAGTAGATAGTAAGTAGGAGGGGAAGAAAGACTGTGACTGCTTTTCAGCCGTTGCGTTTGTAGCTGTGCGCCAGATAGTGGTTTGTGGGCAGGTGGTAATCTGATTTATTTCGAGTAGGCCATAAGGGGCACTTTTGAACGTCAAACATGACTAGAAGATAGAATTATTCTAGGTGCCCCTTTAAAAGATACTTTAATCGCAGTCAAACTATTGTACTTGTTTAGCAACGATGTAGAAGCGTGCGCACCTCCTGTTGCGAATAGAATTGCTCAAGATTTGTAAAAAGAAACCGATTAGTGTAGTCCTTTATGTGTGACAGTTTTTTTGGCAAGATTCTATTTGTAGGTTTACAAGGCATAAAAAATAAGGAAGATTTTTTAATGTCTGATTTTTTTTAGCGACTTCTTTTGTTACTTTTCGTTTTTATAGATGCTAAGTTAGTGTTTTTGACATGCCTAAATACTTTTCTAGGAAATAAACTGATTGGCTTATCCGAGATATCAATTCCTGCAAAGCAAATTTTATAGCAGTTTAAAATTATATCTCAATGTGTTCAATTTATTCAGCTTATTATTTATCACTTGAGGTCATCATCTGCCTAGCCTTTTCCCAACTATATTGGGGTCGGCTTCCAGTCTAATCGGATGTAGCTGAATACCAGTATTTTACATGGAGCGACTGCCTCTGACCTCCACAACCCAGTTACTGGGTAATACGATACCCCTTGGTAGGACTGGTTGTCACACTTTCGGGCTTCTGACTATCTGTAACGACTGTCAAAGATCCACGAATGACAGCCGGGACCAACGGCTTATCGTGCTTTCCGAGGCACGGCGGGGTCTCGATATGTAAAGATGGTCACCCATCCACAATCTAACCGCGGCAAGCGTAGCTTAACCTGATCGATCGACCTGTGCGGCTGTTATTATTTAGCCACGGACCCCTTTCATAATTATCATTTGAGGTGTCTTTTCATTTTAAACAAGCGCGACGCGACACGCGACATAAAGGCACCACAAGTCGCGCAACGGGCGGTGCATTTGTGTCGCGCGTGATTCGCGTCGCGCGTCGCGCCTATTTGCAGGAGCCTTTACGTGTCTGTCTGTGACCGCGTTGTTCTTCTAAACTTCGCAACGGATTTTGATGGGACTTTCACCAGAATTTAGACAATGTTATTCCGCAAGGTTTAATACATGAACTTACAAATAATAGAGAAATCTCTATGTTTTTCCGAGTCGTAAAAACCGTGCGAATTAGGGGAGGGTCGCCAGCCTACTATATTTAAATCCGGATACTTAAGAATATACACACATAAGAATGTATCTTCCACAAATAGCTACTAAATGAGTAATACAAAAGTTAAGAGAAAGCTCAAAACCGTACAAAATACCGTAACTTTTGAAATTAACGTATTTACGATTAACAATAACTGCAAACATTGACTAAGATCCTTACTCATTCACAAGTGCAAACGTAATCAAAACTAACAAAGAAAAAGGTGAATACCATATTCAGTACTTTACGACCACATTGATGCAAAAAAATACCCAAGTTTTACCTAATTATGGAACAAAAGATTTACCTCGTATGAGTAAGCTTACCAATTAGCATGTTTAGTTTAATGTGAATTAACAGATTTCTTGGTATTTAGAATAATTTTGTGTTTACGGAAGACTAAGGCGCGCAAAAAATCGTTTTAGCGCCAAACTGTCAGTATAATATATATGCCGGATATCTATCATTGTATAAATGCGAAAGTGTGTCTGTCTCTTCACGCTTAAACCGCTGAACCGATTTAGATGAAATTTGCTATAAAGATAGTTTGAGTCCCAGGAAAGGACATAGAAAAGTTTTTATCCCGATATTCCCTCGGGATAGACACTTATGCGGGTAAAACCGCGGAGCGCTGCTAGTACTTCTAATATATTTTGTCACAAGCATTTTCAAGTAATCAGTAAACACAAAATATATTGCAACATTTCCACACAAGACTCAGCAGAAATAGCAAACCGTTAAGTAAATTACCGTTCAGTAAATAAAATACATCGCATAAAACGATGGTAATTAATTCTACCAAGCTCTTTATACGCGAGTCGTGAATATATAACCTATACGCGAATATATAGAAACGGTACAAGCTCGCGAGACTGCAACTTTCAAGGACCTCTTGCAGCGACTTCTGAAGCTGCCAGCGATTTAAATAAAAGGGAAGTTCACGAGTCAGTATTGTAAAAGATTTTGTATTAATATATTGATGGATTAAAAATTAGGACTGCGTCGTTCGTCTAGTGGTCCTACTACTGAGCATGAGGTTCTGGAGGAGTTTGATTCTCGGGTCGGTCAAAGTGTTATTGAGTTCTTCCATCTGGAATTTCTTAGTACAGACGCCAGCACATCAAGCTACTACAATCAAATTTTCTTTAATAGATTTTCAACTTTATAGCTAAAGCATAAGGTTCAAAGTTGATTGGGAAAATTTGACAGTTTCGGGTAGCTTGATGTGCTGGTGTCTGTACAAGCTGCCCGGAGTCAGGATTTGTGCCCGGTTGACTGCAATAGGCTTGCCCACTATTACATGGGACTTGAACATTATATCTGGCGAAATGTAGGTGTACTATGGTTGCACTTCTGCCTACCCCTTAAGGGTCTGCAGGCGCGATGTTATGATACCGAAATAACAGGATGATAAGTGTCAGCGCAGACAGAGAGGAATAATCCCCGCGCGGTCTCGGGCATTTTCTTTACGGATCGCGTGTCTTTTCCCGCATATCTTCGAGGACGCGCGAGCGTTTTTTGTCAGGTTCAAGCATTTATGCACTTTATTGTAATGATTTTAAAGTTTACTTTCAAGTGCGTTAGTAAAATCCTCTCCGCTGCGCTCCGTTCCGTCTGTACTGAGCCTAATAAGGCAAAACGAGTTTTAGATAATCTTCCATGAAAAAAAGAGGAAATTGCAATTGTAACGAGTAGGTACACCTCTGCTTTTAACCTACGAGGAAAACAGGCGTGATGATTTGATTATGATATATGTAAAGTTGTACAAAGTTTGTTGTACAGATTAATATTTAAATCGAACTCTTCCCCTCATGTTAAGCAGTACCTACATACGACCTTTTTTTTTTGTCGGGGGGAAACCTTGAAAAGGCACCCGTCCTCCCGGGAGGGAGGTCGGGGAGTGTGGGATTTTTACCTCACTAAAACAGCCCCGGTGATCACCATCAGCACATAGGGGTGGTCCCCGTTCCTCTTAAAAGACCAATTCCGGAACCCCCCCGTGCAACGCCTGTAAGGCACATCCCTGGGGAGTACATACGACCTAGGATACAACGAAAATCCGTAAACCACTTTACTCACTGAACTTCCTTGAGCTATCTCTCTGCTTACCCTGGAAACTAGAGGAAACAATAACAAGGAAGGTTGAACCATCTGGTATTAAAACAACATGCTGATAGTTCTGAACAACATTCTGCTAAGTATATAGAAAGTAGGGATGCCTCGATACGCCTTTTTGCCGATACGATACCGATACCGATACTCTTATAAAAATATCGGCGATACTGATACCAATACCGATCCCGAGCATACTTAGTTCGTGCCTCGTTTGCAACGAAATAGATGGGACAACACGCGCGTTTACATTACATTTTTAAAAAGCGAAATTTGAAAAGTATCGTCGAATCTGCCATAAAAATATCGCCGATACCGATATATCGGCAAACCTGAAGTATCGCCGATATATCGGTATCAGTATCGGATGCATCCCTAATAGAAAGCTATTGCTAACACTGATAAGTTTACTGTCATAGTTACAGAGGGGTAGTTCTCGTAATTTCAAGAACGTTTACAGTCTGATTTCAGTCACAATCTGTCAAAAATACATCGAATTACCCTCCATTTTTGACGTTTGTCGCCAAGATGATGTAGCTATGTAAAGAACTTTCAGGGGCAATGGTTTTAGATGTTATGAACTCATTTTGGAAGATCTAGACGACCTAAATTAAAATAACTAGTCCGCCATTTTTATTCGCCATATTGGATTTGAATGACGTCACTTAGCTAACCATGCATTATCATCTAAACTTTTATAGTATATGCAAAATTTTAGTTCAATCGATTGGGGATAACTGTTTTAAAATTCAGTTGCAAGATTAGACCTAAACAAACTATCATACATACATACAAATATTGCAAGTTAAATGAAAGCTTATAAAAAGTCACGAGTCATTTATTCAAATTAGGTTGAGAATCAGCAGTTTTTAAACGTTAAAATTACATTACAACAACTAAGGTATTAGTGTCTATCGCTAAAACCTCAACGAGCAGAACGAAAAAGAAATTGTGACTATTTAGACTGATCTAAAAGCTGTCTTAATAGTCTCCATGTTACTTCAGCCTGTTTTCGGCAGCAAATGTCGGAGATCTCGTCCTTTAAACTTACGTAAGGTCGGTTCCATCTATTTCTGTAGATCTCTCAAGTTATGTCTGGTCCTAGAATAGGACCTTGAGGAAAACCACTTACTACTTATGTACTTCGGTCCTTCCAGACATGACCCTGCATTGTTCGACTCCCATACAATCCTAATATTAAAATGTTTATTTTAAATTGACCATGACTTCTGATTTTGTTTCGGCGTTTCTTCTCAGGAATCAATCAGCTAGGAAATGCCGGCGCCATCTAATTTTAAACTGACCAACAAAATATTGACGTTTAAATGTATTTTAATAGGTCCACTTACAGAAATAAACATTTAATTTCGTTACTGTTCACTTTTCTGCTATTTTTTAACAACTAGGCTTTCTGCGCAACAGATTCTAAATGGCGTACGAAATATGTTTTTGTTTAAAAACGTATCGAAAACAAAATAATATGACAACCCTTTCAAAATTCGGTACATTCATCTTGCTAATCGATCGGCTACCAAAGCCGATCGGCTACGAAAAAAATGAAGCGAATTGGATTAGCTGTAGACATCGCCTGAAAAATTAAATTGTTATTTTCCCTAATTGCTCGCCACGATTCAAAGGGACGAATAAAAAAGGCCCCATTACGTCGGAATACGTTTAATACTCTATAGAAACCAATCTACAGGCGGATTGTGGATAAAAAGACTTGCAAAAAATCTGCAGGTAAGCCGAGTAGTCCAATCATATCATAATCCATTAAGATTTCGCTCCGCTTCGACGCATACACTTCCAAACTCCCGCGAGGTAAATATTTCACCTTCCCCTCCAGCTTTCTCTAGTATAATGTATTCTACACCCCCCAGACCTCATCTTTCCATCCCTATTTTGCATGAAGGGGGAATTTAAATTGTGTAATCTAACTTTCAATTCATTCATACATTCAACGCCATCTCTCGGTGATAAATTGAAACTGGGATGGATTCTTACAGTCATTTAGCTTTTAGACCAGTCGCGGGGCGGTCGTGTCGGCAAACGTCGCAGGATTGATATGGAAATGCGGTTCCCACGATGTTTTCACTGCTTTTAAGTAGTTAAATAACTTCAGTGGGTCAACTTTGCTAGTTCATATCTGGGGCACATAAAATTACCAACTTTGTTACACTATGTAATGAAGTAGTTTCAGCTTGGCACCAACGAAACTTCCAACATGTCTTGGGATAATTAAATGTTTATATTATGTTTTGAAAATAAATTCCTCTGTGGTTAGGTTGCGGTTATTGTCTGCCAAGTTTTATTAAGTAGAAAATAGTTAGTAATAGCTATAACTTCTTAAATTGAACACCAACAGAGAATTATTTAGGTCTTAAGCATAACATCTTTTGTACTCCTAAAACTTTTAACCCTTTTTTGCTCTTATTCAAGTCAAACCTTTCAACTAGTTGTCCTAGTACAAAACGCTTCATATTCCCTGCATGTTTCTATCCCAGCAAAAACCTTTTATCCGACCATAATAACCTAGTCCACATTTCCTTCAAAACCAACAAGAAACCTTTTTAATAAAAAAAAAGTTACGAAGCAAATCCTGGTCGCGTTGTCAGATATCATTTTTGTCACTTTTCACAGGCTTTCTTTTATACAATTCGAGTTGTATCCCTTTGTCTTCATTTAGAAAACCATTTCTCTTGTTTACCCTCTATCCGTTTAGTAAAAACGGAATGTAAGGTTTATAGGCTAAAGTTCTCATTTTCGAAATGTGCCGTTAACAAGATTATTTGTCGATACAATGAGTGCTTCCCCTTTTCTAATAGTATATTTCTTTCCCTTTATCCTCATTGATTGTCGAGTTTCATTCGATTATGGAAATAAGGTGGATTTTGATGTTCGCCATTTTCAACCTTTTAACTTGCACGTGTCTTTAACGCTGCGAAAGAGCTCATTAAGTTGGTCGTGCTAAGGTTGGAAATTACGCCGAAATGGGCCCAAAAGTAATTCTATTGCGGGTCTTAGAAGCAAATAGAAAATGTTAATAAAGACTGAATCTTATTCATGTGCTGGCATAATATTTACGAGCAAGTCTCCAGCACCAAGCTGACATAGCAAATATTGGTTGGAAAGATGAGTTTGGGAAACCAATCTCGGGAGGAATGAAAGTAAACATGTTTTGGTTAGACCAGACTTGAAACCGAAAACTGCTTCAAAATATAATAAGTGTCATTTAATACAATATTTTTGACAGAACTTAAATAATTGGAATCAAATCTAATAGACACGAAAGAAAGTTTTATAAAATTCTGAAATTCGTGGGTTTTCTTTATATCTGTACCCACGTAATTATCATTATCATGCTGAGTGGATGCCATCTTGTCACGGTTATGACGTGCAACTGTCGACTATTTCTTTTTTGTGTTCTTGAATAAAAATGAAAACAAAATTAATTCATTTTTTTTATTCGAATTTTAATTATCATTTTATATGCACATGTTACTGTGACAAATCTATTTTTCCTTCTTTCAAATACACGGAATGGTCTTTCATCGACAAGAAAAACACATGAAATAAATTTTAATACCTACGTTATTTTTGAGCACTAGGAAATCGTGCACATACCTGACGTTTTTTAAACCTAAGAAAGAATGAAAGGTATTATTTTAAAAGTCGCTATTTCAATCAACCTCTGCTTTAAGTTCCATACACACAGAAGCGTTTTCTTCTTTTTAAAGTCGTCTAAAAATAGAAGGAAATAAAAGCCTTGTTCGTCCTCACAATCAGCGCTAATGAAAGGGTCTTCCTGTCCGTTTATCACTGAATTATCTTCGCACGTCTGCCCGTCTATACGTTTCTAGCTCCGGAATTACTGAACCGTTTTCCGAGAGGTGTTAATCCCAGACTGTTTTAATGTGATTTTCATGTCTAGCAGGGAATTAAAAACACAGTTTCTGCTGATTTTAATCGTGTTGAATTTGTGTTTCTACACGATTTAAGCTGTGATGTTTCTTTTGACTTAAAGGGTTTTGATTTATTCGGGGGTTATTTCGGGTTTGTGGGGAGTCCGTGTCTACACAGTAAAACTGGTCAGGGGCAGGGCTGTTCTATACCGCCTATACGTTAATATGTATTAGACCTTAAGTTTTTTTTTAATCTATATCTGTGTTTTTTTAAATCAATTGACATTGTGTATTTTCATGATATTTTCCTTATATTATTACGACAATTTTATAACTTGACATGCCTAATAATATGTTTTTTGACATTGTTAATTCGTTTATAATTGCATGTTTTTTTTTTGTTTTAATCTTTATAAATAAGTTTACTATAACTTCAACTCAGATTTTGTATGCCTATCGGCGGAACATGGTTTGTGCACTTGACATTTATATTGAAAAACACCTGTACCTAATCACCTATGTTCACAAAACAAAATAAATGAAATGAAATGAAACCTATTGTGTATGTGTGTACTAGGTGTATTAAAACTATAAGAAGCAAAAGGCCCAACGGGGTATTAATCGTGGTATTCAAGCAATTATGTTGTGTATTTGGTAAGAAGGCCAATTCCCTTAACTAAAATCGTTAAAAACTGGTCTCAATCTCATCCCAGCTACAATCAATGTCAAAAATGTAAGGATTTTAGAGGTATTTTTCACAGATTAAGACTGTGATATCAGACTGGTTGACGTTCTTAAAATTACGCGAATTGTCCCTCTGGTCTTGTTGACCGATATACGGTACTATTTACCATTAAAACCTACCAACCCGCCATTCTTTGTAATATTTGTCATATTATGAATGCGAAAATTACTTTTTAAGTATCCGATTGATATGCTTTGCATAACTGAGCTGTCAGCTCGATCGACATTAAATGGGGAAAAGGTATGGAAGACTTTTTACCAGTAAATGTGGAGCTGATAAATAATACAACGAAGAATCAATCGCAAAACCAAATGATCTAAACACGCCATGATATAATGTCGTTTCGATCATTCCGGGAACATTTACTTACATATTTTCGTGTATTCAGGACAAAAAGTAGTGCAAAAAATTGTATCATAATGTTCATCTTTCCGCGGTAGTCGTAAAAGTCAACTGAGAGGAAAAACTTGCTTTATGTGCTGGCAAAAGAAACCAACTTTATGGTACATAGTTCATTACTAATCTCGTAAAAACAATGTAGTTTTCTCGAAGCTGGAAGTTGTAGGCGAATCACGCGAGAAGAAAAATACGGAGCATGTTCCCGATTCGTCTTTTTGTGTTTATATTGGTGGCAAACTGCTCCGTTGGTCTAGTGGTCGCAAACGCTACTGAGCTATGAGCTCCTGGGTTCGATTCTCGGGTCTTGCAATGTGTTATTGGATTTTTCTATCTATAATTTCTCGTAGCAGCCCGGAGTCTTGATCTATGTCCGATTTCTGGCAATGGGCTTACCCCTTATTAGGTACACGCAACTTACAGTACCCGGCGATAAATATTGCACCTCGACCTTTGGAAAGAGACAATCGGCTAATTTCGGCTTCGTAGAGCGTTATCTCTGTCGCACGAAATACAAACAGTCCGGTATCTATTAGGAGCTGTTAAAACAATTATGATTTGCTTCTTTTGATAATTATTTTTATTCTTTGTATGAAATGGTTTTGTGTAAAAAGGTCGATGTGCAATATTTATCGCCGGTTACTGTAAGCATAACTGGCGAAATATGGGTGTACGTGTGTATAGGTACACGTTCCCTTTGGGGAAATAAGTCTTGATGATATGTTATTAATGGCAAATGGCAACCCAGCAGGCTGCTTCCCTGATGGTCACACTGTTGTCTATAGATTTCTGCTAAACCAAAGCTGGAATGTGTCTTATGCCTTGTTACTTCAAAATGGAGCAAAGCAACGCTGCAGCAAAAGCATGCCTACATAGTATATAGCTATTCACAACCATCCGACAGGCTATCGTATCGAAAATAGCACATTTCGATAGCTTGATTTGCCTTGCCCCCGACAGCTAACAACTGTCGGAAGAATAGCTGTCGTCTATTTCATTTAAACTGACAAAATTTTCGATTTTTGGACTTCTGAATAGCGTTTACAGGACTCCTACAGTAACATTGATTTATGTTCGATTCGGTACGGAAGCGTATCGAGTGGTTGTGAATAGTCATTCTGGTGAGCAAAAGTTCTTTGGATTTTATTATCTCAATAACTAAATGAGAAAATCATTTCGAATTATTACAAGCTTTTATTTAGCTTGTATTGATTTATTCCGGCCTTTATATCGTCAAAGTCATCCAAATCTGGTTAAGTGTTACAGTGTGATAGAGTAACAAACATACATAAACATTGAGCTTCCATGTTCTTTTAGCAAGGTACCTAGTAATAGTTAAATATTTAGGGATAGTCTTTTTGTCCTACGTACTCCGAATATTGTTTCTAAAAATAAAACCTCTGAGGTCGCAAGGGGTGACTAAGTGACAAGATCACTCGTAGTATCTAAACGTCTGTTTATTATTTATGCTATAATTATCACTGATCTTCTTGGTAATTATATTATCTACCAAAGGTCGAGTTAAAATAGAAAACGGATAAACATCATCACTCTTTAGAAGGCCGAAAATATACTTCTATAAAAAACAATTTTATTGACACTTTTTTTTACATTTCGCTCCCCCCACCGAATAACATGGTAATGTGGTACTACGACAGTTTTCGTTTTATTGCATATTCGGTGTCTAAAGCTTAATTATCATCTTGTAATTTTTTTTTGTATTTTTTCTATGTATATTTATAAAAGTACAATAATTTCAATGGTACCGTAATGAACATAACAACATTATTCCCTTAAAATCTAAACACACTTTTTGCACGAATAATACCATAACATGTTATTACAGATCATGCAATCGTTAACTTTTTCGGTAAGCGACGATTACCATTATATTCGCGTAAGAAATGCATGCCTTTTTCCACGTAAAGTATAAAACAATTATAATCGTGTATTATTTTTGTTTACAATATAATAGAAACGGCTTATTCGATTTAGATGCGGTTTTCACTAATATATTGTAGTAAGCTTCACTTAACATTTAGTGTTTATTTCATGTCAATCGGTTCATAAATAAAAAAGTTATGTCAATTTAAAGAATCACGGCGGACATTTTTACGGTATACTATCAGAGTACGTACATGGACGCGCAGTCTCGAGGCTAACTGATGAACAGCGTTTGATATTTGATCTGGTGAGCGTTGATAGTACTTTGGAAGAAATGCTATTTGTAGATGCACCCGGTGGAACGGGTAAAACATTTCTTACGAAAGTTATTTTGGCGAAGGTACGAAGCCAAGGTAAAATCGCGCTTGCTGTCGCTTCATCAGGCATAGCAGCCACATTGTTGCCAGGTGGGAAAACTGCTCATACAATGTTCAAAATTCCGATCGATTTAGACCGCACAGAAAGCCCTGTTTGTAATATTTCAAGAAACAGCGATAAAGCTAAGGTTCTTCGTGATTGTAGCCTTATTATATGGGATGGGATCCACAATGGCCAATCGAAAAGCAGTAGAAGCAGTAGACAGAACGTTGCAAAATGATCAACCCATGGATGGCATTACTATGCTTTTTTTGTGGCGAATTCGTCAGACTCTCCCTGTAATACCACGTGGAACAAGGGCTGTTGAAGTTAGAGCCTGCCTACAGAGTTCTCGACTGTGGCATTACATTATACCTTGGCATTTGACATTAAATATGCGTGCGCAAATTAGAGGCAACGAAAATGCTCAAGAATTTTCAGATTTGCTACTTGAGATTGGTAACGGTGTGTTACCGCAGGAACAAGGAAAAAGAAGGTTCTAAATGAAAACCTATGCAACATAGTTTCATCAATGCGAGACCTCATATCATCTGTGTATGGAAACGCAACGCAAATACCAACTTGCGAAAATTTCTGGCTTTGCGAAAGAGCTATTTTGACGCCACGAAACGACCAAGCAGCAACAATAAACGCTGAAATTTTGAGCTATGTTCCGGGGGATTATGTTGAGTATATCTCCATTAACAGAGTCATGGAAGAAGGAAAATCTACAAGCTACCCAGTAGAATTTTTAGAATCCCTCAATGCTCCTGGACTACCAGCACATAAAATAAAATTAAAAGTAGGCGTACCGATAATGCTTCTTAGAAATTTAAGCCCCCCAAAACTTAGCAATGGCACCAGGTTAAAAGTGACCAATTTACAAAGAAATCTGATAGAAGCAGAGATTTTAACAAGCTGTGGAAAAGGTAAAAGTGTTTTCATTCCTCGGATTCCTCTCATTCCAAACAGTTTTCCATTTAGTTTTAAACGAGTCCAGTTTCCAGTCAGCCTATGTTTTGCGATGACAATTAATAAAGCCCAAGGTCAGACGCTGAAAGTTGTAGGTGTAGATCTAAGTATCAGCTGTTTCTCGCACGGTCAGTTGTATGTGGCTCTGTCACGGGTTAGCAATCCTAGGAGCCTGTATGCTTTCATCACCGATGGCCATACGTCAAATATCGTATACAGAGAAGCATTACTGTAAAGTAAATTTTTAGCTACCCAAACGATGGTATATGTAATTCAAAATATGCTGCCCGAAAAGTCACTATTCCACGCTGACGAAGTCGCGGGCACAGCTAGTTAATAAATAAAAGGACTGATTATGATAAATAATAAAGCCTTTGTTTTATTTCATAAATTTTAATAAAACACTATTATAAATTATCCAGTATTAATATCAACTTCCTCTATTATTGTTATTTTTCTGCCAAATCAAATAATAAGTACTGGATTATTTAATAAAACATGTATTTGCAACATTATATTACTGTTAATCTTTTGACACCACACATCGACGAATATTACTGTAATGTAATATTACATTATACACTATCGCTTGGATTTCACACGAATAATATCGTAATATCATATTGCCGTTAGGTTTTTTGGCACTGTATTACAACGAATAATACTATAATGCATTAATATTGACTACGATATTGTTGCGTTTACACGCGAATAATATGGTAATGATGCGTTGCATACTATACTTTTGCCATTTAATTTCAGTAACATTATTTTTGTCAATAACTTAATTTTATTAAAGTATTACAAAAAAATCATAATATAAATTAGATTGTAAAAAAATTAGCTTTGTTTTGACGTTTAAATGTCTACCTTACGATCTACCCGTGCCGAGATATACGCATAAAACAGTTTTTTATTTTTCTTGTAAAATTTTGATTTATCGATTACCATATTATTCGGTGGGGGGAGCGATTTATCCTAAGCCTATGTTCACCAATATTTAAATCAACTGATTAAATATTTTATCAGTTCTATTTTTAAAATTTCCTTAAGAAATTTGACATAAACCAACTGTTTAAATCCTAACCGGTGGTTTGAATGTTGGTGAACACAGGCCTAATAAGTCGAAATCTTTCAATCGATATTCAACATTTCTAGAACACAGGATCGATTGATCCTGTGTTACGCAATTTGAATCACTTTGAACGATATTGCTAATCCATTACTTATTATATACGAAAGATTTGTACGCTCAACAATATAAATAACGCAATGAATGTTGTAGAACTCTCAATATGAAAGCTATTCCTACTGATGGTGTGTTACAATGCGTGCCACGAAAGATGAGACTTGACCCCGCCTCCCCCGCTCTTTCCGCCGCCCCTATGACGTCCGGTCCCGTCCCGCACTCAGACCTCATACCGCTAAAGATACCTAAAATCGTGTACTGCGCATGTCAAACCACGTGGTGTGTCAAGTCTCATCTTTCGTGGCACGCATTGTACCCCGCTGTAATCAGATTATGCTGATATTCTGCACTTATAGTTCTGATCACAATACAGTATTAAGGTGACATATTGCTAATCTGATGATGAATACAACATCTTCAAACAGTAAATACTAAGAACTAGGAACGCACGAACGAAACCGTGAAGACTGGCAGCATACAATTGAGGCCTCCAGGTTTATTTGTCTCAGAAACACGTACATACAAAAAGATAATCAATCTGGCTAGCTTTTCCCAGCTGTGTTGGGTAACTTTCCAGTCTAACAGTATGCTGCTGAATACCAGTATTTTACATGGAGCAACTGCCTCTGGTTAACACGATACTCCTTGGTAAGTCTGCCGGTCAAACTTTTGGGCTTAACGTGCTTTCCAAGGCACGGAGTGGTCTCGATATGGATGGTCACCCACCCAGGAACCGGCCGCGGCAAGCGTAGCATTACCTGCGATCGATCCTTGCGGCTTTTATCATTTAGCCACCAGCTCCTCTATTAACTATAATATGGCACTGGGTGATTCCAAGCTAAGATGATGATGGAAGACGAAATGCTTATTAATGTAGGTTATAAGAATTTCATAAACGTAAAATAGTTTCTGCTAGAAAGTTATTTTAAATTATATTTTCATTTTCCCCACCTCCATTATTACCCGTGATAGATGCTTAAAATAACACGAACACAAAGTTTCACAACGTCCGTTTTCAAAATTCATTTTTATACATTCATTTTGTTAGCCCATAGCAGATGGTGAATGAAGTCGGAATTGTATTGCATAGTGACCCCATTCTTTTCCATAGTTTTTTTTCCGTTTTTAGTGTCAACTATTTGCATGACAATTGTAACAATGCTTATATTTATAACATTGTGAAATAGGTACACCTGTTTGTTGAGATTTTTGTTAATGTTTTTTGTTGGGAAATGTTCTATTGTGTGCCATTGTGGCGGGTAGGTACAGACTTTTCGTATGGAGGCAGCCTTTGATGACGTCATAGACGGCTTTTATTTCTGTCTGTATTTGCAAGTCTAGAGTGAGGTTTTCAACTTTATCTGATTATTTTTTAGAGAGCTTAGTGCTATGAGTCGGGAGTTTCTCTAGTACATTGTTTTCATAAGAATAGTATTATTTATCTAATGATAGGGACACTTATTTCTGAAGGTAAAATAATTGAATGGTTGTAAAGTAATTGAAAGATTGGTGCGATAGGAATATTTTACTTCTCTTTTGAGTTAATGGGTTCGAATATTTGAGTGGGTATTGAGAAAATTCTTGTGATGAACTTTCTATAGTAATTTATTGTAGGTACCTTACTGCTGCCTTCTTTTCACTCAATCTGCCTAGCCTTTTCCCAAGTATGTTGGGGTCGGCTTCCAGTCTAACCGGATGCAGCTGAATATCAATATTTTACATGGAGCGATTGCCTATCCTTTTTTTTAATGCTGAATGGGCCCCGCTCTTCACCTCAATCACGCCTGATGGAAAGCGATGGATGGTGATGGTGAGTTGTGAAAGTGATGGTTATGATCTGATCACTAAAAGCCAGTTACTGGGTAGCTCGATACCTCTTAGTTGGCTTGGCTTCAGACTACCCGTAACGACTATCAAAGATCTACGAATGACAGCCGAGACCAACGCCTTTACATGTTTTCCGAGGCACGGTGGGTATGTAAAGATGGTCACCCATCCGCGGACCAACTGCGGCAACCGTAGCTTAACCTCATCGATTGACCTTTGCGGCTGTTATTACCCACCTTATACCCTCTCTTACATTACGATAATCGCCAGTTAAGTCAATATCATTAGCGATTGTCTGCTGATCCACTTAAAAAAAGCTCTTGAATCCACAACAAAGGTATTAAACAAGGACTCATTAATAAAAATATAATGTTTCCAACGAATCCGAGGTACCCGGACAAACATTAAACAAAAGAATAATTAAAGACAATAAAAAAAATACTTTCCTGATACAATCGCATTACACTCAACTTTGAGACTTAATTACTCAGCTTTAAAAGTAATTCTCGTTCAAATCAAACAAGTAATTGTGAGAGAAAAACTTTGTTAAACTAGGACATAAATTTTTGTGAAGTATAGTCCTCGGAGTTCCATTTTGATAACATTCAATTACGAAAAACGCAAATTAGGACGCAGTAAATAGTAATGGGAATTTTCCTTGTATTTTTTCTTTCTTTCCTAAAGTGAGTTTTCATTGTGAAATCTTTTCGGTACATTGGTTATGAACGAATTTACGGCTCAGTGATTCTTTATATATTACTCGCCCATTGGCGTTCGAAAGTCTATTTAATGAATTTTCCAATTTTAATGGACGTATTAAATGTTTTTTGGCGGTCATGGTCATGGGTTTGGGTGATTCTTGCTTTTGAATGGGATATGGGGTCATATTTTTTTGTGGTCGATAGATTTTCTACTGTATGGCCATTACCTAACTATTTACTTTTCATCCGTCGTCAAGATCTGTAATGTCAATGCTGTAATATCTGTATTATCTTGATAGCCTAAATTGTTCTTTTTGGCGAACATGTTTCCTATTTTTCACGATTATCACGCGCTATATGCGCGCTTCTTCTCAAAAACTTCGTTATAATAAAACACTTATCAATTTTACGGACATTAAGAGTGACAACCCTACCGCTCCAATGAAGCGTAGGTAATTATTTCAACAAATAGGCCTAGTTTCCATATTGTTCATATTTATACTGTGCTAGGTATGTTCTCCACTCGCACATTCTCGTTTCCCCCCGATACGTCGTGTTATTGCGATGGCTCCGTCGGGAGTGTTCTCTGCCTTTTTCACTAAGTTTTGTTTGTTGTCCACTTCACACCGTCCATGTGGACGAAGATGGCCGCTTTCGTTTTTTTTTGTTGTATGTTTTTCTAGGTAATTGCTGGATCGGTTGCGAGAGAGCGCTGGATGTTAGTTTCGGCTAATTGTGGTTTATTTTGAGTCCAGAAAGTCGGTTGTAAATTATGTCCGTATTCACGCGAACTCTTCCAATTTAGTTTAGAAATTAGAATAGGAGTGAAGTGGTTTTTAGGAAGAATTATTTGGAATTTTGAAAGCTACGATTTCACTTAAGCATAAGCATTACGGCTCCTTCAAACAGGAGCAACACGACACGCGACATAAAGGCACCGCAAGTCGCGCAACGAGCGGTGCCTTTGTGTCGCACGCGATTATATCGCGTGTCGCGCATGTTTGTAGGAGCCTTTAATCAGTCATCATACTATAATGTTCCCACTGCTGGGACACAGGCCTCCTCTCGGTGAGATCTCGGTGAGAGGAAGTGGACCGTAATCCACCACGAGGAGCTGCGCGGGTCGATAAATGTCACATGTCTTCGAATTTTTGGTTCTATGACATGCCGATTTCCTCACGATGTTTTCCTTGAGAGCAGTGGCGATGAAATAATTTAAACAAATGAAAACGCCTGACTGTTCGAACCTACGACCTACGACTGCGGTAATTCCGTTTTTTTTACTGTAATTTACTGACGTGTAAAACCCTATGTTTTACTTCAAAAACATCAAGTTCTCTTTCCTTAATAGCTTATCAGTCTATGTAAACTTAATTAGGTTACTTCTTGGTGAAGTAACCTAATTCAATAACCACTCCAACAAACTTTTTTTTTACCGAAAAAAGAACTTTTTCTCACCCCAAACACGTTGCCAATTATAATAATGACCACCCGCGATAAATGTAATACGAAACTTGTACAATAATCGTAAAACAGGGTTATCCTGTCCATACAATCAATGATAACTCCCCACTCGCTGGTACATTTATTGTACCAAAACCGATCTCGGACGATACGGGAAGCACCCTCAGGGGAGGGGCGGCACTCCAACTAAATTTTTAAGCCAGCTTCAGCAGGGTTGTGGGGAAAGCCTGTGAAAACTCTTATGGGTTTAAAAACAGTGGGTGACTTAGTGGTTGAGGTTATTGCTGTGGTCACTTTCAACGTGGGAATCTATACACAGGGTTGTCCAGTGGCAGAATACAAAGTGCAAAAAAATTATATAAAAAACTACACCTGTAATACAAAGAATGTTTATTGTTATTTAAAAACATCGCGCGCGACACAAAGGCACCGCAAATCGCGCAACGAGCGGTGCCTTTGTGTCGCGCGTGATTATATCGCGTGTCACGCCTGTTTGTAGGAGCCTTAAAACGACTTCCCCCGCGCCCCTCTAACGTGTTGCGTTCAGAAATTACGATTGTTCAAACATTGAAATCTGCCACTAGAACTACCAGGATTAGAAAATTATTTCTTTGCATTTGGTAGCCCAATTCCTGAGGAAAGTTATAGGATATTTAACATCACTATGACTGAGCTATGACTAAAATAGAAAAAAAAGTCAGAAAGAACGCTAAGTGAAAACGAAAAACTGAACACAGCTGTAGGTTAAATTTTAAAATTGTTAAAACAATAAATTTAACACAGATGAAGTCGCAGGCAGAAGTGTGGTAGTTAATGTTTGTGCTAGTTTCTAGGCAGTTTGAAAGGCTATTAAATGACAGTTTAGGGAATAAAATGGTTACTTTAGTGATATTTATTTGCCTTGTAAAAGACGAACTCCAGAGGTAAATTCTCGTAATTGAACGTTCAGACTCAGATATCACTCAATCTGTCAAAAATACCTCTCAATTCCCTTAATTTTTGACAAGGTTTTGACATTGATTGTAGCTGAGATAAGCTTGCGACGAGATTTTGAATTTTTTTAATCACGGGAATTGACCTTCTAAGTAAAGAATTTCCTGGAAAAACTTTAAACACGTGTTTTCATATAGGGGAAAACGATTCTAATTAAGTTCCCTTCCGATTAATCATGGACAGGTTTTAATTAAACATAAATGGAGTACATTATTAGGTATCAAATAAAGGTTTAATTCGTTTTGTGCAAGTTCACGCCGTGTGTCAGTTCGCACGGCACAGTATTATCCACATTATTGGTTTCCGCGTTTTATTTGGGGATGCACAGAGTAGGGTTAATGTAGAGGCAGAAAATGAAAAAGTAATTTAAAAAATTAAATCGACTTCAAATAGAAATTATACTCATGGGGAAAATGCGTGAGTTTATTTATGCATTTTGTACATAGAATTTTATTTTCAAAAGAAATTACACTTGCTTTAGCTGCAATTATTAGCAAATTAATTTGGATAATAAGTAATTCAGGTGATAAACCGTTTAACAAACGCAGTCATATTTTTTTCAAAAGAATTACACTTGCTTTAGCTGCAATTATTAACAAATTAATTTGGATAATAAGTAATTCAGGTGATAAACCGTTTAACAAACGCAGTCCTTTTGCACTCACTTTAAAGACATTACTTCAACGCAGCCTATCGCAGTCCACTGCTGGACATGGCCTCTCCCAGACTGCGCCACAACATCCTTTCTTCCACCTTCCGCATCCAGTCTGTCCAAGCCACCTTCTTAAGGTCCATCTAGCGGGGGGCGTCACACACTACACTTGCCGATACGCGGTCTTCACTCTAGGTCTCGTCTGCTCCACCGGCCATTGGTCCTTCTACAAACTTGGCCAGTTACTTCAGCTTGCATACTTTGCAAGCACAAAGACATGACCATCCCTCAAAAAGAAACAGATAACCTACTATACATAACGTTTCAAGACTTTAGATCACAATAAAATAAACAGGCAGATGTCTACTGCAACCTCTGTCTTTAAATTACTCTGTACTGCGGGCTAGAACGCGTTGGTACGAGCCTAATGGACTCGTCGAGACTTCCCAAACTTTTACAATGTTTAAGCAATTGTAGCAACCTGCCTCGTTATTCGTTATTATTCGACGGCCATCGTGTTAGTTATTGTAAATTAGTTAGTTTTAACTTCCACGCCATTATTTCCGATGGATTTAGCCGTCTGCGAATTTTTGGCAAGTTTTGTCTCCAAGGGAACGTTGGATTAATTAGTGTTTCTGTTTTGTGTTTAGGATTATTGAATTGGATTGTTATTTTAGAACTCGGTTGTCATGGTATGGGCATGTAATATAATCAGTCTATAATGTTCCCACTGCTGGGACACAAGCCTCATCTCATCGAGAACGAGTGGGCTGTAATCTACCACGCGGGCCCAGTGCGGTTTGGTAGATGTCACATATCTTCGAATTTTTGGTTCTAGGACATGCCGGGTTCCTCACGATGTTTTCCATCACCATTTTAAGAGCAGTGGTATAAGCGTGAGTAACCAGAATCCCCAGTTTTAAAATCAGTGACATCTTCGTTCCCTAATAAAGTCTTTACAGCAGTGGAGCAATTACAGTCCAATATTGCACAGATGCCTCTCAAATCGGTTGCCAAGCCAGCTATTTAGCCTCTCAAATACCTTCAATAAAACGCTATATTTCTCTGCCAACTTTCCAGAGTCTGCGGCTCTCAATATCGCTCAAAATAGCTTACATGGTTCAGCTTTTAGGCCTTAATATATGTCATCTTAAGTTTTAGCGAACATTCGACAGCTCGCGGATATAAATATATATCGAGTCCTTTGCTCGATTATCGAATGGAGTTCAGAGCTTTCGACAGGGTTTTTAATTGGTTACTTAAATGACGTGTGAGGTGAAGTTAGAACTATGGAGGATAGAAAGAAGATTATATTAGTGGAGGATAGATAAAAGTTATGATGAATATTGGCGATGAGTATAATGATTTTTAATGGACTTTTCAATCAATGAACTTAGGCTAAGTTCATTGATTTCTAGTACCCGCAGGGTTTATTGATGAAGGTTCTGGAGTGGCGACCACGTACCGGAAGACGTAGCGTTAGAAGGCCTCCCACAAGGTGGTCCGACGGCCTTGTGAAGGCCGCAGGAACCCGTTGGATGCGAGAAGCACAGAACCGGTCGAAGTGGAGGTGCTTGGGGGCCTATGTCCAGCAGTGGACGTCTTTCGGCTAAAATGATGATCCTCTGGATAGGCAGGTCCTAATCTATCTAGGCTAGTAAGAAAGCTGAAAAGTTTGTTTGTTTGAACACGCTAACCTCTGGAACTAGCAGCCGGATTTAAAAAAAGATTTTTGCGTTTGATAGACTTATTTCTAGAGGAAGGCTCTAGCTAGATGTTTAACGTCACGCTAAGACCCTTTGGAGCCAAGCAAGACGAAATAACAAAAAACCGAAACAACGCTACGCGAAAACGAAGTAACAGCGCGGGCAGGCGATGCGATGCGACGGGGTAGGTCGGGGGAACAAGAAATTTCACGCGGACGAAGTCGCGGGCAGAAGCTAGTAAGCTTAGAAAATGACACTCATTTCCTCAGTTCTCTATACATTTTTCCATTGGTCGTTCCAAAAATAAGGTTTTTATTTCATTTAAACTGTAACACATTAGTTTATTTATTTTGCACTTTTAATTAAATATACCAATATTCAGGGGTGTATTCGGCAGGATCGACAATCTATTACCAAACAGAATTAACACATTAAGGCTCCTGCAAACAGGCGCGACACGCGACGAGAATCGCGCGCGACACAAAGGCACCGCTCGTTGCGCGCCTTGCGGTGCCTTTGTGTCGCGCGCGATTTAATGCGTGTCGCGCCTGTTTGAAGGAACCGTTATCCAGTCTAGCGGTCCAGACAAAAACTTAGGTGCTTAGATACTCTCATCACGAAACACTTAAAAAGTTAACAAAACTTAACATACCTACTATCAAACATCCAACTTAAGAACGTTAACATAAGAACATGGGCGAACGGTCTCATCCCGAAAGCGACAAATAAAAAATGGCTGAACAATACAAAATGATTTTAAACGAAGTTCGTGGGGGTCGGGTTTAAAAACGAATTAATCAATGGGAGACCACACACAATAATGAAGATTGTGGCTCATTTTACTGTGGTTATGGACCATCATAATCTAACTCATTAGTGGCGTATTTAATTTATTGATGACAAAGATTGTGCGTAGATGAGAATGGATGCGGCATATGAGCAGAGAAAAGTATGACACTTCCTTTGTAACTTTGATATCTTAATTTTTAAGACACCAAACATGATAATTGATAACAGTCAATACGGATAGTTTGATTAGATTTTTGGATAGTTAAACTATTTCTTCTAAACATCCATACTATCATACATATGTTTGTTACTTCTTCACGCTCAAACGGCTGGACCAATTTTGATAAAATTTTGTATGGAGGTAGCTGACACCCTGGCTTAACATATAGGCTACTTTATATCCCGATATCCCCACAAGATCGAGACTTATGCGGGTGAAACCGCGGGGCGCAGCTAGTTATCAATAAAGAAATAGTTCAAATTACTCTCTCTCTCTCTCTCTCTCTCTCAATATATTCTAAAGTCAAGTTGTCAACTGGAACTTGTGGGTAATACAAGTTAAAATAATATTCCCTCAAAGCTCAGATTCACTTCTAAAAGTTCTGAAGTTATTATCATGCATTTCTAAACCACAATACCATGAAACGCAACAAATATTTTCAGTGTCTTTTATGAAGGATTGTTTTAGTGTCTTTCATGACCGCTTTTAACAACTTCAAGAAACGTCCAAAAAAATACCATATCTACCAAAACTAAGCTTCTATTAAACGAAACATATTTCATACAACCGCGATCAATCTCCACCCGCGCACGTCACACGTGTGTACGTATCTTTATTGCCTTTACACGCCACCATTTTAAATTTTTATTCAAATCTCTAATTCTACTGACGACTTTATTTCTGTGATATATTGGGGCTTTAAACTCCGCTTACGTTATTAATGTCGATATTTATTAAAAGCTAGGTTTCGTAAATGTAATTTAATTGTTTACCTAATGGATTACATCGTTAGGTACATGTCGTTTAAATGATTGTAGGCGTTGTTTAAATTATAAACTGTCATTTTATTTTTTTTGTTAACAAAAGCCTTTGTAAGGTGTTCTGTGCCGCTCACAATTCTTGAAACAACTGATTTTCTAGCTTTTAGAGCATAGGGCTGTTTTCCTGCGGGGTAATTACGTAACACACTAAAGGCTCCTGCAAACAGGCGCGACGCGCGACGCGAATCGCGCGCGACACAAAGGCACCGCTCGTTGCGCGACTTGCGGTGCCTTTGTGTCGCGTGTCGCGTCGCGCCTGTGTGTACGAGCCTTAACAGTAGGAATGGCTTTCATTTTGACATTTCAACAACATTCATTGCGCGTTATTTACATTGTTGAGCCGAAAAATTTTTCCAACGTACATATGTAACAATGGATTAACAATATCCTTCAAAATGATTCATATTGTGATTGATAGTGTGCTGCTCAATGCAGCAGTGCGATTCTGTAACCATCTCACCGTGAAAACTTAGGTGAAGTGAGCGTGGAGTGAACTGTCTGTGTCATCTTTAGATACTAGGGATTGACCAAGCATACATTTACAATCATAATCGAGATTTTAATAATATTTATTTAGCCTAATCCTATTGATATTTTTATATATATATTTATGACAGCTAGACTGATGAAAATACGCATCGACATTGTTTGGTTATTATGAGCAATTGTAGATCGAGTCTAGTAAAGACCGCGACGATGTTCAGCGTTGTTATTAACCCAAATCTATTGAATTAGAAGAGATAACCGAGTGTGTCAAGTCATCGAGTGCTAACGGATGCCTAGCTGACGGACCATAGAATGATTACATTCTATGGTCCGTCAGCTAGGCATCCGTTCCCACGTAGTTTGTGTGGCGTGATCACTTCACCCGATTCACGACACTAAATGTTGTAAATCGGGTGAAGTGAAGGTGAAGTGATAAGATCACGCCGCGCTTGCGCGTTAATCACTGTCATTATCACATTGCAGATTGCGTGATCACTTCACCTTCACTTCACCCGATTCACGACATTTAATGTCGTGAATCGGGTGGAGTGAAGGTGAAGTGATAAGATCACGCCGCGCTTGCGCGTTAGTCACTCATTATCACATTAGAGATTTGTTTTTACATATTTAACTTGTAAGGCGTCATGTATAAGAACATTAGGAAAATGCAATACCAACGTCAAATAAGTGCAAATATTTTATCGCTCACGCGCGCCCGTGTTTGCACTGCACCTCTAGTAACCCTTAAATGAAGAAGTGGTTGGTGTCAACCCTGAAGTGTATGTATGGTCCCTAATAGTGCATAACGAAGTAAGTACACTCCTTTAGAATATAAGTAAGCAGTTTACATCAATGCGCATTATAACATAAATTCACTAGATATTCATTAAAGTACATTCTATCAAGCTGGTTGTCTAATTCTAACGACCCTTGAACCCCCAACATTTCATGGCGACCCTGCCTTAGAGTCTGCCAAGGGGCAGATTAAGCAAAGTTTTCGTTGAGCGATTTTCAAAATGTGTAACTCTAAAGTAGAAAAAGACGAGGTATTCGCCAATCAAAACGCGGCTGGTGGAGGTGTTGACGCCGAGGTGATGTTGCCATGGTTACGAGATTCGAGTGGAGTGATATATGGTACATTCCGAATTGCACTGTAATCGACTACAGCGTGCTTACACCTTGACCCCAATTCTGCTGGTGGTATTTATCTATTATTCCCCGCATAATCTTACCACGCCGTACGGTTGTCAAGCGTGGTATTTTGACAGTTCAAACCGGTTTCGGTCATTGTGTCATAGAGAATACGTTAATAGCAGATGTAGTGATTAGGTTATTAAGGAATTGACGTGGTTTCGAAGTAATGAATCATTATGTGGTCATAGTGAATTAGGGCCCTTTTCTGAATTAACGTGAACGCGATAACGATGTCCCGTGAATCGACATATATGAAGTCATGGCATGTGCCATCTTACGATAACGCCGACTACCGACCATGCCCTAAATTAATAATTATCACCGATCTTTAAACTAACGTGGCATTTTCGAAATTGTGCTTCTGGCTACAGTCGCCACCTTACCAAAGAAGAAGAAATTCGTGGCGTATACACAAATAAATACTATAATCCAACCATGAGTAACTATTCAAGTGAATAGGTATATTACTGACTCGCAGCTGCCATAGTGGTGATTTATCTAAATCGGAAAGCAAATTATTCATGTGAGCGATGATGACTTAATTCGGAATGAGCCATATTTCACGCCGCGCAAGCGCGTTAGGCGCTGGCGCTGTCTGGCTATATAAGGACTTACTAGTCTAGGGAAAAAAGAAAAAAAAACAATGTTGAGATTCTGACTGCGCTTCTGTTTTGGTATTTTATTGTAAGTAAAACCCCACAAAATATTAATGTTTTGACCACTAAAATACTAGCTTTGAATTATATAAAAATATCAATAGGATTAGCATTAAATAATATTATTAAAATCTCTTTTATGATTGTAAATGTTTGCTTGGTCAATCCCTGGCATCAGTAGGATGACACTGACAGCTCACTCCACGCAAGTATTCACGGTGAGATTTTTACAGAATCGACATGCAGATTGTCCTGTAACATTGTCTAATAAACAAGTCTCTAGAACGACTACTTTTGAATGCTACTGATTAATTGGTAGGTAAAAAAAAAAGAGCGAATGCATTAAAAACACATAAAAGTTCTAAAACGCTATAAATTAAAATAATGGGAACCGATAATCAAAACGACCTCAAATTAATTGAAATTATACGTAAGAAAACATATAGCGTACAATTAAATTGAATAACATTTGAAATTAATTTAAACCCCTTTAACTGACTTTCGAACGGCAAAAGAGTTTTACGATCATTATAATTGCATATTTATTATTCAATTAATTGATATTTACTAAATAAAGTATCAATTAAGATGATATTTATTAAATAAAGTATCAATTAAGTTACATTGGCCCTGTTCATTAAGTTCATTTAGCGAATGAGAATAATGGGATATCAAAGGCAGATATTTAATTTTGTAGGTACTTCAAGCGTAGTCGAAGATATTGTGTCCTGTTTAGAAATAAGTTTCTTTTGTTGCATCGCCTTATCAAGTTTCTATTTTAATTATGGACAGAAATTTGAAGTAGACAATGGCTGTCGACGTGCATTTAATAATACTTGTAACAAGGTAAAACAAAAGAAATCGAGCCATAAACTTAATGATCTCTTATTTAATTTGTTTGAAAAAACAAAAGGCGTACGTAGATAACACTGTGAGGTAACACCTTTAGCTACTTATGAAGATATGAATGGTGAAAAAGCCATTACGGACAAATTACAATACCAATTACCCACATTAAAATATATCATGCAAAATATGAAATTAATCCATTAAAAATAGCATTCCAATATCCATTCCTGAAGCAATTTTAATCGTCCCTCATTAAGGGCATCGCCACGTTACCACCGGATTTTATGGCCGCCATCTTGAATTAATAATACGTCAACAAAATGGCCGCCGGTCTGATGGTACGGACAGTAAAATTTTTTATTAATCTAAAATGAAATCTTGAAACCGTGAATTGCTTTGCCGCGCTGTAATTATTATTTTATTAATTTTCGATTTACCCTCTTTAATTGTGGGGTGACTTTATTTTATTACACACAATTGTGTGAGATATCATTTCATATTTTGGTGGTACGGTATAATTTTCTTCACTAAGGGCAATTTACAAACGGAAAAGTGGTTGATGACTTAAAAGTGCCTTTATTTTTCCTAATGATTTTATTGTCGAGGCTCGTTTGTGCTTAAACATTATTTTACACCTGATAATGTTTCTCGAACACTCGATGTAATAGTACATTATGATATAAGTGCGGTAAGTTGAAAATTACAGCCGAGGCGATATTGCTTGCCCGAGCCGTAGGCGAGGGCTAAAAGAAAGCAGAGGCTGTAATTTTCAAAGCGCACGTATGTCATACGACGTTTTATAACATATTTGCGAGGAAATAAATAAAACTCTGACTGAACTTGCATATTTGCTTGTTTTCCATATGATGAAATTTTGATACGCTTGTAAGTATCTATCGGTCGATTTTTCGGACGAGGCTACTTTTTCGCTGCCTCTGAGACATCTGGCGGTGTGGAATTAATAAATTCATCATTACTTGACGACATTTTCAAATAAAAAAAAGTACAGCGAAAAGAAAAAGCGCGCGGAATAATTTTTACTTCTTAAACAGATAAGCGATGCGCGCGCGTTCGCGCTTTTTTTTTCAGGCATAGGCACAAAACGGGTAAGTAATAGATGATATAACAACAAAATCTCTAATATTTACAATATATAACAACGGAACCTATAATTTTATTTAATATAGCGATTAGTTAATATAATGAACGATTGATATAATTTTAAAATAACTAATTTTCATAAGCATAACATACATTAAATATAAAATCGATTGACATACCACTCAAAAGATATAAAACTTATTTGGTCTAATAAAACAATAACTTTGTATTTTGTTTAAGAAATATTTAAAAGTATTTTTTCTTTGTTTTATTATTTGTAAGTTCTATCGTAGTTATAGGTAATAGTCACCTAAGTAGATATTAAACATAACTAGTAACTAATTACCACCTGCGCTAAGATAGGTCGACGGAGCCCCGCTTCGCGGGGCTCCTATTTCTGGGTGGTTTAAAATAAAATATCCACGAAGGCTAAGGCGGGAGCTCCGCTCCGCTTCGCTCCCGCCTTAGCCTTCTAACCTAACCTATCCGAGTCGGGGTACTCTGAGTCGGGGTGTTAACCATAATGACGTTTTTATATACATTTATTAAACGTTAGACCTAATGATTTTCGATTAAATAAACAATATACATATTAAACGTTAGATCAAATGATTTTCGATTACATAAACGTTATATCAAACAACGTTATACTAATTAAGTTTTAGAATAAATAAATGTTATATGTAAAGAAGTTATATCAACAGTTGGTATATCTCACGTTGATTATATCTTATGAACGATAATAAAATGAAATTAGACCAAATGAGTTTATACGTTATGAGACGCACCCGCACAAAACAGCCAGTATTATTAATAAAGTAAATTAATATTTTTGTTTTTGTTACAGATATTAATGGTTGTAATTTATTGTCAAAATTAATTAAATTAAAGAATTAAATGTTTATTTATTATATTTTATCTCCCAAAGTTAATTTTATTCATAAAATGTTGACTACACTTTTCTGAAATAAAAACTCTTTGCTAAGATTTAAAAAAGTACCGTTCGTTTTGACGGAGCATCTTGATAAACCGTGCGATTTACTTTACATTACCGCACAAGTGCGTAATGAGATACATTACGATATTGAAATTGGTGAAATAAGAGACCCTTTACGAGCAAATATGTTATAAAATATATAATACCATTTCCTCCAGCTTTCAACTTGAATTGGCCTATCTAAGAATCAAAAGGGTATTTCCTGAATAACCCTTTAACCAGCTAGTTAGTCAGAAAACAAAACCGTCCTAGACAAAACCCATTGTTTTTTTATTTGAAAAGCAATCACTGTCAAAACCAGCCGTTATTCCAGAACCATTGCTTAATATTTAACGGAAAGTCTACGGCCATTTTCCTTGTTTCGAGTCCAAGGGATAAGCAGTGAGCAGTAAATAAGGAGTAGCTTCTTTCCCTATGGTGTGAGGTGTATGAGAATTGCTCAAACAATGATGAAATGATTACCCTAGCTGTGGGGTTATTAGCGCGGCTGTGCTGAGTTCGCCAAGCGAAATTGAGTGGGCATTACCATAGAATAGATGAGTAACTTTTCTCTATGGTTCTATCTACAGTTCTGTCTATATAATGTTTTTGAAGGTTCTAGAAAATATTGGTTATGACAGAATAACCTGCTACATTTGGTGCAGCCTGACTTGGTCACAGTTATTCACTATCATAGAATGCCCCGGATACTTTTTCAGGAGGTAGTAAAAAACATTCTTCTTCTTTACCTTTTCTTGTCGACGGTAGTCACGTTGATTTGAATTTTATTTAGTTTGAGCCCGCAGATTTAGGGTAGGGCCACGTTGAGGACATGGAACCAAGAAACTCTTTTAACCCTGCGTGAACGTGGATCCACGCGAGACACAATGGGATTTTAATTGTTTCTGTGTAATTACGGCTTTCAACCGTTTAATGGACTGCGGAACGCAGTAAGACAATCTTAAAGGCAAAATAATATTGATAATTTATGAAAAAAATAATACTAAATCAGTTTCTGTATTATCCGCTTAAGCCTTAAACCACTCGTTTATAAAGTATTCATAGGACAACCACTAAAACAGGCTATGTCGCCGAACCCTACTATTGAAACGTCTTTGTGCTCATGTAAATAACGTGTTTTTTATTACCTTTTGCCACTGAACCGATATGTTTGATGTTTCATTACTTAAGAGGGAACGGGGCCTTTGAGGAATTTGAAAAATAGGTATTTGAAGAAACTTGCCGTCGCCTTACCTCAAGTCTGCCCCCGTATTGTGTGATAGGGACAGCTGCAGCTCAGACCGAAATTATCACAAAAATTTTGACGAGATCGACATTTCGTATTCCCCTTTTTTCTCCTCGAAAACTAAGCCGATTCAATTATTTTTTACATTAACATTTTAAGAAAGAGTATGTTTAGGTACCTATCATTTTTTTTAATGTAAAATCTTTTCTAATTTGTCCTATAGTCCTCTAATCACGGCGGTAAAAATAGGGCAGTTTTTGTAATTTTAAGAGGGTCATATTTTCTTTACTAATTAGTTGCAAAAAAAAAGAAAGTACAGGGACGTGTTTTCAGCAGAACTTGATTTTATGAAAAATAATTTTGCTCTAGAGGCATTATTCAGGAAGAAAAATGGGAATACATTTGTATGGAGAATCGCACGCCCTTTCCCTCTTAATATTAGAAGTTGAACAGGTATAGGTATTAGTTTTCCTGTTTCTGAGTGCCTATGTGTTACTATTTATATCAGTGATTGATTTAGCATATTTTACCTTAAGAGCGTTTACGTCGTACGGCATTTCATACAAACTTTCAAGCCCTTGGTTTTCGAATTTAATGAACCGATTTGAATGAAACTTCATACGCATATAAAAATGTTCTGAAGTAACTTTTTAGACCTTTGTATCCTGCTTATGCGTATAAAGTTTCCATAAAATCGGTTCATTCACTTCAAAAAATAAAGGCTTGAAAATTTGTATGAAATGCCGTACGGCGTAAACGCTCTTAATTATATTTGGGTGGAGGAGCACTGGTGGCTCAGTGGTAGCAGCCCCGATTTACGAGTCATTCATTATTCTAGCGATCTAAAACTAGAGTCACGTTCTACAAAAGTTCTAAAATGAATACCTACTTAACGTTATTTAAAAATAAAAATACCAAACCTACGTAATAGATGTTATATCTAAGTAGCTATACTAAATAAAACTGAAGAGTTTGTTTGTACGCGCAAATCTCTGGAACTACGAGTCGAATTTGGAATATTATTTTTCCATTTCATAGCCCAATCCTTGAGGGAGATTTAGGCTGTTTAACATGACGCTGAGACTCATAGGAGCCGAGTAAAAAAAAAAGTTAGAGAGAACACTAAGCGAAAATAAAATAATAGCGCGAGCAGGCGCTGGGCGATGCGATGCGATGGGGTGGGTAAACAAGAAGTTTCACGCGAACGTAGTCGCTGGCAGAACCTAGTTTATAAATAAAAATATACAAAATACGTAATGGATTTAATATTAAACAATACGTCAGCTGTTTCGCTTCTCACGGTATCGAAAATTGTATCGACTAGGGAAAATTTATTCGTAGACGATCGACTGGCGAAGCTAAGTATCTACTTATTATACGTTTTGTGTATAGAAATATTGCTGGTTTTAGTATTGAAGACTATTATTGGCTTCTACAATGGGATGAGTTAATATTTAAGTATTTATTTTGTAAGTATCGGGCGTAGAATGTCTATTTATATATAGTTAATTAAAACGGTACAACACCAATTACATAAATTAACATAGAGGCCATTACTATTTTCCTATTTTATTTTTTATTTATACTTCTGTCGGCTTCTTTCTCAAAGTTGTGTCTACTCTACCGAGCTGGATTACTTGCCCTGTGTAGACATAATCCTACACAACTTCGAGAAGCGGAAAACTCCGTCAAGTCTGTTCGTCGCCAATCCCGCAGTGTTTGAAGACTAAAGTCTTCAACCAGTGCGTCCTGCCCGTCATGACATATGGTGCCGAAAGGTGGACACCGACGACGGTCGGGCTAGTCCACAAATTTATGGCCACTCAGCGCGCTATGGAGCGAGCTATACTCGGAGTCCCTTTGAAGGATAAAATCAGGAATGAAATTATCCGGAAAAGGACCCAAGTTACCGACATAGCTTGCAGAGTAAGCATACTGCAGTGGCAGTGGGCTGGCCGTGTTAGTCGAAGGACCGATGGCCGGTGGAGCAGACGAGTCCTAGAGTGGAGACCGCGTATCGGTAGGCGTAGTGTGGGACGCCCCCCAGCTAGATGGACGGACGACCTAAAGAAGGTGGCTGGGACGGACTGGGTGCGGAAGGCGAAGGAAAGGGAGCTGTGGCGTTGCCTGGGAGAGGCCTATATCCAGCAATGGACTACAACAGGCTGAATTGATTTGATTGATTTTGATGTTGTGTATAATTTAACTAGCTTCTGCCCGCGACTTCGTCCGCGTGAAATTTCTTGTTACTCCGACCCACCCCGTCGCATCGCATCGCCTGCCCGCGCTATTACTTCGTTTTTGCTTAGCGTTCTTTCTGACTTTTTTTCTTTTTGCTCGGCTCCTAAAGGTCATAGCGTGATGTTAAAGCCTATATATTATAGCCTTCCTCAAGAAGTGGGCTATCAAATGCAAAAATATTTTTTCAAATCCGACTGGTAGTTCCAGAGATTAGCGCGTTCAACCAAACAAACAAACTCTTCAGCTTTATAATATTAGTATAGATTTAAAACTAACACGGAACAGGGGACTACTCACTACCTTGCATACTTTCTTTCACAGAACACCAAACATATAATACGTATAATTTTATAATGTCTATAAGTCGTATGGCCAGTTTCACCCACTGATTTGGCAAGGCATTTCATATAAACTCTTTTCTATTTTGGATTTGCCTAGTGGCATTGTGAAATAGATCTAGGTGCAGCTTAACTAACAGGATTTGTAGGGTTATCTTCAAAGTAGATACCATCTATCGATGTAACATAATAAATCGCAACGTGCTTATCATAATTTTATTTTTTACCATTTTTGTGCAATATTTTTTCTTTCTTTCATTCTATTGAGTGGGATATAAGTTCAATAAGTGACAGAGAAATCACGTAAATAGCTATGATCTTATATTCATCTTACAATTTTAACATCAGGAGGACACTTCTAACATTTACCTGAAACTCCACTCATGTCTAGATTTTGTTTTAGACTACCTTGGCATTCAATGTAGCCAAAAACCTATACAAGAATAATATATTTTTGAGGTTCGCTAGCACAGACAGACAGTTCCCAACTTCATAATCTTGAAGGATTCTCGTCACTCATTCCCACAGCTTTACCAAGAATTTAATTATTCCACCCCATAAGAAATTTAATAAAAATCCATAGGAATGTCTCATTACCACCATGCTTGTTACGTAAAGGCAGATAATAAACAATTTGAAGGCAGACAGCACGTTCGACTCAAGGAGTCTGGCGGCCATCTTAATTGGAATAATAAAGCCGCCATTTTGAGGTCGTTTGTGAAGTGTGACTAGTTTTGTAATTTAGTTATTATTTGGTAAATATTATTGGGTGACTTACTAAATTTAATTTACTTACATTATTTTTATAATTGATTATGAAACCCAACCATAATTAAATTTCATTCAAAATTAGAGTTGATTGAATTTCAAAATTAAAAACATTGCATATTTCCCCCTTACCCATTACACTTAAGAAATAGGTATTTATTTGTCTGTCAATGAAGTACCTACTTAAAATATGGCAATTTTACTTTCTGCTAAACTAAACACAGTAAAAAATCCCTTCTTTTCAGTTGGCTTAGAAAGGCAAGCAGTTTTTAAAAGAGAAGATAATGTAATTTCCCCAGCAATTATGGTTTAACTCTTGATAAACAACTATATCCTTTTTTCTACGACTCCAAAGTGCACATTTTACGTACACTTTACACAAAGATCGTTAAAAGTGAAAAACGACACTTTTAAAATACAGTTTTCACCTTCAACCCTACATTCATACATCAAGCCAGCAAAATATATTGTACGATATATTCTCTATATTACTTCTGATGGCACGCGCGGGATTCAGGGTTCTCCAAAAAACTCTGATACACAGAGAAAGACGGCCTAAACGAAACGATGTATAAATGTATATGTACTTACTTTGGATTATAACAATGATTTACTAGTATCTTCGTGGAAATTAAATGTATTGTTGGGGTGGATTTGTGGTCTACTTGAATGTAAAGTTAAGGCTCCTTCAAACAGGCGCGACACGCGATATAATCGCGTGCGACACAATGCGCGACTTGCGGTGCCTTTGTTTCGCGCGCAATTTTATCGCGTGTCGCGCCTGTTTGTAGGAGCCTTTATGCTTGGAAATGTTGAAGGAGTAGGTAATACCGTGTATACATAATCAGCTTATAATTTGCCCACTGCTGGAACACAAGCCTCCTCTCTTTAAGAGGGAGTGGGCCGTAATATACCACACGGGCCCAGTGCGGGTTGGTAGATGACACGTCTTCAATTTTTTTTTTCTGGGACGTGCCGGTTTTCTCACGATGATTTCCTTCACCGTTTTGAGAGTAGTACCTCATATGGACAGTATGATTCTGACGACAGCATTTTTAATACAGTCTGCATAGTGAGGAATTTTTACGTTCATCTCCTTAGGGGGGGGGGGGGGGCTTACATAATGAAACAGGTTCCCGGTGCAGGCGAGTCTGTGCGTATCGGTACCGATCGGTGCAGGTGGAGTAGTCCCACATTAAGGCTCCTTCAAACAGGCGCGACACGCGATAAAATCGCACGCGACACAACGGCACCGCAAGTCGCACAACGAGCGATGCCTTTGTGTCGCGCGTGATTCGCGTCGCGCGTCGCGGCTGTTTGCAGGAGCCTTTAACTTACATAAAGAAACAGGTAAATCATGTAACAGTTTCCTTCCGGAGATCAACCTGCCGAGACCTGTACCGGGAGTCGGGACCGAAAACCCCCTTCTTTATGTAAAGCACCTTTAGGAAATCTAAGCACGATGTCTTATTTTCTAAGTGTTTTCTTTGAGTACCTTATTAGAATATTGTTTCTTAGTTTTTTTTTTTCTTTTATGGTTCCTATTAGTGTTATAAAAAATGTTCAACGCATTTTTCTAACGTATGACCAGTTTAATAGCTTGTTAAGTCCACACTTAATGCTCATGTTCAACATATTTAATTGACGATAATTGATTGCGGTATTCCCGTTCACATCCTGTAATAATATTAATTTATTTTTTTTAATAGTAATAACATATCCAATTATCCAGTCTTAGACTTAAAGAGATAAATTAGGTACTTCACAACATTAATTTGCAGTATTAGAATAAATAAAATAAGTATTAATTATATTTTATTCCTTTCACAGGTAAGCAAACTCATAATCTTGCAATCTTTACGGCGGAGGGTGAGTCGATCATAAATATAATTACGTTCATTTAAGTCTAGCACATAATGTAAATTAATGTTTTACGTCGTAAATCTGCAGGGAGTCGGAGTTCGAATAAGACGATGATTCCGCAGGATTCTTACTTAAACGACGAAACAGAGTATCCTCTTATTCAAATAACATTAACATGTGAGACATACAGCAGTTAAATTCGGCACGCATGTTGGTAAAATCACAAAACTTCGAATAAATTCCAGAAGAGTGATTATTCGAAGCGATTATTCGAAAAATAAAAGCACATTATATTTTATTTGCTGTCGACATAATATCGTATGCAAACTTGAAAGGTCCAAATTCAAATTTTGATACACTGCTAAGTAAGTAATATTGTATTAAAGTAGAAAATTCATTCAAAATGTGCTTTGCGATAAACATTAGAATATTAATTCGCATTAATTAAATTTACAAAATTTAGTTGACACTTTATTGATTTGTATTCAGCACTGATATTTTTATTATATTCTATCTGATATTTCAATTTAATATCGATATTTCAATAACTAATTTACATTGTCTTACGTTTGCTGTTATTTTATACATTTGAAATTTTAAATGAAATTTTAATCTCTTTGTACAAACTAAGCGGTTATTAATTACATAGAAATCGATCTGAAAATAACCTAATTATAATGATAGTCTATCAAACTTTCTATTTATTGAAGAGCTATCAATAAATCAACTTTTAATAGACTCCAAGAAAACTGGGCATAATCCAAGAAAGCTGGGCTTTTTCTCATTAGAGTAGGAACGATTAGAGATAAGATAACTTACCTTTTTTGCAGCATGTTGTCAGAAAGACTATGATTAAGTCCAGGAGATACAACCTTTTCCAAAGGTCTTTCACTTGTTCTAGACAATACGGAAACATGTGTCCCGTTTCCGTTCTTAACATACATAACATAACGCTTGTTCCTATTCCTCAGTGCTAGGCAGACATGTACAGACGCCAGCACATCACGTTACTACGATCGGTCAAATTTCTTTAATAGATTTTCAACTTTATCGCTAAAGCATAAGATTCAAAGTTGATTGAAAAGGTTAAAATTATAAACTGTGTAAGGCATAATAACAGATAGTATAATATCACTTGATATAACGTTCATATGATATAATTGTTATATGCTATAAAAACGTATACTTAACCTAATTTCATGTGATCGAATGTTACATTTCATATAAACTTGTTTTGTTATAACGTTCGTTACATATAATTTACAATTCGTATAATAATTATTTCGTATATCGTTTAGTTGACCTAATTTTGATATTTACTAATTTTCAGCCAAAATTCTATAATGTAAGTAAATATCAGGAAACATACAACCTCATCTTACCCAAATGATTCAGCAACAAAAGAGATCTGGCGCTCGGTGGCCACTGCCGCGGTACGCTCGCTTCACTCCCTCGCTCTCACATGTTTACCGTCAGAAAATAGATGGGTAAAGCACGTGAAAACTTCATTCCCTATTAATCAGTAAAACCACAAAGCCTTTAGAAAACACTCTAAATTCTACAGGAACCAACAAAACAGATATTTCAATAGCTCCCTCACCTCGCCACCTCTATGTCCCGCCAGCTAAACCACGCGTTCTAAGATTTTAATTTGGCCGCGACTGAAGCCTAGTCGTTTTAATCAGGAGCCGAAGTACCACGGAGCTTGTTTAAATTTTCTATTAAATCCGTGAGACGAGTAGGGGAGACAAAAGCGACGTATCTCCGATCTATTAATAAGGCAGTTTAATTTGGAAAGCGGTAGGTGTAGCGACAACGTAAAAGGCGAACGAAATCATTGTTTTAATGAAAATTGAGATCGGGTTTTTGTGTGCGAAAATTTTGTGTTCATATCGCTTGGGAGTTGGGAGCAGGGTTCTTGTGTTATTTTTGTTATAATAAACATATTTTCGGTTAATATTGCTGTTGCTGTTGAAGGTGCCATTTGTGTATAACTTTTAGTTTTTTTGTGTTTTTCTTACGTAGTTTTATCGTTATGGGCTGATTTATAGGCCTCTGTGAATGAAAGTATTACACACAAATGGTCTAGTAAAGCGTCATGGCGACCAGAATATAAACATCCTTATCTCAAGCTCTAAGTAAACAATTCACCAAGAAGCCACATTCACGCAATATCTACCAAAAGATTGCCATTCAGCGAAATAAACCCAAGAAAGACAAAAATCGAGAATAACAGTACTTTCAGTGATAACAGAGTATACATAATTCACACATCGCTCCAAGAACCGGGCCTAAAAGCTCTCAAACCAACGAGCCATCATAACGTAACACATTTCACATATTCTTCGAATATCAAAACTAATGAGTGTTATTTGCAAAAATTATTTTTGATGTGTGTATTGTATTTTTTGCAGAATTTCTTCTTTCGCAAACTTTTTGTTACGGATGATTACCTTCTTGTAGTAGGTACTCTTAAATGTCCTGACAACACCTTGAAATATGAAATCTTTTTCTTGCATTTGTGTAATGAAAATTTACTTGCCTGAAATAACCTACTGATTGTTAAATGTTTCTGTATATTTATTTCCATATTAAGGCTCCTTCAAACAGGCGCGACACGCGATTAAATCGCGCGCGACACAAAGGCACCGCAAGTCGCGCAACGAGCGGTGCCATTGTGTCGCGCGCGATTATATCGCTTGTCGCGTCTGTTTGTAGGAGCCTTTACTGTGATTCTCGCGATATTAACTTAATAGAGTATTATTATTTCTTAAAAAACAATGTTCTATTCCCTAGAAATATCTTTCGAGCAATCATAAAAAATACGCGTTACTTCCTAGAATTTATCAAGAAAGAGAAAAATCTTCAACATTTTTTTTTCACATTTCTTTTACAATTTTAATTAAGATTTTCATTGAGTATTTTGCTGACCATACCTCTCGCTGTGACAGTTCCGTACACCAGCCAGATTAATGGTTATATTTAAATTCCCGTATATTTTATGTTACTTTTTACTGTATTTCAGCCAATTTCTTTATTCAGCTTTTTTATTGTATTGTATTTTTTTTCTTTTACTGCATTTGATGTTCCAATTACAGTTGAGCTTGTTAGAGAATTATTTTTATTCGAAGCGAAATTATTCGAGCACGGAAACTATATTGACGAGATAACTGACTCGGATTTATTTTCTCGAAAATAAAAAAAAGGTTACTTTAAATGTTAATCTTCAAGTTCTGCTGCTTTTACAAAAAAATGTGATAAAAATAAACTTATTTCAATAGCAGATAAGATACCATTTTCTGTGAAAGCAAAACACTAATTGTTTTAAACAAAAACATTTCAATTCACTGAAAGACAAGAAAGGAATTTACCATAACAGCTTCAATTCTTATTAGACAAAATTTAAAAACAAAAGACAACAGAATCAGGAAGAAAACAAAAAAAGACCTTTTTGTTACCGACCTTATCCCAAAAAAATTCGCCCCATCAACTCCTAAGGTGTTATTGAAAGAACCGAAAGCCTTCTGAAATTCTACTTTCAATAAATAGGGACCTCTTTGTATTACTCAAATCACACCTTTCAATATCGCCCCAATCTGTCTGTGGTTGCCGAAGGGGATTAATTTTAATTACTACATCCTCACTCTCCCCTTCTTGTCTTCAGTGAGACAATGTTTTGTATCAATCGGGATTTGAATCTCGAATTGTGGGTAGATGCGTTTTTGTTTGGTAGTGGCTGTCAGGCGAATTAAGGCTCCTTCAGACAGGCGCGACACGCGATATAATCGCGCGCGACACAAAGGCACCGCTCGTTGCGCGACTTGCGGTGCCTTTGTGTCGCGTGTCGTGTCGCGCCTGTTTGCAGGAGCCTTAATGCGTAATGTCGCGGGCTGCCCTGACGCTTCATCCTTGAAAGTATGTTCAATGTAGGTACTTCCCCGTCCGGAATTAACAAATTAATGCCAGAATTCCTTCGCAAAACTTTCCGCTTTTTGGGCACAGAAATTGGGTATTAAAAGTTTTTTAGGTAATGTGCTACTTGGTCGTTGTGCCATAAAATCCACAAATTTCTCACTTCAACCCCTAATATCCACATTACCCGGTCAATGCGGACATTACCCAAAAACCTACAATAATTCTAATCTGCGTCGTAAGTCACAATCGCCTGCTGTACGCAATCTCAACGCTCATAAATCATACGTTTCTTTAAGTTTTATATACTCAGTATTTATATATAACTGTGTTAGTTGCGCTTAATCTCTGTTTAAGCGAGTACGAGAACACGCCAAAGGCACATTAATATTAGAACTTAGTAAAGTATAATTGGGTTCGGTGTTGTTGATAAGCGACAGCGATTTTTGAGCTGTAAAATGTACAGAAGTCTTGATACAAAGCCGATACCCGTATTTTTAAAAACGTTCGCAATCTAATGCGCGCGATGCAGGATTTTGCGTTATATCAGTGTAATGCGTAGTTCGCATGTGGCGACGTAAATGCCGTGACGTAGTTGCGGCCCACACTCAAACTCAATCTGTCAAAAATACGTCTAATTTACGTGCATTTTTAACAAATTTTTGACATTGATTTTGCCTGTGATGAGATTGCCACTAGATTTTAAACGTTCTTAAATACGAGAATTGACCTTCAGGCGTTTGGTTGACAGTTACACAGTTTACGGCAAATTGGCAGCTTAGCATATGTATAATTTTATATTATTTAAGGCCTGCGTCCACTGACGGCACGTCACGACAAGGGATTTCTATGCGACGAATAGGAGTTTAGCTTAATAGTATGTCAATAAAATTGAAATTTCCATGACACGCCAGGCCCATACCGACTGTGTAGTCGCTTGTTAGCCTGCAAAGGTGAGGTAATTATAATTTGGTTATAATAGGTGTAGGTACCCATAGCTGGCTAGAAAGCGCGTGACGTCATATTATAGCGAAGTATAGAAGAAAAATTCATGTTGCACCGACCCCAAATAAATTGTGTTAAGGGCTGGAGAATTTTATGATGATAAGGTAGTTGTACCCGTCATTCAATCTTCATAAATATACCTTCATGTAGTCTTAGTTTTTAGAGGCAATGTATTTTAGAAACCCGCTATTCTTTCATACCTTAGGACTAACCCTAATCACGATAACATAAGAAATCTCTGAAAAACTAAATCGGTGTATAGATAGTGAAATCTAATTTATGCAAAGCGTAATTTTCATTTCTTTTTCTTTTCTTCCAAGAATTTTGTTTAACTTTATCGCTACTTAAAAAGTTAATGACTAAAAAGCCTGTAAATTACACTACTCGTAAAAATATATTTTCATAGTATTTATCATAACTGAAACTTTAAGGATAAACTTTTCTTTATATTTGGCAGCTTTTGGTAACTAAACGACCGTTATTTATAGGGGAAGCTTTAAATTTTCTGTTATTTTTTGCAATTTGCAGATCAGTGTTAGGAGGTTGTATATTGAACGAAATATGATTCGCGATCGTAACAAGACGTATTATAAGACTAAATTTTTTTTTATATTTAAAAAAAAAAATTTTTTTAGCCTGCGCTGTCCCCCTCCTCGGCAAAAGCCTCCCTCCACTCCTTCCATCTTTTATTATTATTATTTATTGTATAACGTATTTACAGAACTATAATGAAATAATCAATAAAACCCTCAAGTTCATATTTCTATTGATTGATAATTTAGTCATTCAATATTATTATATGAATTTAGAGGGTTGTATTTATGATTTTAATGATTATAATTTTGCTAAGTCCTATTTTTTACGGTCGTGCACCATATTTTCAATCAACATATAACCTGACACTCATCTGCAAATTGGAAAAAACGTATGAAAATTTGAATTTCGCGGGCTACCTTGCGCATTCCCAACTCCAAAGAATAACTGTTTCATGAAATCGTCATTCTTCGGAGTTACGTGGTCTTAGAGAGTTGTGTTGATGATTTTAATGATTATAATTCTGTAAATACATATTTGTTACGGCCGCGGATCATATTTTGATCGACGTACAACTTAATACTGACCAGCAAATTGCAAAAAACGTAAGAAAATTTTAACGGGCTACCTTAGCGGTCCCCCCTTAAACGAACAGACGGATGGACGGTTTCAAATGAGACGGATTTTTTCTAGACCTATCTACATTGCAAGAGGCAACTTCTCGGGAATAATAACATCGCCTAGATCTATCCCAATTGCCCAAGGCAATTTCCTGGATAATTCCCAACGGATTTCTCATGATGAAACCTCAGATGAAAGAAACTCATTTCTATTTTATCCTTGTCTATTTTCAGAACCAGAAACCATTGGAACAAAATGAAATCAAGCCTGTTTTCCCTAAAAGATTTATTATACTCCCACATTTCCCCAATTAATCAATTACTTATCTAATAAATATAGTATTAAGGTCCCAAATCCTTTGTAATGCTTAATACTGGGTTCTTTCCATCAGAAACACTACATTTTCATTGTATTCCGGATTAAAAACAAAGTTCTCGAAATAACCCTAAACTCCATTTAAATTAGCGTAACATAAGTCTAAGCGATAGTATGTGTCCGGAAATTATGAATTCAAACCTTTTACTCCGGGATTCTGACTAAATACATTAGCTATTTATATTTATGAGCCGACTTAACCCTTGCACTGGCGACCTGTCTGGTTAATTTGGCATGAAAACACGCGAGCAGGTCCTACGTAGAGGGTTGAGTTACTAGATGAGGTGCGGATGTGTGTAGATAGAAGATATTTTGAGCGCAGTTCCGCAAGTCAAAAATTACCTTGCCGAAAAAAAGTACTTCCATGTTCTAAAATAGATCTTTTATAAATATCAACGTTTTATTTTGGAGTGGCTATCGTTTTCATCGCTTTCCACTAACATATTTTAACTTGGAGTGGCTGTCGTGTGCCTTCCACTATAAATTTCCAAGATAAGATGCTTGTTCCGTCATGTTATTTAAAACTGTAAATCTTAGTTCTGAAAGCTGATAGAAAATAAATGCCGAATTCACTGCAATGAATCAAAAAAGTCGCAATTTCTTAAGTAAAACGAAGTCAAGGTAAATTTAAGTAAAACTTGTTTGCAAAGAAAAATAAAGTGGGAGGATGGCCTAGTTTATTCCTTCCTTTTGTCAAAGATTTACTTCGCTTTTACAAACTAACCACTCATGCATGTAAGTTAACAGGACAAGACAATTGACCTTATTTTCCTGTCACTTTCCAACCTCCAACCTTTTTCCATAAGGAAAATCACGCAAAGATAACGCTCCCTGCATAATATGGGACACGTAACTTATTCGCAGTGGCGTTTCTAGTGGACCATTACTCTCTGAGGGAACACTAAATATGTTGATTCGGCTCTTTATTCTTAGTTGCTTTAAACCATCTGCTTTTGTTTTACTAACGAGAAACCTCTTTGTTTTCGTACCACTATATTAAACTGAGAAAACATGTAGTTTTGGGTTAGGCATTAGTCTAGAACTTGTTGGCTCTGAACGTCTAAATTCGGATTTGCTAGTCGCCTAGCCGGGCTTTTTGTAAATGGTGAGTCGATAAGTGATTCTATTTCACCTCAGCGTCCACTGCTAGACATAGAACCTATTAGTTTTTTAGTTTGTTTAGTTTAAGGATAGCGTAGCCCGCGAAATTCAAATGTTCTTACTTTTTTTGCAATTTGCAGGTCAGTACCAGGTTGTTTGTTGATTTCAATATGAGCAACGGCTGCAGAAAATATTTATTTATAGAATTATAATCATAAAATTCATCAATATAACTATCTAAGTTCATATATTATGTTCAAAACCTCAAGCGGCGAAAATATAATAACCTTATCGGAAATTATATTTTCGAGCCGTTTGGGGTTGAAACTCGGTCCGTGGGGTCCGAGTGCTCATGGTCTTTTAAAGAAATTTCTAAACGGCTGGTTGACACTTCCCGTGACCCAAGAGCTGGCTTTTACTTCAGCCAGAGGCTAAGCATCGCCATACAACGTGGTAATGCCGCCAGTCTCTTGGGTACATTACCAGTCGACAGCGATGCAGATGAATTTTTCGACGCAATTTTTTAGTTTCTGTATAGTTTTAGTTAAGTTAGAATCTAATTGTATTATTTTTAATTATTAGTTATAGCATTAATATGTTGGTTTATGTATGTAAATAATAGTTCATATTACCCTATTATTGAATTACTACTTCATGAATGTATCATTTGAGGCCAACTCTAACCAAAGGCATGTGACATCTACCAACCCGCACTGGGCCCACGTGTTAGGTAGATAACAGCCCATTCCTTCTGGAAGACAGGAGGCCTGTGACCCAGCAGTGGGACATTTATTATTTATTTATATATACTTTATTGTACACCACAAAAATACATAACATGAAAAAGATACATCAAACACTACAAAATATACAATGGGCGGCCTTATCGCACATTACATTAACCATTATTAGAACATTATATGATTATGCTTCTTCAAACACACACTGACGTTCTTCATTTGAAGTTTTGACAGCTTCGTGGTTAGCGCATCATTTTATCACTAACCATCATATTAACTTAAGCATTCAGGGTCACACTCTTGATTATTATTTATGATATTTCGGGATCCCTTAACTTAATCTCCCCTTCCATCCATATTATCCATACCAAGCCATCCATCATCACCAACTTTTAATTTGACATTACCAACTCCTAACGGAATTATGAGCGGCCATTTTGATGAACGATTTGACAATAAAATTGTTGAATTCGAAACGCCAATTAATACACCAGATAGTTTCCGATGCAGACGTTACAAAACTCATGTATTGATGTTGGCTATTAATATTAAAATTTTTGTGTTTAACAGTTCGTAGTCAATGTATTGCTGTATTTGCTGTTCATAAAACTGATACTGGTTTTTGATGAGTTATTTCGTTTGTGTTGCTTTTGTTTTGTGTTTTGTTGAACTTTTAACCTTTAGCACTCTATTTTTGTGAAAGACTTTGTCTAATGGTTTTATTTAATCTGAGAATACATGTCATTCTGTCTGTCGTGTTTTGAGAAAACTTGGAAAGAATATAAGTACATAGTGTGCTGCAATATTGTTTAAAAAAGTTAGCCGTTTGGAGAAGTTAATATGCTCACCATTTTTTTTCACAATGATCATAATCATTGGAAAAAAAGGCTCACATCAATCTGCCTTTTCCCAAGTATGTTGGGGTCGGCTTCCTGTCTAACCGGACGCAACTGAATACCATATTTGACATGGAGCGACTGCCTATCTGACCTCCACAACCCAGTTACTGGGTAATACGATACCCCTTGGTAAGACTGTTTGTCATAGTTTTTGGTTTTGTTAAAGATTACGAATGACAGCCGGTTTTCAATGATGACAGTATTGCTTCTATTTCCAGCAAACACCAAGACTACTTGGTGAATGGAAACAGAAGCTATATCAGTCCATGTCCACTTAAACAAGAAAAGCAGTCAACAAAACTATGAATACAAATTAACAGTCCACAAATTAAATCTTTCACAACACACACCACACAAGGAAACTTGAGAACACCCACGCGAATGTAATAAATTCTGACCGAGCATAACTGGCGCCACCTGACGTATCGAAAATGAACTACTGGAGCTACGTGCAACCAGTAGTTAAGTTAGCAGTGATTAACATGCTGGGACTGAGTAATGCCTTGTAGACCCGTAAAGGCACCTTCAAACGGGCGCGACACGCGTTATAATCTCGCGCGACACAAAGGCACCGCAAGTCGCGCAACGAGCGGTGCCTTTGTGTCGCGATTATATCGATTATATCGCGATAGCGATTATATCGCGTGTCGCGCCTGTTTGTAGGAGCCTTAAAGGCATAAAAGCTCCTACAAACAGGCGCGCCACGCGACAAAATCGCGCGCGACACAAAGGCACCGCAAGTCGTGCAACGAGCGGTGCCTTTGTGTCGCGCGCGATTATATCGCGTGTCGCGCCTGTTTGTAGGAGCCTTAATCATAAATATAGGAGTAAGGATGACTGTAGACAATTTCTGCCTATACTTATAAAATGAGAAGCATGATATTTAAGTTGAAGTGTTAGAACCAGCAGGGTCTCAGTCAGATCATGAAATCGATTAAGTCGAAACTGGAACAGCGGTATTGAACCTATCGCATTCATACTTGAATGACTTCAAAGTAAAAAGAGGAAATTCAATCCTACGTCTATCTTGATTTAGACCTGAAATAGATTGACTATATCGAATAGTTTATCGACTACAGAGGTTATAAAAAATTTAAAAAAAAATTATGGGGTTGGCTTCCAATCTGACCGGATGCACCTAAATACCAGTATTTTATACGGAGCGACTGCTTATCTGACCTCCACAACCCAGTCACTGGGTAATACTATACCCATTGGCAAGACTGGTTGTCAGACTTTCGTGCTTCTGATGACCCGTGACGACTGTCAAAGATCCACGAATGACAGCTGAGACTAACGGCTTAACGTGCTTTCCGAGGCACTGAGGAGTCTTGGCATGTAAAGATGGTCACCCATCCATAGACCAACCGCGGCAAGCGTAGATCCATCGATCGACCCGTGCAGCTGTAATTACTTAGCCACAAGGCCCCATAACATTCAGAAGCTGAAAACGATAACAGAATATTATACAACAGTTTAGATTGAGATATTCCGTACACAGGAAATATTCTCCTTCTACATTGTACGCCAAATCAAAAGAAATATCTGAAAATAACACACCTCGCCAACGCCAAAAGGCGAAAATAGCTAAATTGAATTTCCACATATCCAAATCGTATAATGTCATTATATTACCCAATGGTAACTCCTAACTCGAGAAATTCAAGTCTATATTTGCCAGTATTGAATTTACTTGCAATCCGTATAGTAGCGTTCTGAAGTGCAATCTGATTTAGGAAAATATCTTTGGAGCTGGTATTATGGTTCTAGTATTTTTAAGGTATGAAACCATATCAGTATAGGTACTTATAGAGCCTTAAGATTCTACTATGCTTGCTTTAGCTTTCATAATCGTAAGAAAAAATATCTCATGTTAGATGTAGATTAATTTGGTATTGAAATAAATGCCACGTTAAGAAATTTTTATCTCTGCATTTTATCAGCAAAAAGATTAACAATTAACGTCATTATAATATTTTTAACTCATTTGTTCTATTAGCTATGTTACTAAAATATTTAAAGACTCAAACTTAAAACGTCGTCTCCAATAGATTACAAAAGATTTCATGTCCAAATCGGATTTGCTTTCCATTCCAAAATTTCGACCGCCTTATCCATCATCCAAGATTTATTTTAAGTGGTGTAAGGGGTTCAAATGTCTTACCTATTGATTTTGTGGAAATAGCGGCACGTCTCGACGATTCACGGGCATTGCCGAGGGAATTCCGTTCGTTGGAAAAGAGACGCCCTGGCGCGACTTGCTTGTCTTTTTAACGTGTCAAGATGTATGTTAGTGTCTAATGTTTTTAGGATTTCTGTAGGTTTGTGTCTGGAATACTATATTTTTTCGTAGAATGTAATAAATAAGGCAGATTAGAATGGTAGTATATTTGATGTCAAGAAAGAAAAAGTTTATCATCATCAACCTACAGTAAAAAAAAACTGTATATGACGTAATGTAAATCTAAACCATTTTAAGGATAACCCAAAGATTTCAGCTAGACACTAGGAATTTGTTGGGTATCGCATAACAAACTCAAAATGATCTCTTCTCTTAAATATTTTCTCTCGAAACTCTCTCAATGTCGCGTGTCGGTAGAATTTACCAATTCAAAACTCGATACGACTGTATGTAGAAACAGAGCCTCTATTTTATTTTTACTGCTGGTGTATCGGCTGGAGCTTTACTAAGAGCTATATTTTAGTTTCTACTGCTCAATTTCCCTACATATGAGTTCCTGTTGCATTTTACAAAGGTTTCCCTATGTATTATTTAAATGTATGTAGTAATATTGTAGGCAGGCTTTTCTAAACATTCACATAAACATCTTCTTCAGTATCTTGAAGATTTTTGTATTTTATGTGCTTAGAAATAGATCTTTCTATCTCCCTCCGTGGTTTATCTAGAAGCTACGTATATAATATATTAATAGATTGGCAGAAGCATCGAGATTACTAATAACATTGATGAAATTACCAAGCGCGCCGATTTTAGCAACAACCGTTATTGTTACGGAAAGTTTCCACTTCAGCATTGAAATTTTTTCGTCTACATCTATACTAATATTATAAAGCTGAAGAGTTTGTTTGTTTGTTTGTTTGGTTGAACGCGCTAATCTCTGAAACTACCAGTCGGATTTGAAAAATTATTTTTGCATTTGATAGCCCAATTCTTGAGGAAGGCTATAGGCTATTTAACATCACGCTATGACCTTTAGGAGCCGAGCAAAAGGAAAAAAAGTCAGAAAGAACGGTAAGCAAAAACGAAGTAATAGCGCGGGCAGGCGATGCGATGCGACGGGGAACAAGAAATTTCACGCGGACGAAGTCGCGGGCAGAAGCTAGTATGATATACATACAATTAACCTACTATCCAATTTCATGCCACCACGAATGCACTAGAGCATAGTTTATTAGATTTTCGTACCATAACGATAAAAATTGAGTTTTAGAGAGGAGTCGCAGACAAAAGCCAGTGGTTTAATAAAAATGTTGCTAGCTCGATGGCATGTGAAAATTTTGTTGTATGTAAAGTTCGCCACGACTCTTGTTTTGAACTGGTGACCCAGTTTTGAGAACGTTGTCTGTTTCGACATCGCTAGTTGCCTTTTTTGGATGAGTAGAACAGTTGGTGTTACATTGTTTCACCCTAGATATTGGATGAATTTTTTTCTGGGGTAACATCTATCAAAAGTTTTGCGAGTAATCATAAAGAGCTTCTATATTTTTATATTTAACCTCCTTTTACGCAATTAACTAATTTAGTTGTAAGCTTGTTATAACTAGTATCTTTACTTGCAAGTTTTTGGCTAGTAAGTTACATTTTCTTATAGATATGAACACGAAATTCCAGAAGTTACAAAAACAGTGACAACAGAGTCACGCCATGAACTTTACAACTAGAAGCAAACGAAGCAGAAAATAGCTATCTGGAAGTCTTCAAGACAATACTAATAATCCGATTCCCAGACCATAAACGTGTTTCCAAGAATATCAAACGTCAGGCTCCCAGACAGATCAACGCACTCGGCATGGTCCCTTGAGGCACACCCGCATTCTATCACCCGACGAATTAACTCGCTTTCTGTTTCAAGTATTTGATTGTAATAAGGACATGTGCGCTGTTTTAAACTTTGCATTTCATTTCTTTAGTGTGTCACTGGTTTACAAAACTTCTACTACGTCACAAAGATTTAGAAGAAAGTTTCATTCATATATAAACGTTCCTTGGTATGAGTATCGGAAGGGTATGTCTGAAGTACGAAGTAAGTGCAATATTTTTAACCATTAATTTATTGATTATGTTAATAAAATAAACTATTCTAAAATCGATCGAGTTTAGAAGGTCATGAAAAATATATTATAATTCCGTAAGGGGGTGTCCCAAACGCCATTGCCAAAACCAAAACTTTGTATTAGGAAAAAGTTGCAGACTGTCCAATGATTTCAAGTAATATATTATAATTCAATGAGGCTGTCCATAATTATATTTATCTTATTCACCTTGAAAACCATCCCAAAGAAATAGAACAAATGGTCAATTCTCGCAATTTAAAACGTTCAAAATCTAGTCGCAGTCTCATCTCAGCGACAAAGAAATTTCAAAAACTTGTCAAAATGTAGGGAAATTTGAAGTATTTTTTGACAGATTGAGACTGAGATCAGACTGTGAACGTTGTTAAAATTAGTAGAATTGCCCCTCTGTTTTCTGAACCCATTACCCTAATATAAATAACAAGGACAGTAAGCTCACTTTTAATCTGTAAAGAACTTTCAAACGTCAATCACATCCAGTAATCCTATCGCCGTGATCACTGCAAGGATTCTCCTGGGGTCAGTTAACAATAGACCACGGGTTTCCATGGCTGTTTTGTTAAGACCTGCATGCAAGAACTAGGGGGTTTACAACCGCTGTTTGGGTTACGGGTTTAGATAGTGGTCGAAAACAGAGATTGAATGGACTGTCTTGGTTAATGGTCTGTCAGTCCATCTGAATACGATTTAATTTTCGTATTGAATCCAGAATTCCAGAATGTGGTTTGCAATTGCTTTTTGCAAGTCCATACATATTGTTGTTAGTGTAATGTAATTCACTACTCTAAATTAATTCTGCTAATGATTCAATGAGTGTGAGGCAAATTATTTCTAAATTACACGGAAGTAGGTTAATCAATCTTCCCGATAATAAATCATCTGGGTTTCTGTCACAACTTCAACTTCAAAATGGCGTCGTTACTGAAATCTATTTAAATCTACAATTTCTTGTACTCAAATGATAACTATAATGACATTTATAATATCAACGGTAATGGATTTTGTATTTCAATTTGAAAGTTCTTGTTGGCTTATCCTTTATTTGAACTTTAATGTTGATGAAGAAGATGTGCTGTTAAAATAATAAACAGCTGCCAATAGTAAAAAAATATATATATATTACGAATTACGATGCATTTTCTATCTATGCTAAATCATATAAAGTGCCTTATAAATCCCGATGCTTGCAACAGAAATTATAACGTAATTTGAACTAGTTTCCTTTTAAATCTGATACAGGAATAACGTCGAATGATACAGATAGCGATTTCTACATAAATTATATCTCCATAGCTTGTATTTCTCCAATGGCTCGTAAAGGTAAGGGTTATTAGGCTTCCGCCAGCAAAACGAGTATCTAAGTATATCTTATGAGACAGAAATTGCTTGAACAGGATATATTTAATATTATGAAGCTTTAAAATTCTTATTGGCTATTGAACCTTTTCTGTAATATTTTGTCTTGATAATAGCACAGTTGTATGTTTTGATATTGTACACTTCTCCTCTTGAAATACCACTTTATTATTATTATGATATTTTTCAACGTTCCCTGACATTGATTCTTGAAATAATTTTTAGTCTAAACTATTTAAGGGTCAGGGTAATAGGGTCAGGTATTCGAATAAAAAAAAACTTCTTGCAATGATAACAAAACTGCCAAACAGTTTTTAAAGAACACCAACTTTCTACTTTATCATTGTTGTGTATTTATTATTTTGAATACGTTATAATTATTAACACTCTAGTGATATTTATTTTAGAAGTATGTATGTTTATTTGTATGTTTATAAGTATATTCTCATAATACTTGTTTAGTTTTATCAAGTGAATTGTTTTTAGATTTTATGTATTATGTTTATCTATTTTTCTGTTCTGTATTTATTCTTGTCTTTTCATATATGTGTGTACATAAATGGTAAAATAAATAAATAAACGAAACATAACATCATAATTTTATTCCTTACAGGGTTAGTTTAGGTTAGTGCATTAAATACCAAATATAATATTGGACTCAGTTTTGAAGATATAACCATCCCAGTAGACAATAATAAGAGCGCATTAGACAAATCAGTAAGCAACAAAGCACAATGAAAGAAAACTCACATCGTACATACGAAAGCAAAAGAATTTTACTACCACACTGCGTGCCACCGGCTCGTTCAAAATTGTAAGGTACAACCAATTAGTTCGTCGGTACCATTAGAACATAAACTTGCTGAGATTGTGGTTCAACTTAATAGCTCTAAGTATAAGGGATCGCAGCCATTGAGCGAACTCGACGGGAATTACACTAATATTAACAGCTCCTTAACTTGCTTAGATCAGTTTACTACACCATAATAAGACGGTTTAGCAAAAATCGCTCGAGAATACCTCGTTAACCTGTTAGTATGTTAGAAGCTAATATGGTTTTGTGGTTTTGCTTTGGTTCATGTTCGTACGGAAATTTCAAGGATTTTACATTTAAATGTGGCGTAATTTCATCGTCTGTTTCACTATGTAGACTAAACTCCCTGACTAAATCTGTATTACACTACAACATAAACTAAATTCACAAAATACTGTCCGAGGCATCTTAATACCTCATAATGAGGGGACCTATATAAACAACTATTAGCATCTGTTTAATGAAACTGTTTATCAGACTTTACCGTTTCCCGATACAAGCTAGCCCCTAAATGTTTGGCTATTTCATATCAGATATAGCTGGCGCGAACCAGTTCGGGCTGGACGAAACTGGATCACAACCGGGACGGCTTGGTCGAAACCAGATTAATCCGGTAAAGTTCCTCGCATGGTTTCGCTGATATAGAAACTTGTTTGTTTCTTGAGACTGCCGCAGAGGGTCCTATAGAGTTTCTCTTCAAGCTTCATGGAAACTAATTCTAGATAACGTCGTCCTTTTGTATCTAGCTTTATCAAATGTCTGTAGGTAAATATTTGGGTAACTTTGGGAATTCTTGTAGGGTACAATTTGATTATTATGACTGGCTGAGTTCAAGGCCTTATAATTCTGATATAAGTCAGGTTGTTTGATAAGACACTGTTAGGTTTGATATTATTGCTTTACCAAGAAATAGGGAACCTTGTTATAAAACAAGATTCCTGGAAGAATTGCGATAATCTTGTCCCAATTCTTCGAGGAAAATGATTTGTATTCCGCATTTGTGTGTAGGTATGTTCGTCTCGGTGAAGGCCGCAGGAATGCTGAATGCGAGATGCACAAAGCCGGTCGAAGTGGCGTTGGTTGGGGGAGGCCTTTATCCAGCAGTGAACGTCTTTCAGCTGAATTGATGATGACGATGTGGACGTGTCGCATAGTTTCTTGTTCTCACAATCAAGACTGGAAAATTTTCTCATTTACTTACCTTACATAACATTTCTCTAACAACTAAAACAACAATAACTAGAGTAATCTAAACCTCATATTTACCATCACCAACATCCACAAACATACAAACTTCCAGAGATATAACTACTGAAATATTTTTAAATAAACTGGAAAATACAAAGTTGTGCTGTATGAAAACAGGATCTCGTACTGAATGGACAGTAAACATCCGTGGTACTTCAAAAGACTGCGGGTACAGTCGGCACAATAAACAAGATAAATAATATACCTACCCACCGCGCAACTTGTGTCCGCAACTTGTTTATGCGTCTTAGTTAGCTTTAAACTTTGTATCGCCGGTTTTAAATTATATATTTATGTGATTAAAGCTGTGTTGCGTGATCGGGAGTCTTTAGTGGTATTATTAAAGTTATTTTGTTTTTGTGTACAAGTTTGTATGATTTAATTCTTGCCGTTTCAAATTAGTTATGTTCGACTTGATGTTGAATTGTTGTATTTGTATCATGGTAATTGGAATGAAAGGAAGCAAATAGTTTTAACTGTCTAGATTGTTAATCATAAACGAGATTTAATCGCAGGATACGTAAAGGTATTGATTATTTTGTTCTTTTGGGAAAGATTACACAGATATTTTTGCCTTGGTTTATGTGAAAATTATGCTGGGAAATATATTCTGGTTTTATCTCACACAAATTCCTAATTGATGTTTTTGAAAACACAATTCTTACTTGTACATTAATTAAATTAAAACTACCGCTTTACTTACTGCATGATTCGTCTTATTTTCACGAGTGATGCAGTCAGAAGCATCTGCGCCTGACTGTACAGCATTGTACAAAATTCTCCGTGCTCAAATTTAACCAGTACACTTGGTTTCAGTTTGTCTTGTTCGTGGTTCTAGTATTTTGTTGTAACAACACGGTTTTAATGTCTTCTCAACCCGAAAGAGTTTTGAGGTTGATATTACTTTTGCGGTATGCTCATTTTTGTATTTGAAATGTTTTGTTTTGCATTATCATTTACAGAATCTGGTAATGTTTTGATGTCATTAGTTAGTTATATTATAAATGTATTGCTGTACCTAATAGCAAGATCGCTTCCATCAGAATAAATAATTTTGCATACTTATCTATGGAAGAAAATTGTTTCTGATGGACGCTGATAAACGAATGAAAGAGTTTTTCTTTCACTAGTCTTTCAAGACGTAGGTACGGTTGTTACCAATTACTAAATAGTTTACAACTTCCTCATTAATGTTTGCTTGAAAGGTTTATTTATTTTATTTTGTAATAATTTATGTAGGTACACACATATTATGAAAGCAGACAAGAAGAAAAGAACTGTAAAACAGGTAAAAACGTGATGCTTTTTACTATAGAAATCTCTTCCAGCATACCTGCGATAAGAAAAGAGATACAGAGATGCAGACAGCTAACAGTAAAAGAGAAAAAGAAATACATAAAATCAAAAACAAATAAAACAATCAATATGAGAATATCACAAACACAAATCACAAAGATTTGTCTTTTTTGTACATTAACATCTCATCTAGTAGACCGTTTAGAATTCAATTAATTACTACTATGCATGGTGTCACTCTAGTTTGAATAACGTTAGTTTCCAAAATCAACAATCTCAATTTAGTTCCTAATGTTAGACATGTTAACGAAACTATTTAGTTTCAGATCATAATTTATCTCACAATCATGTGTTACTATAACTTCACCAAAATTTCAAGACTTCACGAATATAAATCACGATTCAAAAGCAAGAGAGTTTATACACTCGAACTCACTTGCGAGCTAGAGAAATCGTCCACCCGTAAATTAATACATCACTGTGTGCTACTAATTAGCTGTGTAATCTTCAAAGGGGACGCTGTGTGCTTTAGAACACAGGTCTATGTATACAAATTGTGTGTACAGGTACGTTTAGATGACAGATTGTGTTTAAATTGCAAATGAGATATATTATATGAGTAATTTCGGTTGAAGAATTGATTTGTGTATGTAGTGGTTTTCGCTGTGACGTTTGAGTTTGAGGTTTTCGTTGGCAGATGTTGTTTTGAAAGATAGGTTATTGTACCTAATATTCATGTGCTTTAACGTCTAGACATCTTTTTCAGTTGAAAATAGAAAGGCATAGTTGATGCTAGTTGGGAGTTGCGTTATATTTAATGATGTAGTAGAGTAGTTGATGATGACACGAGCCTCGTTTTTTTTAAATTTTGTATAGGCAGCTAAAGTTGTGTGATAATTTCAGTGTTTCTTAAAACTAGAAAGATAGCTTTCTGATTCCAGATGACGGAATTATGTTCCAATAGGATTTCAAGGTCGTCTCCCTAAAGAATTTTAGATATTGTAAGTTAAGACAAGATTAACATAATTTAAAATGTATCATTAAAGCCACGTGATGGGGAGGAATTAGGAAATTGTCGTGAGGAGACTTGAATGTGAATGTGAATGGCTATAAGAGTAGGGGAATATAAAAGAAACAATGGCTGGACTGTGTTAAAGATGACATGTTTAGAACGGAGTACCGAGATGGCTACTAATAGAGAAGTATAAAAAGAAAAGACATGCTGCGCTGACCCCAAATAAATTGGGTTAAGGGCTGATGATCCTTATATCTAGATTCCTAAATCAATAATTGCCATAGCACAAATCACTATGTTACTACGTTGCAAACAATTATTCTAGAAACAGTTGAGCATCGAGTCGATATGCAATCGGAATCAGATTGGCCAATTCCTTTCCACCAACAACTTTATATTTAATTAAATATTCTCGACTGCAATATTAATGAAAGCGAATTGAAAAATAAATAACATCTTATTTAAGTAAAATGAATTGAATCGTGCTATCATTGACTGCATTTGAATTAAATTGAAACCAAGTTTTTTTACTTTGTTTAAAATTTTGAGTGTAATTAAGTTTTGCTACGAGTCTGATATACTTTATGAAAGCTATATTTTTTATATTTAAAGAGAATTCTTTGCATGGATTTAATGAAAATTAAAGATGCGATACCAACATATTAATGTAGTGGATACGTAGATAGAGGTTAGCGCGCAGATATTCCACCAGCCATAATAAATCGAAAATAATATATAAACTAAATAACAATTTAGTTAAAAAAAAAACAATAAAATAAACATTTTCAGATCAATTATGTTTTTTTGGTGTACAAAATAAAGAGTATTCTATCGAACACACCTATATAAAAATACGCAAACACCTGTTACTCACACAACATTTACTTACTTTGAAAACATCTTTTAAACACATGTTACGCTTTAAATTAAACCAAATTATATATTACGTGACCCAGGGCTCAGGGTGCCTCCCTGCGAGACACCCGCAAACCGCGAGCCTCTGCACCCCTCCTTGACTTCCGTTTCCACTGCGGTTGTAAGAAACATTCTCTTGGAATTGGATTACAGTCGCCAGAGGAATATACAGGGGTTTGGAAGCGAGAAACAAGCGAATAAAATTAACGACAGTGTCATTTGCATGTGTTAAAACTGTAACAAGGCCATTCATTGTATTGGATAGCGTCTTTAATTCTTTTAAGTGTTCTCAAGGTGCCTTTAAGGTTGAAATTGCATTACTAATCGTTTGGTTTACAATAAAGTATTTTATCTATGATGAAGATATTTGTTTAGTTTCACACAACATTTTAAAATAATGACTACCTGCCTCTTAAAGTCTTAACTATCAATAGGTATAATTGCAAAATGATTAATGTTGTACTAATATTTGTAATAATTCGATATTGTTTGATTTATTGCGATTAAAACTTAACAACTACTAGTTACGTTTAGACGTTTTGATTTATTTCTTATAACTTTCACAAAAGCTGTTGCTGTAATATGCCCAGTGAGTATTTGTAATCGAGTTTGGAGCAAATATCACTCTGGCCTTTTTCGGTAAGAAGAAAATTAGTCATAATTCCGAAGTTTGTTTCTAAAACCAATATTATTTGGAAAGTTTCTGTTTACTTATCCACTAATAAAGCTTAACCTTTAGAGTTATCCATCTGTATTTAAACCACCGAACTTAAAGCGGCTTATGCGGTCGAATTATAAAATTTAACCAAGACTAGGTTTGGACGAACGACTGCGAATATCAAAAGTTCATGAACAACTTTCTAAGAAGTTCCGAGACTGAAACTTGCCCAACCACACTGGTCCGCTATTTGAAAAATGAATTGTCTGCACTCCAAATATATGGTTTTAGTTGTGGAGTTGTGCAAAATATGGAAAACTTAGGGAAATTCTGTTATTACCCTTTTTCTTTTGGTTTTGAAGCGTGATTTATGAGTTAGCCTTTTATACTGCAGTGGATTTTAAAAGAAAACTGAACAATTTGTGGTAACTTTTTTTACTCTTTTACACTGTATTCAGTGTGCAGACATACATTGTTTGTATTTTCTAAGTCGATGTTGTTATTATTCTTCCTTATTTGCGTTAGTGAATATCCACCACAAACTCAATTCCTTTTCACCTCTGCGACCTTAAGAGAATCCAGTTTATCGCATTATGACGTTATTTATCATACTCTATAAAATAGTCACAACTACGATCTTTACTATTTTGATCATAAAATGTGATTACGTACAGACGCCAGCACATCAAGCTACCCGAAACTGTCAAATTTTCCCAATCAACTTTGAACCTTATGCTTGAGCGATAAAGTTGAAAATCTATTAAAGAAATTTGACAGATTGTAGTAGCTTGATGTGCTGTACTTACGTAATTACAAAATCTGTTTTTGTATTTATAGTCCAGGCTTAGCCCTCTATCGACGACATTGACATGAAGCGACTGGAAACAGAATAAAGGACAAAAGATCAGTCGATATAAAAACAGAAGACAATCATGAAGCTAGTGAAACTGGGCCTACCATTAAACTAAGTTCAACTATTTGCCCTTAACCTTTAGAAATACCAATAGAAAAGAATTCTGGAAAAGGTACTGTTATTTATATAACTTCACTTGGAACACCTGTTACCACTTTAGGTAATGGTGAAGAAATTTTTCACATTACTTTGAGAATATATCTAAGAACTAGGTACAGAATTGGTGCTACCTATTTTGAAGTCCTTAAAGACGTTTTTTTGCACACAATAGTTTCCAAGATCATCGTCTGCAGATGTAAATAGAACACTTTTCAATTCACGATTTCTGGAATATTCCTTGCTGGGAATCGGTAAGGTTAAATTTTGTAATGATTAAAAAGTTGAATCAACTCATTTTGTTTACTACTATGACTGTATCCAGGCAAAGACAAATGAAGGACAGAGACTCATCCATTGATTGTTTTTAGTTTTAGAAAATTTTGGCGACTTAAACTTCTATACATTGGTCAGGGCTTTTGCTGACAAGCCGACGACGTAGCGGCCAAAGGTAGGTTGCGGTGTCGCTTGGGCGACATCGCAACTGAGGCGGGCCGCGATGTCGTACGTACCGAAGGCATCGCGGTTGAGGGTTGGAGGCCGCGGCGGGAGAGGAGTGCCGGTATTACGGTGCGCCGCTCTCCCTACCTTCCGCGGTCTTGACGGGGTCGCCACCGTACGATGGCGGACGCGGTGGGGCCGCAGGGGAAGAGGAGTGTCGGTATTACGTTGGCCGCTCTCCCTATCCTCTGCAGCCGAAAATTGGCAGGCGGCGGGGCCAATGTCCTGACCCGTCGCAGGGGGGACCAAGGGTGCCCAGACACGGGGTTGTCTGGTGCCCATGTGCTGGTTTGGTCCCTGGGGTGGTCACGGCGTGCTATGTGTTCTGGTGCGCCGGTGATGGGGAGTACTCCCCAGAGGAGGGTCCGGTAACGGACGGCCGCGGCGGGTTCACGGATGAGTGCTAACGCGTGCCCGTGTTCTCGCCGTAAGCGGCAGAGGAGGACACCGTGAAGTTTTAGTGGGTTAGAGTCCCACATAACTGCACTATCTCCCCGTGGTAGTGTAGTATGCATGAGCATTTTTCCACGCGAAAAAAAAAAAAAGTGTATCAAACTAATGTGATAAAGGCGAAAGTTCGTGAGTGTGTGTGTATTTATATGTTTGTTACTTCTTCACGCTCAAACGGCTGGACCAATTTTGATAAAAATTTTTATGGAGGTAGCTGACACCCTGGATTAACATATAAGCTACTTTTTATCCCGATATTCCTACGGGATCGACATTTACCCGGGTGAATCCGCGGGGTGCAGCTAGTATAATGTAATAAATAATAATCAGCCTGTTTTGTGCCACTTCTAGGGCAAAGGCTTCCCTTTCCTTTTTCAATATAGACCAATCTATCTGATAAGCATCAAGTTATCCACCATCTACGCTTGGGTCTTCCGCGACAATGTTAAACATTTTCAGGAACTCATGCTAGGTGGTCTTTTTTTGTCTTTTTTTTTTTCAAGATGGATTATCATCAAATGACCCCTCCCGCTCTGGGTGGAGCGGAAGGGAGTGTTAGACTCTTACTGACTAAAACCCACCCGTGTTCTTTCCTTAGCCCTTTACGTTCCGGGCTAGCGGTAACCCTTTCGGACAATCCCGCTGACATGCTGGGTGGTATTATCTTGGCATTTGAGCTTGGCTGCATTTTGAGTGACGTCTGCGATTTGCGTCTTACAGCGCAGTTTCGTGTTGGTTATCTGGTCAATAAGTCGAACTCCAAGTATATAAATAACAAATCTTGTTCACAACTAAGTATAACCATTAAGAAACAAGCTTAATGAGTTTTGTTTTTCAACCAAATTATCTTTTTCTCGCCATTTTATTAGTCCTTCAACCCGAATTCTGCTACAAACCTTATTTAAATCGAGAAAACTGGAAGTACTCCACGAAATAGGATATACAGTCGGCAATGTTCACTTTTCAACCTTATAACTAAGGGCATAAGGGTGAAAGGTTCACAGCCAGCTTTGTCGAGTGCACCCAAGTTACCCAACATTGGAGGTGTGGGTGGAATTTATTATCAAAGTTACGTGTGTGCTACCCAGTCTTAAATTATAGTCACTACCCATGCTAACTCATATTGTTATGTATGTTACACATTGCAAGAGTTATGCTACTGAAAAATCAGACTTATCGTGTATTAAATTTGGGTTCATGTTGCTTGCAACGCTCCCCGTGGTCTTGGAATGAGGTCCGCATGTTTCTTCCTGCGGTTGGCTTTAAAAGAGACCTAATGAGTGAATTTAATAATAAATGGTTTAATAGCGAATGTATGCAGGTTAATAAAGAAGCACTTTTAACAATATAACAATGGTAGGAAGGTGTAAGTTAATAAACATTACAAATGATGCGAAAATGACACCTATGGCGATTTGCAAGTAAAGAAAAAAGTTTATTTGCGGAAAACATGACGCAGAGAAAAACATGATAAGAAAAAGTAAGAAGAAAATATGAGAGTGCAAGAAAAAATTAAAATGAAAAAAAAATATGTGTGATTATGTAAGTGTTAAGCAATGATACTGCTATACAGTACCCGGCGATAAATATTGCACATCGACCTATTCGATCCTATCGATTTTATACAAAGAATAAAAATAATTATCAAAAGAAGCAAATCATAATTGTTTTAACAGCTCCTAATAGATACCGGGCTGTTTGTATTTCGTGCGACAGAGATAACGCTCTACGAAGCCGAAATTAGCCGATTGTCTCTTTCCCAAGGTCGATGTGCAATATTTATCGCCGGGTACTGTACTTTGATGTCATTATAATGAGAACTATTAATTCGCCTACAGGAGCTGTTCATTCAGAAGAGGTCATTCGTACTTACCTACTGAAAGAACCTGCACAGAACATCACACCTGTTTTTAGGTTTCCGTACCCAAAGGGTAAAAACCCTATTACTAAGACACCACTGTCCGTCTGTCTGTCACCAGGCTGTATCTCAAGAACCGTGATAGCTAGACTGTTGAAATTTTCACAGATGATGTATTTCTGTTGCTGCTGTAACAACAAATACCTAATAAAAATAAAATAAAGTGAAAATTTGAAGGGCGTATAAAAGAAACGTTTTTTTTTTGTCGTTTTATGCCTTGTGGTACGGAACCCTTCGTGTGCGAGTCGGACTCGCACTTGGCCAGTATTTTACTAAACATTTAGGCAGAGGTACCTACTCCAGTCCAAGGGATTGTTTCTTATCGTCCTTGCAAAATATATTAACACAATTAAATGCTATTGAATTCAGAATGGCTGGGGATTAAATAATCTGACCATTCCAATCTACAACGGTGCTTTTTTTTCTTTTTTTTTCTTCTTCACAATAATGAAACCAACCCGTTAACATATTCCCATATCTTATATCCGACATCCGCCGTCATCCACAACGTAGTACATACCTACACAGTAGCAATTCATATAAATTCGCTGGTTGCATGTCTTTCCTTATTATTGACCGAGTAATACGGTCAATAATAGCATGCAAACTGAACATTATGCTTGCATCCAGGTTGCTACAGCATTGTGTGTAGGTACCAATATAATGCTTGAACACTTTCTAGGCCACAGACTAAGGTATTCAAATAGTCTACGTACGTTTATAGAGTGTCTATGGTCTGTTCCAAAACTATCTGACAAAAGTGTAAACAAATCCTGTTCAGATTAGATTCTTACGCAATAAGTCACTAAAGGACACATAAATTATCTGTAGATATTAAAAAGGTTCCAACTTTATATCTTGCTACTTTTTACCAGCAATTATTGTTTGAATAACACTATTAAATTGTAATTAAAAAATCACTGACGAAAATTGAGGAGAATATAAATTTAAGGCAACGCTGACCGCCTAGTGGTGCCCTCATCGTTTGTTTGATTATTTCTTTTATTTTAGAATGAACATGGATAATAGTGGCCGCTATTTTCCGTTTTAGTGATTTAAATAAAACTAATCAATATAAAACTACCGTTTATGATAATATTAACGTATAATCTTGTGGAGCACAACTTACGTGCTTATTTTCTGCATTTTCATTCTGAAATAAAAGAAATAACCAAACAAACAAAGAGGGCGCCACTGCGCGGTCGGCGTTTGATTGGAGCACTCTTAACCTTAATTGTCAAATGAAACAGGAAATTTAGAGTTAGAATTTTGGGTTGAAGTGTTCAAATAATAAAATCAAAGCACTCAATTTAATCTTATATGTAGAGCAGTGGTGGCCTAGTGGAGAAGGCTGCGACTTACCGAGTTTCAGGTCGTAGGTTCGAACCGAGACAGGCGCTTACATTACCCGGCGATAAATATTGCACATCGACCTTTGGAAAGAGACAATCGGCTAATTTCGGCTTGTGGGCTGGCAATGCGGGTCGGTGGACCATAAATTTCACGTAGATGAAGTTGCGTGCAGAAGCTAGTACTAGGTATAAAAGGAAAAGCTTCTTTCCAGGCATGGAGGGGTCTTCTTTCCAAAGGTCGATGTGCAATATTTATCGCCGGGTACTGTAGCTTTGTGTAAATTATTTCATCACCACTGCTTTCAAAACGGTAAAGGAAAACATCGTGAGGAAGCCGGTATGTCCTAAACCAAAAATTCGAAGACATGTGACATCTACCAACCCACACTAGGCCTGGTGAATTACACCCCTCTCCCTCTCCGAGAGGAGGCCTATGTCCCAGCAGTGGGAATATTATAGACTGATTTAATAAATAAGAATGGCTTTGACGTTTAATTAAATAGGCTGATTTAATGAATAAGAAGAATTCTATGATAACATTATAAATATATTGTTACGAGCTTGGGGTTCGTGACAATAACAACTGCCGATTTAATATCCAAAAATTGACACTTTAATCACAACACTAATTACAACTCAAACACACTAATTATGAAACACAATTTCACTACTGATCACTCTTAGTCGCACTTGAATATCACTTCGATGTACTCGCTTGTATCGCTTATTCAAAACTATATGTCTCGCGGCCCACACCGGCCTTATATAGTGCCACAGAGCTACTATATAAACATCTAGAATGTTCGAGTACGAGTTGTAAAGAAAATCTGAAATTCACAAATACCACACAACAAATCATGCATTGCAGCTACAATCTCCGTTAAAAAAAAAACAGAAAACAGCAAAACGCAGTCCCCTAATCGATGTAAAATCGAAAACAGGCAGCTAGACAGAAAAAAAAAGCCTATATCGACCAGATCGACCTCTGTCCGAGCTGGTAATCGAACAGGCGATCAATCAAGCACTGTCTCCCAACATTTATCTTCGAAACGAATATTAAAAGGAAAACTGAATACACGGGGAACGCAAAACGGAATTATTCATGTACCGATATGGGAAAAATGGGTTCTGTGGGTGTGGGTTCCGTAGTGGAATTTTACAAATTTTTTTTTTTAAGGATGGGAAATCATCAAATGACCCCTCCCGCTCTGGGTGGAGCGGAAGGGAGTGTCAGACTCTTACTGACTAAAACCCACCCGTGTTCCTTCCTTAGCCCTTTATGTTCCGGGCCAGCGGTAACCCTTTCGGACAATCCCGCTGAGTGGAATTTTACCATTACCTGTAACTCTGGGTGAGACTCGCACGGACCATCAGAGTAATTACTTTACACACCAACAGTAGCAATGGTTTTCATTTTAACAGTTTAACAATATTCATTGCGTTATGCGTTATTTACGTTGAAGAGAAGGACAAATTTTTCGAATATATTGGGTTCCCACCTATGAAATTGGCGTTATTTTCTCACAAATAAAGAACCTTGTCACTTCTATTATTTAAAATATTCATCAATTGCTTGATATTCTATCGGATTATGAGCATCATAGACAACTACCAATAGTAAAAAAACTAAGTAGTAAATATAGTTTTCTAAACATAAAAAATACCTTAAAAATGACTCCTTTTTTGTTAGTAGAAATAACCACTATGTATTTGTTTTAACTTAGCCAAAACTTATTTTTGTCGCTTAATCTAAGTGGCATACGTTATCTTAGTTTTTGAACATTAGTGTATAAAAGTTTTAAAATGTGTTCATGGTTGTTAAATAAATTAAGAAAATGTTAGTATGAAAAATGCAACTTCTTTAAAATTCTCCATACAAAACGCTGATTTCATAGGTCCCCCCTAATAATTATGAAGCAATTGATTGGAAATATCCTTCAAAATAATTCAGATTTTTTTTTTATTGCTTATTGGGCTCTTGACCTCGATCACGCCTGATGGAAAGCGATGGATGAGGTATATAATGGAATGTGCGTGCCCAGAAGATGCCTCAGGCACTGGAACTCCCACGCATCGACGAAACACAGCAAGTTGCTTGACGCCGGACTCCGGTAGGAGGGTAGTCACAAACCAGGCGGGCGTTAGCCCTACCGCCACCGCAAGGGAAGAATTGGCCAGTCAAATACAGTACCCGGCGATTAATATTGCACATCGACCTTTTTACACAAAACCATTTTATACAAAGAATAAAAATATTTATCAAAAGAAGCAAATCATAACTGTTTTAACAGCTCCTAATAGATACCGGACTGTTTGTATTTCGTGCGACAGAGATAACGCTCTACGAAGACGAAATTAGCCGATTGTCTCTTTCCAAAGGTCGATGTGCAATATTTATCGCCGGGTACTGTAAGTGTGACTGTCCAGGATGCGCCGAGCGCTCGGTTCAATTAAGTAACTAACTGGTTGAACAAACTGCGCTACACGAGGAGGCTTCTTAATGCATCCCAAAAAAAAGATTGTGACTGATGATAGTGTGTTACGCTATTATTTATTTATATATTTATAAGCTGCAATCCTTACATACCCAACTACTCCATTTGCTTCTTTCTCGCACATACATTTTGTCGTGAGCCTCCAGTCAACCAGGTGATTTGGTGGTTTTGTGGTTGCCCAGTGGTAGCGGCCGCGACTTGCGAGTTGTACGAGTAGGCCGTAGGTTCGAAACCAGACAGACCCCCCTTTACTTTGTGTATGTTATTTCATCGCCACTGCTCTCAAAACTGTGAGAGGAAAACATCGTGAGGAAACCGGCATTTCCTAGTACCAAAAATTCGAAGACATGTGAGTGTGACATCTACCAACACGCACTGGGCCAACCATTGTAATATAAATCATATTACCTAATAATGTATTCATTTAGATTTCTCTGTGGCCAACTGACCATTCTGAAGAACATGAACCAATAAAAATAAGTTCGGTATCGGACCCTTTTGATGGTTTCAGATTTTATCTACAAGATATAAAACTTATTAAAAACCTAATTAAAATATGGAACGTAATTTAAGGAAAATATTTATAGTCTTGCAAAGTGGAACAGTTTATAATTTATGTGTTCATTATAACAAAGAAGCAGACATCTCTTATGTTAATAAGACTCAGGCACTTATGAAACTCTCAAAAGAAACCTTTGCCTAGAATATACTAATTTCGGTGGAGTTAGTTTAACGTTTAGGGATCCCTAAAATATTCCATGTCATGGAAAATCGCGTAGCAGATTCATAGTGGTAAATAAATATTGCTTTTATAACATCGAGTGTTTTGAATTTTGATACGACGTAGGTATACGATGATATTTTCAAAACTTTTAATCAATTTCAACTTACAGTTCCATTTTATTAATTAAGTAAGTACTAAAATAAAGAGAAATCGAGAAAAACAAAAATCTAAATTTTACACAAAAACTTAAAAAAAAAATTAAAAACAAATTAACAAAGTCCAGAAACCCATTATGTACAAGCCAGCGTCATAAATTACTGAACATTGTGAAATTCACAATTTCCCCATTCCTGCTCAATTTAAATAGCGAAATAAAAAACAGAAAAAAAGGAAATAAATTGGATTCATTTATGCGTCCCCCGTTCTCGCCATATCCGTTAAGGGTAGACACAAAAACGAACAATGAAATACCAAATTAAACTTTGGTTTGTGACAACGCGGTTGCAGTTTTAAAAGGCTTCATTCGGATATCAATCAACATCCGACGCTGTTTAAATTTATATCTTCACCTTAAATTGTGTAAATGATTTTTTTAAGAGATTAGGGTTGTTATACTTTACTAGCTTCTGCCCGCGACTTCGTCCGCGTCAAATTTCTTGTTACTCCGACCCACCCCGTCGCATCGCATCACCTGCCCGCGCTATTACTTCGTTTTTGCTTAGCGTTCTTTCTGACTTTTTTTCTTTGTGCTCGGCTCCTAAAGGTCATAGCGCGATGTTAAATAGCCTATAGCCTTCCTCAAGAATTGGGCTATCAAATGCAAAAAGAATTTTTCAAATCCGACTGGTAGTGCCAGAGATTAGCGCGTTCAACCAAACAAACAAACTTTTCAGCTTTATAATATTAGTATAGATTAGATCTGCGGGGTAATTGCGTGACACACTGACAGTAGCATTTGCTTTCAATTTGACAGTTCAACAACATACATTGCGTTATTTACGCTGTTGAGCAGACAAATTTTATCTAACTTATGAAGCAATGGATTAACAATATCCTTCAAAATGGTTCAGATTGAGATTATTAGTGTGTTACGCGATTAGGATGCAGGTCAACAAGGGTTGTAATGAAAATGCTTATCAAATTATCTTGCCATCCTGAGCTAATGTAAGCAAAAAAAAAAAAAATATAAAAAAAAATTCGGCTTCTAAATTGTGCCTGGATTGTGCTTATTTTGTCACATTTTTAGGTTGTTTTTACAGGGTTGTTTGAGATAAGAAGCCTGTGGCTCTGCAGTGGGATAATAATAGGCTTACTTACTATTATTTGTGAGAAAAGGCTGTTATATTTTAGGTAGATAAGTTTTTAGTCCTTGGGTTTTATCATCTTAAGTTGAAGATTTGCTATCGAGAAGATATGCATTTACTTTTGGGTCTTAATATTCTACGAACGTACTTTTTTATTATATGCCTTCCATCTACGTATTCGAAATAATTTGGTCGGTATCATTTTAAATGCTTTTCGAACTGAAATTGCAATTTATTCAGAATCAATACTCCTAATGATGTTTTAAACTCCACCAATAATAAATAAATCAATTAAGTACAAGGCTACAACCGTCTCACCAAAATTCAATTACGAAAAATTGTTTTTTGAACAAAAATGATCCATTCGAAGCTTTTATAAACTAAATATAGCAATAGTAAAGTAATTGGTTGAGGGTAAGGAATATTAGTTTTTCATATTTATCTGAACAGCAGCTGGTTAGAAACTGTTAATCATAACATCTATTAATTCGAGCCTTAGAAATTATTTTCAAAGTTTGAGGCATTCATAAAATAATTAATAAGTACTTTCGTTCTGAAACAAGTTCAATGGACGGATTAATCTACAGTCCAGAAATAATACCTTACTTTTCACTAAGACTCAAAATGCTAGCACGGCTATTCACAACCATTTGACAGGCTATCGTATCGAAAAACACGTTTCGATAACCTGATTTTCCTTGTCCTCGACAGCAAACAGCTTTCGGAAGAATAGCGGGAGTCTAAATGCTGTTCCCAATCCAAAACCCGAAAATTTTGTCAGTTTAAATCAAATATTTGAACTGACAAAATTTTCGGGTTTTGGTTTCCTACAATAACATTGATATTCGATAAGGTACGGAAGCGCATCGAATGGTTGTGAATAGCTATGCAGGTAGTCCTGTCAGTTCTTTACGTTGAGAAAAGTTAAAAGTTTGGTCCTTCGGGACAGGATTCTTAGCAATGACAGTTATTGATTCTTTTGTAGTCACAGATCAAATATCTTTCCCCTACTACCCTCAACTTCAAAGGCAATTATCAACGCATCCCAATATTTAAGCTTCTTTTATTTTTTCTCTCCCTCCCATAATCTTCTCATCAGTAAGTATTTCTCGTGCAATTTGCATTTGGAATTATAGTGTCTTGCGCCTAATTTAGCTAGGGTGATGTCTTTGAGTGTTGGATTTTTTTCGTAGTTAAGATGGGGTAGGATAAAAGTTTGTTAATTTTTGCTTTCTTTGTTTGAGTAGGTACTTTTTTTTTTTTCAGGATGGGAAATCATCAAATGATCATCTCTCAGCCCTCCCGCTCTGGGTGTAGCGGAAGGGAGTGTCAGACTCTTACTGACTAGAACCCACCCGTGTTCCTTCCTTAGCCCTTTATGTTCCGGGCCAGCGGTAACCCTTTCGGACAATCCCGCTGCCCCGGCAGGCTTCGGCCCTGACGGGCCCCTTCACTTGATGCTGACATCTCTTTGAGGCGCGCGTGGAACACGTACGCGCCGTCCGGCACGGGCCTGGTCCTGATCGGACGGTGAGCTACCCATTGCTCTCCACCCGCAGGCCCGCGCCTACGGTGACCGGGTGCGAAAATTTTAGACTGGTATTATTTATTAAATTCACCAGCGCAATAATTATAAAAACGTCCAAAATCTTTCTAGCGTTACAAAAATAGTTCCGCAAAAATATTCTTTCATAATTTTCACACGTCATTGAAACATTTTTCAGCAACAATATCCTAAAAGCTTCATAATTTGATGGATAAATTAACGTTGAGCATTTTATATGCATATTTTGAGAGCGACGAACAACGAAATTTTTACCATTTTTACCCTGCACAAAATTTAGGAAACGTACGTAAAAATATCTAAAGTGTCTCTCTGTTTTCCGAGTATAGTCGGCCACAGAAATAACTGACATTTTAAAACTCATATTATTTTTCGTGAGCGTAAGTGACATAATTTTTTTGATCTTATTTGGAATTCTAGTATTTCGGAAAATAACTAAGATTAGTTTTTATATTTCAGCGTCAACCTGTTTCTTACACCTTAATTTTATTAGTGAATGGCATTTGAATATACAAACACAATATAATTACCCACGGCTACGCCCGCGTGATGTCGGAAAATATATGAATTAAAAGTATGTACCCTATGCGTTAATCCAGGTTATAAACTATCTGTGTGCCAAATTTTATCCAAATCGTTCATCCGTTTTCCGGAAATCCGGCAACATCAGACTCGATCATAGAATATTTTTTTCAAAAATATTCTATTATATTTTTTTCAAAAATATTCTATGTTCAGTTTTGCCTTCATATTTTATTATATTTATAGAAATAGATATAGACAGTATATGTAGGTATATAGATAAGTCTTAAACGGACACGGAACTAATTTGTTTCCCTGGAGCGAGCTCCCGGACACAACCTAGCAAATATGTACATAAAACATATGAAATTGTACGTGCTGTCATAAACGTCGGTGTGACATTAAATATTCACAGAAAATGCAGTTGAGACAGCTAATATAGGGCGTGACGCGGTTAGAGGTAGTCGGGTACAGTCGGGTAGAAACGTAAGTGTCAACTATAAAATTGACGTTTAAAATGTTCTATTGAGAATTTTCGAAGTCGAAGCCTCGAAAGTGTTATTATCGCATGAATTTTGTATTTGTTACGCTTTTTCAATGACAAGTAATAATTTCTTTGTGTTTAAAGGTGGTATTAGAATTTTTATGGTAGAAAAGTGTGTTTTGTTTTTATTTAGAAAATAATTATAGGATTACCAAGTTTATGTTCATTGCGTTTTAATCATTTATTTGGGAGTTAAATAAAGCTGTGAATTAAGTTCGTTAAAGTTTTCTTAGTTTAATGTGTTGGAGATGCGTGCGGCTGACCACTAACTAATAGAAAATAAACGAAACAGAATAAATAAAACTATAAAATGTGGTTTCTTTGAGAGAAATAAATGGTAATGGTAGCTTAGATATTAAGAAAAATAGTATACATATACCTAAGAAAAAGTTAAACAAAAAACAAGCAACCCTTGTCTCGGCTTTACCGTAGTCTCAAAAATTAAATTCAATACACACACGCATTAAATTTTCATCCATACATTAATGAGTTCTATATTCGATAACGAAAATCGCTCAATCTGCTAATGCTTACCGTTATTTTCGATCGACTTCGTGATAAAATGCGTAATTCGGAGATTACGGGGGCCCTCTTTGAAATATTATGTAATTTCGAGCTCGTCCTACAAAGCAATTAACGTGGCTTACTGTACTCAGGCATGTTTTATTATCGACTCTATAATGTTTAATCGGTTTTTGTTTTATATGTGAGTTTTATCTTTTTTAACAAGGTTTTAAGTGAAGTTAGCAGATTAAAGAGTAAAAAATGGGCCTAGTGCGAATCCAAAAAAAGGGTTTTAACACTTCATATTTTAAAAATGCTTTAGTAAAAAAACGCCGAGAAACCTGAAGGCCAATTCTCGTAATTTAAAACGTTCAAAATCTAGCCGCAGTCTCATCTCAGCGACAAAGAAATGTCAAAAACTTGTCAAAATGTAGGGAAATTTGAAGTATTTTTTGACAGATTGAGACTGAGATCAGACTGTGAACGTTGTTAAAATTAGTAGAATTGCCCCTCTGTTTTGTGTATGGTGTAGGTATTCTTGTACCTAAAAATATTTTATTTTCATAATCTCTTAACTAACTATTTACACTAGGTACTAAATTAAAAGATTTAACTAAGTAGGTAAATACAAAAACAAAAGGATATTTAGACGTCAAAGTACTCGTCCGCATCGCTGTCATCCGGAAACGTGCCTAGAAGACTGACAGCATTGCTACGTTGAATGGCAATGCTAATTCTTTGGCCAAAGAACGACCCAGTCCTCTGGTCATGTGAAGTGTCAAAGTCAATTAGCCGGCGAGAAAAAAGTCAAATATTAAAAGGAAATATATAATAAAAATTTCATTTTTATTTGTTGTTATAGTAGTACCTACACACTCTGTGAAAATTTCAAGTGTCTACCTATTACGGTTCGAAAGATAGCTGTGACAGACGGACAGACAGCGGAGCCTTAGTAGGTACGGTACGGAACCCTAAAAATGGACTTTGTGGATTTTTTCTATCGCTTCGGTGTCTTGACTATTTGTCACAACTTACAACAATAAATTCTTTGTTAAATTTCGGTCGTTGTTAAAATTAGAAAATGAAATTAAAATTCATCCGTTTAATAGGTACCGACCTAACTGTACTACAGCTAGTACTTTCCAAGTTAAGGCTCCTTCAAACAGGCGCGACACGCGAGACACACGACACAAAGGCACCGCAAGTCGCGGAACGAGCGGTGCCTTTGTGTCGCGCGCGATTCGCGTCGCGCGTCGCGCCTGTTTGCAGGAGCCTTAATACAGATCTCAACAAAAGCATTTACAAAGACATTTGAATGTTACATAAAGTAGCATCTTATCCCGTAGGCACAACGTGACAACACCAAGCTGTATATGAAAAGACATTACAATTTCAAAACAGGGTTATAAATACGCAATATTATGTTAATGTGCACAGATATTTTCCTTTTATTACACCAACTGTTTAACTCCATTAATAAAATTTATACTGCATCTAATTACTTACACGCATCAAGCTTTCCTCGTTCTTAGACCTTTCAGATAAGGTTCATTTTTGTGTGTGTTTCGGAGGATATTTTGTAGGAATGCCAGCCATTCGATACGGGGTAATACGGCTGGATTAGAGCCACATGTGTGTTTAGATTTAGTCAATTTTCGTCGCATATGTGCTAAGATTCCATGTAATGGTGACTCATTGTGTTATTATCGTATTAGGGAAACTAGATTTTGCGTGCGGTTGTTATTCTGATGGGGCAATCATAGTTATATTATGTCGTTTATATGCCCCTTTCTTCATAAACGTTTCTTAAAGATAAGTAGTGATAACCGACTGTTTAATCATATATTTTTGACGTTTGGACGTCACTAAATTTTAATCATCGTTTATAAATAAACCCCAGTATTTCTCAGGGTTATATGGAATTACTAAAATTTGAACTTGTTTAGTTTATGAATGCGAACATGATAATATTTATAATTTTTATAAGGCTTTTCAAATCTCAAATCGTTTATTGCAATCCATAATGTAATTAATTGAATTGTAATTATTCTTTTGTGTAATTATTGATCTTGGGACTGACGCTTACAAACAACTGATGACCATAATTAGTGGTCTAGAAAAATATTTTTAGCGGCTTTGAATGCTAGGAGAAACATTCCAAAAAGGTATTAATTTTCACTAACGAACAAATAATGATCAATTGAGATGATTATTTTCAGTGAGATCTTGTGAAAAAACTTATGAACTTATGACGAAGTCGGAAAAAAAGGTCCAACATCCGCAGCCACACACAGCCAGAAAACATATTTATTATTTTTATCCAAATACTATTTCCCTCATTACAATTAGCATTAAAAAGAAAACAAAGAAAATAGCGCAACCAACAATAAAATTAAAAAAATCACTGACAGGATTGACAGGGCTGTAATAACTTGTCTGCATTTTTATATCTTCACCAAACCGTTCATATCAAGTTGCGTATTCGTAGGATTTCGACTCATATCGTGTTATTTCGGCCGAAATTCGTTTGTTTCATATAATTGAAAAACAATATTTCAAAACCTGCTTAAGGCTCCTTCAAACAGGCGCGACACGACACGCGACACAAAGGCACCGCAAGTCGCGCAACGAGCGGTGCCTTTGTGTCGCGCGCGATTCGCGTCGGGCGTCGCGCCTGTTTGCAGGAGCCTTTATGCGAGCATAAATGTAGGAAACAACTGTTTTATTTTCCGCGATTTCAGCCTGGGTCCCATAGTAAATGTTGTTCATAATGACCCCTTAAGGCTCCTTCAAACAGGCGCGACACGACACGCGACACAAAGGCACCGCAAGTCGCGCAACGAGCGGTGCCTTTATGTCTCGCGCGATTATATCGCGTGTCGCGTCTGTTTGTAGGAGCCTTTAAACTCAAACTCAAAGCATTTATTTCAATTAAACCATTTACAGGCATTTTTGAATTGTCAAGAAGTCGGTCAGTCAGAAAATATGAAGCTAGTTGCACGTCCCAAAGCGTAGGTACCTATGGAGAAGAACGGGCAAGAAACTCCATGGACACTCTTTTAAATTAAATTAGCTAGTGATAAAACGAAGAAACTATACTTTCTATATGTCTAGCCTAGCAATGGTCCGTGTTAAGGCTCCTTCAAACAGGCGCGACACGCGACGCGAATCGCGTGCGACACAAAGGCACCGCTCGTTGCGCGACTTGCGGTGCCTTTGTGTCGCGTGTCGCGTCGCGCCTGTGTGTACGAGCCTTTATCCGTGTACAGCAACTATCTAAATTTACAAGAACAGGCTATAACCAGAAAATAAATAAATATACATACAGGGTCCCATTAAAATAGATGGACAAATTTTAACACAGCGCTCAAAAAAAAAACACCGCTTAAAGTGATTTTACTTTGACCTAAAATAATAAATTGCCGGCACATTAGTGTATTTTCGATAGCTGATTATTTTTCTTGTAAGTATGTATGCGTTTTTCTTATATATTTTTTTACCATCGTCCTTATTTTGGTGGTCTGAATAATTTCTAAAAGTTTGTCCATCTATTTTAATGGGACGTTATATATGGACAAAGCGAAAAATAAGTTATTACAAAAAAAACCGCAACACAACACGCAAACGCGTAATGAAATGGCTACCGGTTTTGTTACTTGTTTTTGATTTCGACTATACTGGCAACTCTAACGTTATTGCCTATCATGTATTTTATTGTTGAACACCAAAACCAAAACCCATAAAAAAACAGTAAAACATCTAGTACTTAGTTGTAGTATAAAAATAAACCCTATATTATTACATCAAACATAAAAAATAAACGAAGGTTCTAGGTACATACAGAGAGGTGAGCGAACAGGTATCTAGGTATAGGTAGGCGCTCAATGGCGCGGGACTAGCTAGCGATAATTAAAATAGATATAAAATGGAATATTCGATGCTACCCGTCAATATCCGGTGCGGCCGGATACGACGCCATTTTATTCTGTAGCGTTATGTCAGTTCAATTTTTACATAGAAACTGTAAGGGTAAAAAATGTGGGGTAAATAATGAAGGGTTGTTGGGTATTACCTATTACCCAGCTGATATTTCTTGTAGCTAAGTTAAGGCTCCTTCAAACAGGCGCGACACGCGCTAAAATCGCGCGCGACACAAAGGCACCGCAAGTCGCACAACGACAACCTTTGTGTCGCGCGCGATTCGCGTCGCGTGTCGCGCCTGTTTGCAGGAGCCTTTAAGAAGGCTTGATTTTTCGGTCAATATTTCAAGGGTTTTATTGCTGAATATTTTAGAATTTGACTTATCTACTGACCGTGTATGGATGACTCTGTACTACTCTGTATGATGACCGACCGTGTATGACTGACCGTGTGTGGTGACTCAGTGTTAGGTCCCGACTTACAAGTTGTAAGTTGTGGGTTCGAACCCAGCCAGGCAATTTACTTTGAGTAAATTATTTAATTGCCATTGCTGTCAAAACGTTGAAGGAAAACATCGTGAGGAAACCGGCATGTCCTAGAACCAAAAATTCGAAGACATGTATGTGATACCACCCGCAGTGGCTCCTTATGGTAGATTATAGCCCACGCCCTCTCACAGAGAGGAGGCCTGTGTTCCAGCAGTGGGAACATCACAGGCTGATTATGCTCGTGCTACTGACCATGAAATAAAAATAGCATTTCGACGGGTAAAGGCTCCTTCAAACAGACGCGACACGCGTTAAAACCGCGCGCGACACAAAGGCACCGCAAGTCGCGCAACGAGCGGTGCTTTTGAGTAGCGCGCGAATCGCGTCGCGTGTCGCGCCTGTTTGCAGGAGCCTTAAAACTCTTCTGTCCTTTTCCCAATGTATTTCGGGTCGGCGCAACATGTCTTTTTTCCATACTCCTCTATTAGTCTTCATCTCGGTAGTTACAATGCGTGCCACGAAAGATGAGACTTGACACACCACGTGGTTTGACATGCGCAGTACACGATTTAAGGTATCTTTAGCGGTATGAGGTCTGAGTGCGGGACGGGACCGGACGTCATAGGGGCGGCGGAAAGAGCGGGGGAGGCGGGGTCAAGTCTCATCTTTCGTGGCGCGCGTTGTACACCCTGTCTAACCATAAATCATCATTCACGCAGTCCATCCATCGTTTCTTTGGTCTTCCCCCACTCTTATAGCCACACAGATTCATACTCAAAACACTCCTCCTTTTTCAAAGAATCTTTACTAATGTTCCATTATTTTTTGTTTCAGGTATGTACCTAGAAGTTTCACCGTTTCCTTCTCCGGTTAGCTACAATTGATTAAAGGCTATTACAAACAGGCGTGACACGCGATATATTCGCGCGCGACACAAAGGCACTGCTCGTTGCGCGACTTGCGGTGCCTTTGTATCGCGTGTCGTGTCGCGCCTGTTGTAGGAGCCTTAACTAGAACACCCAAATAAGTAAATAGACTAAACAAGTCAAAATTAATGAGCTCAAGGATGTGTAGGTAAGTAGAAACTTACTAAACAAGGAAATACCACAGTATTGTATTTTTTTCTTACGAAGTAACGCGCACTTTACTAGTGGTAACCAAGTGTAGAAACACGCTATGAATTTAAGCGTAAAGACGAGTAGCATCAGTACATAACACACACACACACTTCCGACTTCGCCATTGCATCGGATCGTACCGAAAGCTCCTGCGCTTACATATACACATTCACACAGCCCGTTTGTATACTTGGTAACCACAAGTAAAGCGCGCGTCGCTTCGTCAGATAAAAATACTGTACCTAAATATGACACATCGGTCTTTATAAAGAGACCATCACACTGGCATATGAGTGAAAGAGATAACGATCTACAAAACCCAAATTTTACACTTCCAGTTTATCTGGACGTGTAAAATGTGATGACGTCCACAATGTTCGACAGACTTCGGCTAAATTCGGTAAAATGCGCAGACACATAAATCAGGGACAATTCCGACGATAGCGACACTGATTGGTCTAGTTAACTAGGGGCCATGTAATGTGAATTCTCTCGTTATTTTTGTTCAAAAGGGTAATGAGTGTAATTACCCTTTGAAAGGGGTAAATCGTGTCAACACGTGTTTAAATTCGGAACATTCGTAATAATTGTGGATAATGAGATCTTGTTAATTTTATATGTGGGTAGTTTGATCGTTCTAGGCGGCGCGGGGGCGAACAATCTAATTTAAACTTTCATTGGAAATACAGTAGATTTTTAAGTTAAACCGAATTGTATTTCAATTCAATTAACTCTTCCTTTTTCACTACAACATACGAGACTACAAGACTCAACTACAGACTAGCATGGGTGCCGTTATCAGTACGCTTGATAAACAAAATGGTGGACATATTATCATAAGTGCCAATTTCACCAATGAAACTGAACGCGATCAGCACATCTAAACAGCGTCCAAGAGCTGTCAGTGTCAATATTCCATAGAATTTTCTATAGAAAATAATGACACTAACAGACCCTCAGCGTGGTTTATGTGCTAATTGCGTTCAGTTACATTGGTGGAATTCACCCTTAGATGTCACTAATATCATCGTATTGCTCCTTGCAACATCGATCAGAAAAATGGGGACGGTCTATTTCTGTCAAGAAAATTACAGTACAGCGTTTCCATTACAAAATACACCCACTAAACAGCACACGGTATCATATGACCTACAATTTCCGATCGCTAATCTCAAGATATAAATACAGCCAACCATCTGCTCCTAACATTAATAACCAGTACCTACCTTGATCGAGGGTTAAAGCGATTTCGCCTTCATAATTAAGGAAATTTGAAAACCGACATCAAAACGGGGTTGAGTCGGGGTTACGATCTGATACGGCGGGGTGAAAGAGGGGAGAAAGGGGACTATTCATTAATCAAGCAAGTGACAGATCTGTTGCCATGTGTTCCTAGTAGATTATGTTTCGTTTCCAGTTGTTTGGCCAGCGTATTATTTGATTGTGTGCTTTGAGACGGCGATGGAGAAATGTGGAAGATTGCAAAGGATGTGTCTTGAGATGAATCGTTGGATAAATCTTGATATTTTAAAAATATAAAAATAATCAAAAGAAGCCTATATCCGGCAATGGGATATTAAAAGCTGTGGGTGGGACCTACCATTGAAATAGAAAAACAACATATAGTGCTATTAAGGGCTGATTTTTCACATCTAATAACTTTATTCAAGGAATAATTTGGAAATTTTGACAGTTACTTCATACAAAAACTGTTAAACGTTAATTTTATTCCACAAATAAAAGTTACCTGGCGATGGAAAAATCAGCCCTTAAACTAACAACAGTAATTCCATTTCTTTTTTTCAAAGTTTTTGATATAATTAATAGGCGATAGTATTTCCGTAACTGTAATAACCCTGTGTGAAATCTAGAATCATTATTTGTTATGATAATTATTAGTGCTAAACATGAGACATCAGAATACTAGACTAAATAAAAACCCAAACCAGAACCCAAAAAAAGGTAACGAAAAATCATACCAAAAAACAAAAGATCGTCTCGCCACCTCTTCCCAGGTCTATTCACATAAATCCATTTTTCCTTTCATGTTTGGAACTAAATGCTTTCAAAAGGATGATAATATCTACCCTAATGATGACCCATTCACTTATCTCGTCTTCCATTATCCGGAAACTCACCATATTTCAGCGCATACTCGCAAAATAAGTCAAAGCTATCGTCCAACGTCGTCATGCTGGTCAATAAGCAGAAAGTCCTAAACAAACAAGGTCCACTAATTGAATCAAACGTAGCATACTCTGTTATAATTATCCTGTGTGAAACTTTTTGTGGTCGTCCTTCGAGAAACTGGAAGTTTCTAAGACTTTATACAGTGTGTTAGGATAAACGAGGGACATACTTGAAGGACTAGCCACACTCCCGTATAGTATGTCCTATTTCTCAGACCTAATGATAATTAACAACTTTTACTTTGGGACCATCCCTGAAATCCTGAGAAAAAAATGCTGCTCCATAATTATGTTCAAATTAGGTTCTGCCCGCGTCTTCGTCCTTGTTCCTCCAAACAATCTGGTCCATCGCATCGCCTGCCCGCCCTATTACTTCGTTTAGGTACGCTTAGCGTTCTTTTTGGGTATTTTATTTTTACTCAGCTCCTAAGGATCATAAGCGTGACGTTAAATAGCCTTCCTCAAGAATTGGGCTATCGAATGCAAAAAGAATTTTGAACATCCAACCGGTAATTCCAGAGATTCATCATCATCATCATAATCATTTCATCCGGAAGACGTCCACTGCTGGACATAGGCCTCCCTCAAGCACCTCCACTTCGACCGGTTCTGTGCTTCTTCTCGCATCCAGCTGGTTCCTGCGGCCTTCACAAGGTCGTTGGACCACCTTGTGGGAGGCCGTCCAACGCTACGTCTTCCGGTACGCGGTCGCCACTCCAGAACCTTTCGGCTCCATCGGTCATCTGTTCTGCGAGCAATGCGCCTTGCCCACTGCCACTCCACTTAAGTTTGGCAATTCCAGAGATTAGCGCGTTTAAACAAACTTGACAAACAAAAAAATAACAAACTTTGCAGCTTTATTATGTCGAATACATTTATATTGAATGACTAGTCGTTCAGTAGGGTTGTCATTCAACAGCAAATTATAAGAAACGTAAGAAAATTTTACTTTTAGTTTATTTTTTAAACAAAAAAAAAAAGCTTACGGAAGTAACAAGCTATGTTTAAAAACAAGGTATAAATGGAACACATTACCTACCAATTCATTAGTAGGTAACTTTACAGACGTGAAAGTGAAATTGGTACTAAATGTAACTACAGCTCATAAGTCTGCGTAGGTCGTAAGATCTAGAAAAGGGGACGTTTGAATAGGCCTCGTAGGTGTAAAGTTCGCATTTTATCACTACCCACGTACCTGCAATCTTTGGGACAATATTAATTGAAGTGTCAGCTTGGATACAGATTTATAAGGATACTATATTCTATATTTTCTGGGAAGATATCTCAACTTCAAAATGAATATTTAAAGGAAGTAAAATTGTTTGTTTGTAAGAGGTACTTTATAGAAATACAACACCCTAATTGTCTAATCTGAATGATATTGAAGGATTATTGCTAATCGATTGCTTAATGTTCAATTTGTCTGCTCAACAACGTAATTAACGCAATGTACAATGCGTGCCACGAAAGAAGAGACTTGACCCCGCCTCCCCCGCTCTTTCCGCCGCCCCTATGACGTCCGGTCCCGTCCCGCACTCAGACCTCATACCACTAAAGATACCTAAAATCGTGTACTGCGCATGTCAAACCACGTGGTGTGTCAAGTCTCATCATTCGTGGCACGCATTGTATGTTGTTGTACTGTCAAAATGAAAGCTATTGCATCTCTTAGTTAGAAGCTAGTCTAAAATGTATGAACACCATACTGTCATTAAAAAGGTATACGAGAGCCAAGTAATCGACACAATAAGATATTATCATAGCATTGATTGGTTAACAAGATATGGAAGAGTTGAAAAAATAAAACTTTTTTTACTACTCTGCCACATCTTACTTTACTACCTCTTCACCTATAGAATTCAATAGAATAACGTTTATTATCTCTAGTATTACAGCTAGTAGTAGTGAGAATAATACACAAAACAAAAGTTAAAATTTTATACCGGAAGCAAAAGTTTTAAGCGTCCGTCAGCGTTATGCTTAGTTAGGTCCCTAAAATCATTAGACCTCCCCGCTCCCAGATTCCAACTTATTCGAAAAATCTTATCAATATCTCAATCTACACTGCTTTTGCAAGTCTGAAAATATAACATGTAAACCAAGTTCTTACCTATGTCTAAGATAAGGGACCAATAAATTTTTATACGCCCATAATTCATGGTCTGTTTTAGAACTGTAATTAGTAAAGTTGGCATGTGAACGAACCCAAGTCTTGGTATGAATTATGCTAGAAACGCCTTTGGCATAGTCAAAAAGCTGATTCGGAGTCAAATGTATGAAGAACACGAGTATTTCATTGGACTCATGCAAATCTTCGAAATTATTCTTGTGTATTTTTATTTCTTTTCTCCGTGTGGGGAGAGATATTGGGAGTTTGTTGTTTGAATGCTTGATATTTCTGTGGTTGAAATTGACGAATACATTTATGCTCAGTGCAAAGATAATTACAATGGCTATATGGCTTTCAGTATCAACTACATAGACGATTATTAAGGCCAAAGAGAAGTTTGATGACTTAAAACTAACCTTATTTAAACTTATAAAGACAATTAGAATGAAAGTAGAAGTAAAAGAAAGAAAGAAACATGTTTATTTGGCACATCACCATATGCAGGAGAGTACACACAATTGAACAAAATCAAAAACTAAAATGAAAAAATAAATTATAAGTTTACTATGTGCCTCACGACCACGCCAAATTGGTTCATTTGAGCAATAATACCAGACCGATGCTGTCTGACGGTGATTTTTAAATTAGTTTCCTAATTCCGAATACAAAATTGTCCGATTCAATCTACAGACATCGAACAAAAATCTGAGTAACTATCCAAAATGACCAGGAGATCAAACTGGCAACCCTTCCTACAGAAGCTGGACACAATCACTTTACAAACAATCCCTATAGCAGTCCAGCCTTTATAAACAAGATATAGTAACAAACTACCAATTGAAATGCCTAAAACACTTATTACTGCACTAATGAAAGCCCGGTCATTGGATCGTGGAGAGGGGTAGAGTAAAACGTCCATTAGCACTCAAATGCATTTATATTCTCTAATTATATGGGGTGAGTGCACACCATAGATTTAGGGGAAACTGTGATGGCTCCTTTTGTTAAAGCACCACCGACTGCGCTTTGTGTAAGTAAGTACATGACGGGAAGTGGAGTACCTGGTTTGATGTTGGAGAATGCTGATACGCTTCATTAAGATTTGATAATGGTTGATAAGTTAAAGAGGGATAGATAACGCTTGGTTAAGACCGCAGAGACCATCTGTTTAAAACTAATTCTGTAGGTATTTCGACAAGGATCTTTGCTGTCATCACAATGTTTTGAGAAAGCAGAAACATTAACGGCACAGTTAAGACGATTGAAACTGTTGATAATTCAAGACGACCACCTCTTATGATAAATCAAGTACCTACCCCTTGTAGGTGGTGTAAACGAAAATATCTAAGATACAGTATTATCAATTTCCAAAACAAAACATGGATATTTACATCCTCACATTAAGGAATCTTTTATTTAAACTGTTCGCAAATCACCACTTCCCTGCCATCGTTGTATCAAATCACCGAATTAAAGAACAAAAGGGCACATTAACCGACCGCGCGGAGAGCATTTGGTGGTAATGCGTTTGCACTAATCGTGGCAGCCATTTTGTTTGATTGATTGGCGGGAGATTTTACTTTGATGAGTGTTTTTAGTGATTTATTACTTTCAAGGTATTTGAAAGCTTTATCAACAATTTTATCTGTTACTAGCTGTGCCCCGTGGTTTTACTCTCATAAGTTTCGATCCCATGGGAATATCGGGATAAAATTAATTATATGTGTTAATCCTGGTTATTACCTATCTGTGTACCAATTTTTTTCCAAATCCGTTTAGTAGTTTGTGCGTGAAGAAGTAACAAACACATAAATACACTCACAAACTTTCGCCTTTATAATATTAGCGTGATTGAATGAGTCATCATCATCATCATATCGACATTTCAGCCGAAAGACGTCCACTGCTGGACATGGCCTCCCCCAAGCACCGCCACTTCCACCGGTTCAATGAGTACAATAATGTCATTTCTTATACTTGTACATATATATGTCCTTTTTTTACTAGCCTACGCTGTCCTACTCCTGGGCGAAAGTTTCCCTCCACTCCTTCCATATTTCGTGAGCTCGCGCGTCTTCCTTCGAGTTTTGATGGACTTTTCCAGCTCCTCCCGCCATCTCCTACGTGGTCTGCCTCACTGTCTCTGTGCTATTAGGGCGCACATTCTGTCCGAGTGTGTCGTGTTTCTTTATGTATGTACTATACAAAATTAAATTGATCTCACTTTTTTGTCATCATCAAACAATAGACAGAATCTACGGTTATGCAAACTTTACGTTCAATTTCGATGTTTGCGTTGTTCCCATGAAACCTGTCACTTTCACAAATAACACAGCGTTTTACAGCCGAATTTTGGGAAATAACTTTTTCATTGAATGTATCCAACCTTGAAATTTCTCGGAATCCCGTGAAAACGTTTACCTTTTTTACTTCTATGAAATAAACTTAATATACACATGTGTTATTTAATAGAAATCGAACTCTGAACTTCTGAAGTTAGGTATTTACAAAGTAACAAATAGGTTAGGCTTGATTGACACCCAATTCCTGGAAACAGTCAGATAATTTTGTTATCATCCTGTAAGTTAAAAAGATCTGAATTGACAACAGTTAAATAGACTCACCGGTCCCTACAACCCTAAATATTATATGCTTAGATTGATTTCTTCGGAGTTATTCGAAGTTATTTCTTCGTGTCTCTCAATAGAGACCCGAAGAAATAACTTATCAACGCAGTCATCTATCGCAGTCCACTGCTGGTCATAGGCTTCTCTCAGGCTGCGCCACAAAACCCTGTCCTCAGCCATCCGCAACCAGACTGTCTGAACCACCTTCTTAAGGTCGTCGGTCCGTCTAGCTTGCTTCCCACACTACGGTTATCTTAAGACGAAATAAATTTAAAAGGGTCCCATTTATTCTTCACTTTATTGCAGCGTTTCGATTCCACGGAGTTGCCTTTTTGTCCAAAAGCATTCGTATAACAATCATGATAACCAGCCACCCTACATTCATAAATAACTCATCGCAGAATGTCAAACACCCAAAAATTCCCATCTTCGCACCTACCGGGATAATTCAGAAACAAAAGCTCGGAAAGAATAACTTTTTCTATTACCAAACACACTTGATTCAAAGTTGGTGCGATAAACACCATCGGTTAGGATCTCATACATATTAATACATTCTGCGACGCTGAATGACTCTCAGAGGACATTCGAAGGAGTCTCGTGTTTATTTAGCCGGCTCAATGCAGCACGAGAGAATTATTGTTTTAATAATTGCGAGCAATTTCTTTTAGGACCTCCCTGGAGTCGCACTGGACGTTTGAGGTTGTTAGGACGTTACAGTTGATTAGTACAACGATTTTAGTTGATTACATCGCTTTAGAAATGTTTTACAGGAGCCGTTGGGATGCCTATTACTCCAACTAAAGCACTATTAATGATCACAGGCACTAATTGCTTATAATAAAAGGCACAATAAGAAAAACTCTCTTCTCTCTCTCTTCCCTCCAAATTATTGCTCGTTATGTCTTCAGAGTATCTACAGGTACTGAAGCCTTCCAACTTTATACGTCCAAATCATAAGTCCAAGCACATATGAAGAGCTTATTATAATCCGTAATAAACGAATGAACATCTCGGGCAAGTCTTGACACTAAACAATATTCTTGGCAAAAAATGGGAATTAATTTCCTGCAAACCTCTATATTTCCCACGTCTAAATATAAATAAGAGGCTCGAAGGCTTAGTGGCTGTCGGCAACCGTGTCCTTGCTTCATAATGTCGCTACGTTGTTGACACCGCGGGATCCATTCGCCCGCCATTTTCGTCGCCATTTTGGACGCGCCAAAAGCGCGGGAATCCTGCTGTCATGGCGGGAAAAATAATTAGATTTCGTCGGCGCACTTCTTCTCGGTTCATTTCTGTATGTTTTGTTAATTATTTCTTCGTGAATGTCATGCCGACGAGTCTTAGTGTCCTCCCTTTTTTTTTGTTTTGCGCAAGGTGAAGCTTTTGTTCCGCTAAATATCGCTAAAAAGCGAGCTGTAGACAGCCAACGTTTCTTTTTAATTATTAATTCGTACGCTCTCGAAGTTTTCCATTTATTTTGATTTTATTTTCGTTCGTAACATTGCATTCTTTGCTTTGTATAAATTAACCATTCTGTACAGGCCCCCTCAAATGTACAAATTGATATTAATTGTGTTAGGAGCCCTTACGGCGTTACCCCATGTGTTTTTCTTAACAATCAAGCAGTTGCACAATCCTTTTGCTCTTAACGAAGTGAAAAATAGTGCGATTCTCGACTTTATCGCATAGATAATAGCAAAGCAATCGAATCTATTCGAGCAGAAAATTTAGTTAGATAGTTTGTCGTGTCTCGCACTATTTCTAAATTCAATTTATGTTCGAAATACAAATTGTGGCGGTTAAATCCCACGCGTCGGCCATATTTGAATTAATTTCGTTTTTAACTAACGCGGGAAAGCTCTTTATAGGGGTGTCACCTTGTGAAAAGTGGTTTTATAGTGCATTTGGGAATTTTGGTCATATGAGAGTCTGAGACGAGTATTGCTGTTCTAAATTAGATGTAATTACTGTGTGAATATTTTATAAGGGTAATGCTGTGTAATGTGCTTGAATTTTTTAGTACGTTCAGTGTTGGTTGGAAGTTTTAACTAACGGACTAATTAGATTTCGTGTAGCTTTCGACAAATATTTTTAAAGCTGGCTATAAAGGTTATTTATCTTAGGTCGTTTAAATAATTAAAGGTACTTTTATCTAACCTAAACGTGCTTAAACTCCAATCTAAATAACTAAGCACCAATTAATCACAAAACAAGAAGTTTCAACATTAAGCCGTGTTCACACTAGATGCCATTTATCAAACTATATTACCCGGGTAATAATAATAAATTCGGGTAAATGTGTAACATTTGCCAACTGTTCCAATTCAAGTGTTAACATGAGTTCTCACGTGTGAAAGTTTGCTGCCGTTTTTTTTCTCTAGGCCTATCATCTAACTATAACTAACTAGGTATACTTACCAGTAATTGGGGAACTTTGCTCATTATTATTTTCGGCTGACATTTTTTTTGGGTCATGTGTTAAGTATTGGGGCTATGTATTTATAACTTGTAACTATTTTATTTGATAAAGTGTGTATTATTGGCACGGCTTTTTGCTGATTTAATGAGGACAAAGGTGTACTTACTATGTTTTAGCTTTTGTTCGTAATGCTTCCAGGTTCTTTTTTTCCTACTTTAATTTTTGACCTGGTATAGTTTATGGGGCAAATTGCACAAAAAATAATCTTTTACATAATTCTACCCACTTCATTTTATGAAGACTACTGTTATGTTAGTAAGCTAAGAGGCTCATTGGCGACGTAAAACTGGTGGATGCCAAGCTTCACAGCTTGGCTCATCGCCGCAAGGTTGCCTGCTTGTCTGTCTTCTACAGATTGTACTTCGGTGAGTGTGCCCAAGAACTCCACGACCTTGTTCCACCGGCCCCCTTCTACCTTCAGATATCCAGACGCACTGCAAGTTATCATCCCTGCCTAGTTGCTATTCCACCAATTCGTACTAAGCGTTTTCAAATGTCCTTTATAATGCGCACAGCAAAAGAGTGGAACTCTCTACCTGCGTTTGTGTTTCCGAGTACATACAACCCGAATCTCTTCAAAGTAAGAGTGAACAGGCTTCTTCTGGGTAAGCTCACTCCATCGTAGACTTTGTCTCTGTCACCACTGACCTAGACTAGAGTCAAGATCAAACCCATTTCAAATAAAAAAAGGGCTGAATTAATTTAAGCGGATTACTTTTATTTAAAATATAAATATTCAGATTGACATAATCCTCAGATAAAAGTTATCTAACAATAAGCCCTACGTATATTATATTTTTTACAGCGGTGCTATTCTGTAAAAATCTCACCGTGAAAACTTAGGTGAAGTGAGCGTGGAGTGAGCTGTCAATAGTGTCAATTCCTAGCAAAAACAAACTCACTTCACCTAAGTTTTCAGGGTGAGATTTTTACAGAATCGACCGGCAGTTTTTAAAAGTTTTTTGATGCATCACCACAAACAACCCAATCAAATAAAATTACACATACACACAAAAATCCAAATCCTTCACAAAAGATTACTATTATGCCGACGTCACAAAAGATAAAAGAAAGATTCCTAAGCCAGACAGTAAAACACACACACACACACTTGCTCATTTTGACCTGAATATACTATCAGAAGTAGGTAGAATAGGCTCTATAAGCCCCATAGGCTCTCTATATTTATGTAGTATAGGCTTTTTGGAAATACCACGACATTTTTGGATTGGCATATATGGAGCCGACATTTTGTTAAAGGTCGCTGCACAATAGCTTTGCATGGTGATTCAGAGGATGTAAAAGGTCCTATTATAAGACTGTTTTACGGAAAAGTTTGTGTTTATTTTATGAAGAATTTCTCATTGAAAGCGCCACTGCTTAGCTTGGAATCCTATATTCAAAAGGAAACAAATTGTCACAGAAACACTCACATGAAAGCGTCTAAGCCTTCTCTCAGGGAGTGGGCCTTAATTCACCACGCGGGCCCAGTGCGGGTTGGTAGATGTCACATGGCTTCGATTTTTCGGTTCTAGGACATGTCGGTTTCCTAACCATATTTTTCTTTACCGTTTTTGAGATTAGTGGTGATAAAATAATTTACAATAAGTAAAACGCCTGTCTGGCTTCGAACGTACAACACAACCATGCGGTTACCTACCTATTACTAGTAACTAACACTTCTCTCGTTTAAAACCGCAGTTATTCCAGTAATAACAAGCAATCACTAAAGCATAGAAATATACGGTTAATTAATAGGTTCGAAGTAACGAGACGGTTTTCTAAAGCCTATTCGATTCGATAATCAAAGATACTTTAGTTACCAGTTAACTTGGCCTCCCACCTTCTACAGTGGGGTTGCGGTTGGGGTATGAATGAGGTGTAGAGCGCTGTCGTGTCTTTGACATCTTGCAAAAATACAAATATCTAGCTATATAATTCATTTCTAATATGAATAATTCATTTTTAAAACGATACGTTAGTGGGTTCTGAGAGTTAGTAACCAGATGAATTAACAATTTCTGGCACTCGTGCTACATTTAAAAAATACAAAACTTTCAGAAATATTTGTCTCATTTATGAATTTCATCAATCGTTTTTAGTCGGCACTTATTGTTTTAATTTTAAATACACAGAGTGGCAAGGACATCGACGTGCAAACTGTAGATAACCATAGATCCAGTGGGTACATGATTCTGAACCATTTTAAAAATTAAACTAAAATTATGAAACATTTTTTGTTTCATCCATTTTGACCGCGTAGGCATTTTTTTATCCTTTATTAAATTGAACCAGGTTCTTAATAATTAATTACAATCTAGCCTAAAAGCAAAGCAATTCTTTCTTTAAACAATTCTTTATTTCATTGGTTAGTTAATGTCTTTTTTAAAAAAACTAAAAAGATAACTGGAAAACTCTGTTTCTATGGAAAATTTAAAATCGGTCTAATTTGGCTGTAACACTATTTTTCGAAAATGTTCTAAGTAACTTTTTAGACCTTTGTATCTTGCTTATGAGTATGAAGTTTCATTAAAATCAATTCATTCATTTCGAAAAACAAGGGCTTGACAGTTTGTATGAAATGACGTATGTCGTAAACGCTCTTAAAAGAAATGGTCATCAATCATTTGCAATACAACTGTTAAGATTTTCCAAACCTCGGGGTATTTTTCTACTCCTTAACTGTCACACATATCGCATGCTTAATGGAATACTGACTTAACTCAAAAAAGACGATTTTTGGGAAATCGCTAAAGAAGATTGCTATGAGGACTAATTCTACTTGTTGACGCATAAAATTAAAACTGATTTAATTTGATTATTAATTAATCATGATGCTTGTATTTTGAACGTATGATTATTATCTGATATCTGAGAAAAAAAATTCTGACCGATCTACTAATGGGTCAATGTTCCATTCAAACATGCGATATATTTTGTTTCACATAGACCATCAAGCTCTTATGGAAGCTTAACAACACTTCGTAAGATGAATACCCCGCGATACAGATGAAGATAATGAAGAGGACAGATGAATGTGTAGACACAGTTCCAGTATATTTGGTCTGTTATATTTCCGTATCGTCTGCTCGGAGGGTAGATAAGGCGTGGGCTAAGTGACAAGCGTAGGCGTTTTGAGATTGCATTTATAATTGAGAATTTAAACTTTATTAAAATGTGTGAAGGTTTATTTTTGGGAAAATGTTATGTATAGTGAAAATGCGAAACATTTTTCAGAGTTTAACTTCTAATAACAGGGTTTTGTCATGTTGAGATAGAAATAAACAGTGATGGGCCGAATACGGGTTTTACTTTACCGAATACGAAAAATCGGCCGAATGTTCGGTTAAAAGTTTACCGAACCGAATATTTGGCAGGATTAGGTGCGCTTTATCGTGCATCTCAAAAAATCAAGTCCGTGCTTTGATGGACATCCTCATTAAGGCTCCTTCAAACAGACGCGACACGACACGCAACACAAAGGCACTGCAAGTCGCGCAACGAGCGGTGCCTTTGTGTCGCGCGCGATTATATCGCTTGTCGCGCCTGATTGTAGGAGCCTTTATGGCAGAAATCTCACTCGCATTTTAAAAGAAAGCATTAAAATCGCTGCATCCTATGCCTTGCGATTGAGTCGAGTAGTCAGCGTCACAGCGCAACGAGGCGGCGACGAGCAGCCTTGATTGTGGTCTAGCTACTTGCGCTAATTACTCGCGCGAGAACTGGGTGAAGTAACTACCTTACACCGACTCACGTGAGTTACGGGTGTAAGGTATGTTAGGCTTTTCTTTTGGGGTATGAAGGCTCCTACAAACAGGCGCGACACGCGATATGATCGCGCGCGACACAAAGGCACCGCTCGTTGCGCGACTTGCGGTACTTTTGTGTCGCGCGAGATTTTATCGCGTGTCGCGCCTGTTTGAAGGAACCTTGATGTCGCGTGGTTAAAGAGAAAGAAAACAATAAGCTACATAAAATCATGTAGTAGATTCCTAGATGAGAGCAGTCGTGGCTCAGTGGTAACGGCCGCGACTTACTAGTTGTGGGCCGAAGGTTCGAACCCAGACATGCGTTTTACTTTGTGTAAAGTATTTCATCACTGCTCTCAAAACGATGAACCACAACATCGTGGGGAAACTGGCATGTCCTAGAGCCAAACATTCAAAGACATGTGACACCAAGAAACCCCCACTGGTCCCGTGTGGTGAATTTCAGTCTCCTCTCACCAAGAGGAGACCTGTGTCGCAGTAGTGGGACCATTATAGGGTGATTATGTATATATAGATTCCTTCTGTGTAACATACGATGACCACCTATACGTTTGGTACAGACACCAGCACATCAAGCTACTACAATCTGTCTTTCATTAATAGATTTTCAACTTTATCGCAGAAGCAGAACAGACGCCAGCACATCAAGCTACCCGTAACTGTCAAATTTTCCCAATCAACTTTGAACCTTATGATTTAGCGATTTTGAAAATCTATTAAAGAAATTTGACAGATTGTAGTAGGTTGATGTGCTGGCGTCTGTACATAAAACTGAATAGATTGTGAAAATGTTGCTCTAACAAGTAAGAAATAATAAATGTTTTATTTTTTGGGTAAAATTGTAATAAAATAAAAAATAAAGTGTATGAATAAAGCTGAAAAATTATGCAATGAAAAAGAGCACTTATGTCACGAAAATCTACGCTGAATTTGAAAGATATTTTATCTTGTCTCATATAGAATTCAACCCTACATTACACGGTATTAGGTACTATGATATCCATAATAACACGACCATCCCAAATACTTAAAATGTCCATATTTTTCACATAAAAAATTATGTACGAGTCCCATTTCTGTAATTATTTCACGCCCAGACATAAAACTGTTTAGCACTTTCCATGGAAAACTTATCAACATAGCTACTGGAAATATTAAAAATATGTTCGGTTGGTTATGGTCACATTATAACAGGTAACTGGGCTGTGGAGGTCTGATTGGCAGTGGCTTCATAAAATACTGGTATTCAGCTGCATCCAGTTGGTCTGGAAGCCGACCTCAATATAGTTGGGAAAAGGCTAGGCAGGTGGTGATGTTTATGATCACAACAATAAGGAATCATTCAATCATTCAAATAAATGTACAGGCACCTAATTAATATTAATAAAGGGAGTGATTGTGCGCGTCAAGGCCCCTACAAACAGGCGCGACACGCGAAATAATCGCGCGCGACACAAAAGCACCGCTCGTTGCGCGACTTGCGGTACCTTCGTGTCGCGCGCGATTTTATCGTTTGTCGCGCCTGTTTCATGGAGCCTTCATTCTGAACAATTGTTAATAAGAAATCAAGAATCGATCCCTAAAAAAAATTTTAAATAAATCCAAAATCGGGTTGCTACATTCTGCTACTAAAAATCTATACTAATATTATAAGCTGAAGAGTTTGTTTGTTTGTTTGGTTGAACGCGCTAATCTCTGGAACTACCAGTCGGATTTCAAAAATTCTTTTTGCATTTGATAGCCCAATTCTTGAGGAAGGCTATAGGCTATTTAACATCACGCTATGACCTTTAGGAGCCGAGCAAAAAGAAAAAAAAGTCAGAAAGAACGCTAAGCAAAAACGAAGTAATAGCGCGGGCAGGCGATGCGATGCTACGGGGTAGGGTCGGAGTAACAAGAAATTTCACGCGGACGAAGTCGCGGGCAGAAGCTAGTTTCGTAATAAAATAGCGTAATACATCCAGCCAGCGGGGTGTGATTGCGTAACACAGTAACAGTAGCAATGGTTTTTGTTTTGAGGTTTAACAACATTCATTGCGTTATTTACGTTGTTGAGCAGACAAATTTTTCGAACATATGAGGCAATGAATTAGCAGTATCCTTCAAAGTTCTTCAGATAGTGTTTGATAATGTGTTACTCAATTAGGGAGCAGGGATGGGATGGGACCTCAGGCTCAGCTGATGTACCTATGCACCAGACACGGACTTTTAGTTTTCAAAATACTTATCGACACCCACCCACCCACTTAAGACCGCCCATTGTGTCACCCTTTGTACAGTTTCTGTATTTATGTCTGTAATTTATATGCATATTAATAAAGAGTATTTTCTATTCTATGGCGTTTTTTTTTTTATTTTACGGACCGTTATTGGTTTAAAGTTAAGACTTCTATCTCTACCAATAATGTAGCAAAGTCCTCATAGCATTGCATAGTAGACCCTCTCATATGGAAGTAGCTATCACAGGTAAAATTATCTTCCGAATCTTTTTTTATGCCCAGTTTGGCAATAAAACATGCTACCATTGGAAAGCAAAACCATTCGTTTTTGTTTATAGGAACCGAGCATTGATCACCCATCCTCGAACTGACTCGGCAGCTTAACTTCATAGAACTACAAATAAGCATGGCGATTATTAAGCCCCTCAAACACCCTAAATTACCATATTTAATTCATCTGTTGGGATTTGGGTCAAACATTAAGGCTCCTACAAACAGGCGCGACGCGCGACGCGAATCGCGCGCGACACAAAGGCACCGCTCGTTGCGCGACTTGCGGTGCCTTTGTGTCGCGTGTCGCGTCGCGCCTGTGTGTACGAGCCTTTAAACGGTGCATCGCTCGCAGTTGAATTCAGTATGATTAAATTAGTGTTAAATTAACGTGAAACTAATCCAAATCGGTTTTAATTGATATTTTCCGGTTACTGTTGTAAACGGGTAATTACAGTTGTTGCAGTGAAGCGGTACGATTTGAATTAATTGGTTAATTGATTTTATAGTGTTGATAGTTGGTACTGCCATGCTACTTTTTTTACAGTTAAGGCTCCTACAAACAGGCGCGACACGCGAGATAATCGCGCGCGACACAAAGGCACCGCTCGTTGCGCGACTTGCGGCGCCTTTGTGTCGCGTGTCGTGTCGCGCCTGTTTTAAGGAGCCTTTATACTATAAATATAGGCGATAAGTTAAGCGGCGGCGGCGGTAAGGAGAGGCCCGTGGCTAAATAATAACAGCCGCACAGGTCGATCGATCAGGTTAAGCTACGCTTGCCGCGGTTGGTCTGTGGATGGGTGACCACCATGACATACCATGACCCCTGCGTGCCTCGGAAAGCACGTTAACCCGTTGGTCCCGGCTGTCATTCGTGGATCTTTGACAGTCGTTACGGGTAGTCAGAAGCCCTAAAGTCTGACAACCAGTCTTACCAAGAGGTATCGTATTACCCAGTAAATGGGTTGTGGAAGTCAGGTAGGCAGTCGCTCCATGTAAAATGCTGGTATTCAGCTGCATCCGGTTAGACTGGAAGCCGACCCCAACATACTTGGGAAAAGGCTAGGCAGGTGATGATGGTAGGCGATAAGTTTCAGCGAAAAAGCTGATTGCGTTTAAAATTACAAAACATCACGCCTGTATTCAGTCCACCTTGTGGGGGGAGGCCTTCCAACGCTACGTCCTCCGGTACGCGCTTGCTACTCCACCGCCTTTCGTCCCCAACGGCCTGCGACACTATCATATACATATATACATATATGATCATAGATCTACTAGTTATAGATGAATGATGATGAGTTAAGACTCCTTCAAACAGGCGCGACACGACACGCGACACAAAGGCACCGCAAGTCGCGCAACGAGCGGTGCCTTTGTGTCGCGCGCGATTATATCGCGTGTCGTGCCTGTTTGTAGGAGCCTTTATGTTGATAAGATTCGTATTGCCTCATGATGAATGTATGAGAAAATGCATTATCTTCAAAAAATTTTTCCTTAAATTTTCCCATGTTTTAATAGTTATTCTGCTATTCGGGTCAATCAAATATCATAAAAATCGGTCCAGCCGTTATTGAGTAATAAATGGTGTAAAGAACCCGACTTTGTTTTATGTATATAGATAGATAAGGGCGCCTAAAAAGGCCATTTGGCAGAATCATAAAAATTTAACATTATGAATCATAATATGGCGAAGACAGTCCGTGTTTTTCTTTTTTTCACTGCGCAATGTATGTAAAATCAAAAATATTGGGATTGGATTTGGATTGGATTGATTGGTATTTTTGCACAGACAAAAAAAATTACTGAAAAATCCTTCACCAATGGGATTTAAGAGGACTAGTAGAGCAAAGTGTCCTTGAGAAACGCATGCACACATATACACAATCGACGCGTACGCCATCTAACGACGACGCCCATCACAATTATGACATACAGCATACAATTTACGATTACGCCCGAGTATTCCAATAGATGACGCGGAAACAAGTAGTTATGACAACAAAATTATTAACCGATTTCTAAAAAGGAGGAGGTTCTCAATTCGGATTTGTTTATTATTATTTTTTTTATTTATGTTCGGGTCCTATATAGACGACCTCCATCATAAATAGACGGATTTGCAAAATTCTTTTTTTGTTCGAAAGAGGTTTGTTTCGAAAGGGTCACATTTAAATTTCGTAAAGATCTGATGATGAGTTTCGGAGACAGACAACGGAACTCTTCAATAAATGCCAGCAAATCAACCGCGATCGCTGCCATCGCATTTGTATGCATTATTTACGCAATCACACAACATAACATCACGCCTGTACCCTTAAAAGTGGTAGGCAGATGTGTTTAATAGCTTCCTGTCGCTGATATTCACATAGCAAGTAGTGTTATATGAATTTGTGTGGGGTAGGTAGGGACAACTGAAAAGTGATAAATAAAAACTGTTTTTACAAAAAAAAAAAACAACCGACTTCCAAAATAAACCACTACAAAGTGAAAAATAACTTTAATTTCGGAAGTCGGTATCGTCGGTTGTAGCTTTGTAGTGTTTTTTTTTTGAAAGTCGGCAATAATAAATTATAGGTACGTTGTACGAGTAACACCCATTCGAACTGCTCCTAAGAAAATATTGTTGGTACGCGTCAAAAGTGCTCTAAAGTGTCGTTAAAAGTGCTGATCGTGTGAATAATATCAATAACAACAATCTACAATTAATAAGTGACTTAGTGCTTTGTGTATCAATTCTAGACAAAAAACGTATCAAAATACATAGTTATTCATCTACCGTCAGGAGTAATTCACCAGTTATAATAAAACGCGTAAGCGCCGCAGATAGCACGGCGCATACGACGTTCTTCTCGCGAGCTCGCTGTTAGTTCGCTCGTTGTATTGCGCAGGGCCTTTATTAGAGTGCACTTTTACCAACAAAGATTGAAGGGGTCTTTAATAGTGTGCTTGGAACAGTATACATTTTTTTCTTTTTAATAATTATTTCGGCATTGGAATTGTTGTGAGACTGACTATTAATTAGAATGGCTTCGTCAACATTGTTATGGGGATGCTGTGCTAATGAAGACAGCAAGGATGGAAAAAAATCGATTCATTGTTCCAAATGCAATAAATTGTATCATTTTGAGTGCCTGTCTCTTCCGGAAGTTTCCGAGGACACGGATGTCTACTGTAAATGGAGGTGTTCTAATTGCGGGAGTCACATCTCGAATACCTCCAAAAAGGAATATACTCCAACCCGTAATGTCTCCACCTCTAGGGGGAACAAGAGACCTGCTTTGAACTCGCCCCCTGAAGCAACCTTTGTGACTCGTGATGATGTACGCGATATCCTCCAGGAAGTAATACAGGCTGAATTCGCTTCTATGCTTCGTCAAATAAACAATACAATACTCAATGTCGTAAATAAAGAGCTTGAACCGATTAAGAAAGAACTTACGGAGATGACGGCGTCATTGAATTTTCACATACAGGAGTTTGAAGAATATCAGTCTGAACATAGGGCTTTTAAAGTCTCGGTAAAAGACTTAGAGACAGAAAATACTAACCTTAAGAGGTCAGTGGCGGATATGGGCCAGCGAATCAACTATTTGGAGCAACAGGCACGTTCGACTTACCTTGAAGTTCATTGTTTGCCCGAAAATAAACAGGAGAATCTCTATACAGTCGTTAAGCAACTAGGATCAGTCGTTGGATGCAAGTTGAGCGACACCGATATCCATCATTGCACCCGTGTAGCCAAACTACAAAATTCTAGTGCCCGCCCGCGCTCTATCGTAGTCCAATTGGCCTCCCCAAGAACTCGTGACCTACTCTTGGCTTCTGTCATTAACTACAATAAAGGCAAGAATAACATCGAAAAACTAAATACAGCGGACCTTGGACTGGCTGGTGAAAAGAAGCCAATATATGTGCAAGAAAATTTGTCTCCTTCTAACAAAGCGCTGCATGCTGCTACTAGACTTCAAGCAAAAGAAAAAGGATATCAATTCGTCTGGGTTAGAAATGGTAGAATCTTCGTCAGGAAAAGTGATGGGTCAGAACATATCCTCATTAAGAATCTAGAGTCCCTAAATAAGTTGACGTGAAAAAAAACATACTTTATATTTTAATTAAAAATACATGTAATTGTAACTTGAATATAATACAAAATTCGATAATTTACAAATTTATTACCAGAATTGTAGAGGCGTGAGAACAAAAACGCATATTATCATCTTTCGTAATGTATGCTGTAATAACTATGACATTATCATTTTTACAGAGACTTGGCTTAATAATACCGTACTGAGCAGCGAGCTGTTCGACGACAGATACATTGAATACAGAAGGGACAGAGAAAGTTCTTGTCTACAGAGTAGTAAAGAAGGTGGGGGTGTTTTGATAGCCGTAAAAAAATCTATAATTTCCAAACGAGCAGAACAATTTGAAAGTAATTGTGAAGACCTTTGGGTAATTTTAGATCTACCTGCGGCTCGATCTGTACGTCGGGCAGCTCTCTGTTCTGTATACCTGCCACCACCTGTACGTATCTCGTACTTGGAACACTTTTTGGACAAATATAATGCAGTGTTTGAACAGTTAAACTTATCATATGTCTGCATCGCAGGTGATTTCAATATCGGTGATATCGATTGAAGTATAGTCAATAATTCTGATAAATGCCTTAAGTTGTCCAATTAAAGTCAAACTTTGATAGATTTCACGTATGTTAATAGGCTTAATCAATTTAACAATGTATGTAATGCTTCAAGCCGCATTTTAGATCTTATACTATGTAACCATTCATTGTGTAGAGTGAGTCAAAGTGAGGATCCGATTGCTAATATTGACCAGCATCATCCACCCCTCGATATCGTGATTTCTCTAAATAAGGAAGCTAAACTCCCATATAACACTACTTGCGGTAGACCTAATTTTCGAAAAACGAGTTACATACCAATTCGGAAATATTTGAGTGAAACTGCCTGGGATGAGTTACTTGAAGCACAGCAGGCAGTTAATGAGATGGTGGAGGTATTTTATGACGTTATTCAGAAAGGTATAGAAAAATTTATAACTAAGCGAGTGCCAAAAAAAAGTAAATTTCCACCATGGTTCAATCGAGATCTAATCAAATTACTTAATTGCAAAAATAAGATCAGAAATCGCCACAATATTTACAAAAACCCTTTAGACAGAATTGAACTGCAGATTATAACTAAGCGCTGTAATGACCTAGCAAAACTTTGTTACAACAATTATATGAAGCGATTGGAAAACGAATTCAAAAATAATCCGAAGTTTTTCTGGAGTTACGTTAAAACTAAAAGAGGTGGGTCAAGCTCTTATCCCGTTATTTCTTCTAGTACACGTTTAGATGAATATGTACTTTTATCAATAACTTCACAATCGTGATCTTCCTGTGGTACCACTGTTTCCAATCTATAAAAAAAATAACATCACATATCATCACTTATCATCTATCGCTTTCCATCAGGCGTGATCGAGGTCAAAAGCGGGCCGCCCATTCATCAATAATAAAATGAAAAAAATAGAAGATTTTAAATTACGTTTTTAATTATTTTAAATTAAGTTAAAAGGAGGCTCAATAATTTAAAAAAGTGCATCATTAAAAGCGCAAAAACTTTTTAGAGGTTCATTAATTTCAAAAAGTGTCCATCATTAGCAGGTCAATAAGTTTTGAAAGAATAGGTTAAATATTTCCTTTTAATAAATCAATTCAATTTCCTCACATAACTTTTTTCTCCAAGTGAATTCAGACATGCTGTCTTAGGATTAATTAAGCAAACTACTCCATGAGGGCAATAAAGATCAACATAGTTCATAATGCTGCATGATGATGATGATGATAGGACTCCCTTTTCCGCACTTAGACTCCCATTTGGTCCGTTGTGCGTGGGTTCATAATGGTGCAATTAACTTTGTGTCTGGGTACGGTCTACCCATTCTCCTTTGTCAAGTAAGTAAGGCCTTTTACACATTATGCCGTGTCTGCGGCAGCGCCCCGCCGCGCACCGCCCGCCACGGTATTTTTATCTATACAGTATTCTATCTTCATAAAAACGGTCGGAACGCGAATCATACCTACGCGCCTCGATTTCGGTTTACACTCAGTCTCGAATGCTCCGCAGTGACGAGTGGACGCCGGACGGTGTGACGGTTTCGTAAGCAGTAAGCGTGCAATTTGTGACAAATATTCATTGAAATAAGTACAAGTACTTACTTAATAATATGGCAAAGAGACTATATTGTGCTGTTTTTGGTTGTTTGAATTCGTCAATAAGTTTTTTTAATTAAATCTATTGATCAAAAAGACCATGTATTTTTATTGAACTCTTTCTATTCCATTCACAACGTGTTTCTATTTTATAAATGAAAAGCCTTTTTTACAAAAAAAAAAAAAAAACTACGGACTTCAAAAAAAAAAACAACACAAAGTAATTAACTTTAATTTTGGAAGTCGGTGTCGTTGGATCTGCATTTTCGTTTTTTGACACCGACTTCCGAAATTAAAGACTTTATTTTTCACTTTGTAGTATTTTTTTGGAAGTCGGTTGTTTTTTTTTTTGTAAAAAAGTTATATTTTTCACTTTTTAGTTGTACCTACCCCGCCCAAATTCATATAACACTAATTGCTATGTTAATATCACTGACAGGAAGCTATTGAACACATTTGCCTACCCCTTTAAAGGGTATAGGCGTGATGTTATGTTGTGTGATTGGGTAAACTGGCATGTATTGAAGAGTTCCGTTGTTTGTCTCCGAAACTCCTCATCAGACCTTTACGAAATTTAAATGGGACCATTTCGGAATAAACCTCTTTTGAACAAAAAAAGAATTTTGCAAATCCATCTACATATTTTTATGACGGAGTTATGTCCGAACATACATAAAAAAAAAAAATAGAAACATCCGAATTGACAACCTCCTCATTCTTAGAAGTCGGTTAAAAAAAATATTTACCTATACCTATAGGTAAATATTTTTTTTAACTTCTTGAGTTTCTTTCTAGTTTTGTGACTGTAGGTACAGTCACAAAACTAGAAAGAAACTCAAGTAGGTTGATGAAATTAAAATACTGTAGGCGGGAGGGGTTATCGCGTGTTTACGTACCGCGCGACTGTAGTACATTATAAAAAAAAATTATATAATACAGCGGCGCCGCCGCCGCCGCGGTGCCGCTGTATTGGTTGCCCTTGGATTTGCATGAACCCTTGCACACGGCGGCGCCGCGGCGGCGGCAGCATGATTCGGCGGCGAGTATTGCTACGGTTTTATCAAAACTCGTCGCCTCCGCCGCGGCGCCGTGTGTTCATCATCATACAAATCCAAGGGTGACTGATGCAGCGGCGCCGCGGCAGTGGCGGTGCCGCTGCAGCTGCGGCATAATTTGTAAACAGCCTCAAAGATAGGTACCTACCTAACATTCATACATAATATTATGAATCTATTTATTATAAACGAAATCAATAATAATAAAAACCAAAATCTTGCTTGTGATAATTTTCATCGCAATTTTTAGATGAATTTGTTATTTCGTTATGCCCAATATCAATAAGTTAGGTGCTTTTAGTTTTTTTTTTAATTGTAGTTTCGCATTAGAAATAACTTCCGTGTTGATATTTACGACTGTGTTTCTCCTGTGAAAGATAATTACATTGTAGACGTTTTAATTATTATTTATAAAAAAATAATAAATACATAATATATATAAATTCAAAATACATTTAAAAAGAAAACTTCGGTTAGAGAATCCCTGGGACTCGAACCCGGGGACTCTTGAATACAAATCTACACATCGGCCTCATACGCTAACGTAACAGTTACGAATGTAGTCGAAAAAGTTGAGCTTATGCGTATATGCGTCATGACTGCACTATCTTAGACGTTTCTAAATTCATAGTTTTATTGTTAAAAAAATAAATATTCAATAATAATAAAATGCTCTTATTTTTTAATTTCGTATATATATATATAATATATTCAGCGTTTTATATGAACGTTTTGTAGTCCGAACGGAATTTTTCACTTCATATTTACAATAAATGATAATTGATAACAAGGTTACGCTATTTTAACTTCAAAGTATTTTATATTTACACGAAATAAAAGTATTTACGCAAAGAAGATTATGCAAATAATAATAAACAATGAATTTACAAATAAAACTTTACAAAAACATAACAATCTTGGCGGAAATATTGCGGCGAAAAGAGCGACACGTCCGTATAGCATCAGGCCTCGGCCGGCAGTGTCGCTACACAGCGTTTACGCACACATGCGCACGTATTTTGTTCGAAAATAAGAATATGCGATTTACAAAGAATCTATTGTTTGGACAAAAAAATTAAAACACTAGTATTTTAGTATGTTGCTTGTAGAATAATCTGACAAAAAATCAGAATGATTGTATGTATTTTAGTATGGATTTTATTGTAAAAAGAAAATTTTTAGAGGCATCTTCATGATTTTTTTCTATCGTATCAAATTAGTTGTATTATGTTTTCACCACACTATCTATCTAGCATATATCCTGAAGAATATCATATATTTTTCTGATTTTTTTTACTGTAGTCTATCATATACTTTTATTGTTTCGAAAACTTGCGTTTAGGTCTTGTAAGCCCCTTAATACGATTAACGTAACAGTTAACTGTCCATTATGATTCATAATGTTATCCATTTATAATTCTGCCAAAGAGGCCTTTTGAGGCCCCAAGTTTGTCATATGTCCTACTAGAGCGTCCCCCTCGAACTCCCGGCGTTTCCACTTACATCTGAAATTAATTGCAATTTTGGAGAAATGAGAGTCCTTCGACACAAATCATAACATTAGGTATTTACCTACCCACATTTCAAAACGTCCTAAACACACCCATATATATCAATAAAAAAACCAATTCTAATAAAAATATGATTTCCGCACTTAATAAAGTTATAGACAATTGAAGTCCGGCCCTCACTTTTAACAGTCACTTGTGGTAATTGCATTCCAGACCGTAACTAGTGGTGCGCCACTTAAAAACCGGACTCCGGTTAAAAACCGTCCTGTTAAAAGAAATATTTGCGTTATATTTTACGCAGGGTAGGTGGCGACATCTGGCGGTGACATGTTGTTTTAGATGGGGTTTAAAGTTGATTAATTTTATGCTGAGTTTTATGGGTTGAGTGGGCCTATTTCGACTCTTGTGCGTGTAATTGTGTATGGATAAATATATGTTTAGTATTTCGGTAGTTATGTAAGTATGACTTAAAATCATGGCAGCTAGGTCAAAGTTGGTCTTATCTTAATACACCCCAGGAACCATAATTTCGATATAACTTCACTCGGTAAAATAATACCTAATTACTTCTTTACATCTTCAACAGCATCCGACAAGATCTCGGCAAAAACCATCCTAGGTAGGTACTCTAACAAAAAACCGATAATTACACCACTAACCGTTAACCGCAACCGTAAACCTTTTCGTAAAAATTACCGGTTAAGGACCGGTAATTTTTACGAAAAGGCTCTAATTGACCGGTACATAATACATACATGTAATAGGTACGGACCGTAAATCTTTCACACCTGGACACTCGCGTGCTTTCGGAAATAGTCGGGAATCGTCGGGAGTAGTCGGCAACTTCCCCAGAGATAAATCACTTAAGGGATGGTGCGAGAAGATTAAAAATCTTTCTTGTTTAACACGGAAAATGTAAGTCCATAAAGTAGGAAAAGGTATCTATTATATCAATATAAAGAGGGGCTTACATTATAAAACTAGTATGTGTGTGTAGTTTGACTGTTCTGGGGGTCTGCTCTCTAACTCCGTCAACGATGATACTGGCCCGAGCCCGACGAAAGTGGACATCCGTCAAAACAAGTGTTAAATTACTATATCAAACCAACTGTTAAATTGTGTTGTCATTCATTCTTAGTTCGGGATTCGAATTAGTCATACGTCTGTAAGTGATACGGAGTAGAAAACTCTCAATCTCATTGTAATTGACCCAAACTAATAACAGGACAAACTTATAAATAAAAGAAGGTAAGGTAAGGTTGCTCCCGGCTGTCATTCGCCCGAAAGTCTGACAGCCAGTCTTACGAAGTGGTATCGTATTACCCAGTTACTGGGTTGTGGAGGTCAGGTAGGCAGTCTCTCCTTGTATACGACACTGGTATTCAGCTGCATCCGGTTAGACTGGAAGCCGACCCCAACATAGTTGGGAAAAGTCGAGGCTGATGATGATGATGATAAAGGATGTTGATAAAGGAAAGAATTTAGAAGATTCAGAACAATTGCTGAAGTCAGAACTGACGCTTACTGAGTTGAATTAAGTAAATCTCTAGGAAATAAATCGTATGAAAATCGATTCTGTTGAAAATAACAACACCATTATCCCCTAAGATCATCAAGAACACATCTGCACTCTCCCATACATAATTAGAAATACTGACTGGTCCCGAAATCAGCGCACGCGATCAATCAATTGTTTTACGACAACCAGTCATTACTAGGGACTGCAAAAGTATCGATACATGCATATGTTACGATATTTCGTAGTCGATACTTGGCATTTTGTTTTTGTTTGGATTGTTGTTGTTTTGTTGTCATTATTATGCCAGTGTCGTGGGCGCATCACGGATTGTCAATGTCAATTAATGAGTGTTGTCTTTGGTCCCTGGCCCTGACATCAAGCAATGGACAAAATTGTCAAAATTTTATATGCTTGAGTACGAGGCTTTTGACTACGTTGTATGTGTGTATTTTGTCTTTTTTTATTTGTAATGTGCGTTTTGTTTGTGCAGAATAAACAATTTTTCCTTTCTTTCTTCATACTTTTCAATCGGAATTAACGGAAAGTATCGATTTTATCTCTCAGTACTAATCATGTTTCTCTGTGAAGTTAGCGCATTTAAAAGCTGTTTTTTTCTAGAGCAAGACCAAATAGGAAATTAGATTAGCCTGTTTACAACATTATTGCCTTGACTAATAATAAGATTTCGACGAAATAGGGCACTGAGTTTCTATGCGACCTGCACCATATTGCGTAACATACTTTCTTTACGATATGAATGTCGAATTGTCAAAATGAAAGATATTTTAATTGTTATTGTGTTATTCAATTATCCCGCAGGAGTAAGACTTAAAATACTTTTCTTTCAGAAAAATAGCAAGGGTAAGAACGCGGTTCTCGTCCAAATGGATTATGTAGTACTTTTTAATAGCTAGATAACGATTCATTTGCGACAAAACTACTAATAAGCTCAATATCGATACTTTCCATTCACAACCATATCCCTTGTTGATTACCAGTGGGGGTGACCGAATGACGTAACGAATTGCATCCACCGGTAATTAATCCTAAATCTGCGGAACCAACAAGTCTAAGGGTGAACGACCTCATTTAGGGTTCCTTACGAAGGGGCCCGTTGATTGATTGTAAGAAGTTTCTACTCAATATTTGTCAAAATATGTCACGGTTGAAGAGTTTTGGTTTGAATCGTTTTATTATTTTACTAGCGAACCAACCCTGCTTTGCACGGTGGAATGGTGACATGTCAAAACATTAAGATTTCTGTGCTTTAAAGGAGTTGAATATCGACATATACCTGCCTGGGCCATAATGGCCCAGACGAGCAAAGGATAGAGCCACCTGGAAAGGTTTGAAGGAGGCTTTCACCGCTAAAGGCGACCTTTACATGGTAACTCCTAACAAAACTAACCTTACCTAAGTACAAAACTAACATAACCAAAGAATAAAGGCTCCTGTAAACAAACGCGACGCGCGACGCTAATCGCGCGCAACACAAGGCACCGCTCGTTGCCCGACTTGCGGTGCCTTTGTGTCGCGCGCGACTTTTATCGCGTGTCGCGCCTGTTTGAAGGAGCCTTAAATAAATAAGTACACAACACAAAGCAGCATAAATAAGAACTACATGTCATTACCTGCTTAGCTTTTTCCCAAGTATGTTGCGGTCGGCTTCCAGTCTAACCGGATGCAGCTGAATACCAGTATTTTTCATGGAGCCATTGCCTGACGACCCGTAACGACTGTCAAAGATCCACGAATGACAGCAGGGACCAACGGCTTAACGTGCTTTCCGAGGCACAGAGGGGTCTTGGTATCTAAAGATGGTCACCCATCCACGGACCAACCGCGGCAAGAGTAGCTTAACCTGATCGATCGACCCGTGCGGTTGTTATTATTTAGCCACGGGCCCCTCTGATTCTCAGCCTAATTTGACTACTTTTGGTTTGTAAGCAGGATCCACGCCTTCCAGTTATTAGACTATTTTCAACATATTTTGCTTCATTGTATCCATCCTTTATGTCGTCTTATTAAAAGCCACTTTCTTCATGAGATAGGTCATCCACATCATGTAAAATACTGCTATTTGGCTGCATCCAGTTAGACTGCAAGCCGAGCTCATCACAGTCATGATTTAAAAGAGTGTCCATGGAGTTTCTTGCCCGTTCTTCTCCATAGAGATCTATGTTTTGGAATGGGCAACTAGCTTCAACTTTCTGACTAACTGACAGACCATTTAATTTTGACAATTCAAAAGTGCCAGTACAAGGTTTAATTGAAATAAATGCTTCGAGTTTGAATTTGAGTCGGGAAAAGCATAGGCAGGCGATGATGTCAGAAAGCCAATTTCCGTAATTAAAAACGTTCATTATGTAGTCGCAATCTCTCATCTCAGCGACAAGCAATGTCAAAAACTTTTCAAAATAGTAGGGAAAATTAGAGGTATTTTTGACAGATTAAGACTGAGATCAAAGTGTACACGTGTCACAAGATAATCTAGCACCTACCTCTATATCACTTTCCATAAAAACAAAAGACAAACTGCCACTCACATCAAGACTTAATCACAGTAATTGGGTTCTCCCGATAATACTCAGCCCTCATTCAAAGGTCCTCATAAAATAAATTACGGCCGCCCCAAAACAACTGAGTTCCTTTTGTTTCTTGAAATCAATAAAGGGTTGGATATAGCTGAATCGCACCAACACTTAGGAGGAAATTGACGTTGATTGCTCGGTTTATAAATAGAAAGAAAAACCCACGAAACGATAACTGGTATTGAATTATAGCCTATCAGTCTAGTCACAACTGTGTCGCCTTTAACATATAATTTATTTTATCCATTTATTTCAGGCATCAAGGTCCTTATAAACACATACAATACAATATTAATATAACTTAAAAATACTATAAATACATACAACATTATGATTATACTAAAAACTAACAATTAAAAATAACGCACACGAAGTGTCTGCGTCGTGTTTCGCGGACTGGTGTCATGTAGCCACGAAACCGGTGGTACACAGCACCCTTCGGCCAGAACTCTTCCTTGAGGAACTTCTCGAGATGATGTGACTGAACACGCACCACGAACGACTTGAAGTTCGTGTTGTGACGCGACTCCAACTTCTCGACCCCCAAATTCCAGTTGGTCTTCACACGCAGTTACTCCACGATTTCCTCAACCTTCGTGGAGTGGTGCAGTCTGGACACGTACAGCTGCGTCGTCGCGATTGCTGGACGCAGCAGCATGTTGTGTCCTGCCTGCGCGGTGCCGCACTGGTTCCGAAAAGGAGGCTTCTTCTTCTCCACCTTGATGAAAACCTCCTTGTCGCACGTGTCCTTCTCTGGACCCTGCCTTTCCAAAACCTGGTTTGGTTTCGACCGGCTCCGTTTACCCCCTTTTGGTAATGATATAAAGTTACTTCCCTACCATTACCGCGCCCCCCGGTCTACTCCTTAATATACAATGGTCGCTGGAGCATCATGTACACGAGGCTACAGGAGCTAGTGAATCTTGGGATTCATACGATTAATTGAGTTTAACCACGCTGGGATCGGTGCATTAATTCATTAAAAAATCACAGCGCGGGCAGGCGATGCGTGGGTTAGAGACCGAAATTTTACGCGGATGAAGTCGCGGGCAGAAGCTAGTAATGTCATAATCAAGAACAACTTCTACCGTCTTTGTTAGTTTTCTAACAGTATTCCTTCATAGTTTCCAGCCTTATAAACTGTGTACATCTGTTAATAAAACCATATTGGCAAACGCCCAGAACGCAAGAACTGACACCAAGTTATTGTGTTTCTATTGAGTACATAACAAGTCAACAGGAACTGAATTTGAAAAGCGGTAAAACCGATTTTGCGGTACAAGAGTTATTGTTTACTAGATTTAGTAACTGCCGGTTTTGTTGTATGGTTTGCATGGGTGCCCTTTAGTTCTACGAATGACGGATTCATTCTGCAGAACAAAATAAAACCAGTGTTCATAGCATAAGCATATGGTTATGCTTAGGCTGATGCCTATATGTTCCCACTGCTGGGACACAGGCCTCCTCTGTGAGAGGGAGTGGGCCGTAATCCACCACGAGGGCCCAGTGGCAGTTGGTACAGTGTAGTGGCGAAGGGTGAATTTATAACAGAGGTAAGCCGGAGAAAAAAATATGCATCTAGGCGTTTTGCAATGTTTTAATTGTATGGTATATTAAATACTTACAGTATGAAATGGTTATATTTCAATGATGAATTGACTATATGGTCAATTCATCATCATTCTGAATTTTCGAAGGGAAGCCGGTGGGAAATGAGTTGTATGGTGCCTTCGCCACTGGTACAGTGTTCATAATCTCATATAATTACATTCCATCGCCACTTAATCAGTTAACTACTTTAGAGAAATGTATTCTAAGTTGATTTTTGAGTGACCATTTCTAACATAAAGGTCCTAGTAAGTTTTTGATTGCAATCGAATTTGAACTTTGTTGAGTATGACATTCAGTTCATAAACTTAAAAGTATTCTCAAATTCCTGGCTCTAATATAGTTGTTTTGATCTAGACTAGACTAAACCTCTGTTGTACTGCCATTCCTGCTCCTTGAATTTCTTTTCTGATTAATTTCGTTGCATTTTCCCAAACAGGTATATCATTACTCCGATATCCGTTGAAATTCATTATCTCAGCACTTTTTTGGTGTAGGTTCAACACCCCAAATGTAATAGCGTTACACACTTTCTTTCACAACACTGAGAATTTTGAAAAAGAATACTCCTTCATTGCTTCGTATGTTAAAAAGAATCGTCTTCTCGACACCGTTAATAACGCAATGAATGTAGTCGAATTTTCAAAGGCATTGCAATTATTGTTTGTGTGTTACGCAATCAACCCGCTGGACTTAGGTACAGCAGCTGCAGTTGTTAGGAATAGTTTGGCGTGACATTTCAACCAGCCCCACAAAATTATGATTCAAACCTTAACCCATTAAACCAAATCTTAGAATATCATCACACTCTCTAACAAACAATGCCCAAAACTAAGACCTGAAGGAGTCACCTCCAAAACCTGAACAGATAAGACAATTAATTTTAGTAATTACACATAATGGTGCCATTACAACTTACCCAAGTTCGCGTGAAGGTGTAGAGGACGTTAATGAAGAAATTAATTATCCAACAATAGGTACTATTCATTACCTTACGCTTATCAGATCCTGATTCTGAGGAAAGTTTCCAACAATGACGGTGAATGGCTATGGCAGGACGGATTTATGGGAGGACCGCACAAAGGGACCGAAGGTCGGGAATTAAATGGAGAGGAGAAATTGTGAGAAAAACTATTATCGTGAAGGTATGATTGTGAAGGGAATGTTTCTGATACCTACTCAAGTATAAATGTTGCTGGGTTTCTGTTTGAAGAGCATAGACTCTGAAATTACAAACAGATTCAGTTACAGTACCCGGCGATAAATATTGCACATCGACCTTTACCTTTTTTTGTATTTTAAACAAAGAATAAAAATAATTATCAAAAGAAGCAAATCATAATTGTTTTAACAGCTCCTAATAGATACCGGACTGTTTGTATTTTGTGCGGCAGAGATAACGCTCTACGAAGCCGAAATTAGCCGATTGTCTCTTTCCAAAGGTCGATGTGCAATATTTATCGCCGGGTACTGTACTTAGCCCACCTAATTAAATAAGTTCTTATCTATTACGACTATCATTAGGTATAGCATAATCATCCTATTAATGTTCCCACTGCTGGGACACAGGCCTCCCCTCTGTGAGAGGGAGTGGGCCGTAATCCACCACGAGGGCCCAGTGCGGGTTGGTAAACTGAACTTTATTGTGTAGAAATCGAAGTTATTATTCCAAAAACGCACATTTGGCAATTTCTGTTGTATTTGCCTCTAAAATGAGTGAGATTCTGTATGCATGTAAGAGATAAAGTCCTCCAGACTGAATTTCGGCCATAGTGACCAATCTCAGCGGAGACCAGCCTTCGGCGCGGGAGATAATATATAGCACAAGTATGTGCGTAGACGCAAGTGTACTCTCTCTTCCCTCACTCTCATTCTCCGATGAGACGGTAATCTGACTGAACCGGGAGAGATCAAGCGCAGTACCAATGGAAAAATCCAATAACGCAATGCCCGACCCGGCAACCGAACCTAGAACCACGCTAAGCAGTCACGCTTGCGACCACGAGACCAACGGGGAAGTTAAAATGCCTGTAGAATGGGTACAAACGTGTGCAATAGGAGCAACCCATGCTCAGGTCTGCAGTTGACTGCTATTATGCTGATGATGAACTATTTTAGGTCAGTCTAAGATAAGAGGATTACAGGACCTAAACGCAAAAAACTCGAACAAAGTATAAGATCGACGAAGTTTTAGAAACAATAAAAGTATAAGATCGATTACAGTAAACAAAATCAGAAAAATATATGATATTCTTGAGGATATATGCTAGGCAGATAGTGTGCCGAAAACATGAAACAACTATGTAATTTAATACGATAGAAAACATCATGAAGATATCTCTAAAAACTTTCCCTTCACAATAAAAACCATACTAATTATACATACAATCATTCCGATTTTTAGGCGGATTATTCTACAAGCAACATACTAAAATACTAGTGTTTTAATTTGTTAGTCCAAACAATAGATTTTTTTGTAAATAAATAATTGCTTCATATTTTGCAATAAATTACCAGCGTTATGTCATCACGCTTCTCTGTTCTATGCAGACCGACAGTGACCGCGCTTTAGGTCATGTAAGCCCCTGAAACGGAATTAATCTAAACTAGGCGAAACTTTCCTCAAACTAAACTAATTTATTATAAGCAATTCCCTCTACCATGGCACCAATATTAACTAAACACCACCTAACAATGCTGGGGACGGATCTCTCTGCTTATCCGTCACCGAACGGCGTTAACATACAATGGAGGAACAACAATGTAGCTATTTCCAATAATGTACACTCAGACAGCCAGATGTCATACGAAGATAAATGTTAGGTACTTATTGTGTTTGATTGTTATGTTGAAGTTTGAAATTGAATGGTGTGACATTTTAAATACTTAAGCATTTATTTAGTTAGTTGTTTTCAAAATAATAACTAGAAAAATGATGATCCTACTTAATTATTGTTTACAGCAAACGAGTAATTTTTTCGTATTTTATTTTAACCGACTTCTAAAAAGGAGGAGGTTCTCAATTCGGATGTTTCTATTTTTTTATGTATGTTCGGGCATCGACTCCATCGTAAATAGACGGATTTGCAATTTTTTTTTTCTTCTTTTCTTCGAAAGGGCTTTATTCCGAAATGGAATTTCCGAAATTTCAGAAGTCGGTGACGTTAGTTCTGTATTTTCGTTTTTTGACACCGACTTTCGAAATTAAAGTTATTTTTCACTTTGTAGTGTTTTTTCTGGAAGTCGATTGTTTTTTAAAAAAAAAAAAGTTTTTTAAGAAAAATTTGTAAGTGTACATTTTTATTCATGTAGGTACGGTTGGTTAATCAGAATGAAAATATCAGGTTTTGGACCACAAGAACAACAGTCTGATTACGTAATACGTAATCAATCACAATTTGAATAATTTTGAAGGATATAGCTAATCCATTGTTTTATATGTCTAAAAATTTGTCTGCTTAGCAACGTAAATAACGTAACCCATAATATTTAATTAGATTAATTAATTTTAAAACCCTTATTTTAACTGCAATTAATTTCTTACTTCTTCAAAACCCATTACAATCAAACAAGACAAAAAGCATCAAGTTCCCTCCTATAAACTTTTAAGTACACTCTACTTAATCGCTATAAGTCTAATATATCTTATATCTGGTGTTGACTGTACAAGTATCCATGACAAAGCTCAAAGGGTCGTTAAACTCGGCTTAAATATCTGACATACGGTCGTTAAGGTAGTCGAGCGATATCGGCTGTAGTGTCGGGCTTACGTAATAAAATGTTTTGTGTGTGATGGACTGATGTGTATGATCTGTTGGCGTAAGGATGTATTTTATTTATTTATTTAAGATTACGTGCACAACATTACGGAATTGAATCCCAAGGCGTTGTACAGATGGGCACGCCACGATAGTGGCGATAAGACCCCTCTTTGAGGCACTCCTCAAAGAGGGGTCTTATCTACTGCTAGAGAGGCGTCACGGAGCCCCCACCCACCGCCTGACGCAGGTTCTCACCGGACACGGATGTTTCGGGAGGTTCTTGCATATCATCAGGTGGGAGGAAACGCCCGGTTGTCAACATTGCGAGGATCGCCCAGAGGACACGGTGAAGCATACGGTGGAGGTCTGCCCTGCTTGGGCGAGCACCGCCGTGTCCTCGTAGAGGCGATCGGCAGCGGCGGCGACCTCTCGCGTCCGGCTCTGGTGCAAGCCATGGTCCGGAGCAAGAGGGAGGGTGAGGCAGTCATCTCCTTCTGCAAAGCAGTCATGCTAACGAAGGAGGTGGCGGGATGGCTGAGGGAGAGAGCCGCCGCGGGAGACGCTCCGGGCGTCGGGAGCCGCGTGACGACTTTCGGCCACCGTAGGCTCGGGCCTGCGAACGGAGAGTAATGGGTAGCTCACCATCCGATCAGGACCAGGCCCGTGCCGGACGGCGCATAAAGGGCTAAGGAAGGAACACGGGTGGGTTTTAGTCAGTAAGAGTGACACTCCCTTCCGCTTCACCCAGAGCGGGAGGGAGGGTCACTTGATGATTTACCATCTTGAAAAAAAAACAGGCGTACAGAGCAATTTACAATCTAAAAAACCCTACCCACCCTAACTATACCCTATTACGTTTGGCTTGAGACAAAACGTAAACAACATTTGACTACTCTTAATAAAAAGATATTCTGTAAAATATATCACAACATTAATTTCTAACAAAAGAAAAGTGTAGTCTTCTTGTATAGCAAAAAGATAAATATCTTTTTTTTTCGTTTTAAAATTTTTTTTTCTGTTATTTCTTCTACAATATCCCTAAGATGTAAAGGAGTAAATTATTTATCAATTACTAAACATTTATTCAATTACATGATCTGAAAACAGCGGGGGAATGAGGGTTTTCGTGAAAATTTACGACACCAGTTGGCAGCACTGTGACAAGAGGTCTTCCAATATAAAATATATGATGACTTTCATCATTCGATTCATTCATTCGTTCATCATACAGTCATGACTAAAGAAAATATAGGCTCTTTGACAGATGCCTTGACCTGACGTGTCAGTGCTGCCACCTAGCGAACGTCATTTCAGAAAACCCTCATTGCGTAACACACTATCAGTAGCAATCGGTTTCATTTTGACAGTTCAACAACATACATTGCGTTATTTTAGTTATTTCCGTTGCTGAGCAGACAAAATTTTGGAACATAAGAAGCAATGGATTAACAATAGCCTTCAAAATGATTCAGATTGAGATTGATAGTGTGTTAAAAACTCAATAAGGGTGCAGACTGTTGGGGTCCGCTAGGGCCGATGCCTGCCGGGGTCGCGGGTTGCACGAAAGAATTACCGTGGCCCCTGGCACAGGCAACTGAAGGAACACGGGTGGGTTTTACTCAGTAAAAGTCTGACACGATGAGCGGGAGAAGTTAGTAAGGTTTTAAATATTATTATTTCTTTTGATGTGTTAAGGCTCCTACAAACAGGCGCGACACGCGATATAATCGTGCGCGACACAAAGGTACCGCTCGTTGCGCGACTTACGGTGCCTTTGTGTCGCGCGCGATTATATCGCGTGTCGCGCCTGTTTGAAGGAGCCTTTAAAGTGTCATTTCAGTGAGTCTGTCATCGAACCAATCCGCCAGCAAGCTAGCGCCACCTACCGCCAGTAAGCCCGAACTACACAAGCCGGTTTAACAGTAGTAAATCAGTGCGGTTACCGCGGTGCTCCTGCCATCACTCTTGGTTAAACTCCCAAGGTTTACGGCATATGATCTATGGTGTGACGCTTAAAACCATCCTGAGATGAGAGAACTGGTCGGTGTTTAGTTTACCAGGCTTTGAGGTTGGGACATAGTATGTCATGTCGATGTTGTTTTGTTTTGAATTTATTGGCATAGATGTGTGAAGTATAATATGACCAGCTTACCAATATGGGGCATATTGCTATGTTGACTTCGTTTGTGTGCATATTGGATTTCATAGGATTTTTTTTTGCGCGGAACCCTAGTTCTTTTTCTAAAATAAAAGTAGTCTAAGTAACTCATTATAACGTCAACAGCTATCTGTCAGTGAAAGTCTGTTATAAGTACCGTATATACTTTCATATGCATTTAGTAAAAAGCTGTAATTTTGACATTACAAAACAGACACTTCAATTTTATTTATTTCTATATACGTCATACATGGATTGTAGAATCCGCTGTTTTACAAAACCGCTAGTTGTTTTACAAAACAGCTCCGTTTTGTAAAACAACTGTTCAGCTGGATTGTCATTGCGCTACGTTTTACAAACTGCTACCGACAAGGATTAGACGTAATGCAGAATGACTTATCTGCAGTTGCAATGAGCGTCTTTCATAAAACTCTGATAAGTTTTAATTAATATTGTCCCTAATATCAGTTTTCACTTTTTCTTCCGTTTATACGACGACTGATAATGAATATGTTTATTTTTGCTATTTCACAATGCTAAAATTAAGTCTTAACATTTATATACCAAAAAATATGTCCTGATTAAATGTTCCATAGCGCAAAACACGGAAGCACTCAACCATCTAATCAAAACCGTTAAAATTCAAAATAATAATGTATGGTATGCAGTTAATTATGATGGATAGACAGATCTTAAAGTGTTACGATTTGAATAACCGTGTGGTCAATGATCTTATAACCCGATCTAATCTATCATGGTAGTTCAAAAACGTGTAGGAGACAAAACAATATATTTTATCTGTGGTCTTTGAAAAAACAATAGACAAATAAGATGAATTGTCACGTTCGTAAACATGGTCACTGTATTTTAATATGGAGACGAAAATGGTATTTCGAATTTTGATTTAGAATATTTTAAACGCTAGGACTTTGTAGTCGCGTTTTCAATTGGCCTAAAACAGGCAGAAAAGGAACTGATGATATAGGTAAGTTCAGCTGCAATAGCTTAGTCAGAGGAGAAGTTCAAATTCAAATAATTTATTATCTCGTAAGGTTTAGCCAGCGTTTGCAATGTAAGCGCACAAAAATATGTTTGTTACGACATCACATTACAAATCTTTGAATTTCTCGGCTTTTCTCTATTATAATATGCATGTATTATACATATAAACCTTCCTCTTGAAACACTCTATCTATTGCTGAAAACTGCATTAAAATCCGTTGCGTAGTTTAAAAGATCCATGGTAACAGGGAGCGGGAGTGTTTTTGTTTTATACTGTAATGTAAAGAAGCATTAGATGACCTTATCTTACAAATTGAGTCATTGATGTAATTATAAAAGAACTTGGCTGACTATTTTAAAACACAGTTTTGTAGAGCGTCAATATATAATTGTTCCTTCAGCATACAAAAATAAAAAAGACAAAACCGCACTTTTTCCTACATAATTCAATAATAAAACCAGCATTCTCTCGCCAATAATAATTTGCATAAAAATGGTGAGCTACCCTTTAAGCCACGCATGGCAAAACACAATCATCTAAGGGCGGGGGGGAGGGGGTTGGGCAGGAATTTCCCGCTCTATTTCGCCTGGACATCGAACCGACACTACAGAAGGGTTGAACAGGTCGCGTGTAAAATGTCCCGGACATACCCTTCCGAGTTATTTTTGGCGTTTTTTTGCGCAAATTCCTGTTAGGAGTTAGACTGAGTGAGGGCTTTGATCGTGTTGGCCTAAAAATTTGGAGTCACTGGTTCTGGACGGTTTGGTCTTCAAAGTGTGCGTATTTAGGTTGACTATAGGGACATAATTAGAAATAATCCAATTAGACAATTTAGATTCGTTTTACAACTACAATAAAAAAAAAATAAGTGTCTGTAATGTCAAAATTACAGCTTTTTGCTAAATGCATAATAAAAGTGTACGGTACGTGGTGTATGTACAAAAACAATTTAAAAAAATGTTGTCTGTCCGTTAAAGCTAATCTTCGAAACTGCTCGACCGATTTTGACGGGACTTTCATTGACCGATTATAGCTGATGTAATACTTATTTTAGAAAAAGAATAAGGGTTTCGCTCAAAAAAAAATTAAACGCATGAAATCCAATTTGTTTTCCGACATACACGCGAACGGCACAGCACAATAAACTTCATTCATAACACCGGCCAGTTAGGCTGATCGTTCTCCCGGCTGTAGGATCCGAATTGAGCCGATGGCTGCTTCAATTTGGCTAAAAGCTACAACATCAAAATATACAATTCATAGATATATGAATGAATTAGAGAGGACTGGATGAGATTCGTTTTTATTGGGCGGCCGGATATCTTAATATGGTATACAGTACCCGGCGATAAATATTGCACTTCGACCTTTGGAAAGAGACAATCGGCTAATTTCGGCTTCGTAGAGCGTTATCTCTGTCGCACGAAATACAAACAGTCCGGTATCTATTAGGAGCTGTTAAAATAATTATGATTTGCTTCTTTTCATAATTATTTTTATTCTTTGTATAAAATAGTTTTGTGTAAAAAGGTCGATGTGCAATATTTATCACCGGGTACTGTACCTGTTTTTCCGTTTGTCTGTACTGCCCCGCTGTTCGGGATAGGCCTCCCCCATATTCTTCCACATTTCCTTGTGCTGTGCCTTCTCTGTCCAATCGGTTAGGAACAAGTCCAAATCGTCACGCCAGCGTTTCTTAGGCCTGCCTCGGTGACGCCCGTCTTTAGGCACCCACTGTGTGACGTATTTGGTCTATCTGTCTGGATGCCTAGTGTTTATTTAACAGCTTCTGCCCGCGAGTTCGTCCGTGTGAAATTTATTGTTTCCCCGATCCACCCCATCCCCTGCTATTACTTCGTCCTGACCTTTTTCCTTTTGCTCGGCTCTTAAAGATCCTAGCGTGATGGTATAGCCTTTCTCAAGAATTGGGCTACCAAGTGCAGAAATAATTTTGGAAATCCGTCTGGTGGTTCCAGAGATAAGCGCGTTCAAACAAAAAACCTCTTCAGCTCTATTAATTATTAATATATACAAACAGCATATACATTCAACATTGGTTTACATATGTATTTAGGAAAGGTAAAACTGCTAATGTATACAAATTATAAGTGTACTGTACATAACATTTAAAGGTAAAAGACATTGGCCAGAAGCTGCTAGCAAACTAAAAGTTTTTAAACAAAGTTACAAACAACAAAGAAGTGACCACAGAGTGTCAGATATGATTTGTTTAATGGAAGGGGTAAAATATAATTCTTAACCTTTTGAGCGCCACGGTCTTCTATAGAAGACAATCGTTTCCGTGCCCCACACGCCACGTCTTTATTAGAAGACAATATCTAATAACGTTTATTACATTAAAATACATGAACAAATGGTTTTGTGCGTATTCTTACTATTGCCTAAAACCCTAGACTTAAATGTTTATTTCAAATAGGGGGTCTTTTTTATATTACAACTCATCACTACTGTTTACTATACATTCATTATACATTTATACTTTATAGCTTGGCGCTGGGGGACACATCGCGTTCGGTACCGCTTGGCGCTCAAAAGGTTAAAGTATTTAAAAGCCAAAAACAACCAAATACCCATATTACACACGGCTACACATCAAGCTATACAAAACCAGCTTTAGCTGACTTCTGTTACTGTTAATGTTATCTTAGTATTGATCCCCTTTCTATCGTTTTTTTTGTCTTCCGTAATTCATACACAAAACTTTCCTCGCGAGTTGCAAATTGTTTCACATTCCATAATCTTCTATTTTCATTCAGTCAGCATCCTATCATTATATACATATCTATACTATCTATACTACTATACTAATATTATAAAGCTGAAGAGTTTGTTTGGTTGAACGCGCTAATCTCTGGAACTACCAGTCGGATTTGAAAAATTCTTTTTGCATTTGATAGCCCAATTCTTGAGGAAGGCTATAGGCTATTTAACATCACGCTATGACCTTTAGGAGCCGAGCAAAAAGAAAAAAGTCAGAAAGAACGCTAAGCAAAAACGAAGTAATAGCGCGGGCAGGCGATGCGATGCGACGGGGTGGGTCGGAGTAACAAGAAATTTCACGCAGACGAAGTCGCAGGCAGAAGCTAGTATAGTATAATAATCAGCCTGTATTTTTCCACTGTAGGATAAAGAACTCCTTTCCTTTCTCAACTTGATCTTGAGCCAATATGGACCAATCTCTCACACAGGCGTCAAGTTCATCTTACCATCTACGCCTGGGTCTTCCGCGATGCTTTTGGACGATCCTATTATTCATCATCATCATTTCAGTCGAAAGACGTCCACTGCTGGACATAGGCCTTCCCCCAAGCACCTCCACTTCGACCGGCCGATCCTAGTATTACGTCACATTAAATCGTGCTTAACGCTTCTAGTACGACAGAGCTCTATGTAGAACACAGTTTCAAACTAATTGAACTATGGCGTTTGTGAACTAGCCGCCATAACGAGTTAGGCCATCTTAGCATGAATTTATAATGCGTCCCTTACTTATGTAGTAGATACGCGTCCGAAAATATGGCTGTTCGGCTTAAGGGGCTTACATGACCTAAAGCTCGGTCACTGTCGGACTGCATAGAAAAGAAAGAGAAGCGCGATGACACAACGCTGGTAATTTATTACAAAATATGAAGCAATTATCTATTTACAAAAAATCTATTTTTTGGAGTAAAAAATGAAAACACTAGTGCTTTAGTATGTTGCTTGTAGAATAATCTGACAAAAAATCAGAATGATTGTTATTGTATGTATAATAGTAAGGTTTTTATTAAAAAAAGAAGTTTTTAGAGGTATCTTCATGTATTTTTCTATCATATCAAATTAGTTGTATTGTTTTCAATACACTATCTACCTAGCATATTTTTTTTTTGATTTTGTTTACTGTACCTAATCGATCATATGCCTCCATTGCTTCTAAAACTTGCGTTTTTTTTTTTGCGTTTAGGTCCTGTAATCCCCTTAAGGCTTTGTAGGGCGTCATGTTTGCCGTGTGACCAGGGCATAACATATCGGTTTTTTTGGAAGCGGTACCATTGGCTTGGTGTGATACCGGTACCAGACGTAGCGCCTGTATTAGGTATTGGTATTTCTAATCAGTATTGGTACTGTACCGGTACCAAACAAATACCTCCGTAAGTTGAGAGTGAGAAAACAGAAATAGTAAGTAAACAGGATAGTAAATAAGCATTAAAAAAATAATCAAAATCGGTTCAGCCGTTTGTGAGCTACGATGGCGCAGACAGACACACAGATACATAGATACACGTTAAACTTATAACACCCCTCTGTTTTTGTCGGGGGTTAAAATTAACTTCAAGGTGGTACGCGGCGGGTACCTGAATTTGGTACCTGTACTTGCGAAACCGGTAAGTACCGGTATAGAACTTGTACGTTTGATACCGGTTCCAAGTCCTGATTGTGACAGTCTCTTTCTAAAGCTCGATGTATATTTACACCGAAGTTCTTCAGAAATCATTAGTCTTTCAAGAGCAGTCGGGTAATGCCACTCTGTCTCTCTAGTGGCTTTTTGGTGTCATCAAGGTGACAAAGGGAATCTGTTGGCGTTTTATTGGGTCGGCGATTTACCGCCTTCTGTGACTTTAAAGCAAATTCCTATTTCACCACCAATCTTAACAAACATGGTGGTTTTGACCCCACAATATATCAATCATGTCGTAGAACCAAAAATTCTTTACACTTTTTCTTTGATCGTTTTTTGTTTTTATCTGATGTATGTATCTGGTGTACTGTGTGTCTTTTAGTCTGTGCTAAATAAATGTATTTTATTTATTTCTTTTCTTTTAATTCGAAGACCTGTGACATCCTCTAACCCGGGGAATTATGGCCCACTCTCACAAACAGAAAGAAGACCTGTGTCCCAGCTGCAGCAGTGAGAAAGTTATACGCTTATATCATCATCATCTACTTAGCCATTTTCCAACTATATTGGGGGCGGATCCAGTCTAATACAGCTATCTGATACAACTCAGTAACTGGGTAATACGGATACCCCTTAGAGACTGGTGGTCAGACTTTCGGGCTTCTGACTGATTATGCTTATACATATTTTGATGATAATATAGAAACTCATTTCCATCAGCAGAAGTTTAAATGCGTATTAACAAAATAATTTATCTCCATGACGTAAAACCGTGCTAAACGAAATAACACCGCGTTATTTAATTAGTACGAAACAGTAAACACGTTAGCACAAACCGACTCGGAAACACCGAAATAATTACTACAGCATTAAACCGAAGAACCGCTTATTTCTGTCGTAAATAAAGAATCCTCGTGAACAACGCCATATTGGGCCCAAGTAAAACAAACTACCAATAAATATTACGAAAAGAATAACCCGAATAACTATCTCATAACAGTTTCTATTAATAACAGAAAATTCAAGATGGCGGAAAATTGTTTATTTATTGCTTACCAGGCTTCATTAACGCACACGTTTTCTTTTGACGTCATACTAGTGTTGTGACAGTTTGGGTTTTTAGTTTAGTCGATTTTTGGCAGACGAAAAAAGAATGGCTTACTGAATGAATGCATGCCCTCGTTGGTCTAGTGGTCGTAGACGCTACTTCTGAGCATGAGATCCTGGGTTCGAATCCCAGGTCGAGCAAACTGATATTGGGTTTTTCCATTTAGTATTTCTCAGCAGCAGTCCGGAGTCTGGATTCATGCCAGGTTGATAGCAATAGGTTTGCCCCTATTTATTACACGGGACTTAAACATTACTGGCGAAATGTGGGTGTACTAAAGGCACACCTGAGCCTAACCCTTTGAGTAATAGTAGTAGTTTGTGAAATATACATACATAATATGTATATTTCTTTGGCACGCTCTGTAGCCTAAACGGCTTGATCGATTTTTACAAGATCACATCACGCCTGTGTGCCTCAAGGATGAGGATGGGAAATCATCAAATGACCCCTCCCGCTCTGGGTGGAGCGGAAGGGAGTGTCAGACTCTTACTGACTAAAAATCACCCGTGTTTCTTCCTTATACCTTTATGTTCCGGGTCAGCGGTAACCCTTTCGGACAATTCCGCTGACCCGGCAGGCTTCGGCCCTGACGGGCCCCTTCAATAGATGCTGATATCTCTTTGAGGCGCGCGTGGAACACGTACGTTCCGTCCGGCACGGGCCTGGTCCTAATCGGACGGAGTTTTTCGAGTGTATGTACATACATACACTCGAAAAACATAACCCTCCTTCTGGCGCAGTCGGGTAAAAAGAATAAACATGACTAAAAATTACTGAAATGACTGAAGTTATCTGGACAATTATGACAACAAATTGTTTCCACTCTTATTTGACCACATAGTACAGACGCCAGCACATCAAGCTACCCGAAACTGTCAAACTTTTCCAATCAACTTTGAACCTTATGGTTTGGCGATAAAGTTGAAAATCTGTTAAAGAAATTTGACAGATTGTAGTAGGTTGATGTGCTGGCGTCTGTACATACCACATACAGTTCCTGCTCCCTAATTGCGTTACTTACACACTATCGATCTCAATCTGAATTATTTTGAAGGACACTGCTAATACATTGCCTCATAAGTTCGTAAAATGTGTCTGCTCAACAACGTAAATCACGCAATGGATATTGTGGAACTGTCAAAATGAAAACCACTGCTCCTGATGATGTCTTATGCAATCACCTCACAGGTCGTAGGTATTCATTGTACGGTCTAATAAACCAAGTCCTTCACTTGTTTGCTAGTAAACATAAACTAAACACCAATGCAAAACATCTTAGCTAAATTAATGTTGGGAGGGACAAACCCCATCAAATACACATAAAACTACCCTGTATCTTAACAACCCGGAACTCAAACGGGTACATGTCAAGAGTTTTAGTTTTCGACATTTTGTCACAACCCTAGTGTCCGAAACTTGGCAAAACTTGGCCTAGAGAAGCAACTTGGTCATCCCTACTGTCGCCATCCCTTTCTTACATGCAGGTGTTGTAATCTGTTGTCTCTCTCACCCTTTTTGTAATTAATAATGTATGAAAGGCGTAGACGCTATGCATCATTATGATGTACGGCCAGCTCTTAGCCCTTTGTAGCGTTGACAAAAAAAGTTGAATTTAATTAATACTAGTTGATTTATCGTGGCTAGGTGAATTTTAAGTGGTTCTCTTAACATGTCACATTATTTATTATAACGTACATCTTCATAGTGTTATTGAATTGCAATGTAAAAAGCCGTTTTATTGATACATGCGCGAAGACACGTCTTGCGGCATTTATTCGCAAGAAATTGACATGTTTAAATGGCCGATAAATCATTGCTGTCAATGTCATTTTCCCTTCAATAAAGCGAGACAGCAATACTGTTAAAGCGAATTAATTTTCTGTATGGAGTCTTTTGTAACTAAAGGGTTATTGTCAAGACATTATTCTCAATGTGAATAAATTAGTAAGGTAACAATACATATATTATTAAAATATGAAAGCATCTAATTAATTTGTGTCGATTTGAATTGATAAATATGCAGAGACACGACTTGCACGTGTTGTTTAAAATATAGGCCAATTTTGTGAACGTAAGAAACACTAGTCGACTTGGTCACAGTAATGCGTCGCATTTTCACATAGATTTGATTTATTCATACTAATATTATATTAAAGTGGTAAAAATTGTGAATTTTTATGTAGGAGGTAATCTCCGGAACTACCCATCGGATTTTCAAAATTCGTTTTGCATTTGATAGCCCAATTCTTGAGGAAGGTTATAGGATATTTAACATCACGCTATTACCTTTAGGAGTCGAGCAAAAA